>OX380337.1:11395668-12595668 GCA_947425015.1 Pterostichus niger | reverse complement strand
TTTCTATTTCCTATTAAAGTGTATATTTTTAAATTATTAATAATTAATAATTTTTGTATTATTTATGGGGTAGATGGCTCAATGGTATCGAATCGGACTGTAAATTTGAGGCCCTGGGTTCGATTCCCATAACCGACAAATAATTTTCACAACATTAAAATAATCTATGTGTTTTACAGTTTACTAATATCTTTGAGGGCCGTGATTTGACGGCTGGTAACTTCACTTCTCGCGCATAAACTTACGAGATTTGCTATGGCAAAGTGCCACACCCAGTGATGAATATTAGGCTTGATTGATTTATTTTATTTACAAACCTAATTGTGAAAATTTTTATTTATTTAAATACCTACTAATATTTGTAATATTCATTAGTAATAAGCTAAGTACTGGTAATATTTTGAATTCTGAATGATAATTTCTCAAATTTGAAATAAAATAGCTATTGTGATTGGTTAATTTATATATGAAGAAAATCATTTCCAAAAAACAAAATGATCACACACAGCTTAAACTACGAATAAATTATACATATATACTATATACTATAGTCAGAAATAAATATTTAACAAAACGGTTTAGATTGAAAATAACATTTAGTTAGAAAAATACTGATCAACCGGTTCTTTGAATCTATATAAAAAGCCAGATAATAATAAAATCATATTCTAAAATAAAAATATTAAATTGATATAGTTTATCAAAATTATTTATTGAGGCAACATCAAAGAGACATAGAGTAAAGAACCACGTCTGGCTCGAGCTGCATATTTCTGACACAAGCATACTGACCTTGCTTGCTGTTATATGTAGCCAGTGAAGAACATGACAGTCAAATAATGTATTTCAGAAAAAAAGTACGACCTTCCAATGATTCACCCCTAATCTTGTAATTCTTCAAAGTTACGACGAATAAGAAACGAAGTCAACAACAAGAACATTTCGTTCTGGTAATTTGAGAAGACGTTATATCTCAAGACAAGGGAATTTTATGACGAGTAAGCTCACAATTCATGCGGTTGCAGAAACAAAATGGCAGCCAAACATTCCGGTTCACGAACAAAAGACGGGAAGACAAAAGAGTACAAAAATTGAATCGGAATTTAACGATTCTGAAGATAAAGATATTTTAATCTGAAAATAAAATCTATATTTAAATTAAGTGCACATAGATTTGAAGTTAAGACAATTGTCATGCGTGTATGTAAACATATATGATATAAATGTTACGTAAACATAAAATTAATACGTAAGACTTGCGTGTACAAATACAAATGTGATTAAGATGGGCTGAATTAAATTTAGACGCTACTGACTCGTGCTATAAATTTAGGTCGCGACAAACGAAAATACTGCGAATGTAGGTAGGACAGTCTGACACTGTGGTCCTTAAACTGTCTCGAATTATGGACTCTGGCTATGCTATACACATGCTATACTTATACTCATCTATTTTGTAAACATACCTCGATAATTATCTGTTTATTGTGTTAATGAACTTTTTGTTTCTACTTTGAAAATTATCACTATTTTCGTATTCTGTGACAAACATAATTTATCTTAGCGTTTTAGTTTTCCTATGAAACTGTCACAATATATATTAATTAGTTTCCCGACCTACATAATAAGGCAGCGGTTCTTAACCTTTTCTTTATTACGGATCCGCTTTTATTATTGTTTACCGCAGGCAACCAAGGATTAACTCAAGATTTTGAACCCTAAAGTGCATCAAATATTTAGATTTATATAAGGAATTTTCATGTATGGAGAGAAAATAAAATAATTTAATAAACACATTGCTATCATTGAAATTCTTCTATATCTACCAAATGTAATATAATGACAATAAATAAAATTGAACTAAATTTATTTAAAGAAAAGTTAATCTCTGATACCGAATTCGCAAAATATCTTCATGAGTTGCATAAAACTAAAATTAAAAAAATTATATAAAATATACAATTATATATATTTTTAAAATTAATTGATTGAAATCCGGATATTCTTGGAATTTTATTCCGTTCATATCCAGTCAAGGAAAAATTTGTTTGTCAAAAATAATATTATTAATAATTAAAAAAATAATGATTAAATACATATATACCTGCTCAAAATTGTACAGGGATATTTTAAAAGTCGAATGTATAACTAAAACTACAATAAACATAATGGTTATAAACCATAAACATTTAATTAGCTAATACAATACTCATAATTTATCTTCTCAGTAAAAACAACAATCACAACTAATTATTATAAATAACAATGAACTTATTTTGTTTTGTTATTGATCATGGCCTACCGTTCTGTGTCATGTTAAATAAAATTTATCGAAACTTTAAATTTAATTTTCTCAACATTTTTGTTATGTAAGGATATAAAATGATTACATGGTTGAATTAAAAAAAAACTCTATCGAATAGGCAGAAAAAATATGTATGATCTTATTTTTAAAAAGATAACTTTGTACCCTGTTTACAAAATTTTATCTTATTTAATAGGATGTCTCCCTTGGACTTCTATAAGATTGTCTTATACCATTTTATTGTTTCTTTATTAGTATAGGATTTATTTGAGGTGTCCCATATCCGTGAAATACCCTATATATATATATATATATATATATATATATATATATATATATATATATATATATATATTCACGGACCCCTTGTATGTACAATAGGTACGCCCCTCTTAGGGTTCATGGATCACAGGCTAAGAACCGCTATAATAGAGAAATATTTATCAATCTGGAGATTTTAAATTTCAAGTTAAACTTTATTTAACCTGAGTTTTTAGGTTAAATAAAGTCTAAAGATAGTTTAAAGATGTTGGTCTGTCGATCTGTTGTTTTATGTGTATATAAAATTTTATATTTAAGCTAACGACCGAAAAATGGTTAAAATCAATACTGGACCATATTCCACCAGTGGTAACATAACTTTATTGATGGGATTTTAAAAAAAATACATTTATTTCGTAAACAGTACGTAATAATTAAACTTTATATATAAATTGATTAAAAAAAAAATTACTTGTAATTTAAATGATCATAAATTTATTTGTAATAAAGTATTTTTTTCCAAATATTTATTAAATACAACTTTATTAATTACTGTTAGTAAATACGAAATATTTTCATAACTTCATATTCAAATAATGATGAGCGTGTTATAAAATTAAAGTTCTCTTCTATATGCAATAGATGGCTCAGTGGAATCTGGTCGGACCGTAGCTTTCTACAGTCGACATTTTTTATTATCAGTAACATATTAATCGATTACAGTTAATAATTGAATTACAGAATAGTTATATACAGGGGCGCCGAGAGGAAAAGCGGGCCCCGGGGAAAAAATTCGGGCCCCCTTTAACTTTGAATATTTATTAATTAAATATAAGATATAAAAAAAAAATATTTATAAATATATGTATGGTTTTGCTTGGTTTTCTTCCCTTGCAGCTTTTTCTTTTCGTTTTAAAGCACCTGATTTATGGCGGTAACTCATTTTTAATGTTTAAAATGTATTTTTCGTTATCTGCTACAAATTTATGTCTGCATAAGTATGTAAGGGCAGAATCTACAAAAAGAGTTAAAAAGTATTAATAGTGTTAGAAACAAATGTTTCATAAAACTTGATATTCATTTACATAAAACTATTAATTACCTTCATATATGTATGTTATAAATATTCCTTCGTAGTACTGAAGTCTTCAAATTTAAAATTTATTGTGCTCACTAAAATCGAGGCTAAAATATGGTAACAGTTCGGTAAGAGTTAATTGGTGCAGCGATGTGTATTGTATACTCACTGTATGACTATCTAATATCTAGTTGCATATTCGATAAATGCAGGGGATACCAAAACAGCACTACGCACAAATGTATAGAGCCTTTGCCTATGTGTGTTGTATACAATGTAGTAATATAAGGAACAAAAATGCAACAATGTAATAATGTACTTTTGAATAGTGTATAAATTTATTTAAAATTTGCAACTGGGGCCCTTGATCAAGCATTTCGTCATTTTTATACAATATAATAAATTGTCGAAAACGTGTATCAGACATTTCGTTATACATGTTTTAGAAAAGAATATAAAAAATTGGTGAAATAGTAGAAAATTAAAAGCAATTTATAAAATAGCATCACATCCGGGCCCTTTGAATTCCACGGGCCCTGGGTATTTTACCCCCCCTACCCCCCCGTCTCGTCGGGCCTGGTTATATATTTTTTATAGCTACATTTAAAAATAAATATACAAATATTTTAGAAACACTGGTTTCGGGAACAAGAAAGGTTAAGAATAACTCAACCCAGCAGCATTTGCGTCGATATGTAATTAAAAATTAATATAAATGAATATATTATCAAAAACATACAATTGCAGATCTTAGAATATTATATTTTATTTTTTGAAGTACTGGTACCATGCGTTATAGCATGCCCACCAAAAATGTTACAATATAATTGAAATAAAATCCGTTAATGAAAATAGAATTCTGCTAATTCAAAATAAATACTAAATAAATTATTTTCATATGTTCATTAATTTACTTTATCAATAAAGTTAAATTACCCACGTCTCCCATTGTAATACAAATATGAAAAATGAAAATTTAATGGCTGTAGAAAGCCAGGAACGCAATGTACTTTTATCGACTTCGTGAAGTTGTAAACATCAGCAAGTCTCCGTCTACAAATTCCATAAATAACTGTTAGACACATGCATATTATTACCTAGCAAATAAACATTTAATAAAAACTTAAATTGATTTATATTCAAGAAATTTTGTAGCAAAATATTTTATTTTCGGTGGTGGGATTGATGAACTAAGATTCTTATTTGCATCGAAATTGCCATAACAACTCAAAGTTCGCTTGAACTCTTCTTAAAACAAGATGAACTCGAGATTGTAGATTAAGTTATTTATATTTCAACGAACTGTATCATTCGAAATAATTAATAGTAGTTTATATAATAAGGGAGTAAAGTTCGTCATTATTTGTCAAAAGCGAAGATTGAATCCTGGGGGCGTACCCAAGGGGTTCAATCGTTTGAGGGAAATAATGACACTTTACTCATGTGTTATATAATAGTTATTTACGAACTTAGTGCGGGAAGACGATGTTCCCGCATGAGCGCATTTTTAAAGCACGAGCGACTGCAAGGAGCGAGTGTCTTTATTAGCACGAATGAGCGGAAGACGTCTTCACGCACGTAGTTTGTTTAATATTTTTTGTTCTTGTACTGGTACTTAAGAAAAATACATCTTTAATTTCAACTTGTGTGAGTGCACTAGAATCTGCAAATTATACACAATCTTTATCAATTGCAAACCAAGCTGCTCAAAGATCTTCGATTTCTAATTGTCAAAATTTGATTATAAATGTTTATAATAATACTTGTAGTAATTGTGGCTCTTCCAAATCTAAAAATATAGTTATTTAGTTCAAATATCAAACCTAACCTAAAATAGATTAATTAATTTAAGCATTTTCTATTAAATTAAGTTGTTATATTCTACAATATGTGTTTTTTTCTTATTATTTATATAGTATTAGTCGCGATTTATGTCTGATTACAATCTGAAAGAAGTTGTATCAATGACGTCTTTAGTTCAGAGGTTGTCAAATAGATGGCACTGATGCTGACAAATGTTGAAAGAATTTTAACAAATTACTCTCATTTCCCAAACTTTTAATAAAGGAAACTTCAGGGATGTTGTATTTTATAAATTAGATTTTATTATTAAGATAGATTTATTTTAGAATGTTCCAAAGGGCCAGTGTTTTTTGCAATGTTACGAGTACAAAAAATATTTTATATACAAATGGAAAAATTCGATTTCACCCCAATTTCTTTTATCTTATACGAGTAGATGACTGAAACATTAAAATTTCTTAAATATTACCAACTTTAAACAAAAAAAAATCGTTTTTAAAATATTTGTTTGAAAGACTACTGTGAAGAATAGAAAAAATTTCGATCGATAATAATTGTATTACCAAATATTTCTTCAAAAAGAAACAAATTACTTATGATAAAAAAGCAAAAACAATTTAGCGAATTAAAAAAAATAATTTTGTTTCATAATCAGTAAGTCTTATAGTATATACCCTTTAATTTTTTTCCCGAAGTATGTATACATCCTGTATATAAATGAAATTATTTTTAAGAAATGCGGTCGTAGCGGTCAATGTTTGCACTCATTGTATTTCCGTACTTTACGTAGTGAATTTTCAGGCCTTGTATAATAACGTAGACGATGGTTAAATATTCTATAATAAGACAATTATCAACATGTGTTTATATTCTAAATTATATTACATTATGTTGAAATATGAATAGTAAACACTAAATAATAATATTTTGAGAATCACTGTATAATAGCACTAGCCAAATTCTCTCACTATGACGTAGCGCCTCCGATTTCATCTGTCTGCGCTTCGCGCTCATTTGTTTTCATTCTGCAACAATCAGATCTCTAGAAGATCATTAATTTAACAAATCAGTTTTCCTATGCTATTCACTATATCTACTCGTAATTGCATTGCTTTCTATACTGTATATATATTCTAACATATACAAATATGAATTTCGTTTTAACCAATGCAAAAATTAATCATTGTGACGTCACAGTATACATTTCCCAAATGACTGAGTACAGAAGAAAATATGACTAGGTAATAAATGACGTGCGCTCAACATTATACATATTTGATTTGGTCGTACAACAAGAATTATTTTCAATTACGGCGTAAGACTTTCTGCAGAGCGGTGACGTGGGTTGTCAATAAGGCACCTATAGTTTATAGTAAACTTTCAACCACGATGTATAATACAAAAGAAGAGAAGATTAGTAAAATTACTTGTAAAAAGTGATAGTAAGAAAACATCTCGCGCATTTATTGGTGGATATTTATTTTAAAAAATGAAAATATGACAATTTTCGCAATTATTATTGTTGTAATTTTAATCGTTAATGATTTAAATCAAGAACAAATATTTTGATGCATCTAACAAAAGACATATTTATAATTTTATTTGTGTTCTTTAAGTAGCAGATCTCGGTAAGTGATATATTTCTTCTTGTAAAGGCTGGTTACAACTATTAAATCACAGCCCGTAAAGATGTTAGTATAAGAATCCACAGGGGTAGTTTTAATGTGGTGAAAATTGTTTGTCGGCTGTGGGAATCGAACTGTCAAATCCACAGGCCGACTCGATACCACTGAGCCATTTACCTACCTATTTTCGAAAGATAAATTCGATCTACGCCGCGATTTGAACCAGAAACTTTCAGTTTATTGCAAAGCGTCTTCCTCCAAGGTCTTCCCATCTAAATTCAAGATTAAATTCAAGAAAAAAACATTGTATTTGGAAATACACGCCACTGAAAGGTCAGGAAAATTACTAAAATTAAAAATTTATTAACTTTAGTAGCAATTATATCTTTTCTTTATTCAATTTCAATAATATTTATAGGTTTTTACGACCTTGTACGAAGTAAAGGAAGTATTGTAATCGCGATAATTTTGACTATCCCTGAATCCATTTTGACTCATTTCGTCGTGATGTCTGTACGTACGTATGTATGTATCTCGCATAACTAAAAAACGGTAAGCCGTAGAAAATTGAAATTTTGTATTTAGGACTGTCATAACATCTAGTTGTGCACCTCCCTTTTTGGTCATTGAATAACTTCTGGAAGTGGTACTTTACTTGAAGCCTATAATAGATTATAATGAAGAACTATTTTCAAATATAATCCAAAACTTTTCAAATTTGGTATATAAGACTATTATAGCAATGGAAATACCGTAATAGATTTTGTTAAAATGGACTAATCGGAAGTGATACGAGGGTCGTTCAATAAGTCCTTAGAAAAAAGTAGAAAAAACACTTTTTGTGGGTAGATTTTTTTTATTTTTCTACATAATCTCCTTTTAGCTCTATACACTTCTCTAATCGTTTTCCCAAATTTTTTAAGCCGTCCAAAAAGTAGGATTTCGGAAGCTCCTCAAAATAGGCTTCCGTTTGGGCGATGACCTCCTCATTGGACGTAAACCTTCGTCCGCCAAGCCATTTCTTTAAGTTTGGAAATAAGAAAAAGTCACTGGGGGCCAAATCTGGTGAATACGGTAGATGTTGCAATAATTGGAACTTTAATTCTTAAATTCCACCACACGATTGCGTTTATTCTCCACTGTGAGCAACCGCGGCACCCATCTTGCCGAGATTTTTTCACACCTAATTTTTCGTGCAAAATTAAAGCGACTGTGCCTTGTGATATGCCTGTAGCCTCAACTATTTCGCGCACTTTGATTCGTCGGTCACTTAAAACCATATCGTGGATTTGGTCAATCATTTCGGGGGTAGACACTTCTACAGGGCGTCCGGAACGATGTTCATCTTTTGTGGATGTACGGCCACGTTTAAACTCATTCACCCAATTGTAAACAGTTGCAAACACAGGAGCAGATGTGCCATGAACTTCATCCAACTCAGCTTTAATTTCTTTCGGCGTTAAGCCTTTTAAATACAGATGTTTAATCACCGCTCGAAACTCACTTTTATCCATTATTATAAACAATCAAAAGTTTTTTACTACAATTGACAACAACAATGAAACTACGTGACGGCTAAAGCTAAAACTCTAACAGTTGACTAGTTACGAGTGCTGCTTACTGGAAAAAATTCATTTTCGATACTACGAGCACCATCTCTTGGATTTTCTAAGGACTTATTGAACGACCCTCGTACATTACATGACGCTGCTTACAGCTTATCTTGAAAAAAATGGTATTATTTTGATTTTAGAAATAAATGCTGCAAATAAAAGTATTAGAGAATTAAATTCTGCGTGTAGCACATTAAAAATTATTAAATTATCCTTTTGTATAAGCGAGATATATAAATTTAAAAAATATATATTTTTTGTTTTTTTTTAATTAAGTTCGCTATGAATTGGAACAAAAAATAAGAAAAAAAAATAAAAATTTAATGTCGTTGTCAAATTAGGTCAAATATGTGCAATAAAAAAAATCTATAGTTTAATGTGGTTTCTACATCAGATTTTTTAAATCTATTTATGTATTAAACAAAAAATAAATACACTTTAGTAATGCACGGAATTAAATTAAAATTCCTTCCAAGCAATATGCATAATTATCTATTTATAAAACAGTGGTGCACTAAGTTTTACATATTTCCTGTTTGTACAATAATATGTGTATTCTGTTACTAACTGTTGACAACAATAGACGACACAAAATAAAAATAACAATTGCTATAAACTTCTGTCAAAAAATAACTAAATTAAATACAGATTATGCTCATAATTATGTCTTAAAAAATTATTATGTTTATTGTGATATTTTCCTTATAAATTATAAAAATGTTTGTTCCTAAATCTAGATAAAGAATTCGACTCTTCCTTAGCAGACTGTATTATGTATGTTTTTCATTTGAATGTTCGTTTTTTTGTCCCTCAAACTTTTCTGTATTCCACCAATTTCAACTAAAATTTTTACTGGTTAAGTTAATTCTGCAGAATGCCGAGAAATATTATTTATTTTTAAATATTGTTATTATTTTGCAAAATAAACATTTACCATATTGATAGGGCTCTTAGTGATTTCGTTTTTTATGTTAGCAGATAATTTGTTTAGATACAAATTTATCTTTCTATTTTTACTTTCTTGTACGAAGTAAAGGAAGTATTGTAATCGCGAAAATTTTCGGTTCTCAGATTTCAGCGGAAATACGCATTTTGGTCATCCTTGAATCCATTTTGACTAATTTCGTCGTGCCGTCTGTACGCACGTACGTATGTACCTCGCATAACTAAAAAACGGTAAGCCGTAAAAAGTTGAAATATTCTATTTAGGACTGTTATAACATCTAGTTGTGCACCTCCCTTTTTGGTCATTATATAACTTCCGTAAGTGGTACTTTACTTGAAGCCTATAATATATTTTAATAAAAACTATATCAAAATATAATCCAAAACTTTTCAAATTTAGTATATACGAGTAAGACTACTATTTCAATAGAAATAACATAATAGATTTTGGTTAAAAGGGACTAACCGGAAGTGATACATTACATGAAGCTGCTAACAGTTTTTCTTGAAAAAAATTGAATTATTCTGATTTTAGAAATAAATGCTGCAAATAAAAGTTTTAGAGAATTAAATTCTGCGTCTAGCACATTAAGAATTATTTCATTAGCCTGTTGTATAAGCGAGATATGATAATTTAAAAATTATATATTTTTTTGTTTTTTTTTTAATTACTTTTGCTATGGAATAGAACAAAAAATAAGAAAAAAAATTAAAATTTAATGT
Organism: Pterostichus niger; assembly: GCA_947425015.1. Taxonomy (NCBI): domain Eukaryota; kingdom Metazoa; phylum Arthropoda; class Insecta; order Coleoptera; family Carabidae; genus Pterostichus; species Pterostichus niger. The sequence continues at coordinate 12,585,315 of OX380337.1, read as the reverse complement.
CAGATATGTGCAATTAAAAAAATATCTATAGTTTAATACGCGTACAAGGTAGTCATGTCGTGTCCACATCAGATTTTTTTATGTAGAATTCAAGATAAAAGGTTGACTAATTCTCACTCTCAACAATTCCTAAAATAGCTTATTACTACACATACATTGGTCGTAACAACGTACTGCATATATACAGAGATAAATACGTACAAAACGAATAGAAGACGAATCAAGAAAATAATGCCGGATTTACTCATATGTAAATTTTTTATCTGATTGAATATTGTGGTCAATTTATATTAAAATATTCGTCTATTCTAACAGAGCTAATGATAATGTATCAAATTGAATGATATTGCGGTGGCCGAGCGTGTTAAGGCACATCTCTTAACATACTGTGACGTCACCCGAACCAAGGTTCGTCAGTTCGAATCCGCCTGGCGACAATGTGTGATTTGTCGTTAAATATAAAAATACAGTTACAGGTATTTATCACACTCGGGAGCTATAAGTTAGTCACTTATACGCCGTAAATAATTTGACTAAAGAAACCGGTAGTACGGCAGTGTAAAAACTGCGGCTCGGTGTGCCCGGCCCCTATGTTATATTATTATTATTATATATAATTTGACAAACAATAATGAAAAAAATCACTTTTCGAGATCTGCTACGGCAGAGTGCCACACCCAGTAATAGGTAAAAGGCGTAATGATATATTTATTTATTTATTTATTTATTTAAGAATGAAAAAAACACTGACCATCTGACTCTGGCTTTACTATCAGGAGTCTATAAACATGTGTAGCTTATGCATAGTTTTGATTTGATCCCGAGCGCTGAACGTTCTTGAATGCTTGATGCCTGAACGGATTGATTTAGTAAGACTGCATACTAAAGTGGAACAGTAGAAGATTGAATTCTTTTCAATTGTTGAAAATAAAGTAAAATACCATATTGCTATAAATTGTATTCTGTTCAATCTCGTTTCACCTAGTAAATTCACAAAATAAATCTTCACATGCAGACAAAGCTTCAGACAGTAGCTTTGTTAAATATGTTTTGTACGGACGAGTATATAACGTATAATATCGAGTCCTGTGATCTAGGTTTCTCAGGCAAGCTCGTTGCCAAACACGTCGCAATTGCCTGGAGCTCTCAAGTTTCGTTTGCCTTCTACCACATGACACCTTTTGCGGCGTCGTAATTAACCAGTTAAGCTCTACAGACAACTAGGGTCTTTACTGCACTTCATCAACAGTTATAAACACCTGTCACTTCGCAAGACAGAGGCGGCGGGTTTTAGTTTTTTCCATGGATACAAGTGATGCAATGAATAATAAAAATTAACAGAAATATCATGAGAAATATTATTTATTATAAAACAAAAACTAAAAGAACTTCTTATTGAATATACTTATAAGTAGTAGATACGTACCTGTACCAACTAAAATCAGTATAAAGCGTATTCATTATTTAAGTAGAAACTAAATTATCAGATATCAACATAGAGTAAGTTAGAAATCTTATTTAGATATTAAAAACGCGTTAGGTTGAACTTTATTCTAATTTATAAACTCATTAAGTTAGGTATATTTTATTGGTAAATATAAAAATTATCGTTCAGGTAAGCAAATAATAGGGTAAAAATTGGAATTTAAACAAAATAAAAATTCATAATTTCAATAAAAATAGTTATTTTTGTATTAAGTGCGCAAAAGGAGTGTTTTTTTGTTGCGCGTGAGAGTGTTACTTTTAGCCGAGACCGCAGGTCTAGACAATAAAAGTTATTCGAATGCGCCAAAAAACAAGAATTTTGAGCACGAAATACAAACAACAGTTTTTCTACAACTGTAAATAAAGAATAATACAATAATTATTGATTTATTTAAGTAAATTGAAGGAAAACAATCATCAATAATATTAGTTTGATACTATTGATGTGTTGTAACTAATGAAACCTGACAATAAATAATTTAGGAGCGTGCACGAGATACTCATTTCGCGTACTAGAATACGAAACAGTGCGCAAAATACTGATTTTGCACACTATGGTGCAAAACTGTGCGCAAAATACGCGTTGTCATATTAATGTAAATGATGAAAAAATCAAGTATATCGCATATTGATATTAGTGAAAAAAACATTTTTTGACAGTTGTAAAAAAATATCTTTTATATTAGTACAAAGTAATATAAGAAATCGACTTGGTACAGAAAAGGCAGGAAAATTAGTATATCTGTATAAGTATTATAATAATAACCAATAATTTTATTTTCACATGGGGTAGATGGCTCAGTGGTATCGAGTCGGCCTGTGGATCTTGAGAACCCTGGTTCGATCCCCACAGCCGATAAACAATTTTCACCAATTTAAAAATCTACCCCTGTGGCTCCCCCTCCACTAATATCTTTGAGGGCCGTGATTTGACGGCTGGTAACCGCACTTCACGCGACAAAATATATCACTTACCGAGATCTGCTTAGCCAGAGTGCCACACCCAGTAATGGGTAAAAGGCGTGATGATATATTTATTTTAATTTTATTTCATATTTCTTCTATAATTTTTAATTTGTTAAATCGTGTCACAGCTCAGAATTTTTTATTTTTATGTAGTTTGTATAAAAGAAATAAAAAACTAAAAATAGTTTTCAAGAACAAGGTCAATAACAATCCATCCAGAGCAAACACAATTAATTTTGTACAAATAGGGACATAACTAATAAAAATCAATTTGATTTTAATCAATAATTTTGTAAAAATTGTGCAATTTAAATTATCTATACCCTAATAAAAATTGTTTGGAATGGTACATACAATTTTATATTTTAAAAAAGTTGTAGATTATTGATTAGACTTGCCAATGCAACTTCAAAAATCTCATTAAAGTACTTCTATTTCTCTTATATTGATACTTTTATATAAACGGTTTTTTTTGCGTGGGTGCAATGCAGTTTGCATGAATACATTAGCCCTGCTGCCTCCTATAACTCCCCGCCTTAGCACGCATGATAATACGCCCCTGAAAACCTTAATACTCCGGAAACGCTCCTGAAGTACTCAAATGAAATGTGAGAATGCTTGACTCTCGAGGGTTCATTCTAATATCTTAGAGTGCTTGGAGAAGACAATTTTTCTGTCGCTTCTAAGGGTTTTTGAGAAATTTAAAAATCATTTGGTACGTGTGAAATTAGTCATCTATTTTAGGTATTGGCGAGATGGGTACAGGGCCTCTGATAAACATAATAAAATAGCAAGAAACAGTTTACCAATAATTAGCTCGTCGAATAATAAATGTTATTTTGTGTTATAAACAACTTTAGTTGAAGGTCTTTAAATTCAAAGATATGTCTCGCCAAGCTGTTTAACTCTAAGTTTTTATTGTTTATCGATAAGCATAAAAGTCATGATACATCAACACGAAGACGAAGAAGTAGAACAGTAATTTATGAAAAAATAAGCTAATTAAATAATTATGTTGGTAAGATTCCCATCGCCTTCGTAAATAAAATAAATAAATATATCATCACGCCTTATACCCATTACTGGGTGTGGCACTCTGTTGTAGCAGATCTCGATAAGTGATATATTTCTTCGTGTGAAGTGCGGTTACCGGCCGTAAAATCATGGCCCCCAAAGTTTTAAATTGGTGAAAATTGTTTGTCGGCTGTGGGGATCGAACCAAGATTCTCAAGATCAGCAGGCTTTCGTATGATTTTAAATTTAGAAATGCATACAATTGTATGACATATCTTGAAGTTACCTTATAAATTTTACTATTACGTAAATTTTATAAATCTCTTGTAAATAATTACTCATATAAATTATAAAGATACTAAAAAAATTACACGATACGAAAATTGAGGGCTTGAGATAAATTGTGATGAAATGAAAATAGTTTGGTATTTCACTAACTGGGCAAAAAAAAAGTAATAAATTTACTGCCGTGGCTAACGTTTCATAGATGAGGCACTGCCGAGGCTATGAATCTAGAGCAGCAGAACAAAACAGCATTTTTATCGTTTTGAACACATTTTTTTTAGAATTAATATTAATTTTGTTATTGGCATCATTGTAGCCATTATATTGCTAAGCATTTATTAAGTGGTTGCTATGTAAAAACAAATTTGATGTGCTTCATTTCATAAATGCCATTCTATTTTGTTGTGACAAGCCTGTATTGGTCGGTCTGCGTCATCTCACGTGTTTGCAATTGACAAGTCGGTAGAAGGTTCTGGTCACAAGAGAGGAGAAATAAAAAGGTAGCGCTTCTTGGAAAGTGAGTCAGTTCGCCCTAAGCTGGCATACAGTGCTGTTGAAAATAAATTGATCGTCGTAAATAAATATCGCTCGACTAGTTTATATAAATAATAATATATTGTTCGAGTATTGTTTAATGTAATGATAGGTGTTAGTGTGTAAGATTTTATATCAGTTATATAAGCTATAAACATAATGTAATCTTTTATTTTTATTATTACAATTATTATTATTGATATTAAGATTTTTGGTTTAAATAAATATTGTTGAAACCCACAAACGTTACAATACAATAGAATGTGATGAGAAAGTGTTAACCCCACCTAAAATCAAAGAAGCGAAATATGTTGTAATTATATTTAATAAATTAAATAACAAATGTTAAATTTGCAGTTCCTCCATAGCAACCATTAAGTAATGTATGTCGCTAAATCGGTTACCCAATCGCTTTTTTTGTCTTTTAAACTCGTCCTTTAATTTTCAACTTATTTCTATAAATTTTTTAAGATTAAGTTCAATAAACGAAATATTTAAATTTATTTCCTTTATTTAAAAAATTATGTACTACAGATAATCGCCGAGCTTGGAACTAATAATTTTTGATCGATAATTGTTTTAGTTAGAATTGCTTCAAAGCATTTGATGAAAGGTCTTTTGCAGAGCTCGCGTGTAAAAACAGACAAATGTCGTTTGTCAATTGTCTTATGAATGTGAATCCTATATCAATGTCCGCGAACCTTAGCGTGAAGGTCGGCCAAGGTAACCTGATCGCTGGTTTTAATTATAAGTACATACAGCGTGTTGTTAGATAAAGTAATAGCATCTTTATTTTAATAATGCTCTCTTCTTTCAATTTTTCCTTAGTGAATTACTTCATAATGTATTGCTACCTATTTGTATAACGGCAGAGGCAAGTGTTGCTGCTGACGTTCAATAACCGAAACGTAGCTGAGGGCATAACATAAAAGGAAGAAATTAACACTTTACTCCAAAAAAGTATTCATATAATTTTTTTGACCATTTTGTCATATTATTAAAATTTAAATTTAAAAATACAATGTATGAACAAACAAACAAATATTGTGTTGATGGTTGCTATGGGTCCAACTAAAAATAAGGCAGGAAAACAGTTACCATGCTACCGAGGGAGTAAAATAGTTATTTTTCTCCAGCGTCATATGTGAGGGAAGAAATACTACTTTCGATTAAGATCGTATAAAACCCAATTTGAAATCAATCTATTTGTAATTGGGAGAGTGTCATACTTTGTATTCTAAATCGAAGATCCTGTTTTTTAAATGTAATTATTTTTATTTTTACAGGAAATGGATATTAGTTTATTTGACATAACTGTGATAAACATTTTGAAAATTATAATAAGGACTGTCAATTGTATCAAACATTTTAATAATTCACAGAGAAAAATATTATTCATTATTTTTCTTTAAAGTTAAATATTTGACAGAAATATTCGGATGATGTTAGAATTTGAACCAAGGCCCTTCTGCTTGTCAGGCACCATTCCATACGGTATCCAGGTGCGAAGTACGGCTTCAATTGAATTCTTCTGTCATAGTGTCTAAACGCAGCATCGCTCCCAATACTCCTATATCATAGAAATTGACAACGGATTTCATCTGCAACGACACATGTCTGATTTAAGGAAATCATATCACGAAATAATTTTTTTTGTCTTATGACATGACTAAAATTATAATGACAATGATAAATTTAAATATAAGATTGAAAAATTCGGATGACGCCTGGATTCGAATCAGGAACCTTCTGTTTGTCGTTATTTTTCATCATCAGATATATGTTAGATAAATGACAAACTTATAATTTTTTTATTTCGCATAAATATTTCACTTCTTTTTGTTACATTAGTTTCATTACATTTAATATAGCATAGCCGCCTAGCTGCAGTTATAAACATAATTTATGGAGTAGGTAGTTCAGAGATATGGACTCGGCCTATGAATTTAAGAACCCGAGTTCGGTTCTCACAGCCGACAAACAATTTTCCCCAAATTAAAACTACCCTTATGGCGCTCCCTCCACTAACATCTTTATGGGCGTGATTTGACGGTTCGTAATCGAACTTCACGCGAATAAATATACCACTTATCAAGATTTGCTACGGTTGAGTGCCACACCCAGTAATGGATAAAAGGCGTGTTGATATATTCATTTTTATTTATTTAAAATTATGCTCAAAATGAAAAATTTTACGAACCGGGAGACACTCCATCGATTAAAAACAACAAGAAACTAAGAAAAAAAATATTCGAAGATAATTTTAACTGTTTGCTACAAATTTCAATAAACTTTTTAAATAGTTGTTCATTTTTGTTGCCTCATTTACGGTTTATTTTAGAAAAATATATAATTTAAACACAAAAGATAATAATTGTATTACAAACTTAGACGATATTTTACCGAACACAAATCCAAGATATTATAAAATATAACAACATTATTAGCTTGTTACTAGTTTAACATGAGCAGTTATAAATTTCAAATTAGAAGAGTATATTCTATAAATGATTATATTTTTAATGAACCAGAATAGAGAAATCATAATCGTGTTCATGAACTCGAATAATAATTTAATAGTTTCATGAATTTGAACAATATTTACATCAGCTTTGCTCCGGTACATTTCAAACTCTGATTTAAAGTCAAGCTACAAATTGAAAACGACATGATTTTCTAAATTTGGGACATATACTGATATGGGACAAAGTACCAAAATCCTTAACTATCCCGAGAAATCTAGGAATAATAAAATAAATATATCATCACTCCTTTTACTCATACAAGCTTATATGTTAGAATTTTTATTAAGGATTACTAAACACTTTAATAATCCAAAAACAATATTAACTTTATATGTTCCTCTTATAAGATCAAAGTTAGAATATGTGTGCATCATTTGGTATTCAGCTTGCATATTAATTTGTTTGAAAGTATACTGAAAAAAAATCTTATTTATCCTATGTACGAGATTTAAAGAATAGAAGAATAATGTTTCTTTATAAAACTTTCAATAACCTCTTATACACTAATCTTTTCATGAAATATTTCCATTTCTGTTAGTTACTTTAACTTTAGCTCACATAATTGATATATAGTGCATGCTCATATTAAAAGTTATCGTAACTCACCCATTAATAGTGATATTTTCTCCCTTTCATTCAATAAATATACAAGCTCAATAATTGATTTCATATAGTTTTATATATTACAAACTGTGAACTATTTTATGCTTTAATTGTTGGATTACATATTTTTTGTAACTATTATTTACACAGGAAGAATCTATACTTCGGAGAAAAATTAAAGGGTATATACTATAAGACATACTAATCATGGAACAAAAACATTTTTTTTAATTCCCAAAAAATTTGTTAGCCACTGGTTGATAGCTATTTTTAATCATTTTATTTAAATCTTCTTACAAGTAATTGTTTACACAACACCAAATAAATGTCTGATGTTGTGTAATTAATAATTTCATTTAGTTAAATGCAGCAGGTCAAGCAATAAAGTACGCTGATCCAGTGGCCCTAAATATGTTCATTTCAAGTAAACCATCCTTAATGTAGCGAATTTAAAAAAAATATTTTTGTTCCATGATCAGTACGTCTTATAGTACATACTCTTTAATTTTCTCCTGAAATACAGATGCACCCTGCATAATTTTTGGCACTTGATTTATTTTGTATTTGCTTTTATAATTCGTAAGAACATATAATTGGTCAGTCTATGACTGTTTGTTTTCCTGTATCGTAAAAAAATAAATAAAATTACTGGGTGTGGCACTCTGGCATAGCAGATCTCGATAAGTGACATATTTATACACGACAAGTGCGATTACCAGTTGTCGAATCACAACCCCAAAGATCTTAATAAAAGGGAAACCACAGGGATAATTTTATTGTGGTGAAAAATGATTATCGGCTGTGGAAATTAAACCCGAGTTCTCATATTCACAGTCCAACTAGATACCATTAAGTCACTTACCCCATTCTAGGAATAATGATAATCATAATACAGTAACACTAAAATTGTACACTTTAAACTAAACCCCACACAAGTAATTTTACGTATCTTAGTTTTTTAATCAGTACATCAAATATAATATTTACCTTTGCGTTGTGCCTCCCCATTGAAATGGCCACCGACGTTATTATTAAATAATGATAAATTATGACTGCGTTGAAAGGTCTTTGTTCCAGTATAATTTGTAATTAAGTTAAAACTTCCCTTTGAAATTGATATTTATTTTTTATGTCTTTGCGTTGGTTTCATTGTTATTTCAGTACAAAAACTTGACAATTATTAATTTGAAACAACATTTCACAAAAGTTTTCATCTCGGTTGGTATACGAGATCTTAAGTTTCAATTAGTACGTGCTATGTAGAGTTTATTACTAGCTTTCAGCTAGCTAGTGCTGGCACTAGAAGCTAGAACAACGTGAAACAAAATACGGAATTTGCTCTACCGCAACAAGAAAATCAATAATAGTTGAAAAGTTGTGCGCGTCTTTAGTTTATGGAGCACTTAGGTCGACGTGACGGATTATAGGCAATTACCAGCCAAATGTACGGCTTTAAGGGTAGTATGTATGTTTAATGAAACAGGATTTATACGTCTCGTTTTCAGCCAAACTTTAAAAACAATTTAATCGTGGTGCCTTGTGTTGATGCCGATGTTGTTTAGCAGTGGCGTGCGGTTAGTTTTCAAGTTGAATGTCCAGTTTTATTATGGTGGTTAAAAGGGTATCATTATATAATAAATTTATATGTGGAGACAAGGAACTATAGTTTATTTTTTTAATAGTGTATGTGGCAGAATGATATCGAGTCGGACTGTGATTTGAGAATCCGAATTCGATTCCAGACAATTTTTACCACATTAAAATTACTCTTGTAACTCCCTCTTCACTATAATCTCTGAGGGCCATGATTTAACGGCTGGTAACCGAACTTCTTGTACATAAATATATCACTTGTCGAGATCTGCTATGGTCAAGTGCTACACCCAGTAATAAGTAAAAGGCGTTATTAGTGATGTGAGTTAAATAAATACCTAATGGGTAGGTAAACATAAATTTACCCGAGATGTATTTATCTACACATTTTTTAAATTATAATCGAATCAAATACGTCAATAACAAAAGGGAGTAAATTATAATCTAAATTATTATTATATAAATAGAAAAAATGCTTCAGAATCCAATATTTTTATGAAATATTTATTTGTGGACGTTTCGAACAAAAATATTAGCTTATCATCAGCACCTTAAAACACAAATACAATAATTATAATATAAAACTAACAAATCAATCAAAATGTCAAATCTCTAAAAAACGTAAAAATATGAAACAATATTTATTAAAATGTCAATAATAACAAAAAAGATACATATAAAAAATAAAAATAGAAAAAACAAAAAATAATATATAATTAAAATAAAATATATACAAATTAAATTGTTAAATTTTATAAAAACACTGGACTCTGAAGTCTTTTCTTTATTTAATATTATTATATAATTGAATCCTTTTTTAAATATATATTATAAATTATAAAAATAGGTTAATTAAATACCACATTTTTTATACATTTTAGATTACAATGTAGTAAATAATATTTACCGGTATCAGGATATTAAACCAATGTTTACATGCATAAAAGTAGGCTGGTAAGTAAGTAATAACTTTATCCTGTACGGTAATATTACCATACTGACTTGTCAAAACAGTCAAGAAAATCAAAATAAAACACAATGATAATATAACACTATTCATACAAACGGAACTTAAAACAACAATAATACAAAGATTACTTCTCCTGCTTATCATAATATATATTAATTGTATAGTCTTTCAAATTAAAGATGACTAGGTTATGACGTTTAAATAAAAAAATTATTTATAAATATGATACAAAACAATTGTAATTATGGCGTTAAATAAAAACATACAGACCACAGACTTACTTGATCAGCTTCTAAAATGATGACAATGACGTTATTCATATAACAATGTCAACAAATCATATTTATTAATGACGTAAACGTGTTTATATTCTGATACCGGTAAACTATTGAACAAACCACGGATTTCAAACTGACATCTGCCGCTGTAATGATACTCATAACATTCCTAAGTATGTTAATAGCTATTTTTATTGATATTGAATATTCTTATTTTCGGTATTTTCTTTCAATGTACATATACATATACCCTAGCATGGGTAAATACTCAGGTAATATATTTATTTTAGTTTATGTTTTTTTTATGTATGTGAAATCCATTCTTCTTGTACCATTATTTACTAAAATATTTATTATATTTTCAAAAAAATCTAGTTTTGATTCTAATAATTTTCTTTCGACCGTAATTAACGCATAATTTTTAATTCTCTTAATACAGAAGATGATTTTTCGACAAAAGCTATTGAAGGAATTGTAATGATTTATATGTTGAATAAGTGGCGATATATTTATATATTGACAAGATTCTGAGCGGTAAATTAAACAGTGTTCGTTTGCAAATCTTACAATAATTAAAACAACGCTATGCGACTATTCCATACTGGAGGAATGTAGACTGTAGGCTAATAACACAAACTATCATGTTTGTTTATGCTCAGGGCCGTCTTAAGCATATTCTGCGCCGGGATGCGGGGTGGTCAGCCTGCGTCCCGGCTCTTGTCAACCAAAAAAACGCAATGTAATTTTTAATGTTTCATTTATTTATTTCTTAAAATTCTTAAATTATACACATAAAACAATAAATTATACAAATTAAAAATCAACACATTTTTTTTTTCAATTTAAAAGCCCGGAAAAAATACATCAGTAATGTTTCATTTTATATTATTATTTAATAGGTACCAATTTATCCTGATTATTATTATTATTATTATTCTGATCCATTAGCAACTCGAATCTCTCATTTAATTTCGTGATAGCCGTGTCAAGTAAATAAAATAAAATTGTATTTAAATTTTTTTCATTTGGTTATAATGTGCTCATCTGTAGCCTCGTAATTAAAATGTCTTGTTAGGTATGTAGTAATAAGAGCTATTTTAACTTGCACATTGTGAGCGGTGTAACAAGTGCCGAAAGCGGTATGAGGTGTGTTTAATAAAATAATTTAATATTGGTGCCTATATTTTTATTTTGTGCATGCTTTTGACCTAACAAAGTGTACGAAACGGTGCAATGACGTTGATATTAAATGAGTTAGGGTTTAATGAAATATCGAAATTTCTAGCGCTCGGCTCCCTAGGACTCTGCGCCCGGGTGCACCCGCACCCTTTGAACTCCCGGGTAAAGACGGCCCTGTTTATGCTAGAGCTATGAATCAACGTGCACTACCGTATATGCACCTCATTTATGCACAAACATTTAGTTAGTGAGATACGTGTCCGACCCGCTTGTATTCGTTTTTGCGTAATACCTATATTTGTTTTATTTTCCAAACTAAATAAATGTAAATAAAATATAAAGTAGCTATATTATCATAACTAATATAATATAATAAATTATATTTTGCTTGGAAATGTTGGAGTTTCAATTTTGGAAAGGAATATATATCTTTAGGATCCTTGAATACTATTATTTATTTATTGGACGTTTCGATGGTTAACCCATCATCTTCAGCATTTATTAGAACAAAATTATTTTCCAATCCTAATACATATCTGTTTTTTACATTGTCAATTTTTAAAAATATAGCTGAAATTAGCTTCACAGATAAGCAACTGTCATAAACGTAAAACGTAACGTAACTTGTGAATTTAACAAGGTAAACCACATGTGAAAAAACATATTTAAATCAGTGAAATTTTGTATGTATATACTGTTCAGATGGCCGACAGAGAATTCTTTTTATTATTATAATATAACAAATGATATTATGACATGAATTATGGGTGAGTGCGCAGCACGAGCTGTATTCCCTATTTCCTTAACAACGAATTTAAATTGATGTCAAAATATTATCTGACAATTATAATATTACGAGATATATTTTGAGCGAGAAGCAAAATTTCTTCTGTAAAAGCAGTTCTCCATCGAGAATTTGCTATTTCAATATATATTTTATGAAAATAGCATTTATTTTATTGGTAACCAAGGAGATTTAATTACAATCACTTATTAATTTCACTTAAAATCTATAATATAAATAAAAATAAATATATCATCAGGCCTTTTACCCATTACTGGATGTGGCACCTTGCGTAAGCAGATCTCGGTAAGTAATATATTTTTTCGCGTGAAATGCGGTTACCTGCCGTCAAATCACGGCCGTACATACGTCACGACGAAATTAGTCAAAATGGATTCAGGGCTGGTCAAAATGGGTATTTTCACTGAAATCTCAGGACCGAAATTTTTTGCGATTACAATACTTCCTTTACTTCGTACAAGGAAGTAAAATACACCTAAATATTAATAAAATTATGAATTTTTGGATAAAAAATATATACTTGTTTATTTGGTATGCTATTTATATCTGTGTATACACAAACAAAATTTTTTCAAATATATCAAATATCTTTCATCAACTTAACCTCATTTTGAACCTTCCACACATATCCGTGTATCCTGTGTGTCTTATGAAATATATTATTACTCACATACAATTAATATTTGATAAATAAAATATACATATTCATTCTTCAATTTAATTTTGTTTAGACTATAAAAATTGTACGTACATAATAATTGTAATATAAAGCACTGCAATAATTTTGTCTCACTTTAAATGTAAACCTTGAAAACTATTTCTTCATTTGCAGAATATCCTGCAACGTAATTCAGTGGTATTGAATAGGCCTGAGGATTTTTGAACTCGGGTTCGATCCCCACTGCCGACAAACAATTTTCACCACATAAAAACTACTCCTGTGGCTCCACCTCCACTAACATCTTTAGGGGGCGTGATTTGACAGCTGGTAACCGCATTTTACTCGTAGAAATATATCACTTACCGAAATCTGCTACGGCAGAGTATCATACCCGCAGGGAAAAAAGTCGTGATAATATATTTATTTTATTTATTATTTTGTAATAGTATCGATTCCTACTTGAAAACCCGGGTTCGATTTCCACAGCCGACAAACAATTTTCACCTGTGGTTCCCCATCACTAACATCTTTGGAGACCGTTATTTGACGACCGGTAATGGCACTTCACGCGCATTGACATATCACTTACACCGAGATCTGATATAACATAGTGCCAAACCGTATAGGGTAAAAGGCGTGATGATATAATGATTTATTTTATTTTATTATGGGGTAGGTGGCTCAGTGGTATCGAGTCGGCCTGTGGTTCATAACAACCCTGGTTCGATCTCCACAGCTGACAAACAATTTTCACTACATTAAAATCCCGTGACTCCGTCCTCCAATAACATCTTTGAGGGCCGTAATTTGACGGCTGTAACCCCACTTCACGCGATGAAATATATCACTTACCGAGATCTATATTATTATTAATATTTATTTATTATTTTACTCGATTCTTTCTGAAAAGATATACTACTCGTATACCTTGTTATTTGACAGTTTTCGTGGTTATGCATAACAATATTTACCTGTGTTTCTTTAAAATGTATATTCATTATACGCTTAAGTTTACTTTGGAAACAAACACTTTAAATTATTGATATAATCTGTAAACAAATCTGAAACTGCTTTCACGAAACATAAATTGCAGCTGCTAACTGTGTCAGCAGAGACCTAGGAAAGTATACGAACTAATTACAGCTTCTGACTGCTGTCGACAATGTAAACATGTGCTCATATGGAAAACCTATATGTCATATCCCTGATACTTATCGATATACCTACAAACGTAGGTACGTATAATTCTATTTAATATCTGAGCAATGTCAGATAACTTGTTTGATCGACAAAGTTTTGGAATCTCAAGAATCGTAAGAGATACAAACTCAGTTACATAAATAGTGATATACTTCTTCGCGCGAAGTGCGGTTACCAGTCGTCAAATCACGGCCCCAAAAGATGTTAGTGGAGGGTGAGCCACAGGGGTAGATTTAAATTGGTTAAAATTGTTTGTCGCCTCTGGGAATCGAACCAGGGTTCTCAAGATCCACAGGTCGACTCGATTGCACTGAGCCACCTACCGTAAACATAATATGAAATATTTATATAATGCTGTTCTCATATTTATTTATTTATTTACCGGTTTCAGGATATTAAACCTTTGTTTACATGTACAAAAGTGGGCTGGTAAGTAAGTAATAACTGTATTCTGTACGGTAATATTACCATACTGACTTGTCAAAACAGTCAATAAAATAACAATAAAACACAATCATAATATAACACTATTAATACAAATGGAACTCAAAACAACAATAATACAAAGATTATTTCTCCTGCTTATCATAATATATATATATATATATATATATATATATATATATATATATATTTTTTAATTGTAGTCTTTAAAAATAAAAATCGCCACGTTATGACGTTTAAATAGAAAAATTATTTATAAATATAATACAAAATAATTGTAACCATGGTGTTAAATAAAAACATACAGACCATAGACTTACCTGATCACCTTCTAAAATGATGACAATGATGTTATTCATAAAAGAATTTCAAAAAATAATATGTAATAATGATGTTAGCGTGTTTATGTTCTGAAACCGATAAACTATTGAACAAACCACGGATGTTATGAGTCATAACAGGCCTTAGATGTTTTAAAATCCTCGCTCTAGTAACTCGGATTTCAAACTGACATCTGCGGCTGTAATGTCCGTCAGTACGGTGGTGTGCATAGCGATACGGAATTCGAATTCGGAGATCCCGAGTTCGATTATCACTGAAGCTAAAAATTATATAAACTACTACACTGCGATTCGGTGAGTGCGGATCCTGTACTGTAATTGGGATTAAGTTCCTGTTGTACAGCGTAACATATATAAATAAATAAATAACGTTCCTAGGTAAGTTGATAGCTATTATTTATTTATTGTAGGTACTCTAAACAACCGGAACTTAATCTCAATTTCAGTATAGGGTCCACACTCACCGAGCCGAAGTGTGGTAGTTCAAATATTTTTACCTTGATTGGGAATCAAACTTCGAATATTTGGATTCGAATGTCACCGTTCTGTGTGACAGTTAAAGTTATTTTTCAATACTACTTATCGACGCCTTTGACAAACGTCATTTTTTGTAAATGTTTCATTAAAAAGAGCCTATAGTAATTTTAATGAATTTAATAAGAGAAATAATTCAGCCAGTTTTATTTTTATTATTTGCACAAAATAACTTATAAAATAGAAAAGTCGCAACACACTGAATAACTTCTACTAAGTAACAATAAACTACATATTGTTGTGGGGTTTTTATTTATGTAATATTTTTATTAGCAATATGTAGAAACACAAGTAGCGTCCAATATCTACATTAAATTACCAGTTAAATACGAATAATACTATATTCAAATATCAGAAAAATTTAATATGTACTATTACATAGAAAAAGAAATAATTAATCAACGTCATCTAAATTGAAAACTATTATCAGTTTTAGAAAATCTTAATTGCTATTTTATTAAATTTATGTTACTCTGTACAACAGGAACTTAATCCCAATTACAGTACAGGGTCCAGACTCACCGAGCCGCAGTATGATAGTTCATATATTTTTAGCTTGAGTGGGAATTGAACACGGGATCTCCGGATTCAAATTCCGTATCGCTATCCACTCCACCGTACTAATGAACATATATTCATTAAACAATAAAGATGAAACAGAGAAGCTCTCGTATAATATATGAATGATGTTTAAATAACTTTCATAGCAAATAATTAAATATGTATACGAGTATTAGTTAGTACAGAAAGAAAAACAATTAAATTATAAGATTATCTTAGTAAATGATTTGAGTTCCTGATGCATACCATTTAACATGTTTTCCCCCTCTGATATGTGTAAAGGTAACCTATATTTTTACGTAAGTAATATATTCATTAGCGAAGAAATAAATAATATACTAGATATGTATTTAAAATACTTATCAATTCTGTATATACAACGTAAGGAATACAATAACCTCAAAATTAGCTGTGAGTTAGAGGAAGACAAAAGACAAAAAATTGAAAGAATTCTGAATTAACTAGATGTGCATTAAAGGAAGATCGCAATGCTCTAACGTCAGAGTTGAAAACCACTGAATTAGATAATAAAATATCTACCTCTTTTATTTAAACTATTTTTCTAAGTATAATTTATTATTTAGAAGTTCTTTAAAAAATACAAAATACACTCATAAATCGACTGATATATGTCGGGTGAAACCCATTATGCGGGGTTGCACGGCATTCACTCTTTATGGAAAACATGAGATTTATTTTTCTAATAAAATTGCAATAAATATTATCAACAAAATTAATCAGTATTTTTAATTTTCCGAGGAAAGTAATGTGTTATTTATATTACTCGATCTCGAAATATAGATGAATCTTCACGTTTTAGATCCTACTGAAACGAAAAAAATCATTCCCAAAAAAGTCGATCTGTCTGCAAGATATTTTAAAAACCTAGTGAAATTTTGCATTTAAACTTTGCATTTGAGCTTCTAAGCAAAAAACTGAGATTAAGTTCGTTAATGAGCTTACACAACTAGCGATACTACAACTTTACTGATGGGTTTTTATGTTTATTTCCTAAACGATAGTAAATACAATAAATAAATAATTATATCATCACGCCTTTTACCCATTACTGGGTGTGGCATTCTGCCTAAGCAGATCTCGGTGATATATTTTTTCCGCGTGAAATGCGGTTACCAGCCGTCAAATATCGGCCCCCAAAGATATTAGTGGAAGGGGAGCCACAGGGGTAGATTTTTAAATTGATGAAAATTGTTTGTCGACTGTGGGAATCGAACCAGGGTTCTCAAGATCCACAGGCCGATTCGATACCACTGAGCCACCTACCCCATTACACGATAGTGTTTATCATAAAATACGTAATGTCTAAAATAGACCTTAATTTGATTTAAAATAATATTTGTTTGAAACATTTTTTGAAATTATTATCGGTTCATTTGTTATAAGAAGTTACATATTAATAATTTTGACAATCGTGATTGTAAAATATATGATAAATATATATGACATTACTCCTAGTTGAATGTCAAAAATTACATTTTTGAACTCGTATCCTTCAAAAGACATTTCCTGCACGTAACATTCAATTTGAAACAAGTGCTTCCCGATCGACTCGACTGTAAAAATTGCAAAATACACTGGCCCTTGGGAACAGTCTGAAATAAATCTGTTTTGATAATAAAATCTAATTTATAAAATATAACTTCCCTGAATTTTTCTTTATTAAAAGTTTGGGAAATAAGAGTAATTTGTTAAAATTCTTTCAACATTTGTCAGCATCAGTGTCATCTATTTGACAACCTCTGAACTAAAGACGTCATTGATACAACATCTTGCAGATTGTAATCAAACAAAAATCGTGACTAATACTATATAATATAACAAGTTAATTAATCTATTTTAGTTTAGGTTTGATATTTGAACTAAAATACAATATTTTTAGATTGGGAAGAGCCGCAATTGTTATAAGTGTTATTACAAACGTTTATAGTAAAATTTTGACAATTAGAAATCGAAGTTCCTGGAGCAGCTTGATTTGCAATTGATAAAGATTGTGTATAAATTGCAGATTCTGGTGTACTAATACAAGTTGCAATTAAAGATGTATTTTTTAAACACCAATACTCGAACAAAAAATTTTATACAAACTACGTGCGTGAAGACGTCTTCTTCTCATTCGTGATATTAAAGACACTCGCTCCTTGCGGTCGCTCGTGCTTAATTGCGCTCATGCAGGAACATCGTCTTCCCGCACTTAGTTCGTAAATAACTATTATATAACACATGAGTAAAGTGTCTTTATTTGCCTCAAACGATTGAACTCCTGGGGTACGCCGTCAGGATTCAATCTTCGCTTTTGACAAATAATGACGAACTTTAACTATTAAGCGTTCCTACCACAAATAATATATAAGCAATTCACAATGGTTTTTTTCAAATATGTTCAAATAATATGAACTTATGGAAAATACTATAGCGGTCACAGCAGATTTTTGTTTAATGATATATATTTTTTTAAATTTTTGTGTTATATTTTTTAAGTTATAACATATATAATTTAAGTAAACTTTAAACGAAGATAAGAAAAATGTGGATAAAATGGCATCAGCCAATGTGGTAGGCAGGCTTAAAGTATTGTTTCGAAAATCTGAAGTTTGAAGTTCAGTTTAATAGGAAAACTAAACTGTAGTAATCTACTCCTTGCTGAGCGAAGCACCGTCCAACTAGTAAGTGTATACTAATAATTTGAAGTAGAAGTATAGTTCTATTTCATTAAAAATGCAGTATTGGTATCATAGGAAGTATAATTCCATAATTGTAATTAGTCTGAAAAAACTTCAAATCGAAGACAATTTGGACTGTCAAATTTTTTCGAACTTTATACTGTTCATCTGTCTTTTTTCGATGTTGTCAGTGTCAAAATGCAAAATGAATGAAACTTGTTTTATAAGAAGTGGAATGTGGAATATGGTCGGGACTATAAAAAACATTGTATGAAAGTAATTTAATATTAAATTGTTTAATTTAATTTTAGTTTAAACATTGTTTCTCGTGTGGTCACTTCCATGTAAGTTACACTGTAACAATTGTTTTAATCTCAGTTATTAAATAGGTTATCAAATTTATTAGTGCATATGTTTGTAATAATTTCAGTATTCTCTGATCATTATTTATCGAGTTTATAGCTTCTCTGAATTGTCGCGCTTGTTAGCTATTATGTGATGACATATCTGGGTAAATTATTAGCTGTGCGTTGGTCTGAGATAGCTTTAGATCCTTCTATTTCATCTCTTAGATGCGTCTGATGTTTTTATGTAAACTCGTGCATGGGAACAGTTATCTCTTACCAAGACAACGATTCCGCCCTCTTACCCCTTGTCAGCACTTCTCATGGAATACAACAACAAATAGTCAGTGGTACGAGTAGCTTGGCTCTTGGATTGACAAGATGTAGTCTCGCCATGTAGTAACTTAGTTCATACGTTGTGGTTGTTTGCTATCTTCGGTCAATTAGTTTAAATTGTCATTTAATATGATTTGTATAACTTCTGTAATTTAGTAATTTTTTCTATTTATTTTTATGTTTTGAATATATAATAAACACAATTTATTAGTCTTTAAAACCAGTTGCCAAGCGATATTAAGTTTTACTTTAAGTGTTCAATAAGTTGATAAATCGTCTTACATTAGTAGCAGTCTTATTAGACTTACATGTGACATTTTCTCAAAATCAGTCTGATATTTATATTTTTAAAACCATAAATAAATATTTAATTTCTCTATGTTAAAACATGCCACGTACAATTGTGATTATATCTACTACCTACTGTATTCTTCGAATTCACAAACATCCACGTATGTAACAAACGTACGTGCTAACCACTGTGTCACATTTGTCTGTTACATACAAGATTGTATAAAATTGATTATCCATGCAAAATAATTGCGCATGTTGTGGGATTGACCTATATAAGATGACCGACAAGCGCCAGCCACGAAACAAGTTTAGAGCTTTGGCCTACATAGCGTCACAGTTGGCGACGTCTGTACTGACCGCGTTTCTTTGTGACCTCTTAGCGCTCACCCCTGACCTCCCATTCACTGTTACCCATTATACGCTTTTTCATTCGCAGAATTAATCATTCTTTTAACATTCGATTAGTCTACTAACCCACTAATGCATCTTTATCAATCAATGAACATGAAATGTAATTTATGTAAGAAAAAATTTAACTACAAATTTTGGCGGAGTTGCCAACATAGTTATATAGAACAAGCTTTTAATCAATTTTGTGTATGGTAACCCGGTTATAACATGCGTGAATTCGTAAGTATAAGAATAAATAAATATATTATCAC
Organism: Pterostichus niger; assembly: GCA_947425015.1. Lineage (NCBI taxonomy): Eukaryota > Metazoa > Arthropoda > Insecta > Coleoptera > Carabidae > Pterostichus > Pterostichus niger. Next base: position 12,565,020 of record OX380337.1, on the reverse strand, counting down.
ACCTTTTACCCATTACTGGGTGTGGCACTCTGCCTAAGCAGATCTCGGTAAGTGATATATTTCTTCGCGTGAAGTGCGGTTACCAGCCGTCAAATCACGGGCCTTAAAGATATCAGTGTAGGGGGAGTCACAGGGGTAGATTTAAATTGGTGAAAATTGTTTATCGGCTGTGGGGCTCGAACCAGGGTTCTCAAGATCCACAGGCCGACTCGATACCACTGAGCCACCTACCCCATAATAATAATAATTCGTAAGTAATACCGCTTTTTACTTCCTTGTACGAAGTAAAGGAAGTATTGTAATCGCGAAAATATTCGGTTTTTATATTTCAGCGGAAATATCCATTTTGACCATCCCTGAATCCATTTTGACTAATTTCGTCGTGGCGTCTGTACGTACGTATGTATCTCGCATAACTCAAAACGGTAAAGTCGAAGAAAGTTGAAATTTTGTATTTAGAACTGCTATAACATCTAGTTGTGCACCTTCCTTTTTGGTCATTATATAACTTCCGGAAGTGGTACTTTACTTAAAGCCTATAATAATGAAAAACTCTATCAAAATATAATCCATAACTTTTCAAATTTGGAATATAAAACTACTGTATCAATGGAAATAACATAATAGATTTTGGTTAAAATGGCTTAACCGGAAGTGATACATTACATAAAGCTGCGAACAGGTTTTTTTGAAAAGAATGGTATTATTTTGATTTTAGAAATAAATGCTGCAAATACAAGTTTTAGGGAATTAAATTCTACGTCTAGCACATTAAGAATTATTAAATTAGCGTTTTGTATAAGCGAGATATGTACATTTAAAAATTATGTAGTTTTTGAAATTAAGTTGGCTATGGATTAGAACAAAAAATAAGACAAAATTTAAAAATTTAATGTCAATGCCAAATTATGTCAAATATGTGCAATAAAAACAATGTGGAATAGTATAATACGCGTACAATGAAGTCATGTGGTGTCCACATCAGATTTTTTATTTACGACAAAGGGGTAGTCTGGCCTGGGTGGTTAGGTGACAAGTGTCTTTGGGACTAAGGTTAAAATACAAACAATAGCATTATTAATCTATTAGTTATACCTTTATATTCTTAATTTGTTTATGAATAAGAATAATAAGAAATTGGATGGATAACTTTGTTTGAATTACTTTTATTGTAAATGATGACGTTTCAATCCTTTATGGAGTCATCTTCAATTCAATTCAATTCCATTTGTTAATTATTTTGAGAGGTTAACTTGGTTTGCTTTTTAAAACAAACTACAAAGGTAATTTATTTTTTCCATAATCAACTCATAATATGCATTTATTTGTGCTCATTGCAACTGTATAAAGAAACCAATTATGCACTAGAGGAATAAAGTAATTTTATTCCACTCTTAAAAGAATGAAGGAATAATGCACAGAAATGAGTCAACTTTATTGAATTACTTATTAATATTAACATTTACATTTATATTAACACTTAAATCATTGTTCGTTTTATCTAATTTGATGTTCTCTTTCCAAAACGGCTGCTTTTTTCGGTTTGTATACATAAGCCACTCCAGATAATTAAATGCTCGAACTTCGTTCTCGCATTTAAACAATCTTTCGTGGATAAAACGTTACCTAAAACACTTATATAATAAATAACTAAATGCATAACAAATTAATTTCGTTAAACTTAAGTTTAGTTACAAAAACCAAATATGTAAATGAAATGCATTTTAAAAATAATTCTTGCATATATTTTATTTTTTCTTTAGAAATTTTTAATTCATAAATGTTTATTTATATATTTCTAAATACAGCATTATTATTTCGCTTAGAAAACCAAGATTAAACAAAATTTTGTAAAAACCCCAATCGCAAAATACTTATTGTTGTTTTGAAACATAGAAATGTATATGATGTAATTGCTGAATTAGTTTATATATGTCATAAATAAAAGTATCAAAAAAAGTCGTCATATCTTATAATATAGAACAGAATAAAACTAATTTGTTTATGAAAAAAATGGCGATTAAAAATAAGAATCTGAGTTCAATACTTAAATGCTTAAAAACAGGCAAATATAAATTAATTAGTTACTTTTAGGATATTTTATGGTTTAAGCTATACTATGACTCCTCATAAAGACTAGACTGCGATTATTTAAAGAAATAACTTTCCTCATATATAAATTAAACGAACGCAATAGCTGGCATTTTTTCTTACCAATAAAATCAATATTGTGTCATCTATTATCAGAATGACACTATTTTATTAAGAAACAGCATGTACTTATTATTTTAGATTTAACAAATTATCATTTAGAGTATCTGCGTGTTTTCAATATTTCTGGCACTTTGGACAGATAGCACTCATGATTATAAAAGCAAAAATTCTTATCAAAATATCGAAAAATTACCAGCACTTCGATTATTACTACTGACTTTGACCAATTTATATTTTATTAGTATTTTTTTACATACCAAATAAATCAAATAAATATATTACCAAGCCTTTTACCCACTCATACAAACTATGAGAGTCTCGGATTTAGGCGATTCATTTACCAGAGTCGGTCTGTGGATCTTGAGAACCCTGGTTCGATTCCCAAAGCCGACAAACAATTTTCACCAATTTAAATCTACCCCTGTGGCTTCCCTTCTACTAACATATTTGGGGGGCGTGATTTGACGGTTGGTAACCGCACTTTACGCGAAAAAGTAATATCACTTACCGAGATCTGCTCTGGCTGAGTGCCACACCCAGTAATGGGTAATAGGCGTGATGATATATTTATTTATTTATATTTACCCGAAGAATGTTACTACCTGTATATTCGGGCAACTAGAAACTTATTACCCCAGTAAATTACTAAAACTAATAAAATCTGATTTTCTGAAAATATTTGTGAAACTCAAATTAAATTATAAATTATAACAGAAAACAAAAATAGAGAGAACAATTGGAATAAAATTAGATTTAAGTCACAGATGATCGTACCGTAGTTGGTTTAAAGCATATGACCCGAGTTCATAAGTGCCAGGTTCAAATCCTGACGGGAACCCAATAGTCCGTGATGCTATTCTTGGCTTAGCAACGTATGCACAATACTCATCTGAACGAGTTAGAGGATTGTATTAACTTATAATTTTTAATTCTTCTAAAAATATGTCGACCCATATTCTTGTTTCTTACATTCAATTGGTGTAAAAAGTAATAATACCCATTAAATTTTTAAGTGAAAATAAAATAATTCGTTTGGTTATCTCTACTTTGAATTAGTGCTAACTACTGCTGAATTATTGTATAGAACATATTTTAACAATTGAAAATTAATACACTATGAGTGTTAAATCTATCCAGTCATTTATTATGTATTTAAAATCGTCAGACTCTGAAACAGAGAGTGAAAATTTCGACGAAAATTAATTATTTTTGGCATGTGGAAATAGGCCCACAGGAAAAACTGGCACAATAAAAAGAGTTAATGGGCTTATAGAAGTACCATGGTAATATACTTATAAATTCCCGTCAGTACGGTGGTGTGAATAGCGATACGAAATTCGAATCCGGAGATCCTGAGTTCGAATCGCACTTAAGCTAAAGATTATATGAACTATCTCACTGCGGCTCAGTTAGTGCGGACCCTGTACTGTAATTTGGATTAAGTTCCTGTTGTACAACTTAACATAAATAAATAAATTTATGAATTAATTAAATATTTATTTATTTATTTTCTTCTTTTTTACTGGGTACATGGTTCCAGGTAGAACCGGGATGAACCCCTATTCGATTTGTTACACCGGTTGTTATTTGAATTATAAAATAGATATTTTTGTATTAAGTGCGCAAAATGAGTACTTTTTGTTGGGCGTGAGAATATTACTTTTAGTCGAGACCGTAGGTCGAGACAATAAAAGTCATTCGAACGCTCCAAAAAACAAGAATTTTGCCTACGAAATACAAACAACATTTTTTCTACAACTGTAAATAAAGAATAATACAATAATTATTGATTTATTTAAGTAAATTGAAGGAAAACAATCAACAATAATATTAATTTGATACTATTGATGTGTTGTAACTAATGATACCTGACAACAAATAATTTGGGAGCGTGCGCGAGATACTCATTTTGCACACTAGAATACGAAACAGTGCACAAAATACTCATTTTGCGCACTAGGGTGCAAAATCATGCGCAAAATACGCGTTGTTACTGTAATGTAAATGATGAAAAAATCACGTACTTCGCGTATTGATATTAGTGATAAAAATGAACATTTTTTGACAGTTGTAGAAAAAAATATAGTTTAACACTTGTTACTAAGCAAAAAGAAAATATGTCAAATAAAAATTTATCAATTGAATCAGGAGATCTAAGTTTTCCAAAATTATGCATCAAGTCTGCTGTATCAGTTTCTCTATTTAATGTATTTCCTTCCTTGTTTTAATAAAAAAAAAGAGATCCCATAATTAAAATGATATATCAACACCACAGGGAATTGACAAAAGCCAGTTCAGTAAATATCCTTTTTCAACCCACTGCTAAAATAAATATTTAAATTAGTCAATGCAGACAAAATTCAAATAAAATATTTGCGATCCTTTAATAAACGTTTTATATTGTTTTAAGTTCATAAATTTTGTCATTTAACCCTGAATACAATTTATATTCTAGTATTTAGATCAATTAAACATGACGGTGTATGTGTTCTTTATAATAATAAATAATATAACCTCAAATCTTTATGGTTTATCTAATAGTGTTTCTAAGTTTTCGTTTACAAAAAAAATACCACAAAATTACTAGTTATTCGACTAAATTCACAATGATACAATCTTAATGATGTGCAATACCCAACACGATTTCTGATTTCTTGTATCGGCGGACATTTTAGCATGCAAATGAGGTATGGCTGTCCTTATCGTGCTCGTGGCGAGTCCGGGCGATAACTGGGTCACCCGAGGCGCCGGAGCCCCGGAATTGTGTTGGTAGTTCGACTGAGACATGTATATTACGACTTTTTTTACGACACGTGGGGTTTTTGCAAAACTAAAGTGTTGCAGTGTGCACTTTTATGTTTCAACTTATTCTGATTAACCCTGAAGTATGTATTAGATGTAAAGTTAATAAAGCTAATCATTGATTGGGCTCAGTTCGCTCATTTATAAAGATGAAACTCCATAAAATGACACAAGACAGGACTGTGGCGTAACTAGGATTAGGTGGCCTCCCCGCAAAACAAAATGTAGGCCCCGATAAACTTTTAAAAATTCAATGATTAAGGTACAAGGAAAAAAGGAATTAGTCCATTTTAACCAAAATCTATTATATTATTTCCATTGATATACTAGTCTTATATACCAAGTTTTAGATTATATTTTCATATAGTTTTTAATTAAAATATATTGCAGACTTCAAGTAAAGTACCACTTCTGGAAGTTATACAACGAACAAATAGGGAGGTGCACAACTAGATGTTATAACAGTAATAAATACAAAATTTTAACTTTCTACGGCTTATCGTTTTTGAGTTATGCGAGACACATACGTATGTATGTACGTACAGACATCACGACGAAATTAGTCAAAATGGATTCAGGAATGGTCAAAATGGATATTTCCGCTGAAATCTGAAAACTGAAAATTTTTGCGATTACAATACTTCCTTTACTTCGTAGGAAGTAAAAAATACATACTTGTTTATTTTGCATGCTGTTTTCACCTTCCTAACACACACATATATCTTGTGTATCATGAAATATGTTAAATATAAAGTTAACAAAGCTAATAATTGATTGGGCTCCCTTCGCTCATTTTTTAAAGATGAAACTCCATAAAATGACACAAGACCGGATTATATACTCAGCGGCTTGAAAAATACATCATATTCCCAGTGGCGTAACTAGGATTTGGTGGCCTCCCCGCAAAACAAAATGTAGGCCTCGATAAACTTTTGAAAATTAAATTAGTTAAGTACAAAGAAATAAGTAATAAGTGCAATATTTTTATAATACTTTAAAGATAAAAAATAACATAAATATATAATAAATCACATACTTAATATAAAATTAAATTAAATATCAGTTCGGGCTTTTTTATTAGAAAAATCCGTTAAAAGAGTTTTTAAATTTATATTTTCTGCTGCATGATGTTCTATTGTCAAAAGAGCGAGATTACTGAATCTATCTTGATTCATGTTGTTTCTAAGATATGATTTAATTAATTTTAATTTGCTGAAGGATCTTTCTGCTGTAGCCACAGTGACAGGAATGCTTAAACATTGTAATAAGGCAGTGCAAACTTTACATAAATCACTTTCTATAAAGAAATAAATGATTAAAATAATATCTGTCATTTCCTGTATAGTTGTATTGGAATTAATGTCATTTTTAAGAAAATGCACCGCATTTATTAATTGTATCGGAAAATGTTCTGATAAATCATTGCAATCATGTTTTTGTAATTTTGTTGCCGACTAAAATGTAACTTAATTGAAAGATATTCATATCCAAATGTAATATTATAGTTTCGTGGCAAATTGTGTTGTGCCCCCTTAACTTCGCCCCCCCCCCCACGCATTGCGTGGTTTTGCGGACCCTATTTACGCCATTGCATATTCCCCCTATTAAAATATGGAAATAAGAATTTGAGTTCGATATCCACAGCCGACAACATTAAAATTACGCCTGTGGCATTTCCAAACGAACAATTTTGAGCACCGCTAAAATATATCACATGCCATTCAAAGGTCACGGAGTTCAAAGATCCCAGGTTCAAATCCTTGTAGTATCTTAATTGTTCTCTATATAATAAAACTAGATGTTATGTTGTTAAGTACTTATTTAAAAAAATACTAATTAATTTCCAATTTATATTAAATCTTTTAGTGTTCAATAATCTAACATCTTTGGTAAAGGGGCGTGATTTGACGGCTAATAACCAAAGTTCATGGACATAAATTTATCTTTACTGATATATGCTATGACAGTGTGCCACACCCAATAATGACGTAATGATATATTAATTTATTTTGTTTATATTTTGTCTTTAAACATGTGTTGTGAGTACCACAGTACTTTCCTAATAATAAGTTAATATATTCCTGCATGAGTTTTGAAAATACAATTGATAATAGATGAATAGTACTTTTAAATCTTTTACTCGAATTCTCAACCTGAAATCTATAATTTTATACCAAACTCGGTATATTTTGAGTAAGTAATTGACGATCGGTTAACTTTGATTCATGAGCACTCTAATTTTATATTATACTAATTTTTGTTCTACACATGTTTTACAACAACATATCGATTTACAAAAGTATACAAATTTTACCACTTCTAACAAATGAACTCATAATAATTTTGCAAAAATGTTTTAAACAAATGTTGTTTTAAATAAAACTATAAGTTAGTCACTTATACGCCTTAAAATAATAAAATAAAACTAAAGAAACCGGCAGTACGGCAGTGTAAAAACTGCGGCTCGGTGTGCCCGGCCCCTATGTTTCGGACGGAATGATGGGACATCATTATATAAGTAATTTTAGTTAGTCATCATGTATTTTGAGATGAACACTATCGTTTACAAAATAAACATAAAAACTTAAAAATACCCATTAATCAAGTTGTGATAGCATTGTTTATGAGCTATGTATACATATAGCTCATAAACAAACGTAACCTAAGTTTTTCGCATAAAAGCTTAAATATAAACTGTCAACAAAAAATTTCACTATTCTTCACGACAGACACTCAGTCTTTGCTTTTTGAATTTAGTAAAGTTTAAAACATGAGGATTCATCAAAATTTGGGGATTGAGAAAAATCTCCATAGCAATACTTTTTCTATTATATCGAAATGGAAAAGAAAAATACACTTAAACATTAATAAAATTGTTACTTCTGTAGATAAAAAACATCTGATGTGGATACCACATTACTTGTACGCGTATTATACTATACCTACATTTTTTTTATTGTTCATATTTGACATTATTTTTTTTAATTTTTTTCTTATTTTTTGTTCTTATCCCTAGTAACTTAATTACAAAAACTATATAATTTTTAAATTTACATATCTCGTTTATACAAAAGGCTAATTTAATTCTCTTAAAACTTTTTTATTTGTAGCATTTATTTCTAAAATCAAAATAATACCATTTTTTCAAGAAAAACTCTTAGCAGTTTCATGTAATGTATCACTTCCGATTAGTCCATTTTAACCAAAATCTATTATATTATTTCCATTGATATACTAGTCTTATATACCAAATTTGAAAAGTTTTGGATTATATTTGAATATAGTTTTTCATTAAAATATATTATAGGCTTCAAGTAAAGTACCACTTCCGGAAGTTATATAATGACCAAATAGGGAGGAGCACTACTAGATGTTATAACAGTAATTAATACAAAATTTTAACTTTCTACAGCTTACCGTTTTTGAGTTATGCGAGATACATACGTACGTACATATGTAATGGTCAAAATGGATATTTCCGCTGAAATCTGAAAACTTCAAATTTTCGCGATTACAATACTTCCTTTACTTCGTACAAGGAAGTAAAAAATATATACTTGTTTATTTTGCATGATGTTTTTACTTACGTTGTATATACAAAGGTTTTACAAATATCGTTCAACATAACCCCATTTTTAACCTTCCAAACACACACATATATCTTGTGTATCATGAAATATGTTAATAATTATTTGTACAGCTACTTACGAAAGCAATATTTCTTTTTTGTGAATTTGAAGGATGATACACAATGACGAAACCGGAGTGTATGAATCAAATGAGAGAAAAAAGATGCTTTCATTACGTGTTACACACATAATATTTTTGAATATTGATATTAAATTAAACATTTAAAAATTATTTTGACAAATTCCAAAATTTCGAAACCATATCGTTAAATTGTAAATGATCTTTAGGTGTTAAACAAAAATAATGAAAAAAAAAAGTAAAATTAAGTCAATGATAATGTAATAATTACTTTTTCTCATGATTTTTAAATAGTTGAAAAATGTGTGAGTTTTTACACAATGTTTCGTTAAAAAAGACGTCTTTTATGATCAATATATAAAAAAAACATAAACTCTTTTGGGTTCAGTAGGATCTAAAAGGATCCAAATCTCGAGACCAACAAAAAACAGCTCCACAAGATTTTTTCTGTTAGTACTACGGACTACGGACGTCAAATGCAGATATGTTATTCTTGTTCAAGATAATAAATAATAAAATTGGTAACTACAATATAATTGATAAACTTAATTTTTATTCACCATCCACCACAAGAAATAAAAACTTATTTTATTATAATAAATCTAACATTTAGACATCTATTCATTATCTATTGTTCAACAAAGACAAAATTAATTGTCATCCGACACTTGGTGAAACAAGGTTTAATAAAATATATAAAATAAACACTTGGCTGTTTCACAAAATTCAGCCTCCAAGTCACCTTATGAGGGCATCGTCAGAGGCTGGCCAGCACAATTAGTAACCATAGACGCGTTTCGCTCTTATTAGAGCTCATCAGTATGGTATAACTCACTTCTTCACCTAGAACAAAGTTCACGTGAAGAAGGTGGTGGTAACTGTGCTGGCCAGCCTCTGACGATGTCCTCATAAGGTGACTTGGAGGCTGAATTTTGTAAAACATAGCCCAGTGTTTATTTTATATTTTTTATCTATTGTTCAATTTAAAAATACTCTTAAATGTATAGCTACTTAAAATTGTTATTGTGATATATTTTTTCTGAATTTTTGTATCTTTGTTCCTCTTCTCTTATTAAACTTATTATTGTAAAACGTGGAAGCCTGTTATTGGGTAACTCTGTTTGCTTACCTAATATCCAAAATAAATAAATAAATATAGATCAGGAACAATGACGGATTAACATACAATCAAAACAACTAAGTGCTTGGGGGCCCTCGCCCATGGGAGCCCCCAGGGCTGACTTTTTTGTGCCCTCCTTACGCCGGTACCCGTCTGACCACTCCCTTTGTTTTGCCCGGCAGCCGTCTGACACGGTTTGTTTTTGAGCGAGGGGTCCCACCTATGCGATCTGCCTGGAGGGCCCCCCGGACCATAAATCCGGCCCTGATCAGGAAAGTAATTTTACAGTAAAAGTATGACAGAAAACTGACAGCCATGCTCAGGGGACATTCCACTGTAGTTCTAGTTTAATTATATTATTAATCAAGATTCCCCAAATCAGCCAACCGGTCCGCTTTTAGTCGGCCCATTGGGAATTTTCCCAATAATCCATCAAGCCCATTTACCCTGCATGAACAAAATCTCTAAATCATATACATAGTTAGTTACAAACGTAGATAACAATGTCAAAGCTGTCTATAAGTATACTAAATCTAGATTGATAAGATAGTGATAGTTACCCACATGTACACCATATGTATAGGTATAACGTGAACTCTATGTGCAACCCTCGTATGCCGAGCACGTTGACCAGACCTGCTTGATATTCTCAGCACCCGCGTGAAGCGACGCTAGCGCCACTGTGGCGGCTGCCACACTGGTGGCCGGTAATGAAACTAGTCGAGATAAATACCCACATAGGAGCAATTTTTCTACATGAAATTTATATCAATGTTGGAAACTGCAGTTTTGAAGTATTTACATAGAGCGCTATGCAGGAAAATCAAAAAAATCCAGATAGAAAAAAATATTAAAAGTTCTCAACAAAAAATGTTTTACTGAATGTGGTACATGCATAATTTAGCGATGGTACTTCTATTTTAAATCTGTAGTTAGAGGCGCACCACCATCGCATGTGATTGTGAAATTTGAATCATTGTTGCCCTCAATTTAATATTTTGATAATTTTTGTGAGTATATGCACTTTAATTTTTGGCACGCAAAAATTTCTTTGCTACCTTACGACAATGATAGCAATTATTACAAACTATTGCAAAATATATGGCCATGGGGTAGGTATACTATTTTCATTTTAAACTCGAGGGATCAGCATAAAACGATTAAACGTCCCTGTCCCATATAACTACAATGAAATCCATTAGTGCGGCTACCCCATATCGCTTATCGATGGTCAAAATAGGTAAATTTTCAAGGGTCGTATTCAGCCTAAAATTTTTCTTTTTTTTTCCAAAGATTGACCGTACCGGTGAATGGGGCTGTACAACCCTGTGTGAACCTTGTGAAACCAGTTATGACGGATCATATTATGAGTTCCTTTGTAAACGTAATTGCGGTGCATTTAATCGTTTTATGCCGATCCCTGCAGTTTAAAATGAAAATAGTATAGCTCAGTGGTATCAACTCGGCCTGTGGATTTAAGAACTCGGGTTGTATTCCCACAGTCGTCAAATAATTTTCACCATATTAATACTACCCCTGTGGCTCCTCCTCCACTAACATCTTTGGGGACCGTGGTTTGAAAAACTGATAACTGTACTACATGCTAAGAAATATATTACTTATCGAGATCTGCTATAGCGGAGTGCCAAACTCAGGAAAGGGTAAAAGGCGTGAAGATATATTTATTTATTTTATTTTGTACCTAATGTTAAAAGTAGGCCGTTTAGTAGATAAAGAGACTTTAACATCGAGTGTAAATAAACTACTATTTTATCTACTCTTTTTAATAATAATAACACATACAATTTTAAATTATTTACATTATTGGTAATTAATCTGTACACATATTGATAGTGCAATTTTCAATGTGGTTAATATTTAGACTACTCAGAGCCATAGATTTTGTACAAGAACTGCTTATATTTTCATTATTTCCTTGCACACCAATCAAGATCTTTTTCGAGAAAGTCATTTTTGTAGCTTCAGATTGTTTGACATACGACAATACAATAAACTACTGTTCTGTAGTAAATTATATGTGTAATATACAATATACATACCTGGATATATCAATTTTCTCATGCACTAATAGTGTGTTCTTTAACTACTTCGAACAATAATTCCAAATACATGATAATTTTGAACGTTTTGATTTGTCACTAAAATATCCAATTAATGTGTTTTCATTTGTACCCATCTCAATATTATTCTCTTTATTCCACATGACGAATCATTCATTTTCTTTTTCATACGCTTCTCTAGATTTCTTGGGAAACAATTTACCCATTTCTTGTTTCACTGTAGTTTCAACAACCATTTTTACCACAAGCAAAATTTTTGGTGATAAATTTTCAGTATTGTTAGAAATAAACAAAATAACAAAACATCGGTCATTGCTAACGCGATCACAATTACTATGATATTTTAAAACATCTGTACAGCTTAACATTTATATATAGAAATTAATTATTAATTATTATTTAATAGCTGGTACAAAATAAAATAATATATTATACACGACGATAAAGAGTCTTAATCGACTCGTGAAAGAAAAAATCTCTTTATCATCTTGTATAATAAATAACAATTATTTATGGAAAGGGTTACAAAATGGTGTGTGTAAATTCAGAATATCATTTCGCAGTTATGAAAATTGTATAAATTGTCATTTTTTTAAGCAACATTTTGTGATTCCTCACAATAGTAATGAGAAATGGATATTCCATGCAAGTTGTACACTACTCTTTTTCTACTACTACGATATTATTGCTCAGTTGCTTTATTAACTTAATTTTAACAATATGTTTGTCCCGATTTCACTATTCCAATATGACAATCCTAAATTAGTATTCAAGCAACGTAACAATTCATGAGATATGGTAATGACGTAGTAACCGTGAGATATGAAAATGTGTGCAAATGTATTATATTTTCATTGCAACGGCAAGCATATAATGAGCAACAACCTTAGTGGTTGTAGAAAAATATATTGTAGCGAGTACGGCCCTGTTTCCGTCTGGAACAGTCGACGCGTCATAGTCTGCAGCACATTCACCGCTGTCTCATACGCAATAGACAAGTCCGAACCTGTTCGCTCTGCGTCATGCTTATACAGTGTTCTAGAAGCTATAGAATAGTGTAGAATGTCTTGTTTGAGTATTTAAGGGAAAGTTTGGGCCGGCAAAATTCATTCTGTATTTGAAGTGTGAACAGTGCAAGTCGTTGCTAAATACTTTAATGTGAATGTAAATACGTGTTGTAAATAAATATATGGCTTAGTAGTTGTGCTACATTATTTTCGTTTTAAATAAATATTTTGTTAGTGTTTTCATTGCTCGTGTTTTATTTAATAATAAACTTCACCGAACCCGAAATTGTAATAAACGTTACAATTGGTGTCAGGTGTGGGGTTGTGTTTTGTGAATTAAAAGTGAAGTTTAAGTGTAAATAAATAAAAATGGGTTCGAGAAAAGTAAATCTATGTTACTTAAAAGTGACTGATCTCAAAAGAGAATTAGAAGAACTTGATCTGGACACTACAGGCAAGAAAAGTATACTCCAAGAGCGACTTCGTCAATTTTTGGTTGAAGCTGGTGAAATAGCGGATACTTACGAATTTGAAATTCCGGGCGACTTGGACTCCATGTACAAAAAATTAGAGGAAAATTCTAGAAGCTTAGCAGCCAAATTAGAAGAAAGTTGCAGAAATACCAAAGAAAATTGCAAAAATCTGACAGAATTTATGGAAAATTCCAAAACTCTGAAGGAAGAACTGCAGGAAAATTTCAGAAAAGAAAATTCTAGAGGCTTGGAAAATAAATTAGAAGAAAATTCCAGAAGCTTGGAAGTCAAATTAGAAGAAAGATCCAGAAGCTTGGAAATGAATTTGGAAACTAAATTTGAACAGAAGTTTGAAAAATTTGAAGAACATTCGAGAAATTTTCTAGAAAAGTGTGAAGAACATTCGAAAAATTTTTAACAAAAGTTTGAAGAAAAATTTGGAAATGTTAAAGAAGAAATAGAGGCAAGATTGGCAACATTGAATCCGTCATTGAATCACGAACAGCCAAATGTCAAACAAATTAACGACTTGATTCAGAAAACGCCATCAAGTGAACAGCCATTGAATAACGGTAAAGTCGAAGATTTAATGACAGAGAGGAAAGAATCATTGCGTAGATTCTACATGAAACCACCAAAGTTTGATGGCAAGGTATCTTGGCCGAACTATTACATCCAATTCGAAGCTGCGGCAGTATCTAATGGTTGGTCATCATCTGAGAAGGCAACGGCCTTGATCATTGCGCTGCGTGGTGACGCAGTGGATATATTGCAAACAATTCCTCCAGAAAAGCGGCAGAACTATCAGCTACTAGTTAAACGTTTGGAACTGCGTTATGGAGACGCACATCTGCAGCCAGTGTATTACTCGCAGCTGAGGAATAGGTATAAGAAATCAACTGAAACTTTGCAAGAATATGAATTTGACATCGCTCGTTTAGTTCGCCTAGCATATCCTGACATCCCGGAAAATGTGTTAGAACGACTGATTGTGCTAGGATTCGTTGATGGTCTCCGGGATAATTAAATATATGTCTTAGTAGTTGTTCCACATTATTTTCATTTTAAATAAATATTTTATTAGTGTTTTCATTGCTCGTGTTTTATTTAATAATAAACTTCACCTAACCTGAAATTGTAATAAACGTTACAATATTTATCAGGATGTTGCAACAAAAATTCTTGTTTAACACTATAGATAAAATGTAAATATTTTTCAATTTACTGAGACATCAAAATGTTGAGAATCTAGTTTTGTAAAATATTATTATTTGATAACATAAAGCAAACAAAGATTTAACCACATAGCCTTTGTAAAATAATTCAGCGAAATAAAATGAATAACTTTCATTAAGATATACATGCAATACAAATTTTAAACAATAAACTTAACATTCTGAGAACTCATACAAAATGTATAGTTAAAGAAAAATACGCTTTTTGGTTAAAAGTTTTGGTTTATTTGATTAAATATCGACTTTTAGGTACATTGAAATTCAAAACCATCTTAAGGGGTAAGGCCACTCTAGACAAGGAAAAAAGGGTCATTTTCAAGATTTTTTTAACGAAATCTAAACGTGCTGCTTAAGAACTGTTGTTGGATCTTTATTTAGTGCTCTTTAAACTTTATTTAAAAATTATTTTTAAAGAAAATATTCAAAATTGTCGTCAGAAATTAAAAAAAAAATGGCGATTCCTCTCAGCGCGGAGGGCAAATCGGGCGAAAACATTCCGGGAACAGCAATAGACCTGAATCAAAAAGGGATATGTTTTCTTAATCTCTGATGTATATTCTAAAAAACTACGGGCTGGATTTTGAAAATTTTGATTTTTAACAAAATGGCGCACGTTTGAAAATAAAGTTCATTATTCGGGACTAAATTTCTGTATAAAAACGACCATAAAAAACGAATGAAGCACTTAAAAAAAGCCCCCGTAGTTTTTGAGTATTTTATATCTAGAATAAGAAATAAAAAGATCCATCTCTATTTGTCGAATCAAAAAAGTTTGAACAAGCGTATATCATAACCTGTAAAGAAATTGAACACTTACTAATACAAAAAACAAATATTTTCCATGTTGCCAATACATAGTGTAACCAATTCAATAATAAATAGTCATTTGTGTATTAAGAGCGTAAAGTAATACTTTGTTACTCGAACACGGTAATAATAAATAATGTAAGAGGAACAAATATATTATTATTATTAATATTATATTTACGCTTGTGATACACACATAATTTTTTCTATGATTGCATCTTAAAATTATTTAAAAAAACGGTACCTACTGAAAATAAATTCATTCTGTCAACTGTCAATATGACAAGTTTCTGTTTTGTTTATATCCCTGTAACTATTGAAGTATGCTCGCATCAATATCTTTTTCGCTTGTTGCCATTAGAAACGCGCGCATTTAACATCTTTTCCGCGCGCTGCAATTGAAGACGCGCAAAAAAGATATTTTTTGAGTGTTCAACAGAAAACGTCAACTTTACGATGATAAATTGTGAACATTCTTTAGCAATTGTAGAAAAAAATAATTTAATTGCTACTATAATTCTCGGAAACCGACCAGCCCAGCAGTTAGTTATTCATAGACGCGTTTCGCTCATAGTGTAACCGACTCCTTCATACCGAACAAGTTCACCTAAACATGCAGTGACGAAAATTGTGCTAGCAGAGAATAAAAACTTTAACAATCAGTAATATGACATGAGAAGCTCTATCGAACCTATAATGCCATCTACCGAGAAAAAGCAAAAGCTCTAAGAGCAATTTAAATAATACAAAAAGACAAAAATTGTCCATGTTGCCAATACTAACTGTGCTGGCCGACCTACGAGAATTATAAGATACCTAGTAAGTTGACTTGGAGTCTGAAATCTGTGGAACTTAGAAAAGTAATTAATTTAATTTTTATAAACAATTATTCTTTAAAAATTTTATATCTTTATATCGTGTTCCCGTACTCTCTCATTACAAGTTTCAGGCTGCATACCTGGAACAAGCATAGCTGCCATTTATTATGAAATTATAATTTGTTGTTTCATAGTTACATGTTCTTTAGTTACTTGTTTATGTTACTCTTCCTGACTACACTACACTATTACTAATTTTTATTTGTCAAGACGGTCTGTGAACTTTTGAACGCGGGTTCGAATGCTACAGCCGACAAACAATTTTCACTACATTAAAATTAGCCTAGTGACTCTTCCTCCACTATCTATGGGGACCGTTATTTAAATTTTTTTGTTATTAAAATTCTGAATTTTAAACCAATGTTTTTATTTAGATTTTTTGTTGTTGTTGAAAATCTAGAAATTCTTGTTTGCGTGCAAGACTTACATGAACAATAAACCACTTTCAAAATTACTGTTCTTATATTTTGATTTTAAGATTTCATATCACAACAACACTAAAAATATTTCAAATTCGATAATCTAACAGATACGAAAATCTTTAAATACTTACACTTTAAAAATAGATTAAAGACTCATTGTATATATTTATTAAAAATATGAGACTATTATAATGAGAAAAATGTACATTTTAAAATACACTACCTATTTATAGATATTTATAAACAATCTTTTATCAGCTTTATTCATATTCTTGTACATCATTTGTAAAATAGCGTTTCCAAACTCGGGAGTTTAATTAACGAATTTCTGCAGTTCCAAGTTTAATAATCCGGAAGTCGTTCTATCTTCCGGAGAGACCGGAAATGCTAAACGATTGTAGTTTGTTTTGTACAAGAAGAATTGAATTTGTAATTGCACAATACCACAACAGAATAAAACAAAGAGTAAATACAGGTTTCCAAATTAAAAAAAATTAATTATTGTTTGCGTGCAAGACTTACAGAACTATAATTCAGTATAGATACAATTTAGATTTTATTACATATGATGTCAAAAAATGTGCGTATCCTCCATTGTATTAAATGTTTGTAAATTATATTAGAGAAAATAGAGAAATAAATATATCATCGCGCCATTTACCCATTACTGGATGTGGCACTCTGCCTGAGCAAATCTCGTTAAGTGATATATTTTTTCGCGTGAAGTGCAGTTACCAGCCGTCAAATGACGGCACCCGAAGATATTAGTAGAGGGGGAGCCACAGGTGTAGATTTAAATTGGTGAAAATTGTTTGTCGGCTGTGGGGATCGAACCAAGGTTCTCAAGATCCACAGGCCGACTCGATACCACTGATCCACCTACCCCATGTATTAAAAACAAAGTTTTCTATCACTTTTATTTGTAGCATGTTATTATAAATTAAAATAAGTTCAACAACTAGAAAAATACTGCAATTTATCATAAAAATTCAAATTTTTTTTTATCTGACAATTTAGATTAATTTCCCATTCATCTCTATATTTAAGTTAATTTCCAATCCAATTTCTAAGTTATAAAGTATGAATAACTAATTATGTTTATTGATTTTAATGTATACTTTTATGCTCTACAACATTTATTTGAAGCTTTTTTCTCAAATAATAAGGGAGAAGGAAATTATAAAAATATGATCATATGTTTCGGTGTCCCGGTCATCACACTGTATGTTTCTATGTATGTATGTTTGTATGTATGTATGTATGTATGTATGTATGTATGTATGTATGTATAAAGTTTATGGTGTAAATTGGATGAAATAAGTTTGTGACAAGATATCGGACTATGGACAATCTAAATTCAAACCCCGAAACCGAGAAGTAATTTTCACTACATTAAATTTGTTACTTCACCTTAATGACTATGTTTAAATGTATATACAATAAATTCTGAATACAGTTTTTTTAACTGTGGGCACTTAACAAATTAATGTGTTTTTAAATTATTTATGAATCACTATGAGAATCAATAAAATGCGATGTTTAAATTTTGTACGTTAAACGATATATGTTTTTTTAATATTATGTATCAAACAGAAATCCACAAATAAATAAAATAAATATATCATCACGCATTTTACACATTACTGAGTGTGGCACTCTTGCTCGGTAGGTGATATATTTCTTCGTGTGAAGTGCGGTTACCAGCCGTCAAATCACATCCTCTAAAGATGTTAGTGTAGGGGAAGTCACAGGGATAGATTTAAATTGGTGAAAATTGTTTGTCGGCTGTGGGGAACTAGGGTTCTCAAGATCCACAGACCAACTCGATACCACTGAGCCACCTACCCTATTTTATGTATAAATAAATTAAATAAATATATCATTACGCCTTGTACTCATTACTGGGTGTGGCACTGTAGCGTTCTCGGTAAGTGATATATTGTACTCGTAAACTGCGGTTACCAGCCGTCAAATAACACCCATCAAAGATGTTAGTAAGGAGAATGGAGAACTCATAAGAGTAACTTTAATGTGGAATAAAATAGTACGATATTCCCTTACTTTCTTATCTTTAGATTTTCTGATACAATAGAGTGTCGACATACAATTGAGTGGAATTTTCTTTCAATAGGTACAAGCGTAGTTGTCTCTCACTTCCTTTCTTATCTTTTTAGATTCTTTGTTAGAGAAGTAAGAGTGATTAATTTGAGATATTTTGAGGTTGTTGTGTGATGAATATATGAGTTTGTATGGAGGGAACTATGAATGTTGTTGAAGTGAGGATGATGTGAGAATGTTTGATAAGGACTGATTGTTTGATGAATCTGATAAGTAAATGTTCTGTGAATGTTTCTAGGGTAAGTCCTACCTTATTCGATGAGATATAGAATGATGTTATGTATGTATATACAATGTGGTGACCGCGACACCGGAATTAATTTTGCATGCTTCATAATGAAAGAAATTAAATTGAAAATGTTGAAAATTAGCTTACAAATAGGGTAGCCTTAGAAATGAAAAAATATTGTCAGAAGTAATATGGGGTAGGTGGCTCAATGGTATGGAGTCGGCCTATGGATCTGGAGAACTCTGGTTCGATCCCCACAGCCGACAAACAATTTTCACCAATTTAAATATACCCTTGTGGCTTCCCCACCACTAATATTTTTTTGTGGCTGTGATTTGACGGTTGGTAACTGCACTTCACGCGAAGAAATATATCAATTAAAAAAATCTGATATGGCAGAATGCCGCACCTGGTAATGGGTAAAAGGCGTGATGATATATTTACTTATTGAAAATTATAAATTATGGTTTTTAATGTGCAAGAATAGAATACTTATTTATTTTAATAATTTTACAATATTTATACAACAGACGAGTACAGCAATAATAGTGAAACGATGTTGTTAAAACTAATGACATGTCAGTTCGTGATTACATTTATTTTCGCATTACGTCGCTTATTCACTCCGCGGTCTCTTTTTTTTTGAATACATAAATTCTACTACCCGGCACCGAATTAAATTAGACTACCTAGTTGAGATATACAATTTAACTAATCTGCAGCCCAATTATCAAAAAAGAATTAGCTTATCTTGGATTAGTTAACCGTACTCCAATTCGATATTAAAATGTTAATATAAAATAAAAATATCATCACGCCTTTTATCCATTACTGGGTGTGGTACTCTGCCGTAAGGAGATCTCGGTATGTGATATATTTCTTCGCGTGAAGTGCGGTTACCAGCCGTCAAATCACGGCCCTCAAAGAAGTTAGTGGAGGAGAAGCCACAGGGGTAAATTTAAATTGGTAAAAATTGTTTGTCGCCTGTGGGAATGACAATACAGATCGTATTCTGAAAATCAAAAAATAACGAATAAATTAGGGTTTATTGCACTTTTTTAAACTAAGATTTAGCTGAATTTGACTCACCAAACTTTAGGATTATTTACTTTGAGAATTATGCTGTTAATGATAATTTTATACTGTTATATTAAACATGTTTATATACATTTTGTATTTAAATATTGCCAAAACTCTTGGCAACTGAGTAATAGAACGAATTGCCAAAAATTCCGCCATCGACAGAGTTTCATTCTACATTAACTTTACTAGAACAATTAATGTTATTTAGTTTTATAAATAACTAGTTGAAGGTCTTTAAATTTAAAAATATTCCTCACCAAACTGTTTAACACTTTAAGTTTTTATCGTTTGTCGATAAGCATAAGAAGTCACGATTTACCAACACGAAGACGAAAAAGTAGCACATAGCAATTTATGGAAAATTGTAGTACACAAATAATAAATAAATAGTATTTTATCCATTATTGAATGAGGCACTCTGCCGTAGCTGATATCGATAAAGGAAGTATCTTGCGCGTGAAGTGCGGTAATCACGACTTCAAATATGTTAGTGGAGGTGGAGAAGTAATGTAAATGTGCTGAAAAGCAGTTTGTCAACTCGGGCTCTCACAGTCCAACGTCTTGCTACTGATCTATCTGCCTTTAAATAAATAATGATATTGACTCCAGTTTTTAATTATACTCTATTAATCTATTGTGGGCGAATATCTTGTCACAAGCGTAAGGTAGAATTTTTCTGGAAATGCTTACATTAAAATACGAAATCTTGAACTTAGTAAATAAAAACTTTTCTATATAAAATAAAAAAATCTGATGTGGTCACACATGACTTCCTTGTACGCGTATTATACTATACCTATATTTTGTTAATGCACATATTTGACGTAATTTGACATTGACATGAAATTTTTAAATTTCTTCTTATTTTTTGTTCTAATCTATAGCAAACTTAATTACAAAATATCTGATGTGGACACCACATGACTTCCTTGTACACGTATTAAACTATAGATATTTTTTTAATTGCACATATTTGACATTAAATCTTTTATTTTTTGTTCTAATCCATAGCAAACTTAATTTAAAAAAAAATCAAAAAATATATAATATTTAAATTTAGATATCTCGTTTATGCAAAAAGCTAATTTAAAAATTCTTAATGTGCTAGACGCAGAATTTAATTCTCTAAAACTTTTATTTGCAGCATTCATTTCTAAAATTAAAATAATACCATTTTTTTCAAGGAAAACTGTTAGCAGCTTCGTCTATTTTAACCAAAATCTATTATGTTATTTCCATTGATATAGTAGTCTTATATACCAAATTTGGAAAGTTTTAAATTATATTTGAATATAGTTTTTCATGAAAATCTATTATAGGCTTCAAGTAAAGTACCACTTCCGGTAGTTGTATAATGACCAAAAAGGGAGGTGCACAACTAGATGTTATAACAGTCCTAAATATAAAGTTTCAATTTTCTACGGCTTACCGTTTTTGAGTTATGCGAAATACGTACGTACGTACATACATACGTACGTACAGACGGCATGACGAAATTAGTCAAAATGGATTCAGGGAGGGCCAAAACACCTATTTCCGTTGAAATCTGAGAACCGAAAATTTTCGCGATTACAATACTTCCTTTACTTCGTACAAGGAAGTAAAAACAAGAAATATATAATTTTTAAATTTAGATATCTCGCTTATACAAAAGGCTAATTTAATAATTCCTAATGAGCTAGACGCAGAATTTAATTCTCTAAAACTTTTATTTGCAGCATTCATTTCTAAAATTAAAATAATACCATTTTTTTTCAAGGAAAACTGTTAGCAGCTTCATGTAATGTGCCACTTCCGGTTAGTCTATTTTAACCAAAATCTATTATGTTATTTTCATTGATATAGTAGTCTTATATACCAAATTTGGAAAGTTTTAAATTATATTTGAATATAGTTTTTTATGAAAATCTATTATAGGCTTCAAGTAAAGTACCACTTCCGGTAGTTGTATAATGACCAACCAATGCACAACTAGATGTTATAACAGTCCTAAATATAAAGTTTCAATTTTCTACGGCTTACCGTTTTTGAGTTATGCGAGATACGTACGTACAGACGGCACGACGAAATTAGTCAAAATGGATTCAGGGAGGGCCAAAATACCTATATTCGTTGAAATCTGAGAACCGAAAATTTTCGCGATTACAATACTTCCTTTACTTCGTACAAGGAAGTAAAAATAAATAAATCATCAGGCCTTTCACCCTGTGGAACTTTATCAAAGTAGATCTCGTTATGTGATTGATATATTTCTTCGCATGAAATGCGGTTACCAGCTGTCAGATCACAGTTTCCAGAGATGTTACTAGAGGGAGGGCGACAGAGTTAGTTTTAACGCGGTGAAAATTGTCGCCTGTGGGAAACGCACACGGATTCTCAAATTCACAGGCCGGCTCGATAGCACTGAGTCACATATGTGTGATTTTAATCATTTCTTATATGATTAAAGTACATATAAGTACCTACGTATTGAAAAATATCTGCTGTGTTCACCAAATAGTTTCCTGATCATAGTTTAAATAAACTGTGTTTGGTTTGATATGGGGTAGGTGGTTCAGTGGTATCGAATCGGCGTGTGGATCTTGAGAACCCTTGTTCGATCCCCACAGCCGACAAACAATTTTCATCAAATTAACATCCACTAACATCTTTGGGGGCCGTGATTTGACGTCTGGTAACCGCTTTTCACGCGAAAAATTATATCATATACCGAGATCTGCTTCGGCAGTGTGCCACACCCAGTAATGGGTAAAAGGCGTGATGATATTTATTTATTTTTTATTTGATTTGATAAATGTAATTTTTGTATATTTTTATCAGAATCCTCACCCCGAAGGCTTTAATTTTGATACTAAACTCAGTGTATTTTATATAACTTTTTAAAAACCATTTGACGAATGTTTAAATGTCATTTTTGACACTTTGGGGCATGAGGACTTATTATGATTTTGAAAATTTTTGTTCTTTGCATGTTTTACAACAACAATGATTTTCAAAATAATAAATTAAAAAAAATGTTTCAAGCAAAAGTTGTTTTAAATCAAATTAGGGTCCATTTTAGTTATCACATATACTACCGTTTATGAATAAGCATTAAAACTGAAAATGTCTTATCAAAAAAGTTGTGGTACTACTGGTTGTAAACGAGGTCTGTTATAAAAGTATCCGACCTTTTTTTTAGCGAAAACCAGATGGATTTGAATCAAGCGCGCTTACATGAGCTAGCCTAGAACCTTCGTGCTCATGTGTGAATTTTTTCCAGCCTGTCGATAGCGTCTGTTGCTGACAAGCAGCATTTGAATAAGGTAGTGTGTAGTGCTCTTGTCGCTTTTTCATTGCAGTGAAAATGACGGAACAACTGGAGCAGCGGTACTGCATTAGTTTCTGGAAAAAAATTATAAAACGAGAATTGAGATCTTAAGAAATATTGCACATTGCGAAGATATGAAATACTACTTTTCTTTTTTGAAAATTTGAGACGAAATAAAACTTGGTTATTGCTCGGGTAGTCTCGTTTTACATCACTGCAGATTCTACCTCTAACTCTTTATGAAGGAAAAGAATAAAAGAAAAATGATGTGATAATCATATTCATTGTTCTTCTTAAACCGGAAATAGCTGTATGAAACGGAAATTGAGCTAACATCTGCGTCATGCAGTTATTTATATTCTCTGCAGTTTACAGCTTTTCTTCTCTATTTTAACGTTTCCCAGTTATGTGTTTACCAAATGATTAATTTCAACAATACTAATGCTCAGTATCCTTCGAATCCAATATACATTGTAGGTTCTTTACATCTCGATCTCTGTTGCGCTGTCATTGGGAATTTTCAAATAGTATAACTTTTTTAATAACAACTTTCAATGTATGTTACTATTAAAAAATAAAAAACAATAGATTGTGTTTTACGTAACTACAAACGTTTTTAATTTGAGAAAAATTTCATAAAATACTGTGATTAATAGGTACAAAAAAACTTTAATAATAACAAAATTAGTTACTATATACAAAACAGATTTAAGGTGAATCAAGCGCCTGAAATTGGCACCTAAACTTTGATCTTTTTGAAACAATATAGTTATTATTATAAATCCGGGTTACAAACTGAGCCGAACCAGCTCTTATTCTTGAACCGCGAAACCAAACTGAATTAAACCAGGCCCAGCAAGTGAACTGATTTGATCCAGTTTAAATCGATATTCTCTAAATTTTTATTTATTTTTTATGTTACGCTGTACAACAGGAACAATTACGGTACAGAGTCCACTCTCACCGAGCCGCAGTAATAGTAGTTTATATAATTTTTAGCTTAATTGAGATTCTAACTCGGGATCTCCAGATTCGAATACCGTATCGCTATCCACATCACCGTACTGACGGTGATATGTATCTACTTTAAATTATAAACTACCAGCAACATCGCATGTAGCTATATAAAATTAAGTAATAATACCTATTGAAACAAACCGATTTTGAGAACCAGTTCATGAACAGTTGTAAAATGTAATTACTTAAATAGGAATAAAAACTAAACCAATAAGTATCAAGAACCTCAAATCGAAACCGACCCGATTTTATCAGCGGAATAAAACTAAACCGATAACCGAAACGATTTTTGCAGCCTTGTTATAAATGAAATCTGTTATTTAGTTTATATATTTTTGCAGATATAGGTAAAATTGATTGAATTAAGAAATGAAGAAAAATAGACTAAAAGATAAAAGAAATTATTCAAGAATTGAATGATTTATAAAAATCAAAAATACATCGTTACTCGCGATGCTTATCAATATTTTGAAAAATATTTTTATTTAAATGATCCAAGCGCCTTTCTTTCTATAGAAGAGGATTCTTACATAAGTACGTATAAATAGTTTAATAAAGCTCAACATTTCGAAAATTTTGATGACATTTCCCACACTGTTACAAGAAAGATAATATGTAGTACCTATAATACATAACATGTTTCGTTTGTAAATAAAATAAATAAATACATCATCACGCCTTCTACCCATTACTGGATGTGGCATTCTGCCGTAAGCAGATCTCGGTAAGTGATATATTTCTTCGCGTGAAGTGCGGTTACCAGCCGTCAAATCACGGCCCCCAAATATGTTAGTGGAGGGGGAGGCACAGGAGTAGATTTAAATTGGTGAAAATTGTTTGTCGGCTGTAAGGATCGAACCAGGGTTTTTAAGATCAACAGGCCGACTCTATGCCACTAATATTGTAATAAACACCAGTTGCGTTTATTACGATTAAAAATGAATTAAACGATTCTGCTAGACATTAAAGTAACTGAAACAGTTGATGGCTAGTTAATCATTGTCAATGGAAAATTCCATAGTTTTTTTGAATTTCAGTTTGATTCAGATTCCACCTAATCAGCGAATATCAATAAAATGTGTTAAACATCAACCACTTTCTTATATAACAGTAGTACTCGGTAAGCGTTTTTTTGAGATCCACAGTTCTATCTCAAGTAATAAAATAAAGTGTTCGAACCATGAATGCAATCACTTTCATTTTGTCTTTTTTTGTTTAATGTTCAGAGATTATATAATTTTAGAGCCTCTCTCAATATTATTCTGTGATGTTATTATCGAGTCGGCCTGTGGATCTTGAGAAACCTGGTTCGATCCCCACGGTCGGCAAACAATTTTCACCGCACTTCACGCGAAGAAATATATCACTTGCCGAGATCTGCTTCGGCAGAGTGCCACACCCAGTAGTGGGTAAAAGGCGTGATGATATATTTATTTTATTTATTTATATTATTCTGATTTCATGTAAGTAAATTGTCGTTATACAGGGTGTTTCTATACCTTTGCAGGAAACTTGAATGTCATATATAATTTGATATACTGATTATAGAACAAAAAGATGTTTTTCAAAATTCGCAAAAGTTAGGATATTTCATTCCTAGCGAAAAATTTTAGTGCCACTGGTTTAATAAAAAAAAGGCATTACACCAGGTACCTACCTACATAATAACTAATTAATAAATGATTATTTGTAGGCAGTGTTTATATACTTTTATTTTATTAGTAACTATAAATAATTAAATGTACTATTAAACCAGTTTGCTAGGAATGAAATACCCTAATTTTTGTGAATTTCAAAAAAATTCTTTTTGTTCTATGATCAGTATATCAAATTATATATGTCATTCAAGTTTCGTGCAGAGGTATAGAAACACCCTGTATAATGAGAATTATTGATCGCATATGTTTGTAGTAATCACAAATATTAAATTGATTGCGAATTTAGTAAGTGATACCTTAATTTGTGCAAATGTTTCACAATTATTGCCAAAAAGAAATAATAATAAAGAATACATATTATTTGTGTACAGTGTTCCATAACCCGAATATAGGGTTATAATATGTGATATCAACTTTTTGGTGTGCATTGCTTCCCAATTAATTTTACTGGAAAATTGTCGACAATAAAATTACGAATTTTTTTTTCCGTGCACTTTTTACTTGTGTATTAAAATCAGAGCTCAAATATTAATTAATTATTTTTTAATTTATAAAAATAAAGGCTGTCATAAACAAATGTTTTCTCTCAAAAAATTTGGACCTTAATATTATATAACGGACAAAGAATAAAAAAAAACGTACAAAATGAACGATTTCTCGCACGGGATTTACATATTAGCTAAAAATAAACGGAGAATTTTATTAGTATTGCTATTTTTATTTTATTTTTATATTTAAAAAAACAATGTTATTTTAGTTTGTAACATAATTTATTAATTATTATAATTATAAGGAGTTAGTGGTCTAGTGGGTATGCAGTCGGCTTGCGGTTCTTGAGGACTAGAGTTCGATTCCCGCAATCGACAAACTGGCTTTCACCAATTTAATATTAACTCCTGTGGCTCCCCCTCTGCTAATAACTTGACGGCTGGTAACCTCACTTTACGCGTAAAAATATATCACTTACCGAGATCTGCTACGGTGAAGTGCTACACCCAGTAATGGGTTAAAGGCGTGATGGTTTATTTATTTATTTATAATTTATTTTATTAAAAAAAGCAATAGGTACCTAATACAATTTATAATAAGTATTTAAAAGTATATCCATTTCTGCCAAACAGTATCTTCGTAGACAATTGTTTAGTTTTTTTATGTCGGTCTTTATTTTTACGAATATTACATATAATTATTATTTTTTTTGCTCTAATTAAATACAAAAATAAAATGTATTCTTATGAACTATCACACTGCGGCTTGGTGAGTGCGGACCCTATGCTGTAATTGAGATTAAGTTCCTGTTGTACTGCCTAACATAAACAAATAAATTTAAAAATCCCTCATTTTATCGTCTACAATTTTTATTTGAAATATTTTTCTGTAAAATCAATTAGAAAACGATGAACATAAAAATAAAACTGATATCCCATGTTACAGGCCTATGTTCTGGTTTTGGATGAACAAACTGTAGATGATAAAACAAAAAGATTTCTCCGAATTTTTTTTTGCGTTCTCATTTAAAGTTTGTTTGAAATTGAGGTAAATATTTTGTGGTGGCAGTGTCTATGCTACTGTTGATTTTTCATTTAATCATATAAATTATTTCGTATGTCAGTCATCTCAAGTACCAGGTACATCCCTGTTATAATAATATCTTGTTTCAAAACAATCCGTGTTTATGTATAGGCTGTACGGGCGGTATTACGCAAGTAAATATGGCTTTAGTAACTGCATTTACGCGCATAAATGCAATGTATTCAAACGACGTTAGTCATATCATACGAATCGAATTATGAGTATTAGCGTAAAAATTAGTTCAAAATAATGTTTTACTGCAGAGATATAAGCAATTATAATATAATGACTTCATAAGTACTGATACGTTTTAATTTGCCACTTTTTCTCGTGGTAAATAAGAAACTTGTGCGAAGTAGAACCTAATTTACTTCATTGAACTGTTAGTGGGACCTGTCATATTTGTTTACTTTGGTTAGATGTTCTTTTTACTTACTATAACATATCTTTACTGCGGCAAATAAAACGACAAATATTATAAACGAAAGAAAAGAAGCAAAATATGAAAAATGCTGCAAATGTTTTTTGTCTAATATTATCGGTATTTCAAACTGTTTGTCGTATGTACAGGGTGATTCTGGAAAGACGAACCCCCACTTAACTTTTTTATTATAAGAAATAGAAAAATTTTCTTCATATGGAAGTTTTCGTATATTAAATATACTATTTTATGACACATATAGAAATTTTTTATAAAGTCAGGTTTACATGATACGACTATCAACTTTTATTTTTCAAATAGGAATCTAGAATTATTTTATTAAAATAAAAACCGCCATTTTTTTCTCTTTTCAACGATGTATTACTTGTTATAAATGTAAAAAAATAAAAATAAATATATCATCACGCCTTTTACCCATTACTGAGTGTGGCACTCTGCCTAAGCAGATCTCGGTAAGTGATATATTTTTTCGCGTGAAAAGCGGTTACCAGCCGTCAACTCACGGCCCTCAAAGATATTAGTGGAGAGGGAGCCACAGGGGTAGATTTAAATTGGTGAAAATTGTTTGTCGGCTGTGGGGATCGAACCAGGGTTCTCAAGATCCACAGACCGACTCGATATGAAAAAAATCGAGATAAATAAGAGAATTGAGACATATCTGAAAATATTTTTATTCGATTATTCTAGGAGGCTATTCGAAATTAAACACAATGTAACAAGGTAAAATTAATGACAAAACACATGAAACAAATAACAAATAAATATTTGCATTGTTGTCATTAATTTTGCCTTGTTACAATTTGTTTAATTTCGCATCGCCACCTAGAATAATTGAATAAAAATAATTTCTGATATCTCAATTATCTTATTTATCTCGAATTTTTTTATATACATTTATGACAAGTAATACATCGTTGAAAAGAGAAAAAAATGGCGCTTTTTATTTTAATAAAATAATTCTAGGTTCCCTTTTGAAAAATAAAAGTTGATAGTCGTATCATGTAAACCTGACTTTATAAAATATATATATATATATATATACATATGTGTCATAAAATAGTATATTTAATATACTAAAAGTCCCATACGAAGAAAATTTTTCTATTTCTTATAATAAAAAAGTTAAGGGGGGGTTCATCTTCGCAGAATCACCTTGTATATTATTGTATATTTACTGAAATAATTTAATTTGTTTTTCTTGAACTTTCAATTACTGTAAATATTCACATTATTTTAAAAATGAAATCGTATATTATTTGCACACTTTGAATGACACAAGTTAAGTACCACAGAAAGATAATGGCACAACCGCGATACAAAACTCTAAAAATTAATATCGCTTGTAATATAAGAAATTTAAACACGTATTTTCACTAATCATCATAGCTTATCATGTATTTCATTAAAAAAATTAAGTATAGAAGTCTATTTCTCTCCTTACGGCTTATACCAACTTCAGAATACGCATTTTTATCCGTATACTTTTCCAGTGTAAAATTATAAAAAAATATGTGATTTTTTTTATGTAAGGGTTCATTGTCCGAGTTTTGGGTTATCTCTTCAGGGTTAAAGGTTAAATTTAGTGTAATATCACAATGTTAACCTGTAAATGGTGCGTGCATAAGCAATGCACTAAGTTTAAGTTGCTGAAGTGATAGAGATTTACAGCTCATAAATTTCAAAATATTGCATTATAATAGTCTATGTTAGTGCATGTTACACATACTCATGACATTTATGATGTTATAAGCTTAGAATATTTCGTGAAATAATGTCAACAATATGTATACACCTGACTTCGATAAATATATCATTACGATTTTTCTGGGTCAAAGCTCTGCAATGCAGATCTCTTGATTATACAGTATGTTCGCTTGTAACAAATTACTAAAATGTTTTTATTTTTTATTATACAGGTGTTCATTTTATTTTGTCAACTATTGCTATCACGAGAACTATAAAACCTATGAGGTCCGTTAAATTAGCAAACAATTTCTATTTTACAAGATTATTTCAATGATCATAAAAATATTTTTTTCAACCAGTGATTCACAAACTGTGGATGCCAACTTTGTTATTTTAAATGGAACTATGTATAATTTTTTATTTACTTGTTCGATAGAGAATTTTATTTTGAATTCAGTAATATAATATTTATATCTTATCTTTAAACTTCTGGATTTACACAGAATTTTACCATGAAGATGAAGATGTTTACTTGCGAAAATAATCACTGTGGTTTATTTTTTTTTGGAAAAAAGGCAGATAACTACTTGTCAAATAATTATTTTAATATTGTTATCGCGTAAATTTTTTTTTGTACTCGTAATCTTCAGATGACACTGCCCGCACTCAATCTGGAACAAGTGCTTCCCGGTCGACTCGACTGTAAAATTTGCAAAAAACACTGGAGCTTTGGAACATTCTAAAATAAATCTGTCTTGATAATAATAAAATCTAATTTATGAAATACAACTTCCCTGAATTTTCATTTACTAAAAGTTTGGGAAATAAGAGTAATTTGTTAAAATTCTTTCAACATTTGTCAGCATTTGTGCCAATTATTTTACAACCTATGAACTAAAACATCATTGATACAACTTCTTGCAGATTGTAATCAAGCAAAGATCGCGACTAATACTATATAAATAATAAGAAAAAACACATATTGTGGAATATAACAACTTAGTTTAATGGAAAAGTAAGATTGTAACAACATAAAATACTTACATTAATTAATCTATTTTAAGTTAGGTTTGATTTTTGAACTAAAAAACTATATTTTTAGATTGGGCAGAGCCACTATTGCTACAAGTGTTATTATAAACATTTATAGTACCAGTACTTGAACAAAAACTATTATACAAACTACGTGCGTGAAGACGTCTTCCGCTCATGCGGGAACATCGTCTTCACGCACTTAGTTCGTAAATAACTATTGTTTGAAATACATTTTTAAATAAAAAAATATATATTTATTTAAATACTCAAAGTTCAATAAATTAGAAAATAATTCTTCTGATCTATGCGATAACGCGAGTTAAGCAACGTTGCGCGCGGGGAGTATTTGGATGGGTGACCGTCCCGTGAAACCCGCGTTGCTGTTGACTGAAAGACCTAAAACGCAGGATCAGGGCGTAATGGCGGCAAATGACCTTAGCAGTTGGTCCGCCAGGAAGCCAGAAGGAAAAAAAAAATTCTTCAATTTCTTTCTCAAACTGGTTGCTATTGACAATAACCAGTCGAACCTTATGAGCTTTTATAACTTTGCAAATTAGACGAATTATTATAGATTTATTCTCACTCTCTTTATATTATTTCTGGCTTAACAATCCATTAAAGATTTGGGTCGACCGAACACACCGAGCCGTAGTTTTTTTTACACTGCCGTACTGCCGGTTCTTCTAGTCAAATACTACATTATTTATAAGGCGTACAAGTTACAAGTTTATAGCACCCGTGTGTGATAAATACATGTAGCTGTATTTTATATTTTAACGACAAATCACACATTGTCGCCAGGCGGATTCGAACTGACGAACCTAGATTCGGGTGACGTCACAGTATGTTAAGAGATGTGCATTAACACGCTCGGCCACCGCGCCTGTTAATTTATCATTGTCGGAGATAAATTGGCCTGGTACTAATTATGTTGAGACAAAATTGCTCGAGGATCAATTATCAATTGTGAAGCAATAATTTTCTGTAAACTAATGTTTTCAGCATCCACGTAGACTAACAAGAAACCTTAGGTGCAACACCAGGTTGACTGCTAGTAGTATCATATTTCACTTGTTATTTGATATCATCCGTATTGGGGTAAAAGAGAACGAATGGTCTAAACCTAAACCATACCACGCAACAGTTGGTAAAACAAAGCACAATCAGAAACCACACCGGTCACCGCCTACTGCGATAAATAATTCAACCCTATTTTGTCAGACTGAACAGAACGGAACAAAGAATACAACTTGTATTGAGTGTTGAGTGACAAATTGATTTATATACTGTATTACCTCTTTTGATGAGCTTATTTAGAATCATGTATTTTAGGTTATAGGTCACAAACAATAGAAGTTTGATCAATTGATGTCACATTCGAACTTTTTTATAACACTACTTTGTTATATTATAAAATGTTAAAACTACAATCGAATTTCCGTAAGAATGCAAACATCTTTTATAATGTACCTAATACTGCCTAGTACTGGGTGCTGCGTACAACTTGTCGGTAGAAGTGTGTTATTTCTTCACCTGGTCGATCTTTACTTTGTTCATGCAATATAATGATCTAATTGTATATCAAATTACCAAGTGTCTATTTTTTAGCACGTAGGAAACACAGTATTTACATCAAACTTCGTCTTACAAATTCAAATAACATAACTTTTGTCACATTTTCAACGATTGGCTCTGAAAGTTGAAATTTTTAAGTCTAAACACTATAAAACAAAATTCTATGAACTTTTTTATGGAATTTATTATTGAGTTACTATTATTGCATTCAGTATGGGGTAGGTGGCTCAGTGGTATCGAGTCGACATGTGGATCTTAAGAACCATGGTTCGATCCCCACAGCCGACAAACAATTTTCACCAATATAAATCTACCTCTGTGGCTCCCCCTTCACTAATATCTTTGACGGCCGTGATTTGACGGCTGGTAACCGCACTTCACGCGAAAAAATATATCTCTTATCGATATCTGCTTAGGCAGAGTGCCACACCCTGTAAACTTTTATTTTTCTAATGGGAACCTAGAATTATTTTATTAAAATAAAAACCGCCATTTTTTCACTTTTCAACGATGTATTACTTATATGAAAAAAATCGAGATAATTAAGATAATTGAGAAATGTCAGAATTTATTTTTATTGAACTATTCTAGGTGGCTATGCGAAATTAAACAAAATGTAACAAGGTAATTTGTCTATTTCTTATAATAAAAAGGTTAAGGGGGGATTTGTTAGGCGGTACCACTGCTGTTTGCCAGTTGATATAACCTAACAAATATTCTGTAATTGTTCTTATTATTATTTATGGTCGTAGATAAATTATAATACACAACTCGAATTTTAACGCAATTACATTGCACGTGAAATTAGTGTACTCGCCATGGCTCGTACGCAACTTTTTCACTCGCACGTAATGTTCTTGTTACAATTCTCGTTATGTAATATTCTATTATTTATGCGACAAACATACTTTTTTTCTATAACTAAAATAGTACCGATTTTCATAAAATATTTATTAATTTCTTCAAGGGGGTGTTTGGTGATCCTATTCCCCCCACCATGTGTGCGCTACTGCTACAAGGGTAAACATTTGGCAATAGTTTCTTCTCTTTTAATTTTAGAACAATAGATGTTCAGAATTATAAATTTCAGACAATGAGCCCAAATTTATTATTATAATACGTTCTTGTCAGGAGTTAGACGTAAATTAAAAATTACCATCATTAAGCTGTTTCCAGACTGCGTTGCTAAATAAAAGAAATAATTTGACATCTGTCCACACAAAAGTTAAAATTATTTATTTTATTTTATCATGGCAATCTGTAAATAACCATAAATTCTTACTTTAAATTTATATCCACATTGCTCAAAATATAAATATATCATCACGCCTTTTACACATTACTGGGTGTGGCACTTTGCCTAAGCAGATCTCGGTAAGTGATATATTTTTTCGCGTGAAGTGCGGTTACCAGTCGTATCGGCTGTGGGAATCGAATCCACACCACTAAGCCACCTACCCCATACTGCTCAAAATTGTACAGGGATATTTTAAAAATTGAATGTAAAATTAAACTATGAATTATATTATATATATATAGTAATTAAATAAGGGTGGGTCGAAAAAAATAGATTTCGTTCTCTAGGGTCTCAAATGAAAGAGTTCCATCCAAAAAGTTGTGGAGATGTGCTGAAACATTTTTCTGATGAATGAGCACCTCAAAACGCCGTTTTTGCACCTTTTTTTAGATTCTGGCCAATAACTTTTTTCAATTTGCTTCAAATTGGCTGAATTTTTTTCTGGTATTCCCAGATCAATACCGAATAAGTCAATATAACCGACATTGGGGTTTACCCTTTCCTAAAGGCGAAGAAAAAATCCTCAAAGTACCCAAAAATCGGGTTTTTCAGGTATTTTGTTATTCCGTGCGTATTTTTGTTTCTGTGTACATCCAAAACATCAGATTCATCAATTGTATGATATAAAGAATAGTTTCAGATCATATAAATGTGAAGATAGATGGCAGCACCTAATTAAATCCAATATTTATCAACATTAAATAGGCGATAAATAATGGATTTAATTAGGTGCTGCCACCTTTCTTTATACTTATATGATCTGAAACTGTTCTGTAGATCATAAAATTGATGAATCTAATGTTCTGGATGTAACACAGAAACAAAATATAACGATTCCAATCGACGGAATAACAAAATACCTGAAAAACCTGATTTTTGGGTACTTTGAAGATTTTTTCTTCGCCTTTAGGAAAGAGTAAACCCCAATGTCGGTTATATTGACTTATTCGGTATTGATCTGGGAATACCAGAAAAAAAATTCAGCCAATTTGAAGCAAATTGAAAAAAAGTTATTGGCCAGAATCTAAAAAAAGGTGCAAAAACGGCGTTTTGAGGTGCTCGGTGCTGCCTGGGTATTCATCAGAAAAATGTTTCAGCACATCTCCACAACTTTTTGGATGGAACTCTTTCATTTGAGACCCTAGAGAACAAAATCTATTTTTTTCGACCCACCCTAATATATATATATATATATTTAATATAATAAAAAGAAAGAAGACAACCTATAGATAGTATGTCGCTGTTCGAATGT
Source organism: Pterostichus niger (assembly GCA_947425015.1). Classification (NCBI taxonomy): domain Eukaryota; kingdom Metazoa; phylum Arthropoda; class Insecta; order Coleoptera; family Carabidae; genus Pterostichus; species Pterostichus niger. Next base: position 12,529,999 of record OX380337.1, on the reverse strand, counting down.
CATTCATTATTTATTAAACGGCGATTAAGAATGACTAACATTATTTTTCTATTATCCTAAGTTCCTAAATTAGAATATATTGGTTAAAGTACTTTCAGAAGAAGTTAAAGAGAATTTAGTTCATTTTATATAAAACAGTGACATATTAGATAAATAATTTGTCAGGATGTTTGTTATACAATAATAAACTCACCATCTTTCATTTTTTTATTATGTAATAAAATGAAGATACAATTAATAATATTTTTTGTGCAACTACGATTAATTTTCATGACATACGACTCAGGTTATAAAAGGGTAAACAGATTTGTCACTTTTTATCTCTTTTCCAATTGGCTGTATTCATTAACCACTAATTTAAATTTTGAAGATTACGAACTCCTACGCTAATTTCAATTAGTGCAACTTTACGTTGGGTTAATTTTAATAATGTCAAACTTCGTTAACCATATTCAGTAACACCAACTTTTAATTTCGTTTTATAAATGAGGATCAACTTTTCTTTTAGGTTGTAGAAAATACAAATTAAAACAGATTAAGTACTTGCGCATAATAAATTAATTTGTCAACATGTCTTTTACCCATTACTGAGTGTTACATTCAGCCCTAACAGATCTTAGAAAGTGATATATTTATGCGCGCGAGTTGTAATTACCAGGTATCAAATCATGTCCCACAAAGATATTAGCAGCGTAGGAACAAGAGGGATAATTTTATTGTGATAAATATTGTTTGTAGGCTGCGAAAATTGAACCCGAGTTTTCAAATCCACAATCCGACTCGATACCACTGAGCCACATACTTCATACCGTAGTAGTAGTGGAACTAATTGTTGATATAGCAATATATATCGGTATTTTCGAATAACTATATTTAATTTTGAACATATCGATATAGTGTAATTATCGATAATTCCGATAACTTTATTTATTTATTTGTTACTCTGTACAACAGGTATTTAATCCCAATTACAGTACAGGGTCCGCACTCACCGAGCTGCAGTGTGGTAGTTCATATAATTTTTAGCTTGAGTGAGATTCGAACTAGGGATCTCCGGTTTCAAATTCCATATTGCTATCCACACCACCGTACTGACGTGAGTATGTGAATATCATTATACTATAATATCAATTATATTGATAATACTAATATAATATTGATTATTTTTTCAACCCCAATTTCGACCAATAAGAGCGTGGCATTTAACATCACATGGTACAACTAGGTCTAAATTATATCGATAATTTTTCGATAATTTCCCGGCTAGGTTGCTAGGCGATAAACAATCATTTTTCTGACAGTTGTAACCTATGCGCTATTCAGAATCATCAAAAATAATCAGCCGAATACCCCTCGAGCTTGAAAATTATCGGGTATTTCCCGATTGTTTCCCTGCGTAGCATCGATTGAGTAAAACTTATCACAATCGTTGCTATGCAACGAAACAATCGGGAAATACCCGATAATTTTCAAGCTCGAGGGGTATTATATTTAATAATACTGATATCTGACATCTATAATATCAATTTTATGAAGAGTACAAAATAAATGTAAATAAATAAATATATCATCATGCCTTTTACTCATTACTAGCTGATCTCGGTAAACGATATATTTTTTTGCGTAAAATACGATACCAGCCGTCAAATCAGGGTCTCCATAGATGTTAGAGAAAGGGTGAAACAGGGGTAGTTTTTATGTGGTGAAAATTGTTTGCTGACTGTGGGAATCGAACCTGGGTTCTCAAATCCACAGACTGACTCGATACCACTGGATGCAGTATAATGCGTAAATATAAAGAAATTTTATTCGTAATATTTTATATTTAATCAAAAATCAAATATGTGTTTTTGAAAATAAAATAAATAAATAAATCATCACGCCTTTTACCCATTACTGGGTGTGGCTTGGCCGTAGCAGATCTTGATAAGTGATATATTTCTTCGCGTGAAGTGCGGTTACCAGCCGTCAAATTACGGCCCACAAAGATGTTAGTGGAGGGGGAACCACAGGGGTAGATTTGATGAGTCCCATCATTCCGTTTCGGAACATAGGGGCCGGACACACCGAGCCGCAGTTTTTACACTGCCGTACTGCCGGTTTCTTTAGTCAGATTATTTAAGGCGTATAAGTGACTAGCTCATAGCGCCCGAGTGTGATAAATACATGTAACTGTATTTTTATATTTTACGACAAATCACACATTGGCGGCAGGCGGATTCGAACTGACGAATCTTGGCTCGGGTGACGTCATAGTATGCTAAGAGATGTGCCTTAACACGCTCGGCCCCTGCGCCTACAGGGGTAGATTTGAATTGGTGAAAATTGTTTGACGGTTGTGAGGATCGAACCAGGGTTCTCAAGATTCACAGGCCGACTCGATACCATTGAGCCACCTACCCTACCTACCTACGAGTATGTGGTTTTGTGACATTTGTAAAATGACAAATACGGTATAGTAATATGTATTTATTTGTTGAAAAAAGTGTTATAATTCACATTTTATTATCGGTTCAGATTGATATTATCAATAATATAGATATTTTCAAATATATCGATGATATCAATAATACTGATAAATAAAATAAAATAAAGATATAATCACGCCTTCTATCTATCACTGAATGTGGTATTCAGTCGTAGCAGATTTCGATAAGTAATATACTCGCATAAAAAGTAGTTACTAGCCATTAAATCACCCGCTTCCAAACGGGGGGTTATTTTAATGTGAAATAAAGTTTGTCGGGTGACACGATTCCACTGAGCTACCTACCCCATAGAGAATACCAATAATATCGACATTCGATATTTAATATTCAATATTGGCCAACCCTACTAATGCTAATAGCCGCATCAGATCATCGATCAGACATTCAACTATTCAACATGCTACTCACAGATGGCAGTGGGTTGTATTATTAAGCAGTGTTACCATGGTAACATTATAATATTCCCATATACTTTACATTAAATAAAACAGTGTATTTGTTAATACAGATTTTAATACAACCCATTAAATTTATCCAATATTACTTATTATAAACGGAAAACTAATATAGAGTGGTGACCACGACACCGTAGCATAGGGCTTTAACATGTAAAATAATATTTTTACAATTTTCTGCTTCCCTTATTATTTTAGAGAAAAAAGCAAATAAATGTTGTAGAGCATAAAATTCTACATTAAAATCAGACAGAATTTATTTTGCATGATTTATAACGACAGAAATTAAATTGAAAATGTTGAAAATTAGCTTAACAATAGGGATGCATTGGAAATGAAACAATATTTTTCTACGATTGCTATGAAAAGTTGACAATTATGCTCTAATTTGACGTTTTCTGTGGAACAATCGAAAAATATCTTTGTCGCGCATCTCCAATGGCAACGCGCGAAAAAGATATTAAATGGCCGCTTATTACAATAGGGGATACGAATAAAATATAAACATGTCATATTGACAGTTGACAGAACGAATTTATTTTCAGTACGTATACGTTTTATAATAATTTTAAGATGTAATCGTAGAAAAAAATATGTGTGTATCACGAGCGTAAAGTGTATTTGTTCCTCTTACACTATTGCAGCTTGCGCTCCAATTACCGTGTTCGAGTAACAAAGAATCACTTTACACTCTTAATACACAAATAATTATTTTTCTTCTGACAATTTTGTTTTATTTCCAAGGCTATCCCTATTTTTAAGTTAATTTTCAACATTTTCACTTTAATCTTTGCCGTTATAAAGAATGCAAGCAATTCTGTTTATTGATTTTAATGTAGAATTTTATGTTTTGCAACATTTATTTGAAGCTTTCTTCTCTAAAATAATAAGGAAAGCAACCCTATATTTCAACGGTGATTCTGTGTTGTACTAACAATTTAGCAGCACGTGTAACAAATTATTTTATTATTTTACAGTGCCAAAAACGAAATATTTAGAGTATATTTGTACACATAGTACTTAATACTGTTAACAGTTGTTGTAATAAATATTCATTCATCGAATTAAATGTTCAAAGTTTCGTTTGTTAAGCTTTACGAGTATTAATTTACTTGTTACTAAAGTTCATTTAAAAGATAAAAAGAAACAAAGACTTATATATACATTGTTCCTTTCATGTAATTTCTGGTTTGATAGCTCGTAATTAATTTAAATATCTAAGAAGTATGTTTGCAAATAAAATATTTTATTAGATGTATGCAAAAACATCTGTCCTTCTTTTTCACCGAATTTTGGCTGCTCCCTGATTATACGAATTACCATACAAAGAACTTAATTTGTGGTTTCACAGTCAGATTGGTATCCCTGTGAAGGGTCTCGCATTTACATAATTTTCACCTTTAAGTCAAGCCAGCTTCACATTGCCCTAGTTAAACATCAAGTCTGAAACACACGCAAAAAATCAATGAATTTAATCGAATTGTAAGCTTAGTTTAATTATTTAGGCTTATAACTTAGGTAGATACAAACTTTGTACTTTGTGAATATTCCTTTAGACCTACTTAGAGTATAAAGGGAAGAAACCACGAGATATAAGCTGACGATGATGTTGAAGTTATGAAGTGGCAACATTTTAATAAAGATATTTGCGAGGCGTATTTCATTCTGAGTTAATGAATTTGAATGAGGAATAATTAGGATATCAGAAACAAGGTCGGTTTTAATTTGACTCCGAGATGAGTTCCAATTTTCTATAATGAGATATAACAGACTTAATCCTTACCCCTAACGAATGACACGAGCCTGTTGCTTGTTGAGAACTTTATTTATGTTCTATAAGCAACACAATGACAGCTTTCTCATGTAGCGTTTCAATCTGTTTTATTCATTTTAGAATTTTACAATAAAATTCTAAATACTAAAATTATTCAAAATTAATATATAAGTCTTATAAAACTTAATTAATACTTTTGTATGAATGTAAATACTTGACAATATATGAAATCTAATTTTATTTGAACCAACAAATATACATACATATGTAGCGTCGCTATCAAGTAGTTTGGCGACGTAACATTATTTCGTCTCCAAGTAACTTATTATTACTCTATTGTTTCTGTTTACTTTTCTGTCAACTATTTATTTATTTTTCATACTTCTTTCATACTTAAAACAAAAACATCTCTTTCTATAGAAATTGTATTTTACATTATACATTATTTTATATTTAAAATAAATGTATAAAATATCACTCTATTGTGTGTTTTCTACATTAAAAGCAAAGATATAAGCTTTACACATCACGTTATATTCCCATTAAATAGGGTAGCACGAACCCCTGAAACATTCACAGAACATCCACTAAAAGATTTATAAAAAAAAATCAGTCCACGTCAACATTATCATCCTGACACACGATACTCGCTTCAACCACATTAATGCTCCCTCCATACGAACTCTTTCATTCCTCACAACCAAAATCCATCATCACGTAACAATCCTTCATTCGCATCCATACATTCGCTCCTGTACACCTGTTTCGTAAATCTTCACTTACGCCCACTTCTCTAACAACTAATCTATCATCTATCTGCGTTTGTTTGAAACTAAATTTAACACAATTGCAGTTAGACGCTGTATAGTAAAAACTGAAAATTAATAAACAATATAAGGAAGAAAAGGAGCATATCCTAGCGCTAGTTTTTGAAATTTAATTCCACTCAATTGCAGTGAAACACTGTATGTAAGGACAGTAAAGGAATCAAAAGATAAGAAAGGAAAGGAGTGTCACCAGCGCTTTTTTGAAAGTGAATTTCACACAATTGAAAGGAAACACTCGAAAAATCTAACCAATGAATCTAAAATGAAAAATCATGCGCTTGTCCTTATTCATCACATTTATCCCGCAATTAATCTTCGCCAAACATTCCTATCCTGACACACCACTTTTGCTTCAACCACATTCATAACTCCTTTCATACAAGCTCGTTTATTCTTCTCGCTCTGAATCTTTCGTTCATGCAACAACCCTTCAATCATATTTATCCATTTGTTCCTAAGTAGTCCAAAATATCACACTTATTTATCGATTTATCGATTTGAGCTACATTACATAATTTATAATACATTCTGCATACGATAAGATGACGTATATAAATCCTTAACAGCACTTCTGGTTTTCGAGTAATTTTGAAAGTAACTTTAAAATTTCAATTGTAATATGTTATATGTTTTTACAAATATGAAAAGTACATCAAATTTTCTTTACAATTATGCTTAATAATTCATATGTTACATCATTAAAAAATAAAATGATGCATTTTTGAATTATTTCACACTGAATGCTAAAATAGTAGGCACTGCAACAACAATAGTATGTTATACATCTAAGGAGAATAATTTTTCATGAGGTGTACAAAACACCGAGGGAAAACTAACATTTTCTCCCGAGTGTATATACTATTTTTTCACGACCTAAGTAAGAAAAAAGTAATTTTAAAATACAATTTATATATGTTATTTGACATTTATTAAGTTTTATATTATTAGTAATTTTTAACAACAACAAAAAAATTACTATATTATAAAAGAAGATATGTTTAGAATTTAAGTAAAATCGTATCTTCCATATTGGAAAAATTAAACTCAATTTTTGAGCGCGACTTCTTTCTTCACTTGTATTTAATTTCAAATTTTGGTTTAAAAATTATAATAAGTTTCATTCATAATAACAACGATATTTTATATCAAAGAGATCAAGGCAGATCATCGTTCAAATGCAATCTTTATCTCGAATAATTCACCGTAAGACGTGAAGCTTCATTAGTGGAAACTTATATAAAATTTAAAAAAAGTATTATTATGACTTTATCTATTTTGACTGAGATATTCCGTCAAAGCAGATCTCGGTAGGTGATATATTTTACAAAATAAAATAAATATATCATCACGCTTTTTACCCTGAATGTGGCATTCTGCCGAAGCAGATCTTGCTAAGTGATATAATTCTTCGTGTGAAGTGCGGTTACTAGCCGTCATATCATGGTCCCCAAAGATGTTAGTGGAGGGGGAGCCACAGAGGTAGATTTAAATTGGTGAAAATTGTTTGTCTGCTGTGGGGATCGAACCAGGGTTCTCAAGATTCACAGGCCGACTCTATACCACTGAGTCACCTACCCCATATATTATACCCCATATATTTTACGTGCAAAGTAAACTTACTAGGCATCACACCACGACCCTCAAAGGGATGGAGGAGTCACAAGGGTAATTATAATTTGGAATAAAGTTTGTCGGCTGTGGAAATCGAACTCGGGTTCTCAAACCCACAGGCCGACATGATACCATTGAGTTAATTAGTACTATTCGAGCTGAAATGAAACGTAGATTTCTAATATAAAATAAATACCTCTTCCATTCTCTAACACCCTTTGCATAAACGAAACTTAAATTTTTGACATAAACTGACAATATCGCATCAAATATTTGACAGCAATGTTAATATAGTCATACGATATGTTGCTTCGAGTTGCATTTATTTATTTAAGTCATACATAAAAGTTGTTTCGTTGATGCAAACGAGCATAAGCAGATCTTGGTCAGTGATAAATATAATGATATGTTATTTCCAACGGAACACATGATGTGAAGTCAAGTAGTCAAGGAAGTGCTTATCTTGATAAATCAGTTGTCATATGGCAATATAATTCCTCTATATTTAATATTAACCACAAGAGACTCGTACATATACCATGTATTAAGTTTCAAGGGCGGCAGTAAAAAAGTTAAAAGACAACAGTGAAAGTTTATATAATAATTAGCTAGTGTAACAAAGTGAAACAATTCAGAATTGGTTTTTGTTATAATTAGGATTTTTCACTATCAACTCAGCTTCTAAAGATACAGATCCTACAACATACGCAATTATTTTGCATGGATAATCCATTTTATACAATCTTGTATGTAATAGACAAATGTGACACAGTGGTTAGCACGTTTGCTTCATACGTGGATGTTTGTGAATTCGAAGAATGCAGTATGCATTAGATATAATCACAATTGATCGTGGCATGTTTTAACATTATTTTTTATGGTTTAAAAAATATAACAAAGTGGAACATTTCAGAATTGGTTTTGTTATAAATAGGATTTTTCACTATCAACTCAGCTTCGAAAGATGCAGACAAATTAAATATTATCTTAAGTATCGTTTTTCAAAGTTGACTTGACAGAGTTTTGGTTATCAAATTTGTTAGTGCATATGTTTGTAATAATTTCAGTATTCTCTGATCATTATTTATCGAATTTATGGCTTCTCTGAATTGTCGCGTTAGTTAGCTATTATGTGATGACATATCTGGGTAAATTATTAGCTGTACGTTGGTCTGAGATAGCTTTTGATCCTTGTATTTCATCCCTTAGAAGCGTCTGGTGTTTTTTATGTAAACTCATGCATGGGAACAGTTATCTCTAACCAAGTCAACGATTCCACCCTCTTACCCCTTGACAGCACGTCCCATGGAAAACAACAACAAATAGTCAGTGGTGGTTTAGCTTTTGGATTGACAAGATGTAGTCTTGTCATGTAGTAACTTTAGTTCATATGTTGTTGTTGTTTGCCATCTTCGGTCAAGTTGTTAAATAGAGATTTAATATATTTTTCGCGCCACCGTCCGGCATTAGCAGTATTACATAACTAAAAATCGTCCAGAAACCATGTGTTACCGGCCGAGGCCGGCAAAAATTAGTGACTTTTTATGGTTATATGTTGGCATCACTAGTATAGCGAACTCCTGAACGTACGAAATGTCAAAATATTGCATTGGCGTAAACATATTATGATAAAATATTCATAGTTGAGTATTTTCAATAGAAGAGAGCAGAATATTTATACATATATTTTAAACAAAATTGTAAGTAATTATAATTGAATTAGCAATGTAAAATCCAAATAAAATATGTTGACTTTTTAGGTTATAATACTGGAATGACAAGTCGTGAAATAGACAAAGAAATGAATTATGTTTTATGTTTATTAAATAAAGTGTACAGTGTAATTTAACTTATTGAAGATGTAAATTGATGAACAATAAATAATTAATTAAAATTAAAAGTACAGTTCTGACAATTAGATGATACCAACATAAAAAAATTCCCTGACATTTAGAATGTGAGTAATAAATTAAACTTTTTTATTAAATTTACAAAAACGTCGGCGCGAAAAATCTTGTGTATTACACGTCCAGAAACTATTTTGCGAGTGCGAGTATATTTTGAAAGGACGAGCCGCAGGCGAGTATATACTCGCACTCGCAAAATAGCAGTTTCTGGACTAGTGATACAAATAACTATCGTTTAATATCTATTACTTTTGTAATTTTGTAACTTTTCTATTTATTTTTACGTTGTGAATATATCTTAATAAACATTAAATTGGAATAACGATTAACTTATTCGCCCAGCTCTTGCTCGTGTTACACTAACAACAATACCGGTAATTTTTCATTTTCCGGTCATCCCGGAGTTGTGTAGTTCCCTGGAGTATTAACAAAATAACGAAAGCTTTTTCCTCGACAAACCACACCCTTACGGTAATTTGATTATCACTTCTTTCTACTTGTGTTCCGGATGTAACCTACATATACACCAGCAGATATACGGACGGATGTGTAACATCAAGTATAAAATTTAAACTTAGTTTCCTGTTTGAAAGAGTTGATATAGGTTATAGTGCAACGGATATTGATTGAATGAATAATAGAAAACAGCTCAACTTGAATTTGATATTAGAGAGTTTTTTACTTATTAACTATTCCTGTCATTACTACAAACGTTTTAAAACGTAAAGTAAATTGAAATATTTTATAGTATTTTCAAATTAAATTGAATTTTGCGTCGTCAAAATGTAATGAAATTCAATACTTCGTATCTTTATTTGGGCATTTTTTAAAAATAAGTTAAAGACGATTTTCTATGATCGTTCAAAAAGTGAGTCATTATGTACTTCATTTCAGTGCAAGAAATGATTGTTTATTGCACAGCGTGCACTAAAAAATTGTTAAAAAACTAAGTTAACTACATAACATAAAAAAATTATAATGTCGTTTGAAATATCATTAGAATTAGATACGACTAGTGCCACTCGTTCAATAAGGTGATATTTTTAACAATAGGTTTTTTTTCTTCTAATCTAGAAACATACTATTGTTTACCTCTTTTTTACATTTTTACTATCGCTTGCTTAAAAATGGTCCGTCAGTACAGTGGTGTGGATAGCGATATGGAATTCGAACCAACCCAAAAAACCCATGAAAAAGCTAGTGGATTATGGGTTTCCTAAACATTATTGGATTTTTGCCAACCCTGAGAAACACATGTTCTTTTCTGTCTTGTTGCATAATATAGTATGATTTTTCATCCAGATACAGATTAATATATGTATATAGTAATTCAGTTTTAATATAACACTGACGAAATATATTGTGTTATATTATGGTATATATATATAGAGGTGTATCTGTATTTCGGGAAATTTTAAAGGGTATATTGATTATGGAACAAAAATATATTTTTTTAAATTCGCAAAAAAAATTGCATCGTATTTTGTTAGCCACTGGTTGCTAGCTATTTTTAATAATTTTATTTTTCTACGATTGCTATGAAAAGTTGACAATTACGCTCTCATTTGTCATCGTAAAGTTGACGTTTTCTATGGAACAATCGAAAAATATATTTTTTGCGCGTCTCCAATGGCAACGCGCGACAAAGACGTTAAATGTGCGCGTTTCCATTGGCAACGCGCGATAAGATATTAAATGCGCACTTATTTCAATAGTTACCAGGGATACAAACAAAACAGAAACTTGTCATATTGACAGTTGACAGAACAAATTTATTTTCAGTACGCATACGTTTTTAAATAATTTTAAGATGCAATCGTAGAAAAAATTATGTGTGTATCACGAGCCTTCGGCTCGCGCTGCAATTACCGTGCTCGAATAACAAAGAATCACTTTACGCTCTTAATACACAAATAACTATTAAATCTTCTTACAAGTAATTGTTTACACAATACCAAATAAATGTCTGATGTTATGTAATTAATAATTTAATTTAGTGCAACAGTACACTCTGTATTTATATATATATATATATATATATATATATATATATATATATATATATATATATATATATATACATACCAGTAGAGTATCGATACATTCGTTTCGACACTAAGTATTTTAGTAGTCGTTACCTTTTGGTCAAAGTATAGGTATTGATAAAATTCCATACTTTTCACCACTACTGAAAAGTGAGTATTTTCGTAGCTACTTTATGGGTTTTAAATATATTCGTGCATATAATTATTTTTATTTTCTAAAAGGAAATTAAACTGTAAATAATCTTATTTAGTTTCCTTTTAAAGAAATCTTTCAACAAATTCAATATTTAAAATTATCTTCGTTTTGCAGTAATTCCGCCAAATGTATTTAAATACTTTTTTCTGCACGCAAGTGTCAACAGAATGACATTATTATTTTCGGTTATCATGCAAAAATGACAGTGAGATGATGAATTAGCAACAACTTTTGATATTATTTGAGTAAACAAAAATAGATCTAAAAGTTTAATAATTTCTTGTACCGTAAAATAGTAAATTATCGTAGGAAAAATAATATGTAATACACGTGTTGAAAGGCCATTGCAAATTTGTCTTCTTATTCTTTTTGTAAATTTCCAATATTAATACTTTAATGCATTGATATTTATTTCCGATACATCGTGTGACATTAATACTACATATCGATATCAATTCCAGTATTAAGTGTAGATTACCTATCATCGATACTTTCAGCCTTTAACGTGATTTCTCGAATTCGCATCAGGGTCGTCACTGGAGTATTTGACATCAGGGGCAACTTAAATATGGTACCTATATATACCTACATCTGACAACAATAAAGCCAAAATTATATTACTTAACTTTGTTTGATGGCAACGGACAAGTTTTGGTTTTATTAATCAAAGTTGACTAATGTAATATAGTAGTTGTCAGTTGATAAGAAATCGTGTCAACCAAAGTTAAATAATAATCAATTTTAGTTGTAAGTTAAATTCTGAGATTGTAGTCAGTATTGTAAATAAGAGTATTGGACATTCTACCGAACAAGATTTATATATTTTAATTTTGAATTAAAAAAATTATGGAAACTAATGATGATTTTTGCATGTATAAAAAGATATATATATATATATATATATATATATATATATATATATATATATATATATATACAGGGTGTAACAGCGACCCCAACCACCGCCTATATTTTCTTTATTATTATAGTTACAAAAAAATATTATACCAAGGAGGACATCTGCTTAAAGAATAAAATAATTTTTTTAAACCAGTGATATATTTTTTTTAAGCCTATTCGATAGAGTATTTTTTTCTGGATTCAACCCTGTAATCATTTAATATCCTTACATAACAAAAATATTGAGAAAATTCAATTTAAAGTTTCGATAAATTTTATTTAAGATGACACAAAACAATAGGTCATGATCAATAACAAATCAATAAACATAATGATTATAAACCATAAACATTTACTTACCTAATACAATACTCATAATTTATCTTCTCAATAAAAACAACAATCGCAAATAATTATTATAAATAACAATGAACTTATTTTGTTTTGTTGTCCTTAAAATGCACCTGGCTCCATCTAGGCCCTAGATTCTAGGGCCCTTCGGTATAATTGTATAAAATTGACAAACAAAAAAACAAACAAACGTACTATTGATTAATAGTTAATTCAACCTCAAAATCCCAAATCTATTATTTAATTGAATTTGAATATAAATAAAGAAATATTATTACCCATTACTGGATGTGGCACTCTGCCTAAGCAAATCTCGATAAGTGATATATTTCTTCGTATGAAGTGCGGTTACCAGCCGGCAAATCACGGCCCCCAAAGCTGTTAGTAGAGGGGGAGCCACAGAAGTAGATTTAAATTGGTGAAAATTGTTTGTCGCCTATAGGAATCGAACAAGGGTTCGTAAGCTCCACAGGCCGACTCGATATCACTGAGCCACTCTACCCCATTTATTTTATTTATTTGTTTTGAAGCGTTGTAAATCAGAGGAGTTGAAGAAAGAGTGCGCATAGAAGCCCACGAGTTCTAATTCCGTCATTGGTTGCAGTTGCATAGTTGAGAAATGCATTGTACTGCAGTAACTACGATTATTTATTTTGTTTTTGTAAATAGAAGTTATTTTAGCTTTGAATGTGTGAGTATTTAGTATTTCTGTATGCAGATAGATCTACAGTGCTCAATTTTGAATTGCGGCTGAAGCCATATGCATCTCGCTTTTTCAATCTGATTTATTTTCTGTTTTTTCACGTTGCATTCTAGTTCTTCTTTCAAACAAGCACGTATACTCATTAATAATCTTAAGAACCTTTTGCAGTTATTTAAGATATTATAATACTTAAATTCCGTTCTGTTTGTAAATATAAGTTGAGTAGATTAATTATTTTTGCAAATTCAAATTGTTTCAACCAAAGTTAACTAATATAATTTCTCCTTAAATTTAATATGGGGTAGGTGGCTCAGTGGTATCGAGTCGGTCTGTGGATCTTGAGAACCTTGGTTCGATCCCCACAGCCGACAACAATTTTCACCAATTTAAATCTACCCTTGTGGCTCCCCCTCCACTAATATACCAAAAAATATATCACTTACTGAAATCTGCTACGGCAGAGTGCCACACCCAGTAATGGGTAAAAGGCGTGATGATATATTTATTTATTTACTTAAATTTACATTACACAAAGTAATGAAAATTTATTACTTGCAGTAGTTGGGCGTATTTATAGTTTATTAACACTATATTTCTGGAATTAAAAAAAAATTAAAATGTTCAAGTACACATAAGAAACCAATAGAATCACAAATTTGTTTGAAAATTAACCAATGAAATGAAAGCTATTTTAATAATTTTCCAGTGAAATTAATAAGAGATATTTTTTGAATGTAATTAAATCTCCTTGGTTACCTGTAACATAAATGCTATTTTCATAAAGGCAAATTCTCGATGGAGAAGTGCTTCAACAGAAGAAATTTTTGTTTGTTCTCACGCAAAATATATTTCATAATCAGATAATATTTTGACATGAATTTAAATTCGTTGTTACGGAAATAGGAAATACAGCTCGTGCTACGCACTCGCTATATTTCCATTTCCATAACATCTCATGATTTGTAGTCAAAATAGTATCAGCAATTATCAAATCACTTGTTATATAAGTTATGATTATATAGTTTTCATACTCGAATGTGATAGTTTTCTATGAATTTATTAGTTCGTCCGTGTAACAATTTGGAAATTTGGCGCCCTGGATACATTCCTACTCTGCGTGTATCTTTCATGACCCTGATACATATGCAACATGTACATTATATATGTAACAAAAGTCACTATTTTGATTATTGATAGTCGGGAATGTAAACGAAGTTCAAACTAGGAACATTGTTATAATTTTATGATTTATATTTATTAATTTATTCATAAAAATATTAGTTGAACGTAATTTGTAATATGAACTTCTTTTATATTCTTGACCCCAAGGGTCAATATTTCATTCTCCTAACTACGTTCGTAATTAATTTTTTTGTCTGACAAACAAAAATTAACATAAAAAAAGACAGTTAATATAACTTTTATAATTTGAACTTTGATTTCAATGCAATATTTTTTATTTGTTTGATAATAGTTATTTACATAAAAAGTCAGGAAAGCGTTCAATTACAAGATGAGTAGATAGTTTCATGCCGAGCGATAGCGAGACTTGAAACAGCTTACGAATCCTGTACGACACTTTACTGACGTGATACGTACAACATTTTACCTTAAACTTATAAACAAATAATACATATTTTAAATTAATTTAAATAAAAAGAAATACTTAACTTAGATATTCAGTCAGTATTTTATTTTGCTAAGTAACTAGATACTCACGTTTCTTTCATTACCTGCCTAGGCAGGCAATATGTTATTTTCCAGCCTAGGCATGCAAAGCAAAGTTTTCTTGAGTCTTGAAGGTCAGGCAAATGTTTATGTTCCTGTCAGTGTCAGGTAAATACATTTATTTCGGATTTTGTTAGGATATTGAGTACGGTGGTGTGGAGATCTCGAGATCGAATCCCGCTCAAGCTAAAAATAAATGAATTACCACGCTGCAGTTTGGTGAATCCGAACCCTGTACTATAATTAGGATTATGTTCATGTTGTATAAAGTAGAAAAAAAAACAAATAAATACATATAAACCCTAAATTTTACTATTATTTATTTATTTTTTTATAAAATAGTATAAAAACAAGGCTATGGAAAATATACAACCCTAAATGTGATAATTAAAAAATATTATAACTATATTTTGTATTTTACTTATTTACAAACAATTTTCACCAATTTAAATCTACCCCTGTGGCTCCCCCATCACTAATATCTTTGGGGGCCGTGATTTGAGGGCTGGTAACCGCACTTCACGCGAAAAAATATATCACTTACCGAGATCTGCTTAGGCAGAGTGCCACACCCTGTAATGGGCAAAAGACGTGATGATATATTTATTTATTTTATTTACTTATTCAAACAGCTGTTTTCTGCAGTATGGTTAAATTAAGTTATTTATTTGCTGCAACAGGAATTTAATTCAAATTATATTAATCATGTTTGACAATATGCTAGCTAATGATATAATCTCTTATTAGTTAAATTTTCTCTGTCAAATAATACAATTTGTTACATTTTTATTATAGTTTAAATTAAAAAAATAGCAACATGAAAACTAGAACGAATTCAAATTCAGTATGACGGAACACTAAATTGAAATACATATTTGCTTCTCAACTGTACTGGTACATTACTTAGGTTCTCGTATTCAGTGCTTAATATTAAATTCATGTAGTCTTCACTAGTGAATAACATACTCGTATTCTATTCATACTCCCTTTATACATATAAAATAGCAGAGGAGTAGATTTTAATTTTACCTAAGGGTGCATCTACATTTTGTAAATGCAAATGTAATAGTGGTATACGTAAAAAATCAAGAAAGCGTTCAATTACAGGATGAGTAGATACTTTTAAACAGCTTACGAATCCTGTGCGACGCTTGACTAACGTGTTACGTATAACATTTTACCTGAAACTTATAAACAAATAATACATATTTTACATTAATTTAAATTAAAAGCTATATTTGACTTACATATTCAGTCAGTATTTTATGTTGCTAAGTAACTAGACACTCACGTTTCTTTCATTACCTGTCTAGGCAGGCAATATGTTATTTTCCTGACTAGGTATGCAAAGCAAAGCTTTCCTGAGTCTTAAAGGTCAGGCAAATGTTTATTTTCCGGTCTGTTTCAGGTAAAATATTTTGATTCAGTACAGAAAAACGGAAAAAAATCAGTTGACAAATTTAATGGTCTAAATAAGTGCTTCTCAAACTTTTTTGCATCATTCTTCACTTGGTTGTAGTCTTTAATAGTAAAGCTCCGTGTTCCGTATATAGAAAACACTCACCAGAAAATCATTTTTTCTACGATTGCTATGAAAAGTTGACGTTTTCTGTGGAACAATCGAAAATTCTCTTTTTTGCGCGTCTCCAATGGCAACGCGCGAAAAATATGTTAAATGCGCGCTTATTTCAATAGTTATCAGGGATACAAACAAAACATAAACTTGTCATATTGACAGTTAACAGAACGAATTTATTTTCAGTACGCATACGTTTTTTAATAATTTTAAGATGCAATCGTAGAAAAAAATTATGTGTGTATCACGAGCGTAAAGTGTCTTTGTTCCTCTTACACTATTGTAGCTCTCGCCTTCAGCTCGCGCTGCAATTACCGTGTTCGAGTAACAAAGAATCACTTTACGCTCTTAATACACAAATAACTATTTATGTCGCTGCAGGTTCAATATATTTTTTTATTTAGTTACATTTTGTCGCATTGTTTTTAAATAAAAATACTATATTTTTTAAATACAATATTATTTTTATATGAACCGGAACAATAATTTTAATAATCTCACGAATCCGGAACAACATAGAATATAATTTCACCAAACGGAGCATTATCTACCACAATTTCATGACCTGGAACACTGTTTCTGTTTTCTCCGCTACATTTCAAGTTCTGTCACTAATATTAAGCGAAGCCAAATAAATGAAATAAATGTTTACCTTGTTAAAGCGATTGTATAGTCAACTCAAACCATCTAAGGTTTTGCAAGTGTAAAGGGTGAATAATAAGAAGGCTGGACTAAAAGTGTTTCCCCACTTGTTTAAAACATTTAAAATTAAAATCACGTATTGTATATAGCATAACATTACATACACATTATGTTGCTCCTTATTTCTGCAGTTGAGTGTACATGGGGAGAAACTCATTGTGCGGCTTGTACTATTTGTGTAAAACGTGAGTTTTGTTTTCCTATTAAAATTTCAATAAATATTACGATATTTTTGAAAGAAAAATAATTACTATTCTTTTGTCGAATACAAGTAATTTTTTTAATCTTTGTGTTATGTTTGAGTTATAACACATACAATTTAGGTAAATTTTAAACAAATATAAGAAAAAATTGTGGATACAAATTAAAACAGCGTTATTCAAAATTGTATTGAACATATTTCTGTTGCTTCGAAAGTTGGAATTTGATTTTAAAATTAAACAGTTTTTTATTTCCTTGTACGAAATAAAGGAAGTATTTAAGTTAAATTTATGACAGAAAAATTCGGGCGACGCCTGGATTCGAATTAGGGACGCCCCGCTTGTCGGGCAGAGATGCTAACCGCTACACCACGTCACCGGTGTCCGACGTATGGCATCAACCGAATTCTTCTGTCATAGTGTCTAACGTAGCATTTTTCTGTCATAAATTTATCATCATTACTGTACTTTCAGTCATGTCATATGACAAGGCAGTATTGTAATCGCGAAAATTTTCGGTTTTGAGATTTTAGCGGAAATATCCATTTTGACCATCCCTGAATCCATTTTGACTAATTTCGTCGTGACGTCTGTACGTATGTATGTATCTCGCATAATTCAAAAACTGTAAGCCGTAGAAAATTGAGTTGAGATTTTGTATTTAGGTCTAGTTGTGCACCTCCCTTTTTGGTCATTATATAACTTCCGGAAGTGGTACGTTACTTGAAGCCTATATTAGATTGAAACACTATAAATAAATATATCATCACGCCTTTTACCCATTACTGGGTGTGGCACTCTGCTTAAGCAGATCTCGGTAAGTGATATATTTTTTCCGCCTGAAATGCGGTTACCATCCGTCAAATCATAGCCCCCAAATATATTAGTGGAGGGGGAACTACAGGGGTAGATTTAAATTGATGAAAATTGTTTGTCGGCTGTGGAGAATGAAAAACTATATTCTAATATAATTCAAATCTTTTCAAATTTGGTATATAAGACTACTATCAATGGAAATAACATAATAGATTTTAGTTAAAATGGACTAACCGGAAGTGATACATTACATGAAGCTGCTAACAGATTTTCTTGAAAAAAAATGGTATTATTTTGATTTTAGAAATAAATGCTGCAAATAAAAGTTTTACAGAATTACATTCTGCGTCTATCACATTAACAATTTTTAAATTAGCCGGTTGTATAAACGAGATATGTAAATTTAAAAATTATATATTTCTTGTTTCTTGTAATTAAGTTTGCTATGGATTAGAACAAAAAATAAGGAAAAAATAAGAAATTAAAGTCAATGTCAAATTACGTCAAATACACGTACAAGGAAGTCATGTGGTGTCACATCAGATTTTTTTGTATATGGCCTACTAGTCAACCGCCCTAAGTGCAAATGCGGCTCTGTATGCATGTCTATTAATATTGTATTTAATGAAAACCAGATTAAACCATGGCTCATCACATAATGCGCTAGGGGATAAGCTATCAACACATAACATGCTGTAACAGTATTGATTCTCCAAGTCATTACTTTTACCACCCGTACAGGCAAATAGGATTTTTAATTTCGTGACAAAATGGTGATTAACAGGAGTGGTCGAATTTCATTTGCATTTTAATAATGGCCGAAATTCATTAAAAATATGTCAAGTAACGAGCCCATTAGCTTAAGTTTCCAGTTCTTGGCATAGAGTAACACGTCATGATATATTTCTTCATTTATTTACAGATTTACACTATATAAACAACAGCCCTTATACAGTGGTCGCGAAAGTGGGGTTGCAGGGGTTACAGTCGCAACCCCTGATCATTTTTGGGGGTTGCGCCGCAACCCCTGTTCAGGGCACAAAAAATAAAATAAAATACCTAACTAAAATACGAGTACGAATTCAAAATCCAAACCGAGACTTCAAGGAAGTAGAAACTCAACTTATATGACTGTTGACAATTCCAGCTTCAGAATCGTCAGCTGAAAGGTTATTCAGCGGGGTTCGTCGAATTTTGACTTGGAACCGTACTTCAATGTTACAAAAACGACTGTTTCATTTAGTTTTTCTTCCTATACACAAAATTAAAACATTGGACATTGATTTAAATAAGGTGATGAAAATATTCATCAATATAACCGCAGAGCGAATGACAGTTTTCGGAGCAATAGAGTAAAATTATCTTTTTCAATTTATACAGATGTAAAAACTCTATAAAACTGTTACATTAATTGACAAAAACAAATTATATTATTAATATAATGTATCTCATCTAATTATTCATTTTAATTACCTACATTTATCTGTGTTCTATTTTTACTCCGGTCAAAAAAATTTCGCAACCCCTTTCGAACAAAGGTTCCGCAGTCTCTGTCCTTATATATTTGTGATACAGATGACGGTTTGAAACATGTAGTTTATAATGTCAGTCGAGCAGATCGTGAGTGAATGCACTGGACTCCGGGTTTATTATGGGCTTTCCCAGAACTCTAAGTTATAATAGTCATGTATACATCATACGACCTCACCAGAGTGGAAGGCACTGTACATATATATTTTAGGATTTAAATGATATACAGGGTGTAACTTGAAAAGCTGGCCATAGCATTTAACATTGGAAATCAGTTTTTCCTTGCAAAAAATCTGATGTGGACACCACATGACTTCCTTGTACGCGTATTAAACTATAGATATTTTTTTAATTGAACATATTTGACATTAAATCTTTTATTTTTTTATTCTTATTTGTTTCTAATCCATAGCAAACTTCATTAAAATAAAAACAAAAAATATATAATATTTAAATTTAGATATCTCGCTTATGCAAATGGCTAATTAAAAAATTCTTAATGTGCTAGACGCAGAATTTAATTCTCTAAATCTTTTATTTGCAGCATTTATTTCTAAAATTAAAATAATACCTTTTTTTCAAGGAAAACTGTTAGCAGCTTCATGTAATGTATCACTTCTGGTTAGTTCTTTTTAACCAAAATCTATTATGTTATTTCCATTGATATAGTAGTCTTATATACCAAATTTGGAAAGTTTTAAATTATATTTGAATATAGTTTTTCATGAAAATCTATTATAGGCTTCAAGTAAATTAACATTTTCGGAAGTTATATAATGACCAAAAAGGGAGGTGCACAACTAGATGTTATAACAGTCCTAAATGCGAGATACATACGTACGTACAGACGTCACTACGAAATTAGTCAAAATGGATTCAGTGGTGAGATCTGAGAACCGAAAATTTTCGCGATTACAATACTTCCATTAATTCGTACAGGGAAGTAAAAAGATTAAAATATGAATCGACCTCCCTATAAATTTATCCACTTTACGTCGACTTTCAAAGAGACGAGCTTAAGTGACTGGTCCTAAAATTAGGTACTACTTAGTTAATCGACGAACTTAAGATTTCCATCACTGATTTTCATAAATAATCAGTACTACATCTTTTAATAAAAATGGAAACATGCTACTATTTACAAACTCAAGTTGATTAACTTGGTTTTAGCTAAATATCATTAATAAAATTGAAACAATAATTTTTAAATCATAAATTTTGAATATTTTATTTATTACTGAATGCGTGGCACTATACCATAGCATATTTAGGTAAGTGATATATTTTCGCGTGTGAAATGCGATTAATAACTGTAAAATCATAGCCTCCAAAGATAATAGTGAAAAGCGAGGCGCACTAGGATTCTCAAATATATAGTTCGGCACGTTTCTATTCCACTATATTATCCAACTACATTTAAATATGTTATAACAGACAAGTAATTGCATCCCCGATAAAATCTCTGGGTCTCTCAAACTCCAGATCCGCCCTGATAACAATTTATATGTAGCTTGTGATGTACTATAACTTTTATGATAATAAAAAAAAAAACTTTGAATAATGTAATACAAGTAAAAAGGTTTATTTAATATTAACATTATTCAATTTTGCCCGAAACAAAGTTTTTCTACACATACGAAATGTGTCGGGGACTAATTGCGTGACGTGTGACAACGAACTAGCTCAGGGACTAAATGTCAGGGGCAAATTGTCAAGAAGTCGAAGTTCTATTTGTATTTTTATCATTTTTACTTTCTCCATCTACAATATAAACGAGGAAAATATTGTAAAATAAAAAATAATTACATCATCACTATTGTTACTCATTATTGATATGGGTAAATATGGTGATATATCATCACGCCTTTTGCCCATTACTGGCTGTGGCACTCTGCCGAAGCAGATCTCGGTTAGTGGTATATTTTTCGCGTAAAGTGCGGTTACCAGCCGTCAAATCACGCCCCCCAAAGATGTTAGTGGAGGGGGAGCCACAGGGGTAGATTTAAATTGGTGAAAATTGATTGTCGGTTTTGGGGACCGAACCAGGGTTGTCAAGACCCACAGGCCGGCTCGATACCACTGAGCCACCTACCCCATAAATGGGTAAATGATATATTTATATACGTGAGGTGTGCCTATAAGCCGTCAAATCATGGCTACCAAAGAAGTTAATGGAGAGGGAGCCACAGGAGTAATATTAATTTGATGAAAATTCTAAATACTATTTTGATGAATCTTCAAGTTTTTGACATTGCTGAATTTAAATCACAAATGAGTCGGAAATTAAGTGGAATGAACAATGCTGAATTGAGATACTATCAGTAAATTAAATTAGATTAACTGGTTGAATTGGAATCGAGTTGGCCTCTGTTAAATAAGTAATTAAACATCAGAGCCGTAACTTGCTACTTTTGTGTCCGAGACAAGAACTACACTCTACTGCCTTAAAAACTTGAGGTATTTCGAATTTATTTTTTTATTTATTCAAAATGTGAAAAAGGCAAATTTTACAAAATGAAATTATATCACTAGTAATATGTATATATATATATATATATATATATATATATATATATATATATATATATATATATATATAATAATAATAATTAAAATTGTTTTAGTTAATTGTTTTATTTCAATCCACAGTCATGGCTCACTATTCTCTTTCCGATTAGGTGTATATTAAAGTGCCCGCCATTTTACTTTTTAATAATGTAACATATGGATTATTTTACATGATTGTAAAGCAAATTTGATGCACTTTTCAAATTTGGAAAAAAATATAGTATGTTCCATTTGAAATTTCAAAGTTGATATTAATTACTAATAAACCGGAAATGATATCATGAATGTACATCCAGGGCCGCAGCTAGGGGGGGGCAGGGAGGGTCATCTGCCCCGGGCGGCAAAATTATGAACACAGTTCAAATATTTTAAACTAATTTCAAACCTGTAATCTGTAATATGTAACAAAGAGTTCTTAAGTAACTACTTGGCACAGTACATGGCCTGTGTTTCAAAATCGCGTGTGTGTCAGTCAGTATACTACACTATCAGTGGGCAGTACAGTTTACTGTATACGCGTAGTCCGTCTTCTTTCCCTATGACCGCCTTCGTCTCTCCGCATCCCTAGGCGATAGATAGTATAGTATGCACCATGCACTAGACACTGCGCTCGGCAATTTTATAACCTACAGGGTTAAGAATTAAGAATATCATTTATCATTAAACATTAAACGTTTAACAATTAATATACAGGTTGTTTTTTTATGGGACATCGCGATTATTTTATTTATTATTAGTCATATTAAAACATGTTATTTGGGAAGTATGTTCATATCTGAGGGGTACACTAGACTATGTAGTAAAATATTTTTTTAAACAAATGGTTTTCAAGTTATGGCACAAAATTCTATTTTCTGAAATAGCATGATACATACATATTATAGGACTATTCGATAGCATATTTTTTTCTCAATTTAACCATGTAAAAAAATTATACTTATATATTTTTAAAAATCGAGAAAAATGCAATTGAAATTTAAATCTACTTTATAAATTATTTATGGGCAACACTTCCAAGATGGCTACCCAAATATAACAACAGCTCTGCAATTATTCCTTACTCTTCCAGTTTCTGATGCTTCAGGTGAAATGAGCTTCAGCAAACTAAAATTAATAAATAGTTATTTGTGTATTAAGAACGTAAAGTGTTTCTTTGTTACTCGAACACGGTAATTGCAGCGCGAGCCGAATGCGAGAGCTGCAATAGTGTAAGAGGAACAAAGACACTTTACTTTATTTGTATCCCTGGTAACTATTGAAATAAGCGCGCATTTAATATCTTTTTTGCGCGTTGCCATTGGAAACGCGCGCATTTAACGTTTTTTTCGCGCGTTGCCATTGGAGACGCGCAAAAAATATATTTTTCGATTGTTCTACAGAAAACTTGACGATGATAAATGAGAGCGTAATTGTCAACTTTTCATAAACCCCGGGGGAATCGCGCAGTTATTGGGGCACAATATAATTTGCCACGAAACTATAATATACCATTTGAATATGAGTATTTCTCAATTAAGTTACATTTTAGTCGGCAACAAAATTACAAAAACATGATTGCAGTGATTTATTAGACAATTTTCCGATGCAATTAATGAATGCGGTGCATTTTCTTAAAAATGACATTAATACCAATACAACTATACAGGAAATGACAGATATTATTTGAATCATTTATTCCTTTATAGAAAGTGATTTATGTGAAGTTTGCGCTACCTTATTACAATTTTGAAGTATTCCTGTCACTGTGACTACAGCAGAAAGATCCTTCAGCAAATTAAATTAATTAAATCATATCTTAGAAACAACATGAATCCAAATCAGTAATTTTAGTACTGATAATCTGATTCAGTAATTTTAAGTTAGATCTGATCCTAATACCAAATGGAATACGCTCGTAACGTTGTAGATTGGTAATACATTCGATAGATCTAAATATTATCACTATATTTCCGATATGAATAAAAACGTCCAGTATATAGTGAAATTTGTAATCTCGCTCTATTGCCAATAAAACATCATGCAGCAGAAAATTTAAAAACCCTTATAACGGATTTTACTAATCAAAAAGCCCGAAGAACTGATATTTAATTTAATTTTATATTAAGTATGTGATTTATTATATATTTTTGTTATTTTTTACCTTTAAGAATTATAGAAATATTGCACTTATTACTTTTTTCCTTGTACCTAAACCATTGAATTTTCAAAAGTTTATCGAGGCCTACATTTTGTTTTGCGGGGAGGCCACCAAATCCTAGTTACGCCACTACCTCTTCCTCACTTCCTCACTTAATTGTTAACTAATCATTATCTTTAATAGATCGATATGCTAATGACAATTTCTTATATTTCATGATTACTTTATAGATTATCATAATTTCGTTATTCTGAGAATACAATCAATCGCATGTTTATACATATTAATATCATTTTGATTTCTTATATTCATGTAGCTAAAAATAATGGCTGGTAGCACAAGCTCTTTATTTGTCTGTTTTAAGAGCAGTGTATTACTGTGCTCTCAGTACACCCAAAAACAGAACTGGTGTTACCAGCCATCGTTATTTTTTATACTGGAACTTCGAGCAAAATGAAAATGCAAAAATGTTAAATATAAATAATAGAATCAATTATTTGTGTCACAGAATATTGCAATGGTGGAATCATGAAAAATAAGGGTCGTCATTAATTTTTCGATCGGTTACAGAGAATGATCGAGTTACAGAATAGAGCGGCAAGTAATTTACTGTTTTTAATTTATTGAATATTTTACGTGCACTTTGACTGTTTAGAGATGTGTAAGTTGTTAGATAAAAGAGAGCAAATTGAGCTCCAAAAATCTGTACCTACTAATTATAATTTGTTTGTAACAAATCTGATGTGGATACCACATGACTTCCTTATACGCGTATTAAACTATAGATATTTTTTTAATTGCATCTATTTGACATTAATTTTTTTATTTTTTTCTTATTTTTTGTTCTAATCCATAGCAAACTTAACTAAAAAAAAAACAAAAGATATATAATTTTTAAATTTACATGTCTCGCTTATCCAAAAGGGTAAAATAATCATTTTTAATGTGCTAGACGCAGAATTTAATTCTGTAAAACTTTTATTTGCAGCATTTATTTCTAAAATCAAAATAATACCATTTTTTTCAAGAAAAACTGTTAGCAGCTTCATGTAATGTATCAGTTCCGGTTAGTCCATTTTAACCAAAATCTATTGTTATTTTCATTGATATAGTAGTCTTATATACCAAATTTGAAAAGTTTTGTATTATATTTTAATATAGTTTTTCATGAAAATCTATTATAAGCTTCAAGTAAAGTACCACTTCCGGAAGTTATATAATCACCAAAAAGGGAAGTGCACAACTAGATGTCCTAAATATAAAATTTCAACTTTTTAGGGCTCACCGTTTTTGAGTTATGCGAAATACATATGTACGTACGTACAGACTTCACGACGAAATTAGTCAATATGGATTCAGGGGTGGCCAAAATGCGTATTTTCGCTGAAATCTGCGAACCGACAATTTTTTCAATACTTTTTTACTTCGTACAAGGAAGTAAAAAAGACATAAATTTGAAGAATGCGTTTTATTATTTACAATTTGGAAAGAATGGTAACAATGTACGCAAACAAATGTATAAAACTGAATTAAATGGCTATATCCATAAAATTCATATACCCTCGATGTAAGTACTTCTCTTGTCTCGTTATTATTATTACTCTGCTCTTGCTATTAATGTTATGTAAAAATGTAATTTATAAATTTGCAAACATGGGCAATATGAGCGAACAACAATTCGGAATATGTTGTTTTTACTTCCTTGTACGAACTAAAGGAAGTATTGTAATCGCGAAAATTTTCGGTTCTCAGATTTCAACGGAAATAGGTATTTTGGCCCTCCCTGAATCCATTTTGACTAATTTCGTCATGCCGTCTGTACGTACGTATGTATCTCGCATAACTCAAAAACGGTAAGCCGTAGAAAATTTAAACATTATATTTAGGACTGTTATATCATCTAGTTGTGCATCTCCCTTTTTGGTCATTATACAACTACCGGAAGTGGTACTTTACTTGAAGTCTATAATAGATTTTCATGAAAAACTATATTCAAATATAATTTAAAACTTTCCAAATTTGGTATATAAGACTACTATATCAATGGAAATAACATAATAGATTTTGGTTAAAATACACTAACCGGAAGTGACACATTATATGAAGCTGCTAACAGTTTTCCTAGAAAAAAATGGTATTATTTTAATTTTAGAAATAAATGCTGCAAATAAAAGTTTTAGAGAATTAAATTCTGCGTCTAGCACATTAAAAAAATTTTAATTAGTCTTTTGCATAAGCGAGATATCTAAATTTAAATATTATATATTTTTTATTTAAAAAAAATTAAGTTTGCTGTGATTAGAACAAAAATGAGAAAAAAATTAAAAATTTAATGTCAGATATGTGCAATTAAAAAAATATCTATAGTTTAATACGCGTACAAGGAAGTCATGTGGTGTCCACATCAGATTTTTTGTAAATAAATAAATAAATAAAATAAATAAATAACACAGGTCGGAGCAAGTGAAAAGTATATCTGACGCAAAGACAGGTCACTACATATTGGAACTATTTACACCATATTTAATTTAGGTTTAGGTCTAATATAGATATGGGGTAAGTGGCTCAGTGGTATCGAGTCGGCCTGTGGATTTTGAGAACCTTAGTTCGATCCCCACAGCCGACAAACAATTTTTACCAAATTATATCTACCCCTGTGGCTCCCCCTCCACGAACATCTTTGGTAGCCGTGATTTGACTTCTGGTAACCGCATTTCACGCGAAGAAATCTATCACTTACCGAGATTCCACACCCAGTAATGGGTAAAAGGCGTGATTATATATTTTATTTTATAGATCTACATTGTAAACGTAAAATAATCTAAAATACAATTGCGTCAATTCCAATTCCAGTATAACTTGTGCGTCATTTATATTCTAATAAACTGTATAAATACTACAATGTCCCGTTTTCGGTTTGAAAAAAAAACCATATTCATGTTTTTATTTGATTTATGTTTTAAGTTTGCAAGTAGTTTTCCAATAAGTTTGTTTTGTGTGGTAGAGAAGTTTACAGGAAGATTATTATTCATAATATACGAACCTTAACAATCTCTAAGTTGTGAGATATAAAAGGTGCTTTTTTGCCGGAAAGAAGATGTGTAAACTGACTTCACCAAATACAAGTTCAGTGGCTTTCTTGATCTTTAAAAAGCATATTATAATGTCCATCGAGATACTTTGTCGGATGTACTTCTAGGGTACAGTATAAATAGTAATTTGTTGCGAGCGATTCATGCCCTGTATGAAGGTAGCGAGGTTGCAATGAGAGTTGATTTTGTGATTGGTATTATATAGATGTTGGCATGAAACAAGATTGCGAAATATCTCCATGGCTGTTCAATTTGTATATGTATGTGTTGTTGTTATGAAAAACGCTAAATGGAGTGAATAGTGTAAGGATTAGTGATAGTGTAATGCTTGTTTTAGCGTATGCGGATGGTGTTGTAATGAGTGAATCTGAAGAGCAATTGAGAAGAATGATTCTAAATGTAAATGAAGTAGGAAAAGTTTAAAATCGTTTTTAAATTTTGATAAATGTAAATTGTTTGTTATTGAAAATACGTTAATAATTGCAGTTGTGTAAATTTGGATAGCTAATTTATTTTTTGTTCTAACTCAATTACATGTAGTTCTCTATCAAATTTTCGGTAAATATATCTTAGAATTATCAGCTAGATTAGTAATTAGAAATTAGCTTCAAATTTCTTGAAAAGAGAAATCTTATTTAATCTTTTAACCTTTTTATGATTCAGGAAACTTACTTTGTATCTGACTGCAATGATGAATAATTATTGAACTGTATTTTCGCAAATTTTTTCTGTTTATTTATCACTTGTCATATATTTTATATATATATACAGGATCTTTCGCAACTTAGAGCAAAAAATTAAAGGGTATAAAAAGATTTTTTTTAAATATAATATATAATATATAAACTGGATTCGCTTTAGTATTTAACACAAACAATGAAGTAGGTATCAACTACGAAAGAATAATTACACAATTCAATTATTAGCAGTTATTTATAATAGAATTTTATTTAATTAATAACTTTAACATAATCATCCACCCAGTGGCAGTGGCAACGAAAAATTTTGGACTGGGAAACATGGAAAATAATTTAGCGATTTAAAAAAAAATTCTTTTTGTTTCATGATCAGCACGTCGAAATATATATATATATAAATAAATACCGAATACTTGAATTACAAATTATTATAATTTTTGATTTAAATTACTGATTTGTATAAATATTTTATCTAGCCGTAACATTAGTATTTTAGCAGACGCGTTTTGTTAATTGACTGCAATGTGTTAGAATATAAAATGTTTAAAAAATAATTATGCATTAATGTTTGTTCATTTTTATAATTTTATTATTGTTCTTGCTAAACTAAACTATAGGAAGGAGTCAGTCATTTCAATTATTTGAGAATATGGAATACATCCTATTGGAATTATATCCTTGTGTACAGTATATAAATATACAATATAAAATGATGTAATATTACCCGAATGTCCTACATCGAATGTGTGAAGAGATAAATAAACTCTAAGTCTACCATCGCACTCTACTTGTCTAAATCCTATTCAAATAAATTCTAATCGAGTCAATATTATTCTTTTCTCGAGCTATTTATTTATGTAGCGAAAAAAGCAGTGTTTATTGAATATTTGAACATCGGCGGTGTACATTTACACAAGTTTTAATCACTGTTTGCGGATTGTTCAATTATTTACAATGCAGCAGTTCAAACAACTAGCAAATTTTTAATGCAAAATTTGTCATTTTTGTTAATGTATACAAATAAATTTGTGTTTTGACAGTGTTATCATTATTAGGATCTCTACTGACATAGGTATTTTTTAACATGAAATGAGGTTACCAGTCGTCAAATGACATCATACAAGCAAATTCATGAAAAAGAATTTAATTTAGAGTTAACTACTTCTATTTATTAATAAAATTACCTATTTATATTCGAGTTATTTATGAAAGAATAGTACATTATAATACAAATGTTGAAAGGGTATAATTTAAAAGCGTTCAACACGTGTATTACATACTATTTTTTATTCTACACAACAAGAAATTATATTTTTGTACTCGTAACCTTCAAAATGACACTTCCCGCACGCAACACTCAATTTAGAACAAGTGCTTCCCGATCGACTCGAATGTAAAAATTGCAAAACACACTGGCCCTTTCGAACATTCTAAAATAAACCTGTTTTGATAATAATAAAATACAACTTCCCTGAATTTTCTTTTATTAAAAGTTTGAGAAATAAGAGTAATTTGCTAAAATTCTTTCAACATTTGTCAGCATCAGTTCCATCTATTTGTCAACCTCTGAACTAAAGACGTCATTGATACAACTTCTTGCAGATTGTAATCAAACAAAAATCACGACTAATACTATATAAATTATAAGAAAAAATACATATTGTGGAATATAAGTACAAATGCATGGATATGTATGGATATGCATTTTACCAACGCGTCTTCGACTCCTGACAAGAGGTTACTAACCTCAAATTACTATCTAATGCCAACTCTAAATTTATTATTACTAATGTTTATTTTTACACTCATGTACAAAGTAATGTTGTTATTACTTTTTATTGAATTTTACTTATTTGTTCGATACTTCTAGCTGAAGATGACTTGTGTTTTCAAGTCGAAACGTCCGATATTTACAAAGAATATACTCTCTACATTAAAGGACTCCTGAAGCCTTCTTACCCTTTCATTAATTACATAGGATCCCAAAACTATTTACTTTGTATTAATGTTTTTCTAATCTAAATTAATCAACTTAAAGATAAGCTAAAACTAGCCAGAAACGTCGTCAAATTAAATGACTACATTGATACCTAGTATTTCAATAACTAAGTGTTAAATTTTAATATTTTGATACATATTTAATAGCAATTATATCAATAAATCCAAAGCAAAACATATTACATAAAAATTAATCCAAATCACATTTTGAATACTAAATTATAACAGAATTCTATAAAGTTACTTTTTAACTTTTTTATAAAATAGTTTAGCCTAATTCAATTAGTAAAGCTATTTTCAGAGTTACGCTGTAAATGATTTATAATACTGCATTGTAGGTAATATTTTTCACGTAACCTCTGGTATTTTTAAGATATTTTTGTGAATAAATGTGGGTAATCCTCTTTAAAAATCAATAAATCACATGTATTATGTTAGTAACGGATAGCGAGTAAGTCATCAATCATTTATTTCGTTATTTGACTTTATGAAAGATTTTCCAAAAATCTTTACTCAATCGGCATTAAACATGTTCATATGTTTCTGCTATGAAACATTTCTAATTTATTTTAAGAAAAATGCATTAAAAAACGAGGTACAATAGTTAAGCGTAAAGTGTCTTTGTTCCTCTTACACTATTGCAGCTCTCGCCTTCGAATCGCGCTGCAATTACCGTGTTCAAGTAACAAAGCTCGTGATACACACATAATTTTTTCTACGATTGCATCTTAAAATTATTAAAAAACGTATGCGTATTGAAATTAAATTCGTTCTGTCAACTGTTAATATGACAAGTTTCTGTTTTGTTTGTATCCCTGGTAACTATTGAAATAAGCTCGCATTTAATATCTTTTTCGCGGATTACCATTGGAGACGCGCAAAAAAAATATTTTTCTACGATTGCTATGAAAAGATGAAAATTACGCTCTCATTTGTCATCGTAAAGTTGACGTTTTTTGTGGAACAATCGAAAAATATCTTTTTTGCGCGTCTCCAATGGCAACGCGCGAAAAAGACGTTAAAAAAAAGATTATTTCAATAGTTACCAGGGATACAAACAAAACAGAAACTTGTCATATTGACAGTTAACAAAACGAATTTAGTTTTAGACGTATACCTACGTTTTTTAATAACTTTAAGATGCAATCGTAGAAAAAATTATGTGTGTATCACGAGCGTAAAGTGTCTTTGTTCCTCTTGCACTATTGCAGCTCTCGCCTTCGGCTCGCGCTGCAATTACCGTGCTCGAGTAACAAAGAATCACTTTACGCTCTTAATACACAAATAACTATTTTAGATTGTTCCACAGAAAACGTCAACTTTACGCTGACAAATGAGAGCGTAATTGTCAACTTTTCATAGCAATCGTAGAAAAAATCTATTTTTTCATATCTTTTTTGATTCCATAAAAGTACAGCATAGATGAACAGATTTCTTGCAAACAAGTAATATTTTTTAAATTTGAATTAAAGCAGGATTTGAAATATATCAGAATAAATCGGAACAACATCTCGATTCTTGAAATTCTGATAAATATTGTTCTGGTTTGCAAAATTGAAGTAAATGTTCCTCTGTTTAGATTTATCCAAAAAGTAGTGGAGTATTTAAAACTATTTTTATTTGAAATTGGGTCGACAGAATCAACAAC
This sequence comes from Pterostichus niger, assembly GCA_947425015.1. Taxonomy (NCBI): domain Eukaryota; kingdom Metazoa; phylum Arthropoda; class Insecta; order Coleoptera; family Carabidae; genus Pterostichus; species Pterostichus niger. The sequence goes on along the minus strand of OX380337.1, from coordinate 12,498,048 downwards.
AATTTAAAAACGCATATTGATTTTTTAATGCCATAATTTTTAATTAGCGTTCCGATTCGTGAAATTTTTCATTATGAATTACTCTCAGTTATATTTAGTTAATTTGTTGAAATGAGCTAGATTTACACAAATTAGTATCCTAACCATTAAGTTAGAATTGAAAATATGACTATATCGCTCTTTAATAAATAATAATACATCAGCATTATTATTTTTTAGATTAATTATTTCGAAGTAAATAAGTCGGCTTATTTAAAACAATTTGTTTGTGAACAAAGGCGAACGCAGAGCGCTTGAGGGCTCCCGGTTTGTTTGTAAAACTTCGCTTTAAATCGAGGGCACGGAGTTATTTTGAGAGAAGGCTGTTTGTTGTGAATTTGATCATCCGCCATCACAGATTTAGGGACATTTGGTGCGTCACCAACACCTGCTTCCAGACTAATATTATTAGAGAATAACTACATGAATACGTTAATGGATCTGCACCTTGTTAATGATAACAAATAAATAAAAATATAGTGACCATTAATAGTTACTTGTTTCGAAGAATGAACTTGACCGGAACATTCGAAACAAAATATTTTTTTCTATGATTGCTATGAAAAGTTGACAATTACGCTCTCATTTGTCATCGTAAAGTTGACGTTTTCTGTGGAATAATCAAAAAAGACGTTAAATGCGCGCTTATTTAAATAGTAACCAGGGATACAAGCAAAACATAAACTTGTCATATTGACAGTGGCCAAAATGAATTTATTTTCAGTACGTATACGTTATTAAATAATTTTAAGATGCAATCGTAGAAAAAATTATGTGTGCATCACGAGCGTAAAGTGTCTTTGTTACTCGAGCACGGTACATGCAGCGAGAGCTGCAATAGTACAAGAGGAACAAAGAATCACTTTACGCTCTTAATACACAAATAACTATTGTTTCATTTCGATTTAAATAAAATAAATAAATATATCATCACGCCTTATGCCCATTACTGACGGTGGCACTTTGCCGTTTCAGATCTCGATAAGTGATATATTTATGCCCGTGAAATGCAGTTACCTGCTGTCAAATCATGCCCCCCAAAGATATTAGTGGAAGGGGAGCCATATATTTATAGGATTTGCTTTAGGAAGCTTTAATAAAGATTCACTAATAGATGAGCAAATTTTAAAATTAACTTTTACTAGGTTCAACAATTTACGATTACCATTCAATGTAACGTATATTTTTAGCATTCTTATAGTACCTCAGTGGTATCGAGTCGGCCTGTGGATCTAAAAAACCCTGGTTCGATCCCCACAGCCGACAACAATTTTCACCAAATTAAATCTACCCTGTGGCTCCCCCTCTACTAACATCTTTGGAGGCCGTGATTTGATGGCTGGTAACCGCACTTCACGCGTAGAAATATATCACGTTCCGAGATCTGCTTCGGCAGAGTACCACGACCAGTAATGGGTAAAAGGCGTGATGATATATTTGTTTTTTTTATCTTATTGTTCACTTTCCGCTCATCATCCATCATATCTTGTTCCGAATTGAATTCTGAAAGTCAGAATTATAAAACGCAGCTAATTTCCCTGGATTTGTTGTTGACATGTATGAAGATAAGATATAGTTATTTGTGTATTAAGAGCGTAAAGTGATTCTTTGTTACTCGAACACGGTAATTGCAGCGCGAGCCGAAGGTGAGAGCTGCAATAGTGTAAGAGGAACAAAGACACTTTACGCTCGTGATATACACATACTTTTTTCTACGATTGCATCTTAAAATTATTAAAAAACGTATACGTACTGAAAATAAATTCGTTCTGTCAACTGTCAATATGACAAGTTTCTGTTTCGTTTGTATCCCTGGTAACTATTGAAATAAGCGCGCATTTAACGTCTTTTTTGCGCGTTGTGTTTGGAGACGCGCAAAAAAGATATTTTCCGATTGCTCCACAAAAAACGTCAACTTTACGATGACAAATGAGAGCGTAATTGTCAACTTTTCATAGCAACCGTAGAAAAAATCGTTTTAAAAATAAATTCAATATATATATAGAGCATACGAAATAATAACTTTATTAACCTGAATTTATACTTCGGTTATATCGTTTTCATTCCTAGAATAATGTTAAGAAATTTGTTTCGTATTTGTTTCTGTTTTTTTCGTTTCTCGTTTGTCTTTCTGTTCCACTACGGGTCTCTGAGTACGTCCATTACAATTTTTTGTGCAACTGCAGTATAAATAAAATAAACAAATTTATCTTCATGCCTTTTACCCACTGGGTGTGGCACTCTGTCGTAGATCTCAGTAAATGATATATTTTTATGCGAGATACGCGCTTAATCTCAAAGCTGTTAGTGGAGAGGCCACAGCAAATTAAAAAACACAAATCTTAATTTAAAAACCGTTCTATATCTAAAAATATGAAAAGTAAACGCTAATCCTGTTTAAAATTTATTTCCAACAAATATTTGGTAATTTAGCAGTTTTAGTGAACGTTGCCAATAGTTGCGATTGGTGAAATCGTTTTAACGGCCGTCACAATTGATATTTAGGACGTTATGAAATAAACTTATTTTGCGAAAAGTTTTTTAATGATGTATTCTTTATTGCTTCTCTCTTTAGAATGTTATGTACAAATAATTATAAAAGCTACAGGTTAAAAACTTTATAAATATATGAAAACAGGTTTATTTTGGATTTCAGTCAATATTATTTTTTATTTTTCTATTTAGTCAACGTTTCGGCCCTTCGGCCGACTCTTCAGCCTTCTTCAGAATTATTAAAATACAATAAATTAATAATAATTAATAATAATTACAAAATATAAAATACTTACAAAAAAAATTAGATAAATAATAACAGTTATTGAAAAATATAATGATAGAATATATAGTAAATTATAATTAAATGAAAATATTTTAAATAGAAGATGCTAAAATTTTTTATTTGTAAACTATTAAAAACAGTATTTAAAAAATTAAATAAGACGAAAAAATAATAGATAAATAAATAAAAATAATTTTGAAATTTAATATACATAACATCACGCTATATCCCATTAAATGGGGCAGCACGAACCCCTGAAACATTCATAGAGCATCAGTTCACATCAACATTCTCATCCTGACACACGATACTCGTTTCGACCACATTAACACTTCCTCCATACGAACTCTTTCCTTCCTCACAACCAAAATCCATCATCACACAACAAACATCCATCCATTCGCTCCTGTACACCTGTTTCGTAAATCTTCACTTACGCCCACTTCTCTAACAACGCGTCTATAAGAAATGAAGGCAGCTTGTTTAAACATACATTTAACACAATTGCAGTTAGACACTGTATAGTGAAAACTGAAAATGAGGAAAAAAGATGAGGAAGGAATATAGTATCTACCTGCGCTTGTTTTTGAAACTGAATTCCACAAAATTGCAGTTGGACACTCTATAGTAAAAACAGAAAATGAATCTAAAAGATAAGAAGGGAAGAGAGCATCTTTCTGCGTTTGTTTTTGAAGGTGAACTCCACACAATTGCAGGTAAACACTCGAAAAATCTAACCAATGAATCTAAAATCAAGAATCATACGCTTGTCCTTATTCATCATATTTATCCCGCAATTAATTTTCGCCAAACATTCCTATCCTGACACACCACTTTTGCTTCAACCACATTCATAATTCCTTTCATACAAGCTCGTTTATTCTTCACGCTCGGAATCTTTCGTTATTATATAACAGTCGAATTAAAAATTTATATCCTTTTATAAATATTATGTCACGACACTATTTGTGGTTGATGTAGGATGATAGATGAATGTGATTGGTTGGCAGTAATGTAAAGTATGAACAAAATAAATATATATTAATACTCCTGGAAGAATTAAAATATAAATTTCTGCATGGCCAAAAAATCAAAATAAATGTTAATATAAAATAGGATCTCCTCCTCCAGTTGGATAAAAACTAAATGATTTAAGTATACATTAAGTTACCTTTACAATTGAATGAAAACCATTATTTAAACAAAACCGCAGGTAATGGACTAATAGCGAATGGGTTAAATGATTGTTTCTACGATTGCTATGAAAAGTTAGTAATAATAATAATAAACTTTATTGCCAACAGAATCCAATTACAGGGCAAAATATACAACAATGTAAATAAATTAATATTAACAATAAAAAATAAAAAAATGTTATATAAATCGAAAAATACAAAAACAAATTATATAAATATATCATCACATATTAGATGGATTGGAGAATGCTGCAAAACTTCTGTACGAGCGGTAGAGATGAAATGTTCGAGCATGTCTCGATACCAGCCTGGGAACATGGAATTGTACATTTGACAGAAGAAATGGAGCATCAATGTTGTTATGCAGCAGCATCCATACAAATCTTGCACTAGATATTTCTCGCCTAGAACTTAAAGAAGGCAAAGAATGGGGCTGAAGTAGAGAATTTAAATCTGCACCTCTTTCCGGATAAACATTATTTATATTAGATGAAATATATTTCAGAAACCTTCTATGAATATGATCCAGATGCAAAAGTTGACAATTACACTCTCATTAGTCATCGTAAAGTTGACTTTTTTGTGGAACAATCGAAAAATATCTTTTTTGCGCGTCTTCAATAGCAATGCGTGAAAAGATGTTAAATGCGCGCGTTTCCAATGGCAACACGCGAAAAAGATATTAAATGCGCGCTTATTTCAATAGTTACCAGGGATACAAATAAAACAGAAACTTGTCATATTGACAGTAGACAGAACGATTTTATTTTCAATACGTTTTTTAATCATTTAAAATGCAATCATAGAAAAAATTATGTGTGTATCACAAGTGTAAAGTGTCTTTGTTCCTCTTACACTATTGCAGCTCTCGCCTTCGGCTCGTGCTTCAATTATCGTATTCGAGTAACAAAGAATTACTTTACGCTCTTACATACATACATACATAATATCACGCTATATCCCATTAAATGGGGTAGCACGAACCCGTTAATACACAAATAACTATTTAATTAGTAATTCTAGATCTATGTAAATTTATTGTGTCCGTATGAAATCGAAACTCAACTTTTTATAAAAATAAATAGGTTCTCTAAATATCAGTTCATATCTAGTGATTTATTAATTAAAACTCATTTCCACAATGTATACATCACAATAAACAATTTACAACTTGTATCGCACAATAAATATTTCGAAAATATATTTAACATTTTGTACTTAAAATAGTTATTTGTTTTACTTTGCAAAAAAGTAGATCCATAACCGTGACAGTAAATAAGTCTTTTATCGTGTTGTTTAAAATTATGTTAATCGATATTATGGTAGTCATTATGTTTCTATATATTTGTCATCAAATGTCAAAAAATGTTACGTTTATTTCATAAATATCATTCTGCTTTTTGTGAATATTGCCAATTAATTTAATTTACAATATATAATGAAAAGTGACACAAGACTGTTAACCTCACTCGAGATGAGATTGTAATTTATTTATTAAATTAAATCATAAATGCCAAATTTGTTATTTTTCCGTAGCAATATTTATACAAACTGTCAGTTGTCAATTAAAGCCCACTTTTAATGTCAATCGGTAAAGAAAATATGTAATGATCGTTTTCATCAATTTATAATAAATAGTTTGTTAATTATACTACTGTTAGTAACAAGACATTTGTGGTCTCAATCTTGCTGCGAATCGAAATTACAAGACCATTTATTTTATTGGTTATATCTCGTCTCGTTTTATCTTGCAACATCACATCCCTAAGCAATTTAGTTCGAAATGACATTTTTTATTTCATCAACTTTGATGTACCCTCAAACTTCAGGTTTATAAGAATTAACAAATCCCCAGTGCCAAGTTATTGCAAAGTGCAAAAATATATTAAAAGCATTTTTAAATACTGCTTATCTTATAATTTTACCTTTACTATTATTTCGTTACTTATACTAATTTATGTTTATGTATTTCTTTTCTGGGTCATTCACGTTATTACCAAATAAATAAAATGACAAGTTTTAACAACTTAAAATAAAAAATAATAACAACATAAGATGAGCAATAAAAGTTTGTCATCTGTCTATTCTTGTAAGATAATGACAGGTCGTAAAGTTTATATTGCTGAACGTAATGTGCTGCATTATGTCCGGGTGATAACGATAAGTTATCAGGCCACTGTTTTAGAGATTTTCCATTATTACGATAGATATTATGTTTTCTACATTAAGTGTTATTTAATTTATATCGACGACAAATGATGAGTAATTACAGCTGGTGTTCCAACTTATAATTATATCTATATAAATCATTTAGGACCAATATTTCAATTTCCTAACATAACTTGACAGTTAATTTTCATAATTTGAAATATGATTTTGATGCGTTAATTTTATGTTTTTAATAAAATAAATATATATATATCATCACACTTTTTATCCATTACTAGGTGTAGCAGTCTGCCGTAGCAGATCTCGGTAAGTGATATATTTATTCGCGTGAAATACGATTACCAACCGTCAAATCATATTAGTGGAAGGAGAGCCACATGAGTAGTTTTTAATCTGGTGAAAATTGTTTGTCGGCTGTGGGAATCGAACCCGAATTCTCAAATCCACAGGCGGATTCGATACCACTGAGCCATCTACCCCATTTAATAATAAATATATTTATTAGGAACTTAGTCCCTTAGATATTATAGATGTAACTATTATCTTATTTAGATATTTTATTGGATAGGTATAACTATTAGAGTTTCTTATCGAACAATAAAAGAAACCCATATTATTATTTCTGTGTAAATTCTATCTTGGGTAAATATGCAAAAGTTTTTGATTCACAAAATTGTATTTGTTATAATAGATATGGGGTAGGTGGCTCAGTGGTATCGAGTCGGCCTGTGGATCTTGAGAACCCTGGTTCGATTCCCACAGTTGACAAACAATTTTCACCAATTTAAATCTATCCCTGTTACTTCCCCTCCACTAATATCTTTGGGGGCCGTGATTTGAAGGCTGGTAACCGCACTTCACGCGAATAAATATATCACTTATCAAGATCTGCTACGAGAAAGTGCCACACCCAGTAATTGGTAAAAGGTGTGATAATATATTTATTTATTTATTTATAATAGATAAAATTATAGTATACCATTCAACAACTCTGTAAGGTGAAAAACATTGGAGTTCATGCAGGTTCCAGGTTTAAATCTTGGTGATATTCAAATTTTTCTCATTATAATTTTATTTCACAATTAAATATTAATGTTTGCTGTGGTTGCTACGTTATAGTTATATTACTGCCCGTAAAATACTTTTCGGCTTAAAAAGAAAAGTACTTTTCGGTCGCTAAAATAACATCGGAATCAAATAATTTCCTTAAACAAACCTTTTTTAGAATCAAATAAAACATGGTATTTGACACGCGGACGAAACACTGCATTTTTGGTCTTTGTATCATAAATAAATATAATTTATTTATTTATAACAGGAACTTACAATACAGGGTCCGAATTCACCCAACCTTAGTGAGATAATTCAAATATTTTCAGCTTGAGTAGGATATAAAGTCGGGATTTTCGGATTATCCCACCTGTCATCCGCCCCTATATCTTTCATTTCAAATTACTGGTATCTCATTTGCAAAAAAGAAATAAAACGTCTCCAATCAGCTATTTCTATTCATCGGAATAATATAAAAACTAGAGATGGGCGAATATCATCCGCGAATAGTCGAATGCCGCGAATATTGACATTATTCGATATTCGAGATTTTCGAATGTTAACGTCAGTATAGCGAACATTCGAATACCTCGAATATCGCGGCATATGTTGACCTCAATTTTTGACTATGTTTTTCTTTATCATTTGTACATAAACTTAAAGCTATTACAATACTTTGAAGTTATTAATAACAAAGATATTTTGTTTCAAAACCATGAAGACGTACTATATTTCATACGTTTCACCTTAAATTTGAAGTTTTCGTCTTTTTCTTTTTTGTTTATACTTTTATTTTAATTTTATATTTTCATTCAAATAATGAACAGGACATAATTAAATAATTATTAATAATAAATAAATTAACTTTTAGGAGTACTTATTCGATATTCGAATTCGAGAAATTTGATATTCGCCCATCTCTAATAAAAACGTTCGCCACTCATTTCACTATATAGCAACAACAGTTTTTCTTGTATACTTTCATTAAACATTCGACTATAATAGCATAGATATGACACCAGCTTAAGTAACAGACTTATAGTTTAACCTTTATTCGTTATATGAACCTAATCGCAGAAGAACTACAGTAATATTAAATTTCTCTACTATAAAAGATGGGGTACGTTGTTCAGTGGTATCAAGTCGACCTGTGGATCTTGAGAACCTTGGTTCGATCCCCACAGCCGACAAACAATTTTCACTAAATTAAATCTTCCCCTTTGGCTCCCCCTCCACGGTTTTGACGGCCGGTAACTTGCCGAGATCTGCTCCGGCAGAGTGACACAACCAGTATATGGGTACAAGGCGTGATGATATATTTATTTATATAAAAGATTTTCAAAATTATGGTATAACTCTACATATAAAACATAACACCTACGAGTATAAATAAACGAACCCAACTCTAAATGTATTCGTATTCCTTGCATAAATATAAATATTCTGTTATAAACTATATTTGGTTTCGTATACCTATCGGAGAAATATTTTGTAACAAATATTGAAGTACGTATATACATATAAATTTATTTATATATCAATAATTGTTGAATTTAACTATCAAATATATGTCTGTTATTCGTATTTAGCACTAAATATTTTCTTTATAGACAATATTTTGAACAGTAGTTATTGTTACGAAACATTAAAACAATGGATAAAATATAAATAAGTATGTCATCACGTCTTTTACATATTACTAGGTGTGACACTCTACCAATGCAGTTGTCGGTAAGTGAATGAATTTATGCATACAAATAATCATTTATTAATTAGTTATTATGTAGGTACCTGGTGTAATGCCTTATTTGTATTTTTATTTGAGTGCCTAGTCTGATTTCGTATACGGTATTGAAAGGGTAAGTTGTTGTGGGAGAAATTTGAGAAAAATGTATAGCAACAGTGAATTAGTGGATATGCTGTTAGTGTATGGAGAAGCGGCCCAAAATTCCGAATTAAACCAGTCACACTATAAATGTTTGCTAGGAATGAAATACCCTAATTTTTGCGAATTTCATAAAAAATATGTTTGTTCTATAATCAGTATATCAAATTATATATGTCATTAAAGTTACGTGTAGAGGTATAGAAACACACTGTATAGTATGACATAAAAAACAAAATCAAAAATATTAAATATCAAATTATATATTTTTAAAGAAAATTAAGGATAAAATTAATGAAAATTTAGACTCGAAGAATGTTATTTGAGATAAGAAATCATTTGAGACCATCAGCAAAATATTACCACCTGCTTTTGACATATGCGCAAGAATCCAAAAGAAAATTGCGGGTAAAATTTGTTTCTTTTATCTATTCCGTGGTTTTTAATTTTTAATTTTAAACTTTCCGTCTCCCGTTAATTCCCGAGCAGTCTTTCATATAATATTTAATAATATGAAGATCGATTTCACTTTGCAAAAAGCACTAAAACGTGGATTAAGATTACATATAAGTATAAGAATAATCCTCTTGTACCCTAGCCCCATTGTTAACATACCAATATGGGAATAAATATCTCCGAAAACGATAATGGGCTAGTCGGAATGTAATAACAAAAATCAATATATCTTCACGCCTTCTACCCATTGCTGGGTGTGGCAATCAGCAGATGCAATTCTCGATAATAGTTATTTTTGTATTGAGTGTTAATTTTTGTTGCGCGTGAGAATGTTACTTTTAGTCGACACCGCAGGTCGACACAAAAAAAAGTCATTCGAAAGCGCCAAAAAAACAATAATTTTGACTCCGAAATACAAACAACATTCTTTCTACAACTGTATATAAAGAATAATACAATAATTATTGATTTATTTAAGTAAATTGAAGGGAAATAATCAACAATAATATTAATTTGATACTATTGTTGTATTGTAACTAATGAAACCTGACAAACAATATTTTGGGAGCGTGCGCAAAATACTCATTTTGCACACTAGGATAAGAAACAAGGCGCAAAATACTCATTTTGCGCTTTAGGATGCAAAACAATACGCAAAATACGCGTTGTCATGGTGATGTAATTGATGAAAAAATCACGTATTGATATTAGTGAAAAAATGAGCATTTTTCTACAGTTGCAGAAAATAGTTATTAAAATGAGTGTTTTTTTTTTGTTGCGCGTGAGAATGTTACCTTTAGTCGAGACCGTAGGTCCAAACAATAAAAGTCATTCGAACGCGCTAAAAAACAAGAATTTTGCCCACGAAATACAAACAACATTTTTTTCTACAACTGTAAATAACGAATAATACCTACAATAATTATTGATTTATTTAAGTAAATTGAAGGAAAACAATCAACAATAAAATAATTTGATACTATTGATGTGTTTTAACTAATGGAACTTGACAATAAATAATTTGGGAGCGTGCGCGAGATACTCATTTTGCTCACTAGAATAAGAAACAGGGTGCAAAATGGTCATTTTGCTGTCTAGGGTGCAAAATAATGCGCAAATTACAAAATCACGTACTTCGCGTGTTGATATTAGTGAAAAAATAAGCATTTTTTGACAGTTTTTTTTACACATTTATTTATAATATCGTAATTTAACAACTTTCTGTAAAATAAAAACTTTAAGCAACAATATACAACTACTACTACTAGTTAAATTCATATATGGCTTATCTCGTAAAATTCGTCTGGAAACAGAAAAACAGTAAAAAAAAATTCAATCAGAATCCTGATCAAGTTCACATCAGATCAAAGACAGAGATCAGTCGTTTTTGTTGGTATAAAACATATGTCCAGCCTTCAATCTACCACAAATGTCTGTGTGTTCTCAACAGTGACAGCCCTGTCGACCAGATTTCAGATTTCATCTCAATCTTATGTCCTAATTCCTCTTTCCATTTTTATAGTCGATATAAACATCTTTATTCCTAATAAAAGCGCGATGTTTACAGTACGAATAGCTTTCAGGACAAGGAAATCTTTCAGCGGGGTTTTCGCGGTTTCAGTGGTTTCAGGTCACGCTGAAGGCGTGTCCGGTCGTTGAAAGGTGCGGCCTGGACATGGACGGAGAATAAGGGGCTAGAGAGAATGCTTACTAATCAGTTAATGATTAGAAAATACATGCATTGTTAATTACGCCAATAATTGTTTAATTTTGTTTATTTATTTACTTTCATAATATGTTATGTTTATTATTAGAGGGAAAGATATTTGTTCAGTATATTATATAAACGTTCAGCATAAATAATTAAGTACCTCATAAAATACATTTTATAACAAATATGTTTTAAATAAGGAAGTTTTATTATTAATTAGTGATTACTAATCGTCCAAATACCAAAAAGCACTGTTATTTTTTCTATTGTTTCCACTTTAGTTCGACTTACTTCCTTTTTTTGTTTCAAGTTTATTTATTTAACTTTAAATGAATAAATCTCTTGTGACCGCCACAGTACTATTCTGATCATAACTTTAGTTAATTTTCTTACCACTCGGCATAACTTAAACGAACTATTAACAATCGCTTAAATATTATTTTTGATACTTTTATTGCCAGGCAGCTTCAATTTGATACAAAACTCAGCATGTTTTGTATTTACAAATAATGAACACAATTCGTTCTATTAACTGTCAATATGACAAGTTTCTGTTTTGTTTGTATCCCGGGTAACTATTGAAATAAGCGTTCATTTAATATCTATTTCGTGCGTTGCCATTGGAAACGCGCTCATTTAACGTCTTTTTCGCGCGTTGCCATTGGAGACACGCAAAAAAAGATATTTTTCGATTGTTCCACAGAAAACGTCAACTTTACGATGACAAATGAGAGCGTAATTGTCAACTTGTCATAGCAATCGTAGAAAAATAATTTATAGAAAAACTGTTAATTTTGAAAATATTTAATGAAATTTTAATAGAAAAACAAAACTATACAAATAATTCTGTCGTATTGAGTTCCGTCCATGTATATTCAAATACAAAAGTAAATAGTAAAATAGGGTGTATTTATTTATGTTGTGCAATGCTGGCGATATTTCTAAAATTTTAAATTTATTTCAAGAAATGGGAGTGCTGCTTTGATCCAGCCTAATCGCCCTTTTAACTACAAAACTTTACATCAGGGGTGGTCAATCTCAAACGATTTTTGGTCTATAACAGCTATATTATAAATCTGTATATATTCGTAGATGCTAGGGAGCTTGAAGAAAAATTCTGGAAATATGTTATTCGTAAAAAGTATACAATTATTTAAAAATGTGATGAATTATCACGTTAAGGATCTAAATACTTATGCATGCGAAGCGCACTTTCATATTTCAAGTTAACGAAGACAAAACACCGTTTCTCTAACTAATTTCCATACTGAAGATTCATTATAATTAACCTTCTCGCCATACAGTCAGACTTCTCGTTAGTAAACTTTCGGTTAACTTTTTGTTTCTTTTGTAATTTTTCTTTCATTTAAGGCTGTTATTTGAATCTCGTAACAAATGTATCTGTCAAACAAACAAAAAACATTGCATCGAAATTATAGTTCAAATTATGATAATAATATTAGGTGATTGTCATTTCTTTGATGTGCTCTATTTTGTTTATTATAGAGATATATTTCAAGATTAAAATACCAGCTCTAAATATTATTGATATGATTTCCCGTTGGTTTTTATTTTACTTCTATCCCTTGTCATCTACTAGTACAAATATTTAAATGTATTAAATATCACGAATTTGATTAAGTAGATCATGATTAATTTTTTATATAGAAAGAACAATCATGGAATACTAGAATGTAACAAATAACATAGAACACATGAAATAACTGTTACCCTATTACTATTTAGTTGTACACAAATTTAGCCCACTGTCCTTTGTTCTTTGTAATTTTTCGTGCATCTTGCAGTGCGACATCCCTTATTTTGAGTATCTTACCAATTACGATGTCCCTTGTGTCTTTTGCCCTTTCGCGATTCCTCTTTGAATAACTGTTTATTTAACTAAGTATCCGGCTATAGACGAGAAATTAAATAAAACTAATATACAAATTCCTTTTACTTCGTCTATTATTATCCTGACAAATACTTGAATAGAGAAATACAAGAAGAACAATATTTAATTCAGACAATTTTACATCACATATATTGCTTGCAGACGCAGAATTATAACTAATAAAATAAAATTCTAAAAAATATATTTAAAGGCACGGTGGCCAACCGTTTTCATGCACATTTCTTAACATACTGTGAGGTCATTCAAACCAAGGTTCGTCAGTTCAAATCCGCCTGCCGACAATGTGTGATTTTGTCATTAAAAATATAAAATACAACTACGTGTATTTATTATAATCGGGCGGTATTAGCTAATCACTTAAATGCTTGGGGTGTCCGGCAGGTCGTGGCCTGGTTTGGACTGCAGCGCTTTAGTAAGAAGAAGAAGAATCATTAGCAAGTCAATGAATGCATCCGCTAAAAACAGCGTCTATTTATTTAGATCTTATGATAAAAGTCCATGTTTGCACTTTCGTCAGGTCAAGATGTGACTAACGTTAAAACCGCGTCCACGCTTTCTATGCGTTTTATTATTTGTTTATAACTAGTATGTATTCAGTTCATTGTTTATTATATATACCGGGTGTCTAGTTTTTTTCCGAACATAGGAAATTCAATGTTAAAATTTTGGTTTAGCGATATGTCTTTACTTATTAATTTTAGAACAAAATTGTACTGAAGAAAAATGTTCAGAATGAAAAACTGCATTCATAGAGTATAAGTTTGTTGTTCAATTGTTTCTTATGTCCGAGTTAGAAGCAAAAGAAAATACACGATTTAAAGCAATTATCAGAGTGCCATGAGAAATCAAAATTCTTCTATATTACTTTAATTTTGTTTTATCTTTACAGTCATGTTAATAAAGTTTGTAATAAATCAATCAGTAATTAATCATTCATCGTCAATCTAAAGACTGGTGTATCTATGGGAGAGAGTTACGGATCCAAACCCCCCCAACCCACGAAGTATTCGGAAAGTTTCCAAAATGATTTGAGTGAAGAACAGCAATGTTTGTTGTGTTCATGAAGTCAGATATCAGAAATGAGATTCAATCTAATCTTATATTGAAGCTACCCTGCCTGTAACCGTAGCGAGTGTGGAACGAAGTTTTTCAACTTTGAAACGTATTAAGCAATACTTGCGTAATTTCAAAGGGAGAAAATCGTCTGACCGGACTTGCGCGACTGAGTATTCATAGACATTTAGTGCTGGATACTGAACAAGTCTTAAATGATTTTGCGCAGAAGAAAAGACTAATCTTATTATAATTGTTTCTTCTATGTATTAATTTTAATTATGTTATTTGTTGTTGCGAATCCAGTAAATGTTATCGTATTCATTGCAAATATTTAGTCGAAATTCGTTTTTATAAGATGAAATTATTTAAAATACAATGTAGGAAGTTATTTATTTGTAGCAAATTAGATTGTCACCTTCTTTTACAAAGAAATAAAGAAACGTTAATTCAACATTAGCCGATTATTAATCAACTCTCTAAAAAAGGTCTGCAACTTTCTCTGAGCCTAAAACCCTCCCCTCGACCCCGAAAGCAAAGTTCAGCTACGCCACTGAATCTAAATATCCTGTTCGAAATTTTCTTTCTCCGCTCGTGTTATAACATCGATAGTTATTTGTCGAACTAAAAAGGAAAGCGCTTATTTTTCCTACTCAAGTTCGAAGTTTTCCTCATGAGCATATCGAGAGTGGAAAAAGCGCATTCCTTTTTATCTGTTTTTTCCTCACGACATGCTTCATAAATTTTTATTCGAAGTTTAAATACACTCAGGGAGAAACTAGTAAGTACAATAAATGTAACATTTTATTTATCTGAATAGATAATTTAAAGATTTACATTAATTACCATTAAATCAAAATTTTCAATAAAATGATAAATTTATTTTTTGCACTCTTACTTATAAAGCTGTTGTTTTTTAATTAAAATTATTCGTCTAAAGTAGTCGTTTTTTTATAGTGTAAAATAAAGTACTTCATTTTATAGTTCGAAGAATTTTTTTTACACTTTTCTATAATTGCTTTTACCGGAAAGTTTGGCTTAATTTGCTTTAAAAACAAAGCAAATACCTCGGAGAATACAAACGACTACATATTACATACAAATTATACATAAAATCTAGATTATTTTGAGATTGAATTGTAAACTTTGTAAACTGTGCTATTATTAATATTAATAGTGGGAATACTAGATGTAGAAGATATAGAATATTCTTTGGAATGTGCACTATTTGTTACATTATTAATACTAATATAGTCCATGAAAAATGTATATTCTTTCTCATATACAGATTTTGATTTTACAGGAAGCAGATTCAAAACAGCGATATCTGCTTCTTCACGAATTTCTGGTGGAGTACTTGGCAATTCATTATCACTTTCACTACTCATTTTAAGTAATTTATAATAAGATAACGCAAAATATTTACAATTCCACAATGATCTGTGACAGATTCTGCGTTTTGTTTACTTTTAGGTGGTAACTTAGTTGCACAATGAAAATTGAAAACTAGAATGCTAATATTTTTTATATAATTTTTGTTTTGAAATTTGATTATTTATTTTTGCAATAATTTTTTTTTAATTGTTAATGGCGGTGAAAAAAATTATGTATGCAACTTATGTATAAGGAATTTCTTTTTACGCATACAATTACAATACTCGCTTCGCTCGTATGTGTAAACTTCCACACAAAAAAATAGCACTTTATATACATGTCGTATAAATAACTATTTTTTTGTTTGTAAAATAACATGCATGTAACACTGCTATTTTCCCTCTTTAAAGAGAGGGAAAACTAATTATATCCTCTATTTCACGAAAATAAATTAGATTTTTTACGAATGTCGTGACAAAAATTCATTGTTGTTTTCTTAAGTACTTTATAGGTATATTCCGCTTTTTATTTGGATTAAATCTACAACTTACTAAAACAGATTTATTTGACTTTGTTCATTTTCTTTCCAATACTAGAATTATTAATTCAGATTCAGATTGAAGTGACAAATAAAATAAAACTAATATTGAAAATATAAATAATAGAATCATAATAAATACTGTATGCTTTGTCATAATGGCAGAAAAAAATTCATTGTTGTATTTGTCAAACCATTTGGCGTATAAATATATATTTTATGTTTAAGTAATTAATTAATTAATTATAACAAATAGCAATACTCCTGTGTCTTAATCTTCATTAGAATCTGTCGTGTATTCGCAATTAGCACCTTACTTCAAGGCCAAATATACATTTAATTTATTTTAATTAACAGTTTAAATTTAATTTTGAAATTAATTTGTAAGTTACCTGATGTTCAAATATTTACAATATAAAATTGCAGTTCAGCAACTGAAAAAACATTGCACCTTCACCTTAGTTTAAAATTAACAAAGTTCTGTTCTTTGTATACATCGTGATTCATGCAAAGATTCTTCAGAATAACGTGGAGGAAATATGAAAATACGTATTTTCGGAGAAACGAAGATTTAGAAAGCTTTTCCTTAGAGCTTTACAAGAATTTATTCTTTATACTCCCACAGAATAAACGTACAAAATTATGTGCATCATTTTAAAAGTACCTAACTTCTAATGATAAATAATTTACTGTTCAGTATTTAAATTTATTTTGGTCAGTACAAATAATAAATGTTCAGTTTAAAAATAATTTTTATGAATATTTCCATAAAATTTATCCATTTTGATTATGGACCAGCGTTATATTTTATCGCCTGAAATGTAGTTACCAGTCGTAACATTTATAGCATCCAGTAGTAAGTCAGTAGTAGGAAAAGTCAAAAGTATAAAGTTAATATGGTGAAAATCATTTATCAATTGTGAGTTTAGAGCTTTATTTACTTCACACATGATCAAAATAAATGTATAGTTTAACAAAATTGATTGTTTACGGGCAGCAAGTAAAATTGGTTGTGAATGTGAAGATCTCCAATACATCAAGTACCGGTAAAATAGTTACTGACCAAAATGGTTATAACGGTTTTTACATGATCGACACATCGAAATTAAAATTTAGAACCATTTAGAATATATTTTTCGTTAATACGGAAGTCATTACTATCGAAAGAGCGTTCATTACGATACGCAACATTTTGTTTTAGACCCTTGGTAGTAGCGGATGACATACTGAAACTGTCAGGCTGAGAACATCCAAATTTCAATATTACCTCAAAATTTCAATATGACCTCAAAATCTGAACAATTGCATAAATGTAAATAACAGTTACCAACCACAATATTACATATACAAATTACCCTAAATTGACTCGGTTTAAAATATTGCAGATTTAAAAAAAAATTATAAATACGTAAAATAACTAACTTATTTTATAAGACTTATCGCATTTGTCCATTAGAAAACTCGTTCTTTAATATACTATTTCACATTTTAAATATTTTTATTTTTCAGAGTTATCATTATAAAAATATTATCTTACTACGGAGGTAATGTAATTAATTACTTACCGGTCAGTTATTTATTAATAAATCTTATATTCTTGACCACCCTATTGGTACACATTTAAAAACTTAATCGTAAAAAATGTTGTGTGTATCATAAGTTATATTTATCCACTTTAAAAACAATGCAAAATACTCGTAAACCCGCTATGGTGTGATTGATATGTAAACAATATAAAGTAAGCCCGTTATGATTCTTAACGGTCCTAATTTTAACGTTTTATGGCTATTTTCGTTTCATTACTATATTTTTTCAAAATATATACAAAATTTGGTCGTTAATAGTCCTCTTCTGAAAATATGTATCAAATCAATCATCACGCCTTTTACCCATTACTGGGTCTGACACTCTGCCTAAGCAGATATCGGTAAATGATATATTTTTTCTGCGTGCAGTGCGGTTGCCAGCCGTCAAATCACGCCCCCCAAAGATTATTACTGGAAGGGGAGCCACAGGGGAAGATTTAAATTGGTGAAAATTGTTTGTCGGCTATGGGGATTGAACCAGGGTTCTCAAGATCCACAGGCCGACTCGATACCACTGAGCCACCTACCCCATCTGAAAATATATAACTTAAATAAATCCGAGTATTACAGTTTAGGTTTCAAAATGTGACTTATATAAATTTTTAACATTGAGTCAGATGAAAATTAGCTAATTTAAAATTCAAGATTAATCTTTTTGTAGATTAAACTGTTAAGTGCTTTACAGCATTCTAAAGTTAAAAGAAAAATTCGCGACTACGGGTGTCGTTTATTTAACTTTTTTTGTTTTGTTATGAGTACTTATCGATCTTATTTTTTAAATATATTATAGCGAAACTTATTTTCTGCAAAGTTTCCTTTATTCGCACTTTTAGTTATCAAACTTTTATAGCCAGTATTAACTAAATTTTAAATGCTCATTTATCTATAATTATTCAGTTTAAATTTTAACAGTAATATTAATTTGCCATAAGTTAAATTATATTTCAAAAATAAATATGATTGATAATAGGGTGTTTCACAACTTGTGTTACTTATTTTAACCCCATATAGTACTGAACCTACTAATTATGAAAGAAAAGGATTTTTTTCAAAATACACAAAATTCATTGCATTTTACATGAAGTATATATTTTTAATGCCACTGGTTTGGAAGTTATTTCTAATAAATTACCATTAAAAACACTACAATAATCCATTTATACAACATTACTACTAACATAAATATTTTAATATCACTTTTTTCTGATGATTAAAAAAAACATTTTTTCCATCAATGCAATATAGTTATTTGTGTATTAAGAGCGTAAAGTGATTCTTTGTTACTCGAACACAGTAATTGCAGTGCGAGCCGAAAGCAAGACCTGCAATAGTGTAAGACTTTCAATATGATAAGTTTCTGTTTTGTTTGTATCCCTGGTAACTATTAAAGTAAGCGCGCAACTAACATCTTTTTCGCACGTTGTCATTGGAAACGCGCGCATTTAACATTTTTTCGCGCGTTGCCATTGAAGATCCTCGACAAAGATATTTTTCGATTGTTCCACAGAAAATGTCAACTTTACGATGACAAATTAGAGCGCAATTGTCAACTTTTCATAGCAATCGTAGAAAAAGTATATAGAAATATTTCACATCGTTATGATAACAATAAATTAATCATCATAAATAATAAAAGTTTGATATTATTATGATGGTAACAATATATTAATCATCGCACTTGACAGATATATTGAAGACGTTCACTATTTGTAGAAAAAATGTTGTGTGTATCACGAGCGTTAAATGAATTTAATGATCTTAGATCAAAACATCATTTTCCGCTTTTGGTACACAAATAACTATTATCCCACTTTAATTAATAACTACCGCAAGTAACCTAAATAATAATATTAACGTTAAAAAAATATGACATCACACAATTTACCCATTACTGGGTGTAGCACTTTGCCACAGTAGATCTCGTATTTACGCATGAAGTGCGGTTTCCAACCACCAAAATCACGATCCTCGCAATTGGTCATAAACGGAGTGATACAAGGATAATTTCAATGTAGTGTGACAAGAAGAGCAAGGGAAAAGACGACTGCTTGCTTGTGTTCGTACATACTGTTTGTCAGCTACGGGAATCGAACTCGGATTCTCAAATAAGCAATCAGACTCGGCACCCCTAGCCATATACCCCATAATAATAAAAAGAAGAAATGCAATATATTCCATCAGTTACTATTTAACTTACCTAGTTTACAATGAAATAAGACAAGAATTTAAGAAAAGTTCGTTCACCTTTGGCCGGGAGATATTCTCTTTGGTCGCTATATATCTATAACTAAATTACGTGTTGTCACTGTGTTATTTACCTCATCATAATTAGTTATTTTTGTTTTAAGTGCGCAAAATGAGTATTTTTTTGTTGCGCGTGAGAATGATACTTTTAGTCGAGACCGCAGGTCGAGACAATAAAAGTCATTCGAACGCGCCAAAAAAAAATTTTGCCCACGAAATACAAACAACATTTTTTAATAATACAATAATTATTGATTTATTTAAGTAAATTGAAGGAAAACAATCCACAATAATATTCATTTGATACTATTGATGTGTTGACAACAAATAATTTGGGAGCGTACGCGATATACTCATTTTGCGCAGTAGAATACGAAACAGTTCGCAAATTACTGATTTTGCGCTCTAAGGTACAAAATAATGCGCAAAATACGTGTTGTCATGGTAATGTAAATGATGAAATAATCACGTACTTCGCGTGTTGATACTACTGAAAAAAATGAACATTTTTTGACAGTTGTAGGTGGCTCAGTGGTATCGAGTCGGCCTGTGGATCTTGAGAACCCTGGTTCGATCCCCACAGCCGACAAACAATTTTCACCAATTTTAAAAAATCTACCCCAATGGCTCCTCCTCCACTAATATCTTTGGAGGCCGTGATTTGACGGCTGGTAACCGCACTTCACGCAAAAAAAATATATCACTTACCGAGATCTGCTTAGGCAGAGTGCCACATCCAGTAATGGGTAAATGGCGTGATGATATATTTATTTATTTATTTATTTATTTTAATTTTGCGCACGAAATACAAACAAAATTTTTTCTACAACTGTAAATAAAGAATAATACAATAATTATTGATTTATTTAAGTAAATTGAACGAAAACAATCCACAATAATATTAATTTGATATTATTGATGTGTGGTAAGTAACTAATGGAACCTGACAACAAATAATTTGGGAGCTTGCGCGAGATACTCATTTTGCGCACTAGGGTGCAAAATAATGCGCAAAATACGTGTTGTCATGGTAATGTGAATGATGAAAAAATCACGTACTTCGCGTATTGATACTAGTGAAAAAATGAACATTTTTTGACAGTTGTAGAAAAAATAATTTTAATTATTCTCTTATCAACTTTTTTCTATCACTAATTACGAAGTTTGAAGTTAACAAGAGATTAGTTTAAGAAGCCATTGGATTGTGTGCAAAACGGTGCGAAGTTCTATCGATCAGACGTCTGTTTCACCCCAGCTGTCTAGAATCGGAAATACCGTGATTGAAAATCTCTCAGATGCTCAGGCGTATATTGTGTGTGTGTTGTTTTAACCACGAGGAAAAATGATCTTCGGATGTTTCATGGCGTGACATTCATTTTTTTACCCCAAACAGATTGAGATTTACGAAGAAAGTAAACATTTATCATCCAAACAGAGCGCTCACGCAAGATAGAAAAAAAATGTGACACGCTCAAATCACCATAATACTAAGTAAAGATCATTTCATTTTCTGAAAATAATTACGTCATGGACATAATTTTCTTTATTACAATGATAAGTTACTTTATTGTATTTTCCTAAAATGTATTATTTGTTTACTACAGGGAATTACAGGGTGTTTCTGTACTTCGGGAAAAAATTAAAGGGTATATACTATGTGACGTAATGATCATGGAACAAAAAGAATTTTTTTTAAATTCGCAAAAAAATTTGCATCGAATTTAAAGGAAACATTTTGTTAGCCACTGGTTGATAGCTATTTGCAATAATTTTATTTAAATCTTCTTACAAGAAATTATTTACACAACATCAAATAAATGTGTGATGTTGTGTAATTAATAATTTAAATTAGTTAAATGCAGCAGGTCAAGCAATAAAGTACGCTAATCCTGTGGCCCTAAAAATGTTCATTTCAAGTAAACCATCCTTAATTTAGCGAATTGAAAAAAAAATCTTTTATTCCAAGATCAACACGTCTTACAGTAGTTATTTTTTTCCAAAAGTACATCTTATATACATATATATATATATATATATATATATATATATATATATATATATAACGAAAGATTCCGAGCGAGAAGAATGAACGAGCTTGTATGAAAGGAATTATAAATGTGGTTGAAGCAAAAGTGGTGTGCCAGGATAAGAATGTTTGGCGAAAACTAATTGCGGAATAAATGTGATGAATAAGGACAAGCGTATGATTCTTGATTTTAGATTCATTGGTTATATTTTTCGAGTGTTTACCTGCAATTGTGTGGAGTTCACGTTCAAAAACAAGCGCAGGAAGATGTACCCTTCCTTTCTTATCTTTTTGATTTATTTTCTGTTTTTACTATAGAGTGTCCAACTATAATTGTGTGGAATTTAGTTTCAAAAACAAGCGCAGGACGATACTCCCTTTCGTCTTCATCTTTTTTTTCTCTTTATTTTTAGTTTTTATTATACAGTGTCTCACTGCAATTGTGTTAAATGTATTTTTAAACAAGCGTAGACGATGCTGCCTTCATCTCTTTATAGATTCGTTGTTAGAGAAGTGGGCGTAAGTGAAGATTTGCGAATCAGGTGTACAGGAGCGAATGGATGGATGTTTGTTGCGTGATGATTTTGGTTGTGAGAAAAGAAAGAGTTCGTAGTGTTAATGTGGTCGAAACGAGTATCGTGTGTCAGGTTGAGAATGTTAATGTGAACTGATGCTCTATGAATGTTTCAGGGGTTCGTGCTGCCCCATTTAATGGGATATAGCGTGATGTTATGTATGTATGTATGTATATATATATATATATATTATTACACTGTAGTAAACAAATAATATATTATTACGTTTTTTACCTATTTTTGAATGAGATATCTCAGGAATTTTAGATTTACATTTAATATAAAGAAACCTACAGCGTTTAACTCACGAGCTACTGTTGTGAAATAACTGCCCGTAGTTGAGAATAATTTCCTGCTGTACGTTGAATATTAAAGTAAAATATAAAAGATTATCAACATAATTTGATTCTAAGAAATCAACATCAAGAATATGATTACTCCAAGTCACGAACTTTCCAACACAATTATAGCAGGTTGGGAGACATTGACAAATATATTCTCTTCTCGTAAGTTTATGTTCATTAGCAAACACACGCAACAGTTTCCATAACTTGTTGAATCAGGCAGATATTTATTCCAATTTCTGTAAATGCTGATCACTGTAAAATAAGTCATAATAATGATCTATAATTGCAGAACAAGCGCAACTCTGTATTGAATTCTTTAATAGCAGCTCAAATTTCGTTTCTGTAGTTCAGTTTTTTATAAAATTGTGTGTGGAGAAGACAGGACACATTTAAATTTCTTTTCTAAGGGTGTGTTTATATTGGACAAAATATAAACGAATATAGCGAAGCGACAAAAACAAATGCGTTAATTAAAAAATAATTAATGGTTTATAAACAATTACATATAAATTAACGCATTTGTTTTCATCGTTTCGCAATTATCATTACATTTATAGTTTATAATCGCTACAACCAGACCATTCACTGCTCTTAACATAGTCACTATTTTTGTTGTTTGTCATAACCATCACGCCTTTTACCCACTACTGGGTGTGTCACTTGCCGTAGCAGATCTCGCTAAGTGATATATTTTTTCGCGTGAAGTGAGTTGATATTAAATTGGTGAAATCGTCAAGAACCGCAAGTCGCCTGTACACCCACTAGATCACCAACTCCATTTACCACCGTTTACTAATATTCTTTATTTAAAAAATGTATTTTATATAATTTTGTTAAAATCATCATAAAACAACAATGTTTCTGTCAACAGCTGGACATAGTCCAAGCCACTCGATAAACACTTAGACAAGAACAGTGATTATGATGTGATTACTTTCTGTCGCCGTTTTCCGCCAAACAGGTTAAGTCTATACGTGAGAAATTACACTGTGGTTTATAGAACATATTTTAGGTAGTATACAAATTTATGATATTAACAGCGCTAAAAAAGTTTTATTGTTACATATTTTTATTAAAAATAGGGTTAATGACTCAGTGGTATCGAGTCGGCATGTGGATTTGAGAGCCCGGGTTCGTTTCCCATAGCCGACAAACAATTTTCACTACAGTAAAACTACCTCTGTGGCTTTCCCTCCACTAACATTTTTGAAGTTCGTGATTTGACGGATGATAACCGTACTTCATGCGAAGAAATATATCACTTATCGAAATTTGCTACGGCAGAGTGCCACACCCAGTAATGAGTTAAGTTAAATATATGAATATTTTATATTTCTTTAAATGATGAGAGATATATTTAAAAATTTTATAAAATAAGTCACATTTTATTATTTTTATTGTTTTATTTGAAGGACAATTACCGCTGACACAGTCACAAATTCTTATGCTATGTAATATGCAATGCAGGATTTACGTACAAGCTACACAAAGTATAGTTTAGGGCTCCCACTTTTTGGGGGCCCGCAAAAAATTCTCCGAGTGAGCAAGTGGCATATTTGGCACAGACATAGAATATCTAGACTTATAAAGGGCCATCTCAAATAGCCTTATCAAGTGTAAATCCGGCACTGTAAATGTGTCTCCATTTTGACGTTTTGGGCAGCCAATCAATATCAAAATAACATACTATGTAATAACACTATCATCTATCGCCAAATGGACTTTAAGACATCATGTGTAATAAATAAATAAATATATCATCATGCCTTTTACCCGTTACTAGGTGTGACACTCTACTGTAGCAGATCTCGGTAAGTGATATATTTCTTCAAGTGAAGTGCGCTTACCAGCCGTCAAATTACTGCTCCCAAATATGTAATACTTAAAATGTTCGCTAGGAATGAAATATCCTAAATTTGCGAATTTCAAAAAAAATCTCCTTTCTTCTATAATGAGTATATCAAATTATATATGTCATTAAAGTTTCGTGCAGAATATAGGTATAGGAACACCCTATATTTATTTAAAAATTGTAGTGATTATTATTTAATAGAACTGTAATTTCCAATATATCGAAAATGATAAAAGTTACAGAAAAATTAACTTAAAAGAAATTAAAGAGCACAATGTGCTAATGGATTTCTTGCTTTTCTAACTTGTGTGATACTATTTTTACTGCTCATTTATATTTACGGATTTGAGATACCAAAAAAATTGTGCTATGGTCATATTTTGTATAGTAAATATTGTAGAAATACTGTTATCAGTATATTGGTCTTAAGATACAATGCTGATTATGTACATATACTCGTATGCAGCGAAAATAAAAACATCTGATGTGGACACCACTTTACTTCCTTGTACGCGTATTATACTATACCTACATTTTTTATTGCACATATTTGACGTAATTTAACATAGACATTAAATTTTTTTTGTTGTTCTTATTTTTTGTTCTAATTCATAGCAAACTTAATTACAAAAGACAAAAGATATATAATTTTTAAATTTACATATCTTGTTTATACAAAAGGCTAATTTAATAATTCTTAATGTGCTAGACGCAAAATTTAATTCTCTAAATATTTTATTAGCAGCATTTATTTCTAAAATCAAAATAATACCAATCTTTTTTCAAGTAGTGTATCAATTCCGGTTAGTCCATTTTAACCAAAATCTATTATGTTATTTCCATTGATATTCCGAATTTTAAAAGTTTTGAATTATATTTTATTATAGTTTTTCATGAAAATCTATTATAGGCTTCAAGTAAAGTACCACTTCCGGAAGTTATATAATTATCAAAATGGAGGTGCACAACTAGATGTTATAACAGTCCTAAATACAAAATTTCAACTTTCTACGGCTTACCGTTTTTGAGTTAAGCGAGATACATACGTACGTACAGAAGTCACGACGAAATTGTCAAAATGGATTCAGGGATAGTCAAAATGGATATTTCCGCTGAAATCTGAAAACCGACATTTTTCGTGATTACAATACTTCTTTTTCTTCGTACAAGGAAGTATATAAACTAATATAAATATTTATCTTGTTAATTAACAAGTTACTCCGTAAAGTACATATCAACACCTGTCAAGTTAATATCAACTCTTTTTACACAGATTCTAAATATACTTCGTCCTACAAACAAAAACAATGCAATGTTTTTTACAATAAAAAACAGTTTCGCTCAAATTCCATTAACTCTTTACCGGTTGATATCCGTTGTATTTCCGTGTGACAATCTGAAATTACCGGTACCGGATCGGTTCGATTCGTTGAAAGGGCATAGGTTGTATGGACGTCTGTATCCTTGAAATTTAATAGAATCACCTTTCGGTAGGTGTACTGAATAACACTTCGACTTGTGTAGCGTAAACATTTTTGATTTCATTCTATAAATATAAATGGTTTGTGTTGAAATTGAAATAGAAAGTGTAAATTTATTGTTATCCATAAAATTTCATTTTTATGCGAATGTAGGAAATAATCAAGGGCATTGAAGCGATGAGTTGTAAATCTTCAGGTTCTGGATTTTTTCCAACTTATCATTATAAAAAAATCTGATGTGGTCACCACATGACTTCCTTGTACGCGTATTATACTATACCTACATTTTTTTAATGCACATATTTGACGTAATTTGACATTGACATGAAATTTTTAAATTTCTTCTTACTTTTTGTTCTAATCCACAGCAAACTTAATTACAAAAAAAAACAAGAAATATATAATTTTTAAATTTAGATATCTCGCTTATACAAAAGGCTAATTTAATAATTCGTAATGTGCTAGACGCAGAATTTAATTCTCTAAAACTTTTATTTGCAGCATTCATTTCTAAAATTAAAATAATACCATTTTTTTCAAGGAAAACTGTTAGCAGCTTCATGTAATGTACCACTTCCGGTTAGTCTATTTTAACCAAAATCTATTATGTTATTTCCATTGATATAGTAGTCTTATATACCATATTTGGAAAGTTTTAAATTATATTTGAATATAGTTTTTCATGAAAATCTATTATAGGCTTCATGTAAAGTACCACTTCCGGTAGTTGTATAATGACCAAAAAGGGAGGTGCACAACTAGATGTTATAACAGTCCTAAATATAAAGTTTCAATTTTCTACGGCTTACCGTTTTTGAGTTATGCGAGATACGTACGTACGTACGTACAGACGACATGACGAAATTAGTCAAAATGGATTCAGGGAGGGCCAAAACACCTATTTCCGTTGAAATCTGAGAACCGAAAATTTTCGCGATTACAATACTTCCTTTACTTCGTACAAGGAAGTAATAAGAAATAAATATATCATTGTGCAATTTAACTATCTCTGAATATGACATTTTACTTTAGGGGTTACACCACTGTAATATTTTCAAAAAATCTATTTTTTTTGCATAAACGATACTTTGAACCTTTTAGAATACGAGGATAAAGGCTTTTTCTTGCTATGAAAAGTTGACAATTACGCTCTCGTTTGTCATCGTAAAGTTGACGTTTTTTGTGGAACAATCGAAAAATATCTTTTTCTACAACCATTAAAAAAAGTAGGCGTTTTTGATCTTATTTTTATTATGAAAGTAGCAGATTTTTGCACTAGTGCAAAAAATGTGAATTATTTCGGCACTAGTGCAGAAATCTTATTTAAAAACTAAACAAATCATGTTCTTTTTCATATCTTTTTCTCGATTTATTTGGAAGCAAATTTAATGTTGCAACATTTGCTTCTCCTATAATGTCTATAGAATCTAATACGTGTTCGCCACTCGATTCAAACATTTTTACTTCCTTGTACGAAGTAAAGGAAGTATTGTAATCGCGAAAATTTTCGGTTCTCAGATTTCAACGGAAATAGGTGTTTTGGCCCTCCCTGAATCCATTTTGACTAATTTCGTCATGCCGTCTGTACGTACGTATGTACGTACGTACGTATGTACGTACGTACGTACGTACGTACGTACGTATTTCGCATAACTCAAAAACGGTAAACCGTAGAAAATTGAAACTTTATATTTAGGACTGTTATAACATCTAGTTGTGCACCTCCCTTTTTGGTCATTATACAACTACCGGAAGTGGTACTTTACTTGAAGCCTATAATAGATTTTCATGAAAAACTATATTCAAATATAATTTAAAACTTTCCAAATTTGGTATATAAGACTACTATATCAATGGAAATAACATAATAGATTTTGGTTAAAATAGACTAACCGGAAGTGGCACATTACATGAAGCTGCTAACAGTTTTCCTTTAAAAAAATGATATTATTTAAATTTTATAAATAAATGATGCAAATAAAAGTTTTAGAGAATTAAATTCTGCGTCTAGCACATTAAGAATTATTAAATTAGCCTTTTGTATACGCGAGATATCTAAATTTAAAAATTATATATTTATTTAAAAAAAAAATTAAGTTTGCTATGGATTAGAACAAAAAATAAGAAAAAAATAAAAAATTAAATGTCAATGTCATTGCATTAGCAACATTTAGTTGTGCACCTTTCGTTGTATTCATTGAATAATTAAAGGATGGGAAAGAAACAATCAAACAGGCAAAAGAAGGGTAGAATGAAGAAATACATTTCTGAAAAACGACAAGCAGATGAATAAAAAGCTAGAAAATTTTAACAACAAAAAGAGAATAAAAATTCTTAGAGAGAAAGATGAATATAAAGAGGGAGAAAATGTTAAGACGAAGGAAAGAATAAAAAAAATTAAG
This sequence comes from Pterostichus niger, assembly GCA_947425015.1. NCBI lineage: Eukaryota > Metazoa > Arthropoda > Insecta > Coleoptera > Carabidae > Pterostichus > Pterostichus niger. Next base: position 12,469,373 of record OX380337.1, on the reverse strand, counting down.
AGAAGTTGCACGAAGTAAAGGAAGTATTGTAATCGCGAAAATTTTCGGTTCTCAGATTTCAGCGGAAATACGCATTTTGGCCATCCCTGAATCCATTTTGACTAATTTCGTCTGTACGTACGTAATGTATCTCGCATAACTCAAAAACGGTAAGCCGTAGAAAGTTAAAATTTTATAATTATGACTGTTATAACATCTAGTTGTGCACCTCCTTTTTTGGTCATTATATAACTTCCGGAAAGTAAAGTACCATACTTGGAGCCTATAATATATTGAAAAACTATATCAAAATATAATCCAAAACTTTCCAAATTTGGTATATAAGACTACCATAACAATGGAAATAACATAATAGATTTAGGTTAAAATAGACTAACCGGAAGTGGCACATTACATGAAGCTGCTAACAGATTTCCTTGAAAAAAATGGTATTATTTTAATTTTAGAAATGTATGCTGCAAATAAAAGTTTTAGAGAATTAAATTCTGCGTCTAGCACATTAAGAATTTTTAAATTAGCTTTTTGCATAAACGAGATATCTAAAGTTAAATATTATATATTTTTTGATTTTTTTAAAAATTAAGTTTGCTATGGATTAGAACAAAAAATAAAAGATTTAATGTCAAATATGTGCAATTAAAAAAATATCTATAGTTTAATACGTGTACAAGGAAGTCATGTGGTGTCCACATCAGATTTTTTAAATTGAAAGCACGGAGAAATTTTTCCTGATTATCAACAAAATAATTGAGTTTGTTTGTCATTGTCTGTTGTCATGGATACATTAAACCAGGTATCTTTCTAAAGTATCTAAATTAATAAAAACAATTAGAGATGTTACAATTACTGAAATTTGTTTTATTATTTTTATCAAAATTTGGTTTATGGTTGTAGAAAAAATAGTGTACGCAACTCGTGCAAAAAGGGTTTTTTTAACTCACGGTTTTGCAGCATTCGCTTCGCTCATGCAGCAACGGACCACTCATTCAAAAAAACCCATCTTTCTGCACTTGATACGTAAATAACTATTGTCGTGCGTCTTCAATAGCAACGCGCGAAACAAATATTAATGCGCGCTTATTTCAATAGTTACCAGGGATACAAACAAAACAGCAACTTCTCATATTGACAGTTGACAGAACGAATTTATTTTCAGTACGTACACTTTTTTTTTTAATAATTTAAGATGCAATCGTAGAAAAAATTATGTGTGTATCACGAGTGTAAAGTGTCTTTGTTCCTCTTACACTATTGCAGTTCTCGCCTTCGGCTCGCGCTGCAATTACCGTGTTCGAGTAACAAAGAATCACTTTACGCTCTTAATACTCAAATGCGTGAAAACATTTTTTGCGATCTTCCACAAACGTGTGGAACATCTCAGGTACGACTACCGGCGTTAAGTAAATACCTATTGATTTGTAACTTCTCAAATACAATCACATAAGGTGTTAGGGAGTATGTATATTTAGTTTAAAGTATTTTAAAGCGTCCATGCACATTTGAGAAGGATAATCATATAATTTTTGCATCGAAGCCGATGCTAAGCACATCAAGAACGCCGAGCTGTCTTTGACAGATGAGGCAAAAAAGGTGCGTTCTAGCATTAAATCGTCGAGGAAAGAAATTGAGGAGGAGCATTTGAACTTGGAAAGGCAGTTTTTTATGAAATCTGAGAACCGAAAATTTCAACGGAAATAGGTATTATGGCCCTCCCTGAATCCATTTTGACTAATTTCGTCATGCCGTCTGTACGTACGTATGTACGTACGTATCTCGCATAACTCAAAAACGGTAAGTCGTAGAAAATTTAAACTTTATATTTAGGACTGTTATAACATCTAGTTGTGCACCTCCCTTTTTGGTCATTATAAAACTACCGGAAGTGGTACTTTACTTAAAGCCTATAATAGATTTTCATGAAAAACTATATTCAAATATAATTTAAAACATTCCAAATTTGGTATATAAGACTACTATAACAATGGAAATAACATAATAGATTTTGGTTAAAATAGACTAACCGGAAGTGACACATTACATGAAAAAAATGGTATTATTTTAATTTTAGAAATAAATGCTGCAAATAAAAGTTTTAAAGATTTAAATTCTGCGTCTAGTATATTAAGAATTTTTAAATTAGCCTTTTGCATAAACGAGATATCTAAATTTAAATATTGTATATTTTTTGACTTTTTTTTAAATTAAGTTTGCCATGGATTAGAACAAAAACTAACAGATTTAATGTCAAATATGTCTGTTACAATGGTGTAACCCCTTTAGCAAATCTTGATAAATGATATATTAATATTTTGATATTAATTGTAAACATTATTGTAAGTAACATAGCTGAAACTAGTGCAGGATTTACGTATAAGCTACACAAGCTATAGCTTAAGGCTCGCACAATCTTAGGGGCCCCCAATTATCCGAGTGAGCAAGTGACATATTTGGCACTGACAGAATATCTGGACTTTTAAAGGACCCCATATCTCAAATAGCTTATGGCCTTGTCAAGTCTAAATCCGGCCCTGGCTGAAACGTTATAATATTTCATAACGTTTGATATGATACAAATTTATTGATTTAAGAAAATAAAATAAATACATATATCATCACGCCTTTTACTCATTACTGGGTGTGGCACTCTGCTTAAGCAGATTTTGATAAGTGATATATTTTTTCGTGTGAAGTGCGGTTACCAGCCGTTAAACCACGGCCCCGAAAGATATTAGTGGAGGAGGAGCCACAGGGGTAGATTTAAATTGGTGAAAATTGTTTGTCGGCTGTGGGGATAGAACCAGGGTTCTCAAGATCTACAGGCCGACGTCGTACATTAAACTTCAAATTGTTGAAAAATGTGATTGCTTTCATTTTTAAGTATACAAATAATAATTATTTAACCTAATGTTTAGCTTAAATAATATTTTCATTCACTCTTAATCTCCGTAGAACATTAATTCTTTCCGGATTTTTTTTAAGTGCGTTCGTGTTCCACTCGTGTTAATTAATACATTGTTGAAGTGCACGATAAAAAATTCCCTTATATGAATTAATGCGCGAAGGCAGATTCGATATGAAAATCTTAACGACACCAACACAAAAAGTAAAAATATTTTTTTTATGTTTTGTTTAAAATCTATTTATGATATAATAATATATCTATGGCTACTTGTTTCAAGTAAATCAAATTGACTGGAAAAAACAATTTTTAAATGTCAAACTGACATTTTTGACACGAAAAAATTCCATTTATTAATTATAATAACCATACTTAATACAATGTTTATATTGGCTGTTAATTAGTGTCATACGATTTTTTTCGGTAATATCAGATTCATTTAAAACTCTAACAATACAACTCTCAAAAAAGTTTTAACTAATTCTGAATTTTAAATTAATTAATATATTCTAATCTAATTTTAAAAAGTTCATTCAAATCACTTTCAGGGAACATATAAACTATTTTAAAGTTTATTTATACCAGAGCATGTAGCCGAAAAAAATACTGGTTAGTGGTTAACCGATATCAAGAACGTTAAAATAATAACGGTTTTTGTTAAAATTGTTTAGAAATTGCAAACCGGTTTAAACCGGCTACTTTACAAACATAATAAATAATAAAGAAAATTATTCAATTTATGCATTTACATTATGTATTTGTAAATATAAAACATCAGAAAAATATATATGGGGTAGGTGGCTCAGTGGTATCGAGTCGACATGTGGATCTTGAGGTCCCTGGTTCGATCCCTACAGGCGACAAACAATTTTCACCAATTTAAATCATTCCCTGTGGCTTCCCCTCCACTAACATCTTTGGAGGCCGTGATTTGACGGCTGGTAACCGTACTTTACGCGAAGAAATATATCACTTATCAAGATCTGCTTATGGCAGAATGCCACACCTACTATTGGGTAAAAGACGTGATGATATATTTATATTTATTATTTAGAAAAATATAAAACATTTTCAAACAAAACAAAAATTAATTCTATTAGTCTTACACATATAAGAAAAAAAATCACATTGTGGAAAAGAAAAATATAATAATTATAACAATCATGTTAGTCTCGAGCTTATTCATTGACAAAACATTTATCAGTATTTAGGTAATAATCTTATTAAGGATTTCCTCTAAGCACCATTATATTTTCTAGAACATCTACTTTCAATGAAGTTCTTTAATTAGATCAAATAATCCAAGACCTAAAAAACATCTCTCTTCACAAACTTGAGTTGGTAGAACTGATAAAATAAAAAGAGAATGAAAGCTAAGGAGTATTTAATTTTCTTTTTCCAGAACTAAAATCATGATTATTGTTAACTAAACCAGATTTTATATTTTTTTGGTTAACGGTTACCGTTATTAGTAGCTTTAAATAAAAAAAGTTTAATATCGCGATTTTTCGTTCAAAATATCGGCTACCGGTTATTTAACCGGTTTTATGTCCTGATTTAAACTTTTGAAGAATATGATTTAGCTTAATTTGACTAATACAAAATTCAGATAAGCTCAAATTTTTGTAAGAATTGGACTGGAAAATAAATTAAGTAAAATTATTATCTACATTTGCTCATTATTGAACATAATTAGTGATCATAAAGTAAAAATGTAAAATAATAGTTATTTACGTAACCAGTTATGAAAAGATTGATATTGTTTGTCAAAACGAGCGAAGCGAGTTTTGCAAATTATGTGAGTACAAAACGTACAAAATTGTATCTAATTCCGCTAAAATAATTTTTAAAATACATAAAACTCTAGGTTTATGACAGCTTAGTATATTTCAAAAACAATCAATCAATTTACCAAAGCGTTGCCATGAAAATAAATGAATAAAATGTTTAAATTTAAAGTTTATGTCATCATTGAAAATGAGTTCTGAATCCGAGACAGACCTTCCTTCTGATATCGAAGAATCTGCTAATTTGGCCGTGAACTGTTTAATACCAGAAAAATTATTAATGTATACAGGGTGAGTCTGGGAAGACGCCCCCCCCCCCTTTAACTTTTTTAATATGAGTAATAGAAACAAATGGTTCATATGATAGTTTTATTATTTTAAATATACTATTTGATGGCAGATGTAGATATTTTTTATAAAGTCAGGTTTACAAGATACGACTATCAACTTTTATTTTTTAAATAGCAACCTATAATTATTTTACTAAAATAAAAACCGCCATTTTTTTCTCTTTTCAACGGTGTATTAGTTTTTATTAATGTATCTGAAAAAATTCGAGAAAAATAAGAAAATTGAGAAATACTAGAAATAATTTTTATACAAATATTATAGGTGGCTATGTGAAAATAAACAAAATGTAACAGTGTTATACAACTTAACAAACTAAAGCAACAAATTCAGTAACAAAAACAACTTAAAACAAATTATTTTCACATAGCCACCTATAATATTTGTGTAAAAATTATTTCTAGTATTTCTCAATTTTCTTATTTTTCTCGAATTTTTTCAGATACATTAATAAAAACTAATACACCGTTGAAAAGAGAAAAAAATGGCGGTTTTTATTTTAGTAAAATAATTATAGGTTGCTATTTAAAAAATAAAAGTTGATAGTCGTATCTTGTAAACCTGACTTTATAAAAAATATCTACATCTGCCATCAAATAGTATATTTAAAATAATAAAACTTTCATATGAACCATTTTTTTCTATTACTCATAATAAAAAAGTTAAAGGGGGGGGCGTCTTCCCAGACTCATCCTGTATAAATCCTAAAAATTTTAACAAATAGTTTTTTCCGTTATTTGCAAACAGTTTTGAGAAAGTTCAAACTGTCAACATTCATTACGTAGCTAGTCATGTAAAGAATTCCTTACATAACTCTTGAATGACAGTTATGAAACAATTGACATTTCATAACCCCAAAAATTCATGTAAAACAGGACTTTTCATAACGGAATTAGGTAAAATATATTTAATCAATGCGGCATTTGTTTATTTATTTTAAGGATATAAATATGGAAATTAAATTTTTACTTGAAATGTCAAGTTCACCTTTTGTCAGGGAAATTGACCTTGGTCGCGCTTATAATAAATATTTATACAGTTTCAAAGATGTTGTATTTCAAACGCAATTATGAGAAAAAAGCTAGAGATATAATCTCAAAACTATTTTTAAGTCTTCGATTCTTTCTGTAGCAACATAATGCAGCAAAACACGAAGGTACCGTGGAGAAAATTTTTATTTTTAATTATAAAAAGTAAAATTTGGATTTGAACCTAGGATTTTTTAACTACGGTCAAATAGTCTTTGTCAATCGATCTACAATATCCATGAAATTCAAATCTGATGTCAACAATTTTTATTCTTTATTTTGGTATACATTATTACATAACCTCAACCAGGGCACTTCTGCTCAACAACATGTCATCTGATAAAATCATATATTATGTAGAGAAAAATTAAGAGTTCCAGTTCCCAGTATTAACTAAATTTTCCTTTCTAAATAAAGTATTTTTTTTTATTTTTGATCGAAAGAAATAGCGCTGGTTCTATTTTTTCGTATATCAAATCATGTTTTACCAAACATCAAACAGAATCATCGATGTGATATCAGCTAGTGCACTTTACAATGTAAAACAAGTTATAATCGAGGAATTCATTTCAGAGCTGCCTCAGTCAGACAGTTTGAAGACTGCTGTGACTGATGGCTGATAAGAAATCACTAATTACAGTTTGCAAAGTCCGATAATGCAGTTCCCAATGTGCTAATGGTAATGTTAACTTAATTGGCCAGACCTGATGGCAATCTCGATAGACCGAGACTTGAAACTGGAAATGCAGTGCGCACGGAGTGAAATGAGCTTCGCATTCGTTCTGATTAAAAAGTTTATACACTTCTAGTTACTTCCCCCATTACCTTCTTCCTGTTTCCCAGGACTATACAATTCTACAAACAAGGATTGAATAAAAAAATACGTACAAGACACAGGGCCGGATTTAGGCCATAAACTATTTGAGATATGGGTCCCTTCATAAGTCCAGATATACTATGTCAGTGTCAAATATGCCACTTGCTCACTCGGACATTTTTTTGGGGGACCCCACAAAAGTGAGGGACCTAAGGTATAGCTTGTGTACGAAAATCCTGCACTGACAACAAACTGTAAGCTAGCTAAAATCAATATTTGTTTTTTTTATGTTGGGAGACCACATTTTTTATTGTACATTCGGATAGTACGGCAAAAAATTTAGTAGGTTTTGTACGAAACTGTTTTTTCCGATTTGTGATAGATGGCGCTGTAATTAGAAAAATAATTATTGTCATGATTCCCATTTAAGATTTCAAAGTGGCCCCCGCCCCACTCCCCGGGGTGGCGTCGGGGGATCGTGCTAGGTGACATAAGATAGGTTTTTGAAAAATATGAAACACGTGTTTTTTGTTTTTTGATTCGATGTGTATTTTTCGAGATATTTCACCGTCTCGGAACTTTTTGAACATGCTGTGTAAGATTCAGATTACCTCATTAAACTACAGCAAATTAAAAAATATGTATTAAAATATTTCGTTAAACACGCTTAGTAATTTCTAAAATAAATAAATAAATATATCATCACGCCTTTTACCCATTACTGGATGTGGCACTCTGCCGAAGCAGATCTCGGTAAGTGATATATTTCTTCGCGAAAAGTGCAGTTACCAGCCGTCAAATCACGGCCCCCAAAGATGTTAGGGGAGGGGGAGCTACAGGGGTAGATTTAAATTGGTGAAAATTGTTTGTCGGCTGTGGGGATCGAACCAGGATTCTCAAGATCCACAGGCCGCCTCGATACCACTGAGCCACCTACCCCATTATTTTTAATTAGTAATTTCTAATATAACATATTGTCAGTTATTGTTTCTCCCTCCACTAATATCTTTGGGGGCCGTGATTCGACGGTTAGTAACCGCACTGCACGCGAAAAAATATGTTACTTTCCGAGATCTGCTTAGGCAGAGTGCCACACCCAGTAATGGGTAAAAGGCGTGATGATATATTTATTTATTTTATTGTTTCCATGGCGTAGTTATCACAAAAACAGTTAATAGTAGGCGATTTCCGTGCCACTAAACAGATAATTATATTTGGTATATGGACAGGTATAATATTTTCATTTTAATATAAAACCATAATTATTTGCTGTACACTTTTGATTTTGAAAAAATCTTATGTTAAACGCATATTTTTATATTTATTCGGTACATACGATATATGACAAATCAGTTTTAACACGGCCGGTCTCTCCTAATTAACTTAAAAGATAAACATTTCAAATAAATACATATTATCCACGCTAGCGGTATAATAATCATATTATTCTCATCATTTAAGTGAGGTAATTTTACATATTACCTCACTAGTAAAGTAATTTGATATGCTTTTGTCCTATTACCTCTCTCGCATTTACTCCACTCGTTTGTAACCATGGATAATACTACGAGTATTAAATTCAATTGCGACCGTAAATTAAATTGTAGTAAATAATAAACAAAATTGTTTTAGTAACAAACAAATTCAGTCTACTTTGCTCCTTTGATTTTAAGTTTATAAATTAATGTAATTTATTTTTCATATTTCTGGCTTGAATAGATTCTTGTATTTATATCACACGTCTGTTAGAGCATAACCCATTTGTGTGAATACAGAACTCGCTTGCGTTAGTTTGTCTCTACATTCTACGGTTAATAAGACCCTTACCGCACTAGTAATATAAATAACTATTATGTTATTTAGAACATTTATTCTAACATAGTTTTAAAAGCAATCTTATGCTAAAAGTCTACACCCTGGCAGTAAATTTCATCCAATTTTACACAAATACACTCTTTACTCGTATATTATGTTACTTAGGTTTACATTTTAATGGGCAAATGAGGATGTTTTTTATTCACTTAATAAAATATAAATAAATATATCATCACGCCTTTAACCATTACTGGATGTGGCACTCTGCCATAGCAGATCTTGGTGTGTGATATATTTCTTTGTGTGAAATGCGGTTACCACTGGTTAAATCACGGCCCCAAAGTAGTTAGTGGAGAGGGAGCCACAGGAATAGAATTAAATTGGTGAAAATTGTTTGTCGGCTGTGGGGATCGAACCAGAGTTTTCAAAATCCACAGGCCGACTCGATACCACTGAGCCACCTACCCCACTATATCTACGTATTTCAATTGAATGTTTGATGTATGTTATACTTAAAAAATGTGTGTTTCTATTGAAATAAAAAGACATTTTATTATTTAGTGCGGCTAACTTCCATTAGCCCTAATGCACCTTCGGCCCACTGTGTTTCACCCGGAAAACTTTATGGCCAGCCCATATCTCAAACATATTCATTTTCATATAAAAAAATTTATAGGTTGCTAAATAATAGCGAAAAACCGATTTTGATAAAATTTGTATTTCTTAAATAATTCATAAACTGACGATAATCTTACTTTATTGATCTTTTTTTTATATATAAAATATTCGTAATAATTAAAATTAGCAATGATAAGATTCATTTTTCTAAATTATAATAAATTCGTTTGTTTGTGGGTGGAAAAGTTCCGTGTTACACAACAAGGTATTTTATATCATAGAAGTACGTAAAATGCATATTTTTTTCTGTTTTCAGCAATAGATTGATAAATTTTAGTTGTGATTTTTGTTTCATAAATTTAAATTAATCAGTTTGAAATCTGACTCTGGTCTCATCAATATTCATTTTTTTTAAATATTTATAAATAAATAAATATATCATCACGCCTTTTACCCATTACTGGATGTGGCACTCTGCCTAAGCAGATCTCGGTAAGTGATATATTTCTTCGCGTGAAGTGCGGTTACCAACCGTCAAATGAAGGCACACAACGATGTTAGTGGAGGGGAGTCACAGGGGTAGATTAATTTGGTGAAAATTGTTTGTCGGCTGTGGGGATCGAACCAGGGTTCTCAAGATCCACAGGCCGACTCGATACCACTGAGCCACCTGCCCCATATAATATTTTAACATCAAAATATCGACAATTGTTCACGTGAGACAAATTGGACAGTTTTTGACGATATCCGCTTTGAATTTCATGGCCTTGTACACGGCCCGTTTTATATGACAGAAATTTCTTGTTTTATATTATTCGCAGCTACCCGCATGAAATATGATGTGCAGGCAGAATATTTATTTAATCAAACGTATAAATATTTATCTAAGAGTAAATCATCTATAAATAAGTATAGATAGCGTGGTAAAATCTGATTTTTCTGGCGGTTTTAAGTTTAAGAGTTTGAACATAAATTTTTCGTGTAAATATTGAAAATATTCGACTATTTCTCAGAAATGAAAATATACTAGATCTTAATTAAAGAGTTTATAGGAATTTTTTATTTTTAAATATAGTTTAATATGTTTTTAATACTGCGTAATCTTACGGCAGTAAAGTTTATTATTAATTCTATTAACGTAAAACTAATAAAAGTTTTATAGTGCAGTAATTTTTACGACTGAATATCAATTCATCACATACCTACTGATAAAGCAGCACATATCGAAACTTCTTCATCGAGTTGGCTAGTGGCTACTGGCTATACTTCATACTAAGTGAAAATTATCACTAGTTAGTAAACTCTCAACTTTGCACATCTCTACTTAACGGACAAATTTTTGTAACTAAAATTTTCTTATAATTATTTTAAGAGCAGGTTATCTTTTGTTATTTATTCATTATTATTTCTAAATGGGGTAGGTGGCTCAGTGGTATCGAGTCGGCCTGTGGACCTTGAGAACCCTGGTTCGATCCCCACAGCCGACAAAACAATTTTCACCATTTTAAATCTACCCCTGTGGCTCCTCCTCCACTAATATCTTTGAGGGCAGTGATTTGACGGCTGATAGCCGCACTTCACGCGAAAAAATATATCACTTACCGAGATCTGCTTAGGCAGAGTGCCACACCCAGTAATGGGTAAAAGGCGTGATGATATATTTATTTATTTATTATTTCTAACAAATTTTAGTGAATAGACCATAAATTGAAAAAAAAACTTTGTAGTCATTTCGCCGACATATATAAATATTTGATTTATATATGCATTAAAACGCCAGCTTTATTATATATTATTTAAGGGGTAGGTGGTTCAGTGGTATCGAGTTGGCCTGTGGATCTTGAGAACCCTGGTTCGATCCCCACAGGCGACAAACAATATTCACCAATTTAAATCTACCCCTGTGGCTCTCCCTCCACTAATATCTTTGAGGGCCGTGATTTGACGACTGGTAATCATACTTCACGTGATGAAATATATCACTTACCGAAATCTGCTACGGCAGAGTACCAAACTCAGTAATAGGTGAAAGATGTGATGATATATTTATATTTTGTACCTAATTCCGTTATGGAAAGTCCCGTTTTACATTTATTTATTTATTTACATCTAATTTACGAACATCAAGTCCAATTTTACAATTTTTGACGTTATGAAATGCCATTTTTTTCATAACTGTCATTCAAGAGTTATGTAAAGAATTCTTTACATAACTAGTTACGTAATAAATGTTGACAGTTTGAACTTTCTCAAAAATATTTGTAAATAACGGAAAAACTATTTATTAAAATTTTTAGGATTTAATAATTTTTCTGGTATTAAACAGTTCACGGGCATATTAGCAGATTCTTCGATATCAGAAGGAAGGTCTGTCTCGGATTCAGAACTCATTTTCAATGATGACATAAGCTTTAAATTTAAACATTTTATTCATTTATTTTCACGGCAATGCTTTGGTAAATTGATTGATTGACTTTGAAATATACTGAGCTGTCATAAACCTAGAATTTTATGTATTTTAATAATTATTTTAGCGGAATTAGATAAAATTTTGTACGTAATACGTTATGAAAACATGATATTGTTTGACTCACATAATTTGCAAAACTCGCTTCGTTCGTTTTGGCAAATATTGTGTTCGTCAAACAATATCTACCTTTTCATAACTGGTTACGTACCTAAATAACTATTATCGTAGTTCCAAGAGATACAGACTAATTAAATGTTATCTTAACACGTTGACTGCGATATCGGTCACCAGGGACCTGTAACTAGCACTAGTGCGGGACTATTTTCAACAAAACTTCTCTCATTTACGGATGTATGTTTTTTTAACTAAGAGTCCTAGAAACATTTTACAAATAAGTAGTCACTAGAAGTACATATCATGTATTTTACAAATTTCAAATAATTTTATATCGGTGTCCGAAGACTAGTAGCGCACTGAAATAATAATTTTTATTAGTATCGTGTTACATGTTAGTTTAAATAAAATAGTGAACGAGACGGCATTTCTCTATAATATATGATTAAAAATATGGGTAGTCGTGATAAAAAGATATTATCTTTGTTTATAATTATGGGGTATACGTGGCTCAGTGGTATCGAGTCGGCCTGTGGATCTCGAAAACCCTGGTTCGGTCCGATATTCACAAAAATAAGGTAGTAAGTAAATAATAACTGTATTCTGTACAGTAATATTGCCATATAGATTTGTCAAAACAATCAAGAAAATGAAAATAAAACACAATGATAATATAGCACTATTAATACAAACGGAACTCAAAACAACAATAATACAAAGATTACTTCTCCTGCTTATCATAATATATATTAATTGTACAGTCTTTCAAATTAGAGATGACCACGTTATGACGTTTAAATACAAAAATTATTTATAAATATGATACAAAACAATTGTAACCATGACGTTAAATAAAAACATACAGGCCACAGACTTACTTGATCATCTTCTAAAATGATGACAATGACGTTATTCATAAAAGACTTTCAAAAAATTATATTTATTAATGATGTTAACGTGTTTATATTCCGAAACCGATAAACTATTGAACAAACCATGCATGTTATGAGTCATAACAGGCCTTAGATGTCTTAAAATCCGAGCTCGTTCTGCGGCTGTTATGATACTCATAAAATTCCTAGGTATGTTAATAGCTATAAAGATCTGACAGTAACTACATAAGTGAATGCATAGCATACTTTCTGTGTATGATTATTTATTAATAAAATCATTAATAGTTTCTGTACTGATCATTTTAGGACTATAATAAATAAGATCTATTTTAAAGAGAAACAAAAATTCTTTAAAATTTTGAAAAAATATATAGGTTGAAAAACATAAAGGTGCATATCATTGCGCGAATATGGAACACCCGGTTGACAACCTTGTATGTACTTGAAAAGTAGTTAAAATTATTGTGACTAAAAAAACATGATTCAGAAAAATGCGGTCTAGTTCGAAAATCATTTTCATTTCAGATTTCAACCGATAATTATAATAGTTACTCATTTTTGTTTATTTACATTAGATTTTATGACAACAGGTGACAGTGATTGGGTGGTAAGCAGTTGTAGTTTTCAAGTAAACATAGTATATTTTTTTAAATACTGTATACTATTGTTTGGATGAACCGGACTAAATAAATCTTAAAACGGCTATTTTAATTTTTACAAAAGTTACACTAAAAAAATGGCAGTTAATAAAATTTTCATAATTTCAATGCAATATTTTTTACCTGAAACTTACAGGAAAATAAACATTTGCCTGACCTTTAAGACTCAAGAAAGCCTTGCTTAGCATGCCTAGTCAGGAAAATAATATATTGCCTGCCTAGGCAGGTAATGAAACAAACTTGAGTTTATAGTTACTTAGCAACATAAAATTCTAACTGAATATGTAAGTCAAATATTTCTTTTATCTGAAACTGACAAGAAAATAAATATTTGCCTGACCTTTAAGACTCAAGAAAGCTTTGCTTTGCATGCCTAGGCAGGAAAATAACATATTGCCTGTCTAGGCAGGTAATGAAACAAACGTGAGTGTCTAGTTTCTTTAATTTAAATTAATTTAAAATATGTCTTATTTGTTTATAAGTTTCAGGTAAAATGTTATACGTAACACGTCAGTAAAGTGTCGTACAGGATTCGTAGTCTATTTCAAACCTCGCTTTCGCTCGGCATGAAACTATCTACTCATCCTGTAATTGAACACTTCATATAAATAACTATTATTTGTTTGACAGATAAATTTATTAGGACCTTTGTTAGGAGATTGAAATATTGGTCCTTAATGTTTTTCAGGAACCTAAACCATAATTCTATTTACTCCACGAGCTTTTTCAATAATTAACGAACCGAAACACTGTTGTTTCATTAGTACTTTCCCAGCTCTGGTAGTCAATAATTTTATTTTTTTTAATTTATATATCGGACCAACTACTCAGGTCATATGCCGATATGTCCTTTGTATGGCCGCCACGAGCGGGACCCGAACCCACGACCTTATGGTCGTGAGTCAGGCCCTCAACGCGCGCGACCATCACACGGTACAATTAATAATTTTTATTGTTTATATTACTCTAGCCTGTCCCACGCTCCTAGTTCTAACACATTTCTTTAATACGTTTCATAACTTCCAGAAATAAAACAATAATTGTTTTAAAGCCATATATTTCCACTCTGAAACTGATAAAAACAATTGCTTTCCTAACTTTTATTGAAAAACTTCTAAAAGGTGTAGACAACCTTACAAAGAAGTTGCCAAAACTTCCAAATACCCCCAGAGGAGAGAATCGTTCAATGATGGAAGACAGAGTACGAGAGCACACGACTTGAACCCAAGATCGATCGCTTGGGAAGCTAATGAGGTATATGCAAATCACAGCGTCGTAGCAGACTGTGATCAAGATGATAAGGACTGATAAGAACACTTGAAGGGTTTAAACCTTGAATAATTAGGATATTAAGAAGTTTGTTTGAGTAACGAAGGTGTTCTATGCCATACATGAGCGAGAAATTGAATGTGTCAATCTGCTTTTGAAGAGTAATTAGATGAATAATAAATATATCACACCTATTGATGAAAGTGGTTCTGCGATCGACTATCTATCTTCATCTAAAAATAATAATAATAATGAAGAAACTTAGATAATTGGAATATCAGTCTAATTTATTTTAAAATGTTATAATTCCGACGTTTCGGTGATAACCATCGCCTTCTTCAGGGATATGTAATGTTTAATAATTGACATAAACAGATTGTTTAGAATAAATAGTCAAAAATGTTTAAAACTTACAACAACTCTTAACAATTAACTATAAAACACATTAAAAAGAACATTATAAAAATCATAATCACAGTTTTAAATTTAGTACATGAATAATAATAATATTTTATCACATCTTGTACCCATTACTGGGTGTGGTACTCAGCAGATTTCGATAACTGATAATGTTTTTAACATAAAATGCGGCTACTAGTCTTTAAATCACGCCTTCTAACGATGTTAGTGGTGAGAGAGGCTCCAAGGTAAATATCAGTTTGTCAGTTGTGCGAATTACACTCAAATTACAATCCGACGTGTTGCTACTGAGTTATACAAATTTTTTTTTTACTATAACCGCCAGTGAGATCTAGATAACTATAGGAGTTACAGATTCATTTAAATTGAACGAAAAGTGTCACATTTGTAGGCCAATTTATGTTTTTGTTTTTTCGGAAAAATGCATAGATCACTAGCTTTGGGTAAAAATGTGGAAATAGCTTTTTCAAATAATTTTAATTCAAAATTAGTAGATAAAAAGAAAAGTTTCAAATATAGTACAATACGGTCCTAGGCAGGAAATTTTAAAGAGAGTGAAGTTGTCAGCTTACAACAGACGTTCCGGGCTGAGAACGTACAGGATTCTTTGTTACAAGTGCACTAAAATGACCTTTTTTTATTGTGTGTCTTGTTTTGTGACGAAATATCATTATCACCTGGTTTTAGGGCTAAGTTATTTTTGATAAAACGTTAAAAACAATTTAACTTAAATCCAAGCACACATACATATAATTAAAGCCCGGATTTTTAGGCAATTGCCTAGATTCAAATTTTAATATACTTCAGGCAATTTAGTTTTTCTATACTTAGGTAATATGTTTACGTGTAATGGAAGGTTTTTTTTTCGTGCCTTAGAGCCTATTTTGCCTATTTTTGTTGCCTATTCTAACTTTTATTGAGCAGACAAGGTTTATCATCTACTTCGTTGATTAATTCAGCACACGACAAAGTGATTCAACCAAACCTATAATATTTAAAGAACTTACTTTAATCAAGTTTTTGTGTGTGAATTTAAAATGCCGAAAGAAAAAACGTTTTTTAGTTAAAATTTTACGTGGCAATTCAATTGTCTCCATTAATCAATGGAGCTGAGGTAACTTTAGACGATATGGCTAAATATAAGAACGCTCCTGTCACATTTTGTGATGACGAACGAAGTTTTCAACTTACAAGCAAGTTCTGACAGACCGAAGACAGTCCCTTTCCGAAAATTTCATAGAGCAATTGCTTGTAACATTTTGTGAATTAAAGTATACTACATAATTTTTATTTGCATAATAGTTAATAAAATGAAAACCCTACATTATTATTTTTCAGATTGCGTTAATTTTTGTTTAAAATTATTTTTTTTAACGAAGAGTTGATACGAGTACCAATATTAGAAAAAGGATTCGTATATTTTTTTAAAACAAATTATTTACATTTAGGCTGCCTAAAATCCCACCTCTTTTGGAGTAATTACCGGCCTATATGTCTGCTTATTTGGGTGTTTTTAAGAGCCTAAATATCCGGGCTTTACATATAATAATATAATTGTCCGTCGTATAATATAAATGTAAACATTTTAGTTTATGGTATTTAAAATTAATACCTTTATAAATAATTTAAGATACATTAAAAATCTATTATAGAAACATAGTGTTATAAAACATAATTACAAATTGTGCAAAATAAAAATAACTATATAATTTATTACTGTTATAAAAGCACAGTCTACTTTATAATATACAAACATACTGTACTAGGCACTGTATGTAACCATATACACATTGTATTTTATTATCATTCATCAAACACGTTTTTATGCAACTATTACTAATTAATTTAAATTATGAATATGATATAGTATAGATACGTATAGCTACATGATAATACAGTCACGCTAATAAATTACATGCAAGCTACTGATGAAAATTGTTAAATTTATAGTAATTTATTTTTTATATGACCTTAATGGAAAGTATGCTATTTCAGCAGACATTTTAATATGGTAGGTGGCTCAGTGGTATCGAATCGGCCTGTGGATTTGAGAACGCGGGTTCGATTCCCATAGCCAACAAACAATTTTCACCACATTAAAATTACTTCTGTGGCCTTTCCACCACTAATATCTTTAGAGAAAGGGGCGTAATTTGGTGGTTGGTAACCACATTTCACACCTAGAATATATCACTTACCAAGATCTACTACGGCAGAGTGCCACACCCAGTAATGAATAAAAGGCGTGCCTTAATTCTAGGAACTATCATTATTTACTTTTAAACTATACAAGAGCTAAGAATTCGGTTAAATTACTAATTATACATTTTCTAGTGAAATAGTTATTTACACGCCAAGTGCGGGAACGATTGGTTCCTGAATGAGTGTATAGAACGAATCCGGGAACCTAGTTCACGCAAGAGGTTTGTACAATATTTTTTGTACGAAAAGTGTAAAACTATATAATCATCATCATTTATTTATTTATTTATTTATTTATTTAAATCACTACCCAACAGGTAAAACCTAATAATAGGGTTGAAAAAACTTATGTAACGTTACACAGAAAATGAAGCGAATATAAAAGTTAATACAAGTTATACAGAAAAGTACAATTAATTGTGAGACATATAATTTATAATATTCTTATAGAAACAAGCGTACTTAGTTGAGAAGAGGTCAACCTCAAGATTCAAACCATTAAATAAACTACACATACGAACTATGGGAGATTGCAGAAGCAAATTTGTCCTTGCAGGTGGGAGGCAGGGATGTGCGTGTAGTCTACTGCAAGTAATCTACGCCATTCTCTACGTGTAAACAATCATGTAGTCTACGTCTTCATTTTTCATGTAAACAATGTAGACTATGTAGACAATGAAAACACCTGTGTTCCCTTAAGTCAGATTAGAAATTTTATCCCTAGAACTAGGGAATTTTAAAAGTTGTTAGAAATTTTTATTTTTATTCTAGGGATTACATGAAAAAAATTAGTTGTGCAGGGCAAAACGTTCAAAATTTGTCAACTGGTTTCAGATAAAAATAGCGCCAAAGAAAATTCCGTCTGGTGAGGTGGCGCGTTGATCGATTTTAAAAATATGACAGTTCGTCCAAGACCCAAGACAGACATTCGTCTAGCAATGTATGAGCACTTGCTTTATTAGTTTTATTATATAAAGACCGATAATGACCCGAGCTCACGAATACGAATACTTGTAATAGTTACAAAGGAATAAATTTAGGTTATGTTCAATTTTACAACTGTCAGATGCATGATCTACATTGTTTACATTGTCTACGCCGCTAGAATTGTCGACGTATTGTCTACGTGTAGATGTAGACAATTAAAGATTACACGTAGATGCACATCTCTGGTGGGAGGTAAAACACATTTTGACTTCGAGTACAAATAACAGGAACAAGAAAGTTTAAAAGATATAGGCAATTCGAATCATCTATAAAATAATTAATTAATTTATAAAGATACAAAACAGATGAAATGCTACGTCTGACTGCGAGAGAATGAAAGCTAAATATATGCAGCAATATTTCATATGAAACACGATGATCAGGATATGTACCGATTATTTTATAATAAATAAACTTCAAGAACTTAGATTGAACTGAATCGATTACTTTGCTGTGACTGTCATAGATTGGATTCCATATAATGGAGCAATATTCAAGTTTAGATCTTACAAGAGAGTAATATAAGGAAAATATAGCCTGAATGTTATGGAAATTGCGTGTATTACGAATTATGAATCCTAACATTTTAAATGATGATGATGATACATTATGAATATGGTTAATGAAGGTCAATTTGGAGTCAAAAATCACGCCTAGATCTCGTATTGAAGAACACTTAGTTAAACTTGTGCCATTAATTTGGTAATCGAAATTGATTTGTATTTTTTTGCGAGTATACGTCACAATTTTACACTTGTCAATATTTAGATCTAGTTTATTAAGATGACACCAATTAACTAGCAAGTCAAGATCATTTTGTAATACTAAACAGTCGTTCGGATCAGATATAGAAGTAAATAATTTCAAGTCATCAGCAAATAATAAAACATTACTTTTAAAAATAGAGGAAATGTCATTAATAAAATAAAAAACGTGCAAGTACTTCAACAGAAACTGCTGCTGCTGCTATAAATGTTCATGTGCCGCCAGCTTTACAATCGATTCAAAGAAACGAAGTTGTGCCAGGATTCAGTATTTCAAATTGACAAAGTTGTACTATAAATATAAACATTCATAATAACATTCCACGAAACAATAATTAACATAAACAATAATATACCGTATACACATAACATTGCTTTGTAACCATTTTATAACTAATACCACAGTAATGTCAAATTTCAATTGATTTAATTTTCATGTAATTAAAATAAAGAGCGTTATATTATTTACTAATTTCATTTGAAGTATACAGTAAATTTAATAAACTTGTTTAATTTCATATCTATGTTGTTACAATTTACCTTACGTTTGTAGGTTATGTGTTTTCACTGCTGTCGAGTGCTGTTATTTCGTTGCCAGCAGCGTGAACCAAATGCACTAAATTTATCATTTTAAAATTAAATATCATTCAATATTCCATCATTTTCTTTTATTATTATTACGCAAAAGGGTGTTTGAGATACTATACTTTTTTATTATAAATATAGTTTTTTAATAAGTGCTTTGGAAATTGGAGTGTTTTTTTCGCACTCGTGCGGGAAAATGACGTTTCGGTTGTTGTGTAGACGACGCGAAACAACACATTTTAATGTACGAGTACAAAAATAGTTATTTGTGTATTAAGAGCGTAAAGTGAATCTTTGTTACTCGAACTCGGTAATTGCAGCGCGAGCCGAATATTTGTTATAATTTTGTTTTATTATTTTGGAGCGGTAAATAATAAAAACGAAATAAAATAATATATTAAGTTATCGAAAAACAAAATCAAACAATCAATAACATTGATTTTCGGGCTCATTTACTCTTTTCTAATCATATTATATATCTTTTAAATATTGAACTTTTTTTCTAATTCCACTTTTCAGCAAACAGTCTGATAAATGTTATCGCAGATATAATTATTTTCAATAAATTAGCTTTGGAAAGCAATTGAACGAATTTGAGTCCGCAGGGTAAATAAGGTGTCGACCATGGAAATCGAATTCGGGTTCTCATGTTTGTAAATACATATATTTGTTTATTTTTCTGAAAATGTGTATATGTAAAATGTGGAGATAGTCATCATTTATTAATCTAAATTTATAATGAATGTAAACATTAGTAAAGTAACTAATCATAATATACATATTATAAACATATAACACGTGCTGCAGAAAAAAATCTTGAAATATGTTACAAATTTTTGATAGACACCTACGCGTAACATAAAATATAAATATATCAGTTGTAGCAAATCTCGGTAAGATACACAGTGTTTCTATACCTATGCACGAAACTTCAATGGATTATATAATTTGAAATACTGATTATAAAAAAAATATTAGAAATTTGCTAAAGTGACTGCCTGCTATATAAAGTCTACATTTTTAGTACCACTGGTTTGAGAGCGGATTTAATTATTTATTAAGTACCTATGTTAATAATTAAATAACAATTAGTATAACACAAATAATTTACATTAAGCAATATTTCATATTTACATAATAAGTGATTATTTATAGTAGTATGGGGTAGGTGGCTCAGTGGTATCGAGTCGGCCTGTGGATCTTGAGAACCCTGGTTTGATCCCCACTGCCGACAAACAATATTCACCAATTTAAATCTACCTCTATGGCTCCCCTTCCACTAACATCTTTGGGGGCCGTGATTTGACGGCTGGTAATCGCAAACAAATATATCACTTACCGAAAACTGCGTACGGCGGAGTGCCACACCAGTAATGGGTAAAAGGCGTGATGATATATTTATTTATTTGTAGATAGTACTTAAAATTTTATTTATATATATATATATATATATATATATATATATATATATATATATATATATATATATATATATATATAATATAGTCTATAATAGGTAAAATGAATAAATATATCATCACGCCTTTTACCCATTACTGAAAGTGGCACTCCGCCGATTTATGTACGTGAAGGGTTACCAGCCGTCACATTACGGCTCCCAAAGATGTTAGTGGAAGTGAAGTCACAGGGGTAGTTTTAATATGGCGAAAATTATTTGTTAGCTGTGGGAATCAAATCCGAGTTCTCAAATCCACAGGCTGACTCGATACCATTGAGCCACGTATCCCATGTCTTTAATATATAACCCATTAAAGTTTCGTTAATAAGTATAGGAACACACTATATTTTCCACGTGAAGTGCGGTTACCAAAGGTCTAATTACGACCCCCAAAAATGTTAGTGGAATAAATTTGTCGGCAGCTAAAATCGAACTCAGGGTCTTAATCCACAGACCGACGCGTTTTCGTTTGTAGTCAATTGCACCACCAAAACTTTAATTTTAAACTATAAACAAAAGCATATCGAATGTTTGATAATAATATGAATTTTTGTAAAATTGTCTGTGTTTAATTTATTATTTTATTGCAATTTTTATCTACACAAGAATCATTGATTTTATTAATAGCTATGTACCTATTTATGTTTCATCTGAAATTTTTGTATTGTATAAATAAGACTTCTCCTTATTAAATAAAATTTCAAACATGTAATATGACACGGCTAAACTTATGTATATAATTCAATGAATAAAATAAATAAATAAAGAATATAACTTTAATTGCATTAATTAATTTAAGTCAAGTTTTGTTGGTGTAACTGGCACTTGTTAGAATAAATTTAATTTCCACACATTTAATTTCTTTCTTTAATTTTATGTAAGTATTTTTAATAAAACAGAATGGCGAAATACTGTGACAGATTTATAGCCCGCTTTTAAAGGATGAAAGTACAAAGAGGGTAGAAGATATTAAAGTGTTGAGTGTTACAATTAATTTGACGCCCTCTAAGTTAATATTTGACAGTAGAAAGGCACAGTACAATCTGAAGCATAATTTTTCGGACTATAAACTCTTTGATGTGTTCGCGTTTTAAAGTTAAATTAATTAAATTCGCCAGTGATTTATACTACCTAATTTTTCAGTACTGCTTTTCTACTGTTTTTCTTGTGTTATACTGTTTCCAAAAAATTTACTTATCAATCGGATTACGGATATTAAAGTGGGTTTGTTATCTTCATTTTAATATTACTTTTAACACCATTTAAGGGTGTCAAGTAGATTAAATTATGTACTTTATTTTTAATCTAAACTAATGCAAACCAGTAAGCAAGGTAAGCATTGCAAGAAACCATCTTCGGGCGCCGAAATAAATAAAAATTGAGAAAAAAAATCATTCTTCGATCCGTCAAACGCTCATTTCACGGTGTATAATGATGTCTCATCATTCCGTTTCGGAACATAGGGGCCGGGCACACCGAGCCGCATTTTTTACACTGCCGTACTGCCGGTTTCTTTAGTCAAATTATTTAAGGCGTATAAGTGACTAGCTTATAGCTCCCGAGTGTGATAAATACCTGTAACTGTATTTTTGTATTTAACGACAAATCACACATTGTCGGCAGGCGGATTCGAACTGACGAACCTTGTCACATTATGCTAAGAGATGTGCCTTAACACGCTCGGCCACGATGTAGGTATACAAATAACTACAAGTAGATAATACTATCTTACTTTTTCGCTTTTTCAACAAAAGATTAAAATACACCATCACCAACAGGACACTAACTAAATTCATATTCAGAGTAAGATTTCTCATATAGCTGAGGAAGCTGAACGTAGAGTGGCAAATTTGGAAAGACTTAAATTTCTAGAGCATTTTTTCTGTCATACATACACATTATTATTTAATTAAAATTCTGATTTATATAATGTAAACGAATTAAACAATTAGTATTATGATTTGATATTTGACTATAGGTGCTTTCCTTTTACAGCGAGATTAGCTCTGAATACACTTAACTAATAGATTCTCTGTTTCTTTTAAGTGGGGTAGACTAATCTGCCTCTATTCAGTTTCTTCGTTTCTGCCTTTGCAACACACCGCGAAAATATACCTGTACTAATCGCACGCCCGCACTGTGATTTTTAAGTAAGTTTGTAAAAATTATAAATTTTCTTTAAATCTATTTAACACTAATTAACTTATCACAAAATTAAAACGACAAACGGTCTAGCATAAACTTGTTAAAATACCACTGATAAAGGACAAACAAATTTAGTTTTCTCTCTGCTTTTAGGGAGCATTATGATCAGTTCGGTATTTATCACACTCGGGAGCTATAAGTTAGTCACTTATACGCCTTAAATAATTTGACTAAAGAAACCGGCTGTACGGCAGTGTAAAAACTGCGACTAGGTGTGCCCGGCCCCTATGTTCCGAAACGGAATGATGGGACATCATTATTATGATCAGTTCAGTTGATTTTTTAAATGCAATTTCTTTCGATAATATTTATCACATTGTTTACTAACAAATAAATGAAGAATTATACTTGTTACATTAAAAATATACGTTTAGTCTAAAATAAGAAAATAACATAAGTACAAATAATTAAATTTGTAGAAAAATATGTACCTACACAAAATTTGGTATTTATTGGCTAGATTTAAAACCTCGGCTGTAGTTCGTCTGTGAAACGCTAGTCGCGGCCCTAAATCTGATTTGCCTCATTAAACAAATAACTATAATATAGGAGTCTTGGGATCGATGCTGCGTTAGACACTATAACAGAAAAATTCAGTTGACGCCATGCTTCGTGCCTAGGTGACGTGGTGTAGTGGTTAGCATCTCTGCTCGGAAACAGATAATCCCTGGTTTGAATTCAACCGAATTTTTCTGTCATTAACTTCAAATAACTATTATTTACTTATTTAAAAAAGCACTCAACCGGGCATTAAAGAGAACATTTAAATTACAATATATCCTATACTCTAATACGAACAATTCTGGTCTTTCTGTCTTTCTACCTGTGTCTGTAACGATCTTACTCGTAGAATCAGCTGTAAATATTTTGATAAAACATGGTATTCTAATATTTTTTTTACCTCAGAAAACTATTAGCTAGATGTTATCTTTCGATAAATGTATTTAGTACCTTATCGTGAAAGAAAATAGGGCATAAAATTTATTAAAAAAATATTCTTAAAAGTATAGTCATGTAAGTACTTTTTGTACTCGTAACCTTCAAAATGACACTTCCCGCACGCAACACTCAATCTGGAACAAGTGCTTCCCGATCAACTCGACTGTAAAAATTGCAAAAAACACTGGCCCTTTGGAACATTCTAAAATAAATCTGTCTTGATAATAATAAAATCTAATTTATAAAATACAACTTCCTTAAATTTTCCTTTATTAACAGTTTGGGAAATAAGAGTAATTTGCTAAAATTCTTTCAACATTGTGCATCAGTGCCATCTATTTGACATCCTCTGAACTAAAGACGTCATTGATACATCTTGCAGATTGTAATGAAACAAAAACCGCGACTAATACTATATAAATAATAAGAAAACACACATATTGTGGAATATAACAACTTAATTTAATGGAAAATTAAGATTATAACAACATAAAATGCTTAAATTAATTATTCTATTTTAGGTTAGGTTTGCTATTTGAACTAAAAAACTATATTTTTAGATTGGGAAGAGCCATAATTGTTACAAGTATTGTTATAAACATTTATAGTAAAATTTTGACAATTAGAAATCGAAGTTCTTGGAGCAGCTTGGTTTGCAATTGATAACGATTGTGTATAATTTGCAGATTCTGGTGTACTCACAAAAGTAGAAATTACAGATGTATTTTTTTAAATACCAGTACTCGAACAACAAATATTATACAAAGTACTTGCGTGAAGACGTCTTCCGCTCATTCGCGCTATTAAAAACACTCCCTCCTTGCAGTCGCTCGTGCTTTAAAAATGCGCTCATGCGGGAACATCGTCTTCCCGCACTTAGTTCGATAATAACTATAAGGTAATGCAGACCCAAGAAATAGATTGAGATCAAAATCAACTCGATATCATCAACAGATTTCGAGACATTAGCGAAAATTTAAAAGAAAAATGTAAAACAAAGTTGATTTATCTTTTTCTTGATTTATTATATTTTTATTTTAAATATCCTACCTGCCGTTATTTTTCGAGCGAAGCTCTGAGTTCTAGATATTATTTATTTATTTATTTATGTTACAATATGTCATAATTTGTTCTGGTATAAGTTGGAAAAATTAATAATTAAAAAAAAATGTATGAATAAAGTAACTCATTTTTAATTTCTATTACAGAAAGTCAATTCCTCTCTTTATCAATGAAGAGGATAGTTATGAGAAGGATGTGTTATTCTACGTGCAACTTGGAGAACCTAGGATGGCGGATGGTAAGTACACCCCCTACGTAATTACCTAATTTAACTCATTTTTGTTTGATTTCTTAGATTCATGTCTTTTTCTTGTTACATATCTTTTTGACGGATTTGTCATAGTCGGTATGTTATATTTTATTTATTATTTCGTTCATTGTAATTTATAAGTATTTGAAAATTTTTCTAAGAAATATTTGTCACGAATAATAAATCAGTGAGTGTAAAAAATTGAACAGGTTTTATGATTGATAAATATCGTGACTAAACTTTAATTCACCATGGTTTAAAAATATTTTGCACGTTAAATAAATGGCGTTTATGATCACTAGATTACGTATTTGCTTAAAATATTTATATTTATTTGTTCGATTTGACCCTGAATAGAGGACGCAGTGAAAATGGTAACTCGAGCAGAGAAAAAGCCACCCAACATGAGAACAGAACAAGAAAAAATCGCACTTATGGGACGTCCACGACTTGGTGACGTCATCAGAGCACAGATTCGTATTAAGGAGAGCAAGGAATTCAAGGTACAGAATCGGCTTTCATAGTAATAATAATAATAAACATTTATTTGTAAATCGCAATATGCATACACAATGTGATTGGTACACAGTATTTCAT
The DNA here is from genome assembly GCA_947425015.1 of Pterostichus niger. Classification (NCBI taxonomy): domain Eukaryota; kingdom Metazoa; phylum Arthropoda; class Insecta; order Coleoptera; family Carabidae; genus Pterostichus; species Pterostichus niger. The sequence continues at coordinate 12,443,186 of OX380337.1, read as the reverse complement.
TTTAATAATTCTTAACATTTCATTTCATTTTAATTTTAGTATCTGAAGTATCATGGCAGTATTGGATATTACTCATTTAATATAAAAGATCTGGTTCGAAGGGCCTGCAGAACATAGTTATATATGGCGATTACATAGTTTAGTCGGGTCGGTTATGGTGAGGACATTTTGCGCGAAGTTAGTTCTTGTGACGGTCGTCAGCTATGACTGGATATAATGAGTCCGGAAAGGGGTATACAGCGGGCATCTTACTATAAAATGTCAATTTTCCTATAATATGAATCACGATGTAATATACGAGTAGAAGATGGCTGAACGGGCAGAGCAACGACTCTGTGTCTAGCTTCAGAGGTTTTATCACTAGATGTCAAGACCCGATTTTAATATATTTCTACACGAATAATATTCATGAAGTTAGTTAACAAAAATTGTCAAGTGAGCAGTCATATAAATATTAAAACTTAGTAAAAAGTAAAAAGAATTGGCAAATGTAGAACACGATACAGAAATAATTATTTTAAAAGTTGTATTATTTATACAATATTTAAGCAAAATATTTGATACAACATTTGACGTATTATGTGACACTTGCAATCAAGTGTCATTATTAAAGGCCGGATTTTTAGGCAATTGCCTAGATTCAAATTTTTATATACTTCAGGCAATTTCGTTTTTCTATACATAGGTAATATGTTTACGTGTAATGGAAGTTTTTTTTCGTGCCTTAGTGCCTATTTTGTCTATATTTTGGTTATTGTGCCTATTTTACCTTATACAGCCTATTTTTGTTGCCTATTCTAACTTTTAATGAGCAGACAAGGTTTATCATCTACTTTGTTGACTAATTCAGCACTCGACAAAGTGTTTCAACCTAACCTATAATATTTAAAGTACTTACTTTAATTAAGTTTTTTTGTGTGAATTTAAAGTGCCGAAAGAAAAAACGTTTTTTAATCAAAATTAAACGTGGCAATTCAATTGTGTCTTTGCCATTAATCAATGGAGCTGAGGTAATTTTAGACGATATGGCTAAATATAAGAACGCTCCTGTCACATTTTGTGATGTCGAACAAAGTTTTCAACTTACAAGCAAAGTTCTGGCAGACCGAAAACAGTCCCTTTCCGAAAATTTTATAGAGCAATTGCTCGTAATATTTTGTGAATGAAAGTATACTACATAATTTGAATTTGCATAATAGTTAATAAAATGAGAACCCCACATTATTATTTTATTATTATTTTTAAGATTTCGTTAATTTTTGTTCAAAATGATTATTTCTTTCTAACAAAGAATAGATACGAGTACCGATATTAGAAAAATGATTCGTTTAGTTTTTAAAAAAACAAATTATTTACATTTAGGCTGCCTAAAATCCCGCCTATTTTGGAGTAATTACCGGCCTATATGTCTGCTTATTTGGGTGTTTTTAAGTGCCTAAATATCCGGGGTCTAGTCATTAGCATTTAGCTATGACCGCGAAGGGAACACAGTAAAGAATACAATGTCGTTGCTGTTTTCAGATCTCGTGCTAATTCCTATTAGTTCATATATCGTGCAGTTAATCATGCCCTTAAGTAGATTTAAAGTTAGCACTTGAACACTGACCTTTTAGAAATAAGATATTATTAAGAATGTTACACTTTATATTTTATAATAGATCTTATCTACTGGGGTGATAGTATAAAGTAGGTTTAAATTTAATTGTAGATTATGAACGTTACTATGCGTACGAACTGCTTAATCCACATCCAATATTTGAATTGCAAATAAAATAGTTATTTATGAATAATATAAATTGTCCCGCGTGATGGCCGCGCGGGTTGCGAGCTTGACTCACGACCACAAGGTCGTGGGTTCGTTCCCGCCCGCGGCGGTCATACAAAGGCATATCGGCATATGACCTCTGAGTAGTTGGTCATATACATATATATATATATATATACAGGGTGTAACATGAAAACCTGGCTTTAGGCGTTTAACATGGGAAATCAGTTTTTCCTTGCGCAAAAGTGGCCAATTGATTTTAGACAAAAATGCTTCAAATAAAAGTTGTAGAGCTTGAAATTATGGATCTAAATCAGTTTTCAGATTTTATTTTGCACATTTTTTAAGCGAAATAATCGCATTAATATTTTATAAGAATTTCTTCTTTATAGTGATAGCCATGGAATTGAGACAAAATGATAAACAAATGTATGACGTTTTAACTGTCAGAAAAGTTTAGTTTGATATAGATTTGTGATTTATTTAAGTGACAAAGGTGATTGTTGTTATATCATTATTAAAAATGGATAACTATTCACATGAAGAAAAGTTACAAATTATTAAGTGGAATTATTCTGGTGAAAGTTTTCGAAGAATACGTGATTTAATCAGTATTATTTGGCCGCACCATAACATTCCAAGTAAAACAACAATTCAGAACTTTATTACCAAATTTGAGAAGACCGGTACATTTAATAATCAAGTGGAACAGGAACAGGGACGTGTGCATGGAGATAGAAATAATAATAACGATGACAATGTACTAGCATTAATAGAAATGGAACCAAATCTCGGTGTACGAGAAATTTCAAAAGAACTAAATATTAGTTTCAAATACAAATACTATTCTTATAAAGTACAAAACCATCAAGAAATTTTTGGACACGACTGCGAACGACGCGCAACATTTTGCGAAATAATTATGGAAAAGCCCAACAATGATTGGAGGTTTTTAAAAAACATATTATTTACAGATGAGTGTACATTTACGCTGAATGGCGAACTAAATAAAAATAATTTTCGACACTGGTCTCAGAGAAATCCGCACATTGTTATTGAATCCAGAACACAATATCGACAATCAGTAAATGTATGGGCAGGAATTTTAGGCAATAAAATTATTGGTCCTTTTTTTATTAATCGATTAAATGGAAACAATTATTTAGAATTGTTACGAGAAATAGTGGGACCGGAAATAGCCCACGCAAATAATGAGTATGTGTGGTTCCAGCACGACGGCTGTCCTGCACATAATACAAGAGAAGTTGTAAATTAACTATCAGTAAACTGGCCAGCACGGTCCCCAGAAAAAGATACAATGCCATCCAAGAACTTAAAAACGCTGTTGTAGGCGAATGCAACAAAATAAATATTAGACAGTTGTGCAATGTTAAAAATGTTTCTACAATAGATTAGGCTACCGCTTAGTACAAAACGGAGGACTTTTCGAGCATCTTTTGTAATTTAATATTATTTCTAAATAAATAAAATAATTATTTGCGTAAAAATTCTATTATTTATTATAATAAATATTAAAAAATTATAAAATAAAATTATCCAATTTCAATAATGATATAACAACAATCACCTTTGTCACTTAAATAAATCACAAATCCATTTAAAACTAAACTTTTCTGACAGTTAAAACGTCATACATTTGTTTATCATTTTGTCTCAATTCCATGGCTATCACTATAAAGTAGAAATTCTTATAAAATATTAATGCGATTATTTCGCTTACAAAATGTGCAAAATAAAATCTGAATACTGATTTAGATCCATAATTTCAAGCTCTACAACTTTTATTTGAAGCATTTTTGTCTAAAATCAATTGGCCACTTTTGCGCAAGGAAAAACTGATTTCCCATGTTAAACGCTTATGGCCAGGTTTTCATGTTACACCCGGTATAAAATAATAATAATATAAATAATATTTAAATGAAAAATAAATATTATAAATAGAAATAAAACAGATAAATTACGAGTATGTACTTACAATGATTACAAGTAATAGCCATTAACATACCTAGGAATATTACGAGTATCATAACAGCCGCAGATTTCAGTTTGAAATCCGAGCTCGTATCTCATAACATCCGTGGTTTGTCAATAGTTTATCGGTTTCAGAATATAAACACGTTAACGTCATTAATAAATATTATTTTTTTAAATTCTTTTACGAATAACGTCATTGTCAACATTTTTGAAAGTGATCAAGTAAGTCTGTGGTCTGTATGTAATTTTGTGCATGTAAACATAGGTTTTATATCCTGAAACCGGTAAAATTTTATAATAATATTTCACTAATAAATCTTCACACATTCCACAAGAAGTGCCCCTTTTTAAACAAATTGAGGTACAAACTTATAAAACGTATTTAGAATAAAATGCTGAACAATTTTTATTATTCCTCGGGCATGGCCAAACCGGCTGAAATTCGTTGTTTGAACCTTTAGGAGCACTTTTGTAAGATTTGAGAAGTTGATATGGATAAGGTTTTTGTTATGAAGAACAAACAAAACTTTACATTTTCTAACATGCAAAATCAAAAAGCTAAAAAACCTACAAGTAAATATTTGACAAAACTCATCATTCTCTGTAATCGACACACAAGAAGCTGGACTGAAGATCGCAAATGGGTTTTGTACAGTGGTGTGCCGTGAATTTTATTAAAGGGAAATCTGTTATTAATAAAAATACAATTTTTCTGGAACTGACTAATATCCATACGCGAAGTACTTGATTTTTTCATCATTTACATTACCATGACAACGCGTATTTTGCACCCTAGTGCGCAATATGAGTATTTTGCGCACTGTTTCGTATTCTAGTGCGCAAAATGAGTATCTCGCGCACGCTCCCAAATTATTTGTTGTCAGGTTTCATTAGTTACAACACATCAATAGTATTATATTAATATTATTGTTGATTGTTTTCCTTCAATTTACTTAAATAAATCAATAATTATCGTGTTATTCTTCATTTACAATTGTAGAAAAAATGTTGTTTGTATTTCGCGGGCAAAATTCTTGTTTTTTGGCGCGTTCAAATGACTTTTATTGTCTCGACCTGCGGTCTCGACTAAAAGTAACATTCTCACACGCAACAAAAAAAACACTCATTTTGCGCACTTAAAACAAAAATAACTTTTTTCTAATTAGAAATTTTAAAATCAGTCTGATATTAAACATCACTTGAGTTATAAAGTTTTTTCATGAAAATTTATTCCAAATTGATTCAAAGTTAGAAGGAAACTATGAAATTCAATTGTGACGGCTAGCTTAATCTGATTTATGAATGTGGTTCTGTTAGCGAATTAAATTGCAATACTGCCCTGTAGATCGTAGAACTACGACGCTATATATCATTGTCTGTCATACGGAACGTTTTACCATAATGAAAATTTCAGTCGTGGGAAATTGCGGTCAGAAAATCACTTGCGAAAATTGAAAAAGTCTGCGTGGTTTTTCACACACCAAAACTTTTTTTATTTATTAAAGTAAATTTCATCGCGTTTCTTACCACCCATTCTTGCATACCACAGATCTTACTGTAGTATGAATTATAAGGATGACTTTTTTCAATGAAAAGTTGTGCTATTTTTTATTTGATTATAAAGAAAAGATAGTTAACAAAGCAACACATATGTTTTTATTCTTTCATTTGTTTCAAAGATGCAGTGTAAAACAATTGAACATAACTCGCGTTTCATTTGTTCTTTGAAACAACTGCAACCCGACGATACTTACCTACTACTTTGTTACGATTTCCTTTTATTTTTGTGTTCCGTGCAATTATCCTAGTTGACAATGTTTTAAGCTGAACTGCTTTTCTATTGTTTTCAAATTGTTATATACCATATATCTTTTTTTACAAAATAGTAAATTCGAATGCTAAATTTTTATTTATATATTCTATCCCTACTATAAAATTTAGAGAAATAAGTAAATACAATTTGTTTTTTAATCAAAAACTAAATTATCATAAATATAATCTCATATTCCCTTCTTTGTATATATGCCTGTTTCATAGTTAGTTCTAGTCCCTTAAAGCTCTGATAAAACCCGAAGCCTAGGATCTCAAATATCGGAGACTTGTCATGGTTTTAATATTATTACCATCAGTGGTGTAACGATCCCTCCGAGGGCCCTGGTGTCTGACCAGGGCCCCGGAGCCCCTCAGCTAAGCAAGAAAAACTCCTTCAATAAGTCATTATTATGTTACTATAAGTTATTATTAGTTGTAATAATACCGGTTAATTACTATCAATGGTGTTAATTCTTCATAGGTTCAATTCATATTATTATTATTAATTAATTATTTAATTATCAATAGGCATTAATAGCTTTTATAATCATTATATTTACAATTATTGCTGCTTCCATATACCGCAGCTGTACATTTCTCACTACACACATATTACAATGCTATATATTTTAATTTTTAATTTTATTAAATTCTACATCGCAAAAAAAATTCACATTTCCCCCTGGGCCCGGGGCCGCAGGCCAGTGTACCGGCTGGACCAGCAGTAGTTACGCCAGTGATTACCATTATGTATTAAATAATATAAATTTTCTTTCACGTAACTATTTCAATTTGTGTCGTTATAAGGTATAAACAAATTGGAAATAATATATAAAAATATTGATAATTTTTTTAAAACTATACAACATTTATTTCATATTTTTACATACATACATACTAAATCCCACCAAATGGAGTAGCACGAACTTTTAAAATATTTACACAACATTCATTAGATTCACCAATTTAAATCTACTCCTGTGGCTCCCCCTCCACTAATATCTTTGGGGGCCGTGATTTGACGGCTGGTAACCGCACTTCGCGCGAAAAAATATATCACTTACCGAGATCTGCTAAGGCAGAGTGCCACACCCAGTAATGGGTAAAAGTCGTGATAATATATTTATTTATTTTTATTTTATTTCATTAGATTCATCAAATAATCTTCGTCAAACATTCTCATCCTAGTACATGCTATCCCTGTTTCAACCACATTTATAGTTCTCTCCATAGTAGCTCATTTATTCCTCACGCACGCTCGGAATCTTTCATCACGCAACAAATCTTCAGCTAGGGGAGAGTTGCTGAAATCGTACTCCTTAAGAAAATTTGATCTTCGGGCAAATTTGATTTACTTATTTAAACATGTATTTAGAGCAAACAATATAGTTACGTCTTATCTTTTCACTCAAGGACAATTAATTTATTTATGACATATTAATTATATTTTCCTTATTTATCTGTCAAAAGGTACGATTATGACAACCGGTTGCATAAATCGTACTCGGTTATCTCCAAAATTGTACCTGTATTTTAAGTAATCAAATAAAGTAAAGCATATGCAGTTAGCAATATATTACCTAAATTATTTATCTATTTAATATTACATTGGAATTTTATTTAAACAGTAATTATAAATTAAATTCAATTAGAAAATTAAATCAAGTGCATTTGTCATATCATTTTCGGTTCTCAGATTTCAGCGAAAATACGCATTTTGATCCTCCCTGAATCCATTTTGACTAATTTCGTCGTGACGTCTGTACGTACGTATGTATCTCGCATAACTCAAAAACGGGAAGCCGTAGAAAGTTGAAATTTTGTATTTAGGACTGTTTTAACATCTAGTTGTGTACCAACCTGTTTGGTCATTATATAACTTCCGGAAGTGGTACTTTACTTGAAGCCTATAATACATTTTAATGAAAAACTATATTCAAATATAATCCAAACCTTTTCAAATTTGGTGTATAATTAAAATAGACTAATCGGAAGTGATACATTACATGAAGCTGCTAATAGTTTTTCTTGAAAAAATGGTATTATTTTGATTTTAGAAATAAATGCTGTAAATAAAAGTTTTACAGAATTAAATTCTGCGTCTAGCACATTAAGAATTATTAAATTAGCCTTTTGTATAAGCGAGATATCTAAATTTAAAAATTAAATTAATGGGGTAGGTGGCTCAGTGGTATCGAGTCGGCCTGTGGATCTTGAGAACCCTGGTTCGATCCCCACAGCCGACAAACAATTTTCACCAATTTAAAAAATCTACCCCTGTGGCTCCTCCACCACTAATATCTTTGGAGGCCGTGATTTGACGGCTGGTAACCGCACTTCACGCGAAAAAATATATCACTTACCGAGATCTGCTTAGGCAGAGTGCCACACCCAGTGATGGGTAAAAGGCGTGATGATATATTTATTTTATTTATTTATTTAAATATTTCTTGTTTCTTGCAATTAAGTTTGCTATGAATTAGAACAAAAAATAAGGAAAAAATAAGAAATTTAATGTCAATGTCAAATTACGTCAAATATGTGCAATAAAAAAATGTCGGTATAGTATAATACGCGTACACGGAAGTCATATGGTGTCCACATCAGATTTTTTTTATTTAGAGTGCAATTTCTTAAATCGTACCAGTACGATTATAGATACTCTGTAGTGGTACGATTTAAGAAACTTAGCACACTTGTTAAAATATCAACATAACTTCCATAGTACGTATAAAATATACATCAAAATAATACTAACAAATAATACAATAATGCTAGTGTTATAAAAATATAGGAATGTAAAGAAAACTATTACTTTGCAATTAATATCAGCTAAATAAGGTCGTTAAAATTCTACATCAAACTTACCTCATTTTTTATGTATCTAGATCTCACACATGCCGCCATGATTTATTTAGATTTTTTACCTACCGGGTGTCTACTTTTTTTTTGTTATATAGGAAATTCAATAGTAAAATTTTCATTACGTCATAAATTTTTTCCCTGTTAATTTTAGAGCAAAAGTTTAAATACAAAACTTGTTCAGAAGTAAAAACTGCGTCCAACGAGCTCTTATCTATTGATATACAACGATCTTGTCACGAGATACAGGTAAATTAAAATTTCCATCTTTAAGCTGTTTACAGAGTGCCATGAAAACTAAAACAAATAATAGTATTGTTTAGTATTCTTTTAATTTGACAGTTTGTGTTCTTTTAATTGTTACTTTGGTTTCATTAGGATTAAAATAATAGAAAGATTTACTACAAATGAAAATGAATTCGGTATTAAAATTTAGGGAAACCCAAATAAAAATTAATTGTGAAGTGTAGCTTAAAATAATTAATTTTTATACAAATAAATAAATACAAAATAAAATAATGTTGTATGGTATCAACAAGATGCATGTCCGGCACATTGTAGTAGGAATATTAAATCATATTTATATGAATGTTTTTCAAATTCTTGAATTGGTAGAGGAGGACCAATTAATTGGCCAGCTAGATTCATTTTCATTTGTAGTAAATCTTTCCATTATTTTAATCTGAATGAAACCAAAGTAACAATTAAAAAACACAAACTGTAAAATTAAAAGAATACTAAACAATACTATTATTTGTTTTATTTTTCATGGCACTCTGTAAACAGCTAAAAGATGGAAATTTTAATTTACCTGTATCTCGTGACAAGATCGTCGTATATCAATAAATAAGGGTTCGTTGGACGCAGTTTTTAATTCTGAACACCTTTTATATTTAAACTTTTGCTCTAAATTTAATAGAGAAAAATTTATGGTGTAATGAAAATTTTACCATTGAATTTTCTACATAACAAAAAAAAAGTAGACACCCGGTATATAATCGATATATCATTTACTTCATCTATTTAACACTAAATGTCGTCAACAGTCAGTTACTACAGAAAACGTCACCAGGTACGATTTAGGTGACCAGTCCGCATTAAGCAACTCTCCCCTACATCCATCCATTCGCACCGAATCCTATCCAATATTAAGTTCGTATAAAACATCCAATCCGAATTTCGTATAAAACATCCGCTTCGAAGAAAAAATCTGAAATTCAGATGAAATAATTTTTAGACATAGATGAGTAAAAAATATAAATTTCAATTTGACTTTATTGAAATATCATAACGCTACAAAAATATATAACATTTTTTTTTAGAATCAAATTAGAAATTTAGTTTCATCAATAAAAATAAAAATATATCATCACGCCTTTTATCCATTACTTGGTGTGGCACTCTACCGTTGCAGATTTTGGTAAGAGATATAATTATGCGCATGAAGAACGTTAACAGCCGTCATATTACGGCCCTCAAATATTTTAATGGTGGAGGGAAGCCACAGAGATAATTTGTATATGGTAAAAATTGTTTAGCGACTCGATATCACTGAGCCACCCGCCTAATAAAACCTGTTTAATTATATTCTTTCATTTAACGTACGTTCAACAAACGTCCTCAAATGATCTCAACTTATTTACGCCTTCTCTTTTAATTAACTAACTCATCACATCTGTTAGTATAAATAGAAAATATTAAATGAAAATTCATTTTTGTGCAATATATGTTATTAATAAAAAATGCATCATTTAATAAAAATATGATTAGTAGAACGCATTTATTACAAATCGAATCCTGAGCCTCGCACTATTAAAATTAGTTTTAGGTAAATATATTAATAGAATTACAATATAGTTATTTGTGTATTAAGGGGTAAGGCCACTCTAGAATTTTTTTAAAATGCATATTTTTTATATTTGCTTAAATTATAGTTCAAACCCTTAGGAATAAGGGACAATTAATTTAAATACCGCGCGGAAGTATTTCAGAGGAAAAAAAGCATATATCTATTAGTACTAGTATTTATATAGATATATGACTCGAAACTTTAAACGCGTTTTTCTCGAAATCATATTTTCAAAATCGGGCGAAAAGAAATCTGAAATACTAATTGATGGATCTTACTGAATCTTTTTATTTCTTATTCTAGATATAAAATACTAAAAAAGTACGGGGGCTTTTTTTTAAAGTGCTTCATTCGTTTTTATACAGAAATTTAGTCCAGAATAATGAACTTTTTTTCAAACGTGCGCCATTTTGTTAAAAATCCAAATTTTCAAAATCCCGCCCGTAGTTTTTTAGAGTATACATCAGAGATTAAGAAAACATATCCCTTTTTGACCCAGGTCTATTGCTGTTCCCGGAATGTTTTCGCCCGATTTGCCCTACGCGCCGAGAGAAGTCGCCATTTTTTTTTAATTTCTGACGACAATTTTGAATATTTTCTTTAAAAAAAAAATTTAAATAAACTTTAAAGAGCACTAAATAAAAATCCAAAAACAGTTCTTAAGCAGCACGTTTAGATTTCGTTAAAAAAAATCTTGAAAATGACCCTTTTTTTCCTTGTCTAGAGTGGCCTTACCCCTTAAGAGCGTAAAGTGATTCTTTGTTATTTGAAGACGGTAATTGCAGCGCGAGCTGAAGGCGAGAGCTGCAATAGTGTAAGAGGAACAAAGACACTTTACGCTCGTGATACATACATAATTTTTTCTACGATTGTATCTTAAAATTATTAAAAAACGTATGCGTACTGAAAATAAATTCGTTCTGTCAACTGTCAATATAACAAGTTTCTGTTTTGTTTGTATCCATGGTAACTATTGAAATAAGAGCACATTTAATATCTTTTTCTACAACCATTAAAAAAGTAGGCGTTTTTGAATTTTTGAATAAATGTTAATTATTTCTGCACTAGTGCAGAAAAGTAATTTAATATAAATAAACTCTATACAGTATACTTTCTTGAGTTTGTTTGTCATTGTCAGTTGTCATGGATACATTAAACCAGGTATCTTTCTAAAGTTTCTAAATTAATAAAAAAATTCAGAGATGTTACAATTACTGAAATTTGTTTTATTATTTTTATCAAAATTTGGTTTATGGTTGTAGAAAAAATAGTGTTTTTTTGAACTCACGGTCTTGCAGCATTCGCTTCGCTCATGCAGCAACGGACCACTCATTCAAAAAAAAACATCTTTCTGCACTTGATACGTAAATAACTACGTAAATAATTTTAATATTTTTCGATTGTTCCACAAAAAATGTCAACTTTACGATGACAAATGAGAGCGTAATTGTCAACTTTCCATAGCAATCGTAGAAAAATAAATATTTGCTTATCATAACTTTGTTATATACTTGTAGCTATTCTAAAATGATTTATATTTTATTAAATTTTGTAACAATTTTTAAATACAAATTTAATTAACATTATTTTGAATGGAATCCCCAATAGGACCTCCAACCCTGGGTTTCTTAAATCCTAGATCCGCCCGTGTAAGCTAATATAAATTATTAAAAATGAAACCGTTCAAAAACCGATTAAATTATTCTACTTCATCTCTTCTGAAGCGAGTCAATATATATTTTAGCCTACGAGTATAATGTCACAGTTTATGCATGTGAATCTTCCTTCTCATTTCACTGTCTAATCTAACAAAATATCGTGTCAATTTTTGTGTGTTAAATTTTGACATTTCACTAGTTAACTATAATTATAGAACGAAGTTGACTTATTTCTGTGGCAATGGAGTGTTGAAATTAATGAATTGTTAGCTGTTAATTGGTCAGTCAGATTAAATATCAAATAAGTGATTTGTGTCAGTAAATATAACTCCGATCTGATCGAAATGTTAAATGCAATACGTCTATTATTTCAATTGTAAGTGATTCATATCCAACATTTCATCAAATCACGATAATTTTGGTAACATTTTAACTTAATTGCAATGAGAAATGTGATTTAATTTAATATAAACAATTTATCAAATAAATAAACGTAGGTCTAGAGCTGAGACGAAAGTTGAATTGTGTGAGATTTACTCGTAAGCATGCTACCCTTCTAAAAGAGCTCTGCTTCTTGCTTACTCTGTAAAGGAAATATAATATCCATATCAATCGTCTACTCAAAACAGCTGAATTTAAGTTATGTCACGTTTCTTATAGTATATATACAGGGTGTTTCACGGATATGGGAGACCTCAAATAATTCCTATACTAATAAAGATATAATAAAATGATTTAAGACAATCTTATAGAAGTCCATTAAATCCGATTAAATAATTTATTTTTTTATTAAAAAAGAATTATCTATGAAATAAGGCATTTGATGGGGTAGGTGACTCAGTGATATCGAGTCGGCTTGTGAATTTGACAACATGGGTTCGATTTCCATAGCCAACAAGCAATTTTTACCCCTGTGGCTCCCCCTCCACTAACATCTTTGGGAGTCATAATTTGACGACTGGTAATTACACTTCACACGGAGAAATATATTACTTATCGAAATCTGTTACGGCGGAATGTCACACCCAGTAATGGATAAAAGACGTAATTATATATTTATCCAACACCCACAACTTATAAAGTCATTATTGTTGTCATTTTAGATTAGTAATGTGGTTTATAAGTCACACGTGAGTTATAAGTCATAAGTCACGCATAAATTATGACTTGTAACTCACTGTTGAGTTTAAATAAACAAAGTTGAAAAAAGGTTGCAGCTGTAGTATTCGAAATGGAAGACGAGAATTTTATTCTCGAAATAATCATTAAGGGAGCAAAAAAAGCGGTTGTTGATATTTTACCAAAAAAAGTCTAGAAGTTCCTATGAAAAACACTTTCATTCATACCTTTGACGTTTCTAGTTGTCATCCAGTCTTCAAACATATGATATTCTTTTTCATAGGAACTTCTAGACTTTTTTTGGTAAAATATCAACAACCGCTTCTTCCGCTCCCTTAATGATTGTTTCGGGAATAAAATTCACGTCTTGTATTTCGAATACTACAGCTGCAACCTTTTTTCAACTTTGTTTATTTAAAAAATTTAAGTAACCTAGACAACAAAACAAGTATGGCTAACTAGAATATTATTTGAAATGTAGACAATTGTGACAAAATTTACATTTTAATTGTTTTAATTGTAGTTGTAGCAGTCAAATCACGGCCCCCAAAGATATTAGGGGTAGATTTAAATTGGTGAAAATTGTTTGATTTTATAATATTTTAAAACAAATAATAGCTATTTATGTAACAAGTACATAATGTAGTACTTTATTTGACGAGACGAAGTTTATGACAGAGCGAGGCTAATAAATAAGGCGAGTCTATAAAGTCAGATTATGTACGTTCCATACAAGGCTCTATGTTTGACTATAATGACATATTTGACAAATGACAAATTCAAATTTAATATCTAACAAAGGGTGCCTTTTCCATTCCTTGGTTACCAAGTTGTTTGTTTGAAAATTTTATTTGAAGCAAAATGCACACACAGTTCTAGTGAAGAAATTTTTGACGAAATAAAAATATCGCTGCTACCGCCAGAGATTCCCTATGACCATCAAAATCCAGACATTTGTACGAAGAAACATATAATGCGTATCGCAAATTCATCAATTTTGAGAGAAGTGAAGAACAGCAACGGAATTGCCAGCATGAATATTTCTAATAATTGCATAATAAATGTAAATTATTATTATAATAAAAATAAAAATTAAATATATCATCACACCTTTTACCCATTACTGGATGTGGCACTCTGCCGAAGCAGATCTCGGTAAGTGATATATTTCTACGCGTGAAGTGCGGTTACCAGTCGTCATATCATGGCCTTCAAAGATATTAGTGAAGGGGGAACCACAGGGGTAGATTTAAATTGGTAAAAATTGTTTGTCGGCTGTGGGGATTGAACCAGGGTTCTCAAGATCCACAGGCCGACTTGATACCACTGCGCCGCCATAAAAGTTAGTAACAGTATATGTAATGTTTTGTAATTAATTACAATTTAAATTGAAATAAATATATTTTAACATTGATTGACAGCTAACAGGACCTTTATTTTACTAGTAAAATAAATTTACTATATTTTACTAGTATTATAAAGAGGTGCTTTATAACCGCATAATTGTATTATAATAAGTATTTTATAATGCAGACGTACATAAAGATTATTTTACATTTTGTAGTTATTTTATAAGTATATCGTATGTACATTTCAAAAATTTAATGTTAACGGTATAACGGGGCAACAAAAAGTAGGTTTGAACATAGGGAGCTAATCACCCAAGACCGAAAATGTTCACTAGCAATCTGTTCGAGCCAAAAGCACTTTATGGATTTATTGACATAATATCAGCTTAGAGATCTCGAAGGAATCTCCTCAACTGAAGCAAATCGCACAGCTTATACTCTACGATATCCCTTTCATTTCTCCAGGAGAACCAAGACTCCATGTTGACCTCACCTTCACCTCCTGTCGTCCAATGATGTTGGCGCTAGTTGACCTGGATGCTAAGGCAACATTTCGGGGATGTTTGTTATTTGATGCCAGCAGCGTTGAGTTCTAGAACAAAGAATTAGAAATATATATGCGTGCCTCTATATCGATGCACTAATTATCAAGTTTGTAACAATTCAGAATTAGAATTAATTTTGTTATAATTAGGATTTTTCACTATCAACTCAATGGTATCGAGTCGGCCTGTGGATCTTGGGAACCCTGGTTCGATCCCCACAGCCGACAAACAATTTTCACCAATTTAAATCTACCTCTGTGGCTTCCCCACCACTAATATCTTTGGGGGCCGTGATTTGACGGCTGGTAACCGCACCTCACGCGAAAAAAAATATATCACTTACCGAGATCTGTTTAGGCAGAGTGCCACACCCGGTGATGGGTAAAAGGCATGATGATATATTTATTTTATTTATTTACTCAGCTTCGAAATATACAGACAAATTAAATATTATCTTAAGTATCTTTTTTGTAAAGTTGACTTGACAGAGTTTTGGTTACCAAATTTATTAGTGCATATGTTTGTAATAATTTCAGTATTCTTCGATCATTATTTATCGAGTTTATAGCTTCTCTGAATTGTCGCGCTTGTTAGCCATTATGTGATGACATATCTGGGAAAATTATTAGCTGTGCGTTGGTCTAAGATAGCTTTTGATCCTTGTATTTCATCCCTTAGAAGCATCTGAAGTTGTTTATGTAAAATCATACATGGGAACAGTTATCTCTAATCAAGTCAACGATACCACTCTCTTACCCCTTGTCAGCACATCCCATGGAAAACAACAACAAATAGTCAGTAGTGGTTTAGCTTTTGAATTGACAAGATGTAGTTTTGCCATGTAGTAACTTTAGTTCATATGTTGTTGTTGTTTGCCATCTTCAGTCTCTTTGTATTAAATATCATTTAATCTGTAAATTTTGTAAAATTTAACATAACATTTATTTTGTATAATTCAGTACAAATGATTTTATTGAAAGAGCGGATTACAAGTTAGTCGCTCGTGTTAGAAGTTCATTCAAAACAAAACCATCCCAAAATCGTGCATATAGTAATAGCTATTTATGAAACTAGTAAGGATATGAAGGTTATTACCTTACGCATGTGAAATTTGCAGTCGAGTTATGTAAACACATAAGTAAGGTAATAACCTATTTCCTTACTAGTTTCATACAATATTTTTTCTACTTCCGTTCTAATAAATACGAAAAAGCGTTTTTTAAATTATGAAATTTTGACATATTAATGACAGTTATAAATTCAAAAAATATCAGAATTCGTCTACCAAGATATCTGATGCTATGTTACCTCATTATTTCACTAATTAAATAATGCAGTTCATTACTTAACTCAAATAAGTGAAATAAAACGTCTATTTCCTAATGCCTTCCTAAGAAAAACTAAATTTCAAAAATATGCTAACGTGTAGTGAGACACAAAAGATACGAGTGAAATGAGATACGTTCGTTTCATCGATGAGCTCTTCGATGGAAATAGAGGAGCCTCTAATTTTCGTCGATGACGGGTGCGTTCTGTTGTTTCATCGAGGAGTTCATCGATGGTCATCGACGCTCATCGACCAGTGTGCCATAGGCATAACGGAAGTAGAAAAAAATATTTATATCAGGCAATATTAGAAACAAATTAATATAGACGTATAGCGTCTTCTAGAATATATCTTGCTGTCTCCAAATTTATATAAAAATAATAAATTCAGTGATTCCCAATCGGAGCCTTGGTCGTTTCGGAGTACGTTAAAATTTTAATTGAGTGGTATTATTAGTTGGATTTCAGGCTTTGAATACAGCAAAAACTTTCAAAAATTTGATTTTCTCATTTAAATAGCGACGTGGTTGTACACCTCAAACATGTATTTTCATTAATTAACTTCTTTTTGCTTTGACTTTATAAATTTATTTATATTCACATGTAATTTAAAAATATTCTTTGTACCTTTTGCTTGATACTGGCCGAAACATCGCTATTTAAATAAAAAATCAAGGTTTTCAAAGTTTTCGTTTTATTTAAAGCCTAAAATCCAACTAATAATGCCAATCAAATAATATCTTTCGGCTTATTTAAAATTTTAAATCCTTCTGGGTTTTTTTTGTCAATTCAAAATTTAATATTAGCGAAAAAGTTGTTATTATTTTGTGTACCCAGTGCACGAAATGTCTGTTTAGTCTCGTCAAACCATTATTCGAGTCCATGAAACACATTTCGCACACAAGGTGCACACAATATTTTATAGACACTTTGCCAAAAGTATATAATAACGCATCCATTCGCGCCGTTTGCTTCTTAAATCCAAACTGGTAATAGCTATTTATGAAACTAGTAAGGAAATGAAGGTTATTATCTTACGCATGTGAAATTTGCAGAACGAGGCGTAGCCGAGTTATGTAAACACATAAGTAAGGTAATAACCTTCATTTCCTTATGAGTTTCATACAATATTTTTTCTACTTCCGTTCTAATAAACACGAAAAAGCGTTTTTGAAATTATGAAATTTTGACATATTATGACAGTTATAAATTCAAAAAATAAAAGAATAACACATCAGAATTCGTCTACCAAGATATCTTAATTTTTTTTTTATTGCTATGTTACTTCATTATTTCACCAGTTAAATAATGCAGTTCATTACCTAACTCAAATAAGTGAAATAAAACTTTTATTTCCTAACGGAAGTAGAAAAATAAATTAACCAAATTACTAACTTAAATAAAACTAGAGCAATGCTCAGTTGAAAAGCCTAATTTCTTACATTGCGAAAAATTCGAAACCTATACTGGACATAGCTTTCCAAGAACGTCAGACATGCTGTTGGCTGATGCAGGAGCTGATATCGGCAGTCTTAAACAGCATGGAGAGTGTACATCTTCAACTATGGCTAAAGAATATGTACAAAACTCCTTACAGAGTAAAATTAAAATTTCAAATTATATTCGTGTTGAAAACGTTCAGGCCGCGCGGGTTGAGGGCCTGACTGACGACCATAAGGTCGTGGGTTCGGGTCCCGCCCGTGACAGCTATTTCCAAAGGACATATCGGCATATGATCTAAGTAGTTGGTCCGATATATACATTAAAAAAAAAACAACAATTACAACATTTGGGACAAATATTACGTAACGTAATAATTAAACTATGTCCCGCGTGATGGCCGTGCGTCTTTGAGCCTGATTCACGACCGTGGGTTCGGGTCCCGCCCGTGGGGGCCATTTGCAAAGGATATATTCGGCATATTATAACCGTTGTAGTTGGTCAGATATATAATAAACAAAAAACTATCAGTTTAAATATTGTTAATAATTAATGTTTGCATATTTAAATATGAAAACTAAACAAATTTTGTTTTTTAATTAACTCTCAGCATAATGAAAAATAGTTATTTATGTATTAAGGGCGCAATGAAACTTTTATGACGTGAGACGCAATTTTGAACCGGAGGTGCCAACCGTGAGTTAAAAACACGTCAAAAGTCATGAAAGCAAGTTATGCCCGCGGTACATACTTTAATTTTATACCCGGTCGGTTTTCTAATTTAGTAAAAATACTTTCGTTCATTTTTTTGTGTGTAACTATGGAAGCTTGCGCTTATTGAATAGTGCAACCACTACAAAATCTCTAACAAAAACAACAAACAACTGTCTTCAAAATGTATCAAATTGGTTTCTAAATAATAAATTAGTATTAAATGTACAAAAAACTGTAGCAATAAAATTCTCTGCTTCAAACAGAAAACCAAATGAATCGCTGTACATTAAATGTAACAAGAAATCTATAGCACTGGTTCAGAATACAAAATTTCTTGGTCTACACATACAAGAAATCTTAAATTGGGAGGCACAAATAAATGAGCTATGTGGAAAACTAGCTTCCATTTGTTATTCTATGCGTAGAATTAAAACTCTTACAGACAAAAATACAATACTTATATATTATTTTGCACATTTTCAAGCTAGAGTAAAATATGGAATAATATTCTGGGGTAATTCACATCACGCTGAGAGAGTTCTTATTTTACAAAAATATATTATAAGAATAATATTAAGCTTGAGATCAAGAGATTCATGTAGAGAGCATTTTAAGAAGTTAAACATACTACCAATTCCCTGTTTATTTATCTACGAAATACTAATTTTTGTGAAGAATAATATCGATCAGTTTCATATGCTAAATTTAAGTCACACTTATTGTACAAGAAATGTAAATACTTTGTTAATTCTAAGTCATAAACTTGGACTCTTTGAGAAAAGCCCAAAATATATAGGCACAATTCTGTACAACAAATTAAATGAAAAATTGAAAAAAATTGTGAATTTAAATAAGTTTAAAAGAGAACTAAAATTATATTTGTTGCAGAATTGCTTTTATAATGTACAAGAATATTTGAATTATGTATACTAATTTGTAATTACTTGACTTGTTCTATATCATTTGTACTATGATCATTGAACTAATAAATTCTATTCTATTCTATTCTATTCTATATAGGAGCGGGAGAATAACATGCATGTTTCGGAATTGTTTGAATTATGATAATATTGTTGACGCCCCAGAGTGATAATAAGACATTTATATCAAATAAATTCGTGTATAATTGTTATATTATGATATATGACCGTGTGTAATAGTTATTTACGTAAAATGTCTGCAACGCGTTCAATTACAAGATGAGTAGATAGTTTCATGCTGAGGGAAAGCGTGGCTTGAAACAGCTTACGAATCCTGTACAACGCTTTACTGATGTGTTACGTATAACATTTTACTTGAAACTTATAAACAAATAATACATATTTTAAATTAATTTAAATAAAAATAAATATTTGACTTACATATTCAGTCAATATTTTATGTTGCTAAGTAACTAGACACTAAGGTTTCTTTCATTACCTGCCTAGACGGGCAATATGTTAATTTCTTGACTAGGTATGCAAAGCATAGCTTTATTGAAGGTCAGGCAAGTGTTTATTTTCCTGTCAGTTTCAAGTTAAAGTGTTTACTGCACATATGCGTGAAAACATTTCGTTCACATTGTATAACAAGTAGAGATGGGCGAATATCAAATTTCTCGAATTCGAATATCGAATACGAATATTAATCAGATCTCGAATATTCGAGGTACTCGAATATTCGAATACTAATAAAAGTTAATTTATTTATTATTAATAATTATTTAATTATGTCCTTTTCATTATTTGAATGAAATTGTTAAGATGAAATAAAATTAAAACAAAAAGTACAAACAAAAAAGAAAAAGACGAAAACTTCAAATTTAAGGTGAAACGTACGGGCTGATGTTGGCGAAAAACAAATTTGAAATATGGTACGTCTTCATGGTTTTGAAACAAAATATCTTTGTTATTAATAACTTCAAAGTATTGTAATAGCTTTAAGTTTATGTACAAATGATAAAGGAAAACATAGTAAAAAATTGAGGTCAACATATGGCGCGATATTCGAGGTATTCGAATGTTCGCTATACTGACGTTAATATTCGAAAATCTCGAATATCGAATAATGTCAATATTCGCGGCATTCGACTATTCGCGGATGATATTCGCCCATCTCTAATAACAAGTAATAATTACCTACTTCACAAACTGAAATTGCGAAAACATTTTTGATAGTTCTAGACAATATTTATTTGCATATTAAGAGCGTAAAGTGATTCTTTGTTTCTCGAGCATGGTAATTGCAGCGCGAACTGAAGGCGAGAGCTACAATAGTGTAAGAGGAACAAAGACATTTTACGCTTGTGATACACACATATTTTTTTCTATGATTGCATCTTAAATTACTATAAAACGTATACTTACTGAAAATAAATTCATTCAGTCAACTATCAATATAACAAGTTTCTGTTTTGTTTGTATCCCTGGGAACTATTGAAATAAGCGCGCATTTAATATATTTTTCGCACGTTGCTAGTGGAGACGCGCGACAATGTCATTTTTCGATTGTTCCTCAGAAAACTTTAACTTTCCGATGACTAATGGAGCGTAATTTTCAACTTTTCATAGCAATCATAGAAAAATAATTTTAATACATGTAAAAAAATTTAATAATATGAATGCAATTCCAGATTAATGATTATAAATTAATGCACAATGTTTTATGTATAAAGAACAACAAATAATTTCGCAATATAAATATAGTATGTTATGCATCAAGGGAGGGAAACAAGCGATTATTCCTGCGTGTGAAGTCGAGGTTTGCTAATTTCACACAAGGGATAATAGCGCCTTCCCGTGAACCATATCATATTTTTCGTAACAAGTGCTCAAAAATTACTGTTTATTATTGGGACAAATGTCAAATATCCTAACTTGGGACAAGTGTCAAATATCCCATTTGTTAAACAGGACAAGTATCAAATTTTCCAACTGTTAAAACTAGTTCATTGTCCGCAGTGGCGGGTCCAGACTTCGAATTAGCGGGGGGTTATGCAGTGAATTTTGTCTAGGAGGGGGGGGGGTATTGCCCATCTTCTAAATATAAAAAACATTTGTATTTGCTCATATTATATTCCTGCTTTAAATAATTTTTACAATCACATTAAAACGTCTTTAGAATCGCATTAAATCACATTAAATCATCTTTGAAATCACATTAATTCACATTAAATCACATTGAATAACATTAAATCATCTTTAGAATATTCTTAGATAACATTTTTTTTTCACCTCAAAAATTTCTCCTAAGAACGCCAACACTTTTTAAATCATAAAGTTTCAATACCTAAACGGTTCTTCGATAGAATACAAAAATTATTGAATTAGAAGTTGATTTTCTAAGTGTAAATGTCGGTAGTCACATACTTGACTAGGTCTTAAATAGAATACCTCTCCCATCTGCGAGTCGAAATAATATCCCCACAAAATATTGGTTTTTGGCTATTTATTAGAATAATGAATTAAACAATAGTTCTTAAATATCTTAGAATATTAGATAATATTTTTTATTTAATTTGTTTAACAAATTGAGTTATTGTAAATAATGACATCATTATTAAATAACACGGCCAACATTAAAAAAAAGTCCATGCTTAGGGGGGGTCATGACCCCCATGACCCCCCTCCCCCCCGCTGGATCCGCCCGTGGTTGTCCGCTCAGCTAGATGGCACGTTCGACGCCGCAAACAGAGAATAATCATAGTCTGTAGGGAGAGAAACATTCTTACGAGGGACAGAAACATCCTACCTAGGAAGAGGAACATAATGTTTCTCTTCCTAGGGAGAAAAGCTGTGTTTCTCTCTCTAAAATTAGAGAATAAGAGCGTGTTTCTTGTGCACGTGTTACGAAAAATATATTTTTCTATTTTAAATCTTTGATCTGTACTTGATGTGAAATACATTTGGGTGTCATAAAGTACTTCATAAAATAACTCAAACCTAATTATTTTTAGGTTGGTTTTTTTTTATTTTATATCAATTGCTGTATATAATAAAACATCACTGCTTGTATATGTTATGAATATCATTCACTATTACCAACACTCTAATAAGTAATAAAATATTCCTAATCAATGTCGCTGCAAGTGACTCGGTTTCTAATTAAGACATGTGCGTTAAAATAGTGTCTTCTGAAACCTGTATACACTACTCAAAATTGTACAGGGATATTTTATAAATTGAATGTAAAATTAAAACTTAATATTAAATATATACTAGGCTTCTCAAATACATAATTATAAAATTTAAACTATAATTTAAATATTTCTAAGAAAAATAAGGTCTTAAGTATTCTTACAAATATTTGAATATAATTTATAGTTTTAATTTTACATTAAATTTTTAAAATATCCCTGTCCAATTTTGAGCAGTGTACATATTATTTCTTATTGAACAACTTTTATTTTAAATTATATTATACTTATAAAAATATAACAATTAAAAAACAAATGCATATACATTTAATAAAAGCGGTTTAAGTACTTGTATTTCCCAAATATAATAGCTACGAAAATTTGAGAACACAAGTTTTGAGTAATATTAATATAATACAACGCTAGAATATTTTCAAAAAAATATTTACAACGACCGTAATAATTTGAAAACTAAATCACTGGATTATACTATGCTTTGTCTTAGTACAACTTGATTTTAAGAAACTATATGCCTTAAAACAAGTACAAAAATCAAGGATCGAACGAAATATTTTTGTTCAAGTCTTACGATTATTTATTTGTGTAATTTATAATGTTTATCTTTATGATGACTTCAATTCATTATACTCATCTTTTGAGTTTAGAATATAATTATAACTAGAGTGTAGATTAAATAGCGAGTCAAAGGTGCTCAACATGGGTAATGAGTTTTTCTTTGCATAAAAGTTTCCAATTAATTTTACACAAAAATGTTTCAAATAAAAGTCAGGGATGCAAAGTACTGAAAAAAAAATCGGTTCGGTTTTGGTTCGCGATGCATCATACTTTACTGATTCGATTTTTGTTGCGGTTTAAAGAAATTAAATTATGAAATGTACATTAATCGATTTACAAGATTGGATAGCTATAATTATTTTTATCAATTTTTTTATACATACCTAAGATCTTGTTACTAGTTTATAATTTTAATTTTTCGTTCTGTAAATACCAATATAAATATTAAATAGTTATTTACGTAATCAGTTATGAAAAGGTTGATATTGTTTGATGAACATAATATTTGCCAAAACGAGCGAAGCGACTTTTGCAAATTATCTAATTTTATCTAATTTCGCTAAAATAATTTTTTAAATACATAAAATTCTAGGTTTATGACAGCTCAGTATATTTCAAAATCAATCAATCAATTTACCAAAGCGTTTCCGTGAAAATAAATGAATAAAATGTTTAAATTTAAAGCTTATGTCATCATTGAAAATGAGTTATGAATCCAAGACAGACCTTCCTTCTGATATCGAAGAATATGCTAATTTGGCCGTGAACTGATAATTAAATTCTGCATCTAATTAACAATCAGATGTTATTTTACACGTTTTGTAATCTGTTAAATCGAAATAAAATTTTATAAACATTGCTTATTTGGATGAATGTTTGTTGCGTGTTGATGGATTTTGGTTGTGAGAAAAGAAAGAGTTTGTATGGAGGAAGTGTTAATGTGGTCGAATCGAGTATCGTGTGTCAAGATGAGAATGTTGACGAGTTCGTGCTACCCCATTTAATGGGATATAGCGTGATGTTATGTATGTATGTATGTATGTATGCTTATTTGCAATGATAACCACCGAATTGAAACAAAATTACATACATCTATATGACGTTTTAATTATCAAAATATTGATATTAACGTGGTTGTTAGTAAAAACGCCATGCACTTGTTTATAATTTTATTTCAATTCCATGGCTATCACTACAAATGAGCAATGTTTATAAAACTTTAAACTCGATTTTATAGGTTATAAAACGCGTAAAATAAAATCTGTATATTTATTTCTCTCGGCAATAAAGTGTTAGCATTAACGAATTGTTAGTTATTAAGTCAAATTAAATAACAAATGAGTGATTTGTATTAGTAAGTATACAGAATGATTGAATGATTTTATGGGGTAGATGGCTCAGTGGTATCGAGTCGGCCTGTGGATCTTGAGAACTCTGGTTTGATCCTCACAACCAACAATTTTCACCAAATTAAATCTACCCGTGTGGCTCCCCCTCAACTAATATCTTTGTGGGCCGTGATTTGACGGCTGGTAACTGCACTTCACGCGAAGAAATATATCACTTACCGAAATCTGCTACGGCAAAGTGTCCCTCCCAGTAATGGGTAAAAGGCGTGATGACATATTTATTTATTTTTTTGTTTATAGAATGATTGAGAAGTCTTTTTATTTTTACTCCGATCATAAAAATAACATTCGCAGAAATTTTAAAAATGGATTTAAAATTTAATTTTATTACATAGGCGACTAGAAAACTCAACATTTGAAAAGTTTCGTAAGAGTAAAGTACCTTTAATTTTAAATAGGACAGCACTTTACTCTCTAACATGAAATATTAATTTTATTGGATTTTTTTGTAATTTTAGTAAATAACACACAATAAGATTGTTGAAAGTGTTTAGTTTTAAAATAAATAATTAAAATAGGAGAAAGAACTAATTAAAATCATATAAGTAACTTATAACTTATTTTTTCAATAAGTATGATTGAATTATAAAATTTCTACATGTTCCTCGGCTTCATAAATATATTTTGTCACTCATTTTCTCGAACTTTTAACTACATTTTGTAACATAACAAAATATTATTACATTCTTCACGTATTCTTTGCTTTAGTTCTTTTCTGTCTGTCTCTCAACTTTTATAGATCTGATTTTTTGTTCCCCTTCCTATCCATTTCAGGGAAAATTCATCATTTAACTAGTTTCTGGAAAATCTATCATATAACTAATGTCTAGTTAATATTGAATAATGGCATGGCGCATCGTTCAATTGGAAAATAATTAGTTGTTTACTATTTAATGGCATATTATCTAAAATTTCGTGTACAAAAAGTTAAAAAATCGAAATTAATGAATTGTTAAAAAACTTAAACTGATTATCTATAATTCCACATCAAACATTAAATTTTTGAAGTTTATATTTAATACTCCATTTAGGATTTTTTCTACTCGCAACGAGAATTTTAAAAATTAACTGTACTGTTTATAGTAAGTAATACAGCTTTATCAGTGCAAAATAAGTTCATATAAAATAGGTTAGATGAAAGGTTGAGTTGAGGGTGAAACAAACTGAATTTTATAATATATTAATTATATGCTTTGTACTATTTAATATATTATAAAATTCAGTTTGTTTATTTACACTCAACCTTTCATCTAACTTACGAGTAGATTATCACAAACTGATATGGAGTCCTTCATTTTTTATTCAAAGCCTACTTAAATATTAAAATACTATTACTTTATTGTTTAAATTGGCAATAAAATTTATATTTCATATTAGAGTCTAGAGTGCTGTACTGACTTATTTTTCAAAGAAAATTATTTTCTGTATTTCAAATTAGAGGTACTCTTGTGAAACTTTTTAAATTTTGTATTTTCTAATCGCCTATGTAAAAAAGCAAATTTTAAATCCATTTTTAGAATTTGAAGACGTGCAGAGAATTTCTGTGAAAAAGTTTTTTGATTGGAGTATTAATAAAAAAGTTATCCATTTATTAAGACGTTTTCAATTACTCTGTATACAACTTTTTTTTAAATCATTTTTATCTCAAATTAAATGGGAAAAGGAAACTTATTTCCCATGTTGCATGATTATGGTCAGCTTTTTTATTTAAATCATGTTCGTATATCTGCACTATTTTTTAATATTTTGTTATATATTTATTCATTTAGTCAAACCAATGGAAAATAATTTTTTTTCAACATTACTTGTGAAAATGATATTTCCCTTACACAATTTAGTTGTGATAGTAACCGTTTCCCTCACTAGTGAGGAAAGTTATTTACTACAGTTACTATCACAACTAAATTAAATGAGGGAAATGTCATTTTATATGATGACAAACAAAACGTGTATTTGCAAATACGACACCTTTGATTTATATAAAATAATTATTTAATTTCTTGTATCGCAAACGTAAAAATATAATTTTTACTTTTAATTTTTTTTTAAAGTTGAGTAGGCGTCTTAGTGGTATCGAGTCGGCCTGTAGATCTTGAGAACCCTGGTTCGATCCCCCCCCCCGCCGACAAACAATTTTCACCAAATTAAATCTTCCCCTGTGGCTCTTCCTCTACTAACATCTTTGGGGGCCGTGATTTGACGGCTGGTAACCGTACTTCACGCGAAGAAATATATCACTGCGGCAGAGTGCCACACCCAGTAATGGGTAAAATATTTATTTATTTTTATATGTGCATCCAGTTGTTTCATAGCTATCGTGAATATTATTGATATAAATGTTAAACAAAAAATTATTTGTTTAAAAAAATATAAAGTAATAAATCATAGAAATCAGAAAAAAATATGCTATATAGTGACATTGGCTGATAGCACAAGCTCTGTTTTTGCTTGTTTTAAGAGCAGTGTTTTTGGGTGTTTTAGCTATATCTAACATGTTAAAACCGTGCTCTTAGAACACCCAAAAACAGAGCTTATGCTACCAGTCATTATTTTTAATTATTTATACCATTTAAAAAAGATTCAGTTGTGTCAAATTAGGTAGTATACAATTTTTAATTGTTCCTCATTATGAAGAGGGTTTTATAAACTCAAAATTGTATATGAAACCGTTTTGCTTTCTCTGTTGCTATTTTGGAATTAAAATTAATTTAAAAATATCGTTGTTTTTACATTTTTAGTCATATCTAGTGACCTACGCATTTTTTCGGAAAAAAATAATCATTATTCAATTGGCCTATTGATAAGTCAACTTTTATTTAATTTAATCTAAGTTGTAGTTCTTATAGGTGCTGAGATACCAATGGTGGGTGAGGAACAGGAATCACCGTGTATCTATAAAATGGATACTTGAAATTTATACTTCTCATATATCGCTTCTTAAGTATGATGTTTTAAAATTGAATAAAATTACGATTTATAATGTTTTTATCACTCCAAGTATGTTGGTGAAATTGAGGGTGAAAGTTTGCGTGGACGGCCTAGGAACAAGTGGATGAATATGATGAAGGGTTGTTGCGTGAGCGAAAGATTCTGAGCGTGAAGAATAAACGAGCTTGTATCAAAAGAATTATGAATGTGGTTGAAGCAAAAGTGGTGTGTCAGGATAGGAATGTTTGGAGAAAATTAATTGCGGGATAAATATGATGAATGAAGACAAGCGTATGATTCTTGATTTTAGATTCATTGGTTAGATGTTTCGAGTGTTTACCTGCAATTGTGTGGAGATCACCTTCAGAAACAAGCGCAGTGTACAGGAGCGAATGGATGAATGTTTGTTGTGTGTTGATGGATTTTGGTTGTGAGAAAAGAAAGAGTTTGTATAGAGGAAGTGTTAATGTGGTCGAATCGAGTATCGTGTGTCAGGGTGAGAATGTTGACGGGTTCGTGCTACCCCATTTAATGGGATATAGCGTGATGTTATGTATGTATGTATGTATGTAAGTATACATCCAAGATCTAGCAATACTTGTAAATTTCTGTATAATTAAAAATGTTATAGGTAGGTGGTGTAGGCGAGAGCTAACATTTTATCGATTAAGAGTGTCGTTTTCCTGATTTAGCGAAAACATGGTTCACTAGAATTGAAATATATTTTGTTTAACAAAATACTGTGTTTTATCCAACAGTGCCTTCGATAGAAAAAATATCAAAGAATGGATTGGGTGGAACACATTTTTTAATTTTTCATTTATTTGTTGTTAAATGGGGCTCAAAGTTTGCATGATTTTACACATATAACTCTCACTGAAATTTATTAATTTCCATTAAAAAGCACTTTAAAATTAATTCTTTCTGGTGTACTTATTATAATAAGTTATATTCATATAAATAGTATCAGAAAACGATGATATATTAAAATTTTGATTTTTATTTATAGATATTTGAACAAAAATAGTAAAGTATAGCTTTAAATCTAGATTTAAAATTCTGCCTATTCTAGCCGCCTGTTCATGTAAAGTTTTTTTTTATTCATTGTTTATGATTATATCTATGGATTCATTGGAACAAAGTTTTAAAATTGTTAATAGTTTTCGAGTAAATAACACTTTTTCTGATTTAAACAAATGAGATTTTATCGGATTCCTGCACGTCATATATTGCGAAAAAATAAATATATGTACCTCCAACTGTCCTCTGCTAGATGTACTACATGGATTTTCTATCACTCTATTGTAATTATAGAAACACGCAAATTAATGTAAGAAAATCTTAGGAAAACGTCATTCAAGTTTAAAAATAATATTACTGTGAAATTCCAGTCCAGCAACCTTCACGACACTATACCTGCTCCTGTCAATATTCAGCGACATTCTATTTACTACCCTGTTCCTTTGTTATCTAAATTGCAGTAAGTAGGGTTCTCAAATAAAGACGAAATTTTTCCCAAGCTGGACAAGAAATATAAATATGGAATGAAAATACTATATATAAATATTATGTTTTATTAGATTTTTTAAATAAGAAAAAATTTATAACAAATAATAACTTTCTTAAAAACATAATTTTATTGAAGTATTCTTCTAGACTAAATTAAACTACTGGTTGTATAATTTTAATGACATAATAAAACAAAACACAAAAAATTAAATATTAAATTAGCCACGTAATTTCATATTTCTTATTTTCCGAGGATCAATGATTTCTGGAAGTAAATAATTAAAATAAAAATTTTCTAATTTCTTCACACTGCGTTTCCAAAATTCCCTATTTCTTTCTACAATTTCTATGTGCATATCACACTTAGTATATACCATAAAAAAACACATTTGTCTGTTTGTTATTTCTAGTTGTCCTTGTATCTGACAATAAAATTTATGGTTTTGTTTCAGTTTTATTTGATTAGATTTAATTTGCAAATAATTAATTTTTTTCTGTTGTGCTGTACATATTTTTCGCTGAAAATGGACACTTGATTTCTATAATTCCGTGTTCTTCAACCAGTCCGTCAGGAGATGCTGCTAAAAATGGCCTTTTTTCATCGACAAACATACCACATGGTTTCACACTAATGTTCATCTTATCCTCTAATTTTTTAATTGCCTCTTGTTCAGTTTCAATTCCGTATCTCGTTGCTGCATTTGAAAAAGTTTTGTACAATATCAGTTCCACCGCACCTGCCCGGGAAGTTGTATTTCTCATATTGTTGATTAATCCAAAATTTGAGGCTGTTACTCGTTTCAGTCGTTCTTTTAGCCATAAATCAGAATGGCTTTGTTTTCTAGTATTTTCTTCTAAAGCTTTGGGATTCGTATCTTTTAATTCCTTCATAAATGTATCCTTTCTACTTTTAAATTCTTCTTCGGATAAGTCGGGTTTTTCTTCCAGTGTTTGTTTCGCTCTAAAAAAGAAAATATTTTAATAATTATTACTGCGCAGAAAACTAAGTTTATAGAGTTCAATATTTGAAAAATCAAAAAATTTAAAATATTACA
The DNA here is from genome assembly GCA_947425015.1 of Pterostichus niger. NCBI lineage: Eukaryota > Metazoa > Arthropoda > Insecta > Coleoptera > Carabidae > Pterostichus > Pterostichus niger. Next base: position 12,413,161 of record OX380337.1, on the reverse strand, counting down.
GTTAAAATGATATGAACAATATTTGAAAAATTAAAAATATAGGAAAAGTACTAATTATTGAAAAGAGGCTACAGAAATAATAAAAAATATTTTTTATATTTCAAACCTGAACCAAAACAAAAATCGCTCTGAACCGTAGCACAAATTGAACCATTACAGTAAACCGGAATTGAACTGATATTTCTGGTGGTTCGAAGCTCTGGGTGAAAAAAATAAAAACACACTAAATAAAAATATTACGATTGGAATTTCAAATCTATCTAAATACATGCTGATTACTTTCAGGACGATATAATAAAATGAAACTTACCTCAAACGACGAAAAGTGCTTTTTTGTACTTCATAGTTTCGTTTTTTATGTCCTTTTGTCTTCTTATTCTTCGTATAATTTCCCATGATAAAAATCAATTCGAAAATCCGTCAAACAAATAAAATCACAATCACAGCAAAATAACGAAAACAAAATACAAATAACAACGAAACAATGATTGCCAAGTTATAAACAACAACACAACCCCTCAATTGTAGCTCACAAATGAGAATGATATAATATCACGCAAATTACCGCTATTTATACGTTTACCTACCGTGTAAACAACCCTTTCAAATTCTCAGAAAAATTCTTTCCTAATACAGTTAGGCCTCTTTAATCCGAACTAATAATTGCACAGGTTGATCTGGATTATCGAAATGTTCGGATTACGAACTAATGACAAAAAATATCAATTTTCTTAATACTGTAAGAATTTCCACATTCTTACAATAAAACGACCTTTATTTTCAAATAAAATTATAGCTCCGAATTGTCGCTGTGCGGATTACTGGAGGTTCGGATTGGAGCATGTTCGGATTAAAGAGGTCATACTGTATTCATTTTTCTATTATTTGTGTAATTATTTACTTCCCTAATTATATATATATATATAAAGTAGAATTTTGAATTTTAATTGGTTTAGATATGAGCATAGAAGTAAAAAGCCTTCAGGAACAATGTTTAAAATACGTTTAGCGGCTACGGAAGACTACCTGGAAATCTAAGCCGGGGTTGGGACCAATGTCATAAATCTTTCTATTACCAGCTACCAGCGATTCAGAAAGAGCATCTAGGTTGCATATTTTACAAACCCACTTATTTACAGAAAACAGAAATAAAATTTAGGTAAACGACACTCTTAAAAGCAATTAACTAAATATTTAAAAAGTTTTTTTCTCAATTCAACATCTTAAATACAATGTACGAGTACTGTGTACTGTGTTGTTAAGCAGTTTTAAATCTGTCAGTTATTTCTATTGAATAAAATATGATGTAACTAAACTTACAGTAAGTATAAAGCAAGTAATAAGGTACTTTGTGGGTGATTTAGCATTATGCTAATTTACATTGAAGTGGTATTGAAACGGACTGTGAATTTGAGAACCTGGATTCGATACTCACAGCTGTCAAATAATTTTCATCACATTAAAATTATCCCTGTGGCTTCCCTTCCACTAACTTCTTTTGGAAAGGGCGTGATTTGACAGCTGGTAACTGCACTTAACGCGTATAGATCTGCTATGGCAGTAGGCAACATCCAGTAATGGGTAAAAGACGTGAGTGTTTAAATTTATTTTTAAATTCGTATTTGTAAATATAGTTTTACAGATTTATTTAGCATTATATTGAACAAATGGGGCACATGTCTCAGTGGTATCGAATCGGCCTGTGGATCTCCACTAATATCTTTGAGGACCGTGATTTGACGGATAATAACCGCACTTCACGCGGAAGAAATATATCACTTACCGAGATCTGCTACGGCAGAGTGCCACACCCAGTAATGGGTAAAAGGCGTGATGATATATTTGTTTATTAATTTTTTTATATTGAACAAATTCAATCAAATATAATATTAATAGGTATTCATAAATAAAAATAAATATATCATCACGCCTTTTACCCATTACTGGGTGTGGCACTCTACCTAAGCAGATTTCGGTAAGTGATATATTTTTTCGCTTGAAATGCGGTTACCAGCCGTCAAATCACGGCCCCCAAAGATATTAGTGGAGGGGGAGCCACAGGGGTAGATTTTTAAAATTGGTGAAAATTGTTTGTCGTCTGTGGGGATCGAACCAGGGTTCTCAAGATCCACAGGCCGACTCGATACTTTTCTGGTAATGATAGATGACTGCAGATGTTCTAATTTACCACCATTCTGGTATGTTCACGCTGACTTACTGGATATTTGTTTTCAACAGTTTCGGAGTCTATTGTAAAATGAAATCTGAATATTATAAAAATTAACATGACCTTAGTACACTTGTATATAACAGATCTCGGAATACACGCGATTTAATATAATGACGTTTAGATTAACTACAATTTAAAAAAAATTACAATCTGGTATTTTTCCAATTCTGTATTATTTACAATATATAATAAGCTTTGTTATACTACCATATATCGGAATAATACACGATTTGATGAAATGACGTTTATAATTTGTTAAAATTGCAGTTTGATCATTTTCCAATTGTACATTATATATAATATAACAATTAATGAGGTCCCGCGGGAAGTTCTATTTGCGATAACACGCAGCAGTCAATAATACATGAGCAGGATCGCATCTAGATATTTTCGGACCCAAGAAATAGAAATGAAAGTCGAGGCCCATCTTATATAAACAAAAATGATATTTTTCTCCGATTGCTATGAAAAGTTGATAATTACGCTCTCATTTGTCATCGTAAAGTTGACGTTTTCTGTGGAACAATAATAAAATATCTTTTTTGTTCGTCGCCGATAGCAACTCGCGTAAAAGATGTTAAATGTGCGCGTTTCTAATGACAACGCGCGAAAAAGATATTAAATGCGCGCTTATTTCAATAGTTACCAAGGATACAAACAAAACAAACTTGTCATATTGACGGTTGACATACAGAATTTATTTTCAATAGGTATACGTTTTTAATCATTTTAAGATGCAATCGTAGAAAAAATTATATGTGTATCACGAGCGTAAAGTGCCTTTGTTCTTTTTACCCTGTTGCAGCTCTCGCCTTCGGTGTAACAAAGAATCACTTTACGCTCTTAATACATAAATAACTATTTTCTACAACTGTCAAAAAATGTTATTTTTTTTTTCACTAATATCAATACGCGAAGTATGTGATTTTTCATCATTTACGTTACCATGACAACACGTATTTTGCGCATTATTTTGCACCCTAGTGCGCAAAACTGTTTCGTATTCTAGTGCGCAAAATGAGTATCTCGCGCACGCTCCTAAATTATTTGTTGTCAGGTTTCATTAGTTTTATCAATAGTATCAACTGTCAAAAAATCTTCAGTTTTTTTCACTAATAGCAATACGTGATTTTTTCATGATTTGCATCACTATGATAACGCGTATTTTGCGCATTGTTTTGCACCCTAGTGTGCAAAATAAGAATTTCGCACACGCTCTCAAATTATTTTTATCACGTTCCATTAGTTACAACACATCAATAGTACCAAATTCATATTATTTTTGGTTGTTTTTCTTCAATTTACTTGAATAAATCAATAATTATTGTATTTTTCTTTTCGGCCAGTTGTAGAAAATAGTTATTTGTGTATTAAAAGCGTAAAGTGATTCTTTGTTACTCGAGCGCGAACATTTAACTTCTTTAATTTAAGATATTTTCGATTGTTCCACAGAAAACATCAACTTTACGATGACAAATGAGAGCGTAATTATCAACTTTCCATAGCAATCGTAGAAAAAATGTTGTTTGTATTTCGTTGCCGAAATTTTTGTTTTTTGACGCGTTCAAATAACTTTTTTGGTCTTGACCCGCGGTCTCGACTAAAAGTGACATTCTCACGCGCAACAAAAAACACTCATTTTGCGCACTTAATACTTAAGAGCGTAGAGTGATTTTTTGTTACTCGAGCACGGTAATTGCAGCGCGAGCCGAAGGAACAAAGACACTTTACGCTCTTGATGCACACATAATTTTTTGTACGATTGCATCTTAAAATTATTTAAAAACGTATACGTATTGAAAATAAATTCATTCTGTTAACTGTCAATATGACAAGTTTTTGTTTTGTGTGTATCCCTGGTAACTATTGAAATAAGCGCGGATTTATAATCTTTTTCGCGCGTTGCCATTGGAAACGCGCCAATTTAACGTCTTTTTCACGCGTTGCCATTGGAGACGCGCAAAAAAGATATTTTTCAATTGGTCCACAGAATACGTCAACTTGACGATCACAAATGAGAGCATAATTGTCAACTTTTCATAGCAATCGTAGAAAAATAACTATTGTGAATTATGAACAAATCTTTTTGCTCTATTATCAATACGCCGTATAATTTATACCCTTAATTTTATTTCTGAACACCAATGTATGTCGTTCAGTGAATTGTTCGCCTTTTTTGTCAAACTTCACCTGCAGTTTTCATCCAATTTGAATTTTTTTTATTTCCGTAATATCCAAAATTATATACTACTCAATTAATCGACGACCTTAAGATATGGATACTTCAAGTTCTTTCTCAACAATATATTTTCTTGCTCTGTGCCAACCTTTTTGCTATCTAATTTCCCAGCGGCGCAATTACTGTTGATAGTATTCTAGTTTCTCGTCCGAAAAATTAATTGTTCCCAATAGCACCTATTTTCTCACTATATCCAAGTTCAAAACTTGCCGCGTTTCGTTGTTACTGAATTTTTCACAAATAAAATAAAATAAATATATCATCACGCCTTTTACCCATTACTGGGTGTGGTACTCTGCCGTAAGATTTCACATTTCACTATAATCGAATACGGTATAAAGAGACTCAACTGTATTTTCGAAATTTATGTCAAATTATTTTTATTATTTGCAAAATCAAACCCATATGTTGAAATATCCGTCACCGAATCTGACATATAAAATATCATCTCACATCAAACGTATCAATAAATTTGAATTTTTAACTTATCCACTGCGTTGAAATGTTGATATCCTCTTTTCGACTTCCTGCTACAAACAAACACAAATTTAGCTTGCAGTTTTTCTCAAATGATTACTCATAAACCTAATATTTATTCTGTTGGTTTCGCTGTAAACTTTTATGTCGACTTTAAACTTTAAAGACCGTTTAATGTCGCTTTGAATACACAAACATCGCAGGCTGGGTTCTTTGTTTCTGTATAAGTGAACTAGGTAATTAAAATTTTTAGAATAGCTTTGATGCATTGATGAACACAAACGTCCGTTTTATATATTATGTGCAAAATACAGCAACTCTTTTACATGTAAAAAGATTTATAGGTCTTTGTGTTCCTTTCAACTTTACATTTCACAAAATGCAATCAGAAAGATTATAAAATATAAATATAACATCACGCCATTCTTCTAATTCCCGGGCGTGGGTGTGGCCATTGATAAGGTACAGCACTGCTGTAGATTTCGTTAAAGTGAATTATCCGAGCTGAATGGTTCTAAAGTTAATTGAAATATATATATATATATATATATATATATACAGGGTGTTATATTTTAATAGACCCAGCAAATATATCGCTTATTTATCAACTTAGTAATTTCATTCATATAACATGATTTATACAGCAACATGTAAGCTAGTTGATGACGGATGTACATTGATGATATCATTTCCGGTTTATTAGTAATTAATATCAACTTTGAAATTTCAAATGGAACATACTATATTTTTTTTACAAATTTGAAAAGTGCATCAAATTTGCTTTACAATCATGTAAACTAATCCACATGTTACATTATTAAAAATTAAAATGGCGGGCACTTTATTATACACCAAATCGGAAAGATAATAGTGAGCCATGACTGTGGCTTGAAATAAAACAATTAACTAAATCAATTGTAATTATTATTATTAAACGAAATAATATTTATTTGTCACAATAATACAGAAAATAAGAAACACTTAATAACAACAAAATGATTTTATAACTAATATTCAAAATGGCTCCCAATCTCTTCAATACATTTTGCACAACGTTTTGAAACAATAAGTAGCCCTTTATATTTTGTTAGCAGATAAAGATTAAATTGCTGCTTCATTTCTATTCTTCAGTCCGTTTAATGTGTTTACTTGTTCATTACAAACAAAATCTTTCACGTAACTCCATACAAAAATCAAATGGTAATATCGGGAGAAAATGCACTGAAGAGGCTGAGAGTCATTTTTAATATTAGTTATAAAATCATTTTGTTGTTATTAAGTGTTCCTTATTCATATTCTCTGTATAATTATGACAAAAAAAATTATTTCGTTTAATAATAATAATTACAATTGTTTTAGTTAATTGTTTTATTTCAAGCCACAGTCATGCACTTTTCATATTTGTAAAAAAATATAGTATGTTTCATAATAAACCGGAAATGATATCATGACCGTACATCCGTCATCAACTAGCTTACATGTTGCTGTATAAATCATGTCATATGAAAGAAATTGCTAAGTCGATAAATAAGCGAGATATATGCTGGATCTATTAAAATATAACACCCTGTATATATATATATATATATATATATATATATATATATATATATATATATATATATATATATATATATATATATATACATATATATATATATATATATATATATATATTTATAAATAATGTATAAATATAAAAATAATAAATGATCGATAAATTTGAACGGATATATAATACATATAACGTCCGTCAGTACGGTGGTGTGGATAGCGATACGATATTCGAATCCGGAGATCCCGAGTTCGAATCGCACTCAAGTTTAAAAATTATTTATACTACCACACTGCGGCTCGGTGATTTCGGACCCTGTACTGTAATTAGGATTAAGTTCCTGTTGTACATTTAACATTTGAAAAAAAAATCAGAATTCATCATCATAGGCATTCCGACCCTAAAAGAGCCCTTGTCGACTCCACTATCTTCCTCCATTGGACTCTGTTTTTTTGACTTTTTCTTTCCATTTTGTTACCTTCAGCTGTGTTAGGACCTTTAGTATAGAATCTAGCCATCTAAGTTTGAAACTCAAAATTAATCATTGAAACAGATCCTGATTTAAGTCCTGCCATTTTATTTATTTCAAGTTAAAAGATATCTTGATGAATGCCTACGAAAAATCTCGTATTAGGAAAGTATTTTATACTAGAAAGAAAGATAAAACAGGTTGAAGAAAATGATAATGATGTCGATAATTCGAATATCATCTTTGCGTCCTTACCTCTTATAGAAAATATTACAGTTAAAATAGGCCAAATTTTACCAAGGAAGAATATCAAAGTTTCTTTTTCTACGATTGCTATGAAAAGTTAACAATTACGCTCTCATTTGTCATCGTAAAGTTTACGTTTCTCTGGAACAATCGAAAAAAATCTTTGTCGCGCATCACCAATGGGAACGCGCGAAATAGTTATTTGTGTATTAAGAGCGTAAAGTGATTCTTTGTTACTCGAGCACGGTAATTGCAGCGCGAGCCGAAGGCGAGAGCTGCAATAGTGCAAGAGTGCAAGAGGAACAAAGACACTTTACGCTCGTGATACACACATAATTTTTTCTACGATTGCATCTTAAAGTTATTAAAAAAACGTAGGTATACGTCTAAAACTAAATTCATTTTGTTAACTGTCAATATGACAAGTTTCTGTTTTGTTTGTATCCCTGGTAACTATTGAAATAATCTTTTTCGCGCGTTGCCATTGGAAACGCGCGAATTTAACGTCTTTTTCGCGCGTTGCCATTGGAGACGCGCAAAAAAGATATTTTTCGATTGTTCCACAGAAAACGTCAACTTTACGATGACAAATGAGAGCGTAATTGTCATCTTTTCATAGCAATCGTAGAAAAAAGATATTAAATGCGAGTTTATTTCAATAGTTACTAGGGATACAAACAAAACAGAAACTTGTCATATTGACAGATGATAGAACGAATTTATTTTCAATCGTAGAAAAAAATATGTGTGTATCACGAGCGTAAAGTGTCTTTGTTCCTCTTACACTATTACTGCTCTCGCCTTCGGCTCGCGCTGCAATTACCGTGTTCGAGTAACAAAAAATCACTTTACGCTCTTAATACACAAATAGGTAACTATTTTCACCTCACATGCAACATGGGGAAGTATTGAAGAATGGAAAAGATATTGTCTCTCTCCAATCTTCAGAAATATATAATACTGCTTGTAGATGCGGTCAAGTTTATATTGGACAAACGGGCAGAACAATTTCAACAAGACTTAGTGAATATAAGCGCTCCATTCGACTAAATTTCCCTGATAAATCTTGAATTACTCAAAATGCAATACAATTTCTACACAAAATTAAATTTGAAGACACAAAAATCGTTGCCAGGCCTAAATACATGAATAGGGTCGATTGATCAGAGCAGCTACTGAAATTTACAAGAACAAGAACAACATGAACAACTGTGATGGCTATGAACTGAATAAAACTTGGCTTCCGCTGATCAAGGAATTATAATTGCTTGTTTACATGTTACTTAGTTACTTGTTTTAGTAACGTTTTGTTATTTTGTTTCCTGACGAAGGTACACGTTGAGTGTACCAAAACGTCGAAATTAATTAATTGACAAAACTTAAACCAAACACTGTTTTAATGATAATATAATTTGTTTAATATAAATTTAAGAAATACGCAGTATTGTTAAAGAAAATTTTGATGATCTAATTAATTGAAATATGGATATAAATATCAGAATTTTATTTAAAACTCAAATTTTGAAAAATATACCGGTTATTCTATTTATATTATATTGATTTAATTTATTTTTTTCGACACTGGTATATACGTATTTATATATTTTTCTACATTTATAATTTTTTTAAAGTAATAATAATAAAAAATTTATACTTTTTATTAATTCAAATTGTATAGGTCAGTACAATTAAGTTACGGTCCCGATATTTCAATTATAAATTTATTATTATTCTTATCCATTTTACAGAATAATAAATATTTTTATTTTTTACTGAACGATTGTAATTTTAAAAAAGATTTATTTTTTTATCGAATATTGAGTATAATTGGACTTTTTTTTACTGAGAAAATTTACAATAATTATTTTTTTATCAGGTGTTCACGATTTATATCAAACATCTATTATTTTAATTAAATATCTAGATTTTTACTGAGTGGTTAAATATTTTTTCTGATAATCACTATTGTTATCTAGTATTTATTATTTTTACCAAGTATATAGAATTTTTTTAGGAGCATTTCTAAATTTTTATCTACGACCATATATGTAAGTAGGCCATTAAAAACAATTTGCAAGAACAGTAAATGCTTGTTTACAGTTGCTAAGGGTTTACTGCACTAGTTGCGTAATATACATATATATTACGTAACTTTTCTCAAGAAATTTTTCATTTGTTGACAGTTGATGTTACGGATATAACCTAACAAATATTTTGTAATTGTTCTTATTATTATTTATGGTCGTAGATAAAGTATATTACACAACTTCATTAAATTCATACTTTTCCACACAGAAACAGTTATGTTAATATATGTATATGTTTTTTGTTTTTGTTTTTGTTTTTATTAATATTATGTTATTATAATGTAGCATCTTTTGCTAAATAAATAAATGTTATTATATTAACTCGAATTTTAACTCAATTACATTGCTCGTGAAATTATTTCACACGCCAAGGCTCGTGCGCAACTTTTTCACTCGCACATAATGTGCTTGTTACAATTCTCGTTATTTAATATACTATTATAGATAGCTATTATTTTTATCGTGTATTTATTATTCTTATTTAGTATTTAGCATTCTTACTGAGCATTTACTATTTTTACCAAGCATTCATTGTAGCGAGTTGTGAGTTTGCAATTATTATCAAACAATTATTATTTTTATCAGGATTTTAATATTATATCATGCAAGAAATAAAATATCCAGCATCTTTAAGTTTTCTAGAAAAAGTATACCGTGCATGATTGCTACTGGTTGGAAATAGGCTATGGAATATAAACACATATTACACTAGCGTAATATGAGAAGCTTTATGTATTTAAATTTAATTGAAGGATAGCATTTTATACGGGTATAAATGATACTGCTAATTCATTTATATAATATTATTTTATAATTCGGCTCAAAATTACATTGGCCATATTATTTTTAAATACACAATTCGAGGGCAAAAACTGCTTGTTTGCATCTGTTACTGAGACTTCTTACTGAGTCAAACAACACCTCCTAAATTATTAAGTTAGAGCTTTAATACAAATTCTTTAATCCACTTTTTTCGTTTGCAAAAAGTCGCCAAGCACATCAAAACACATCTAACCTTTATATCTGTTAAAAACAAACTACAAATGCAAAATGGCTGATCATGTCAAGACTTTAAATAAAAAGATCCAGGGAGGAGCATATTGTATCTAAAAGCATTGAAACCTGTGCGACGGAAGTCAGCCAATATTCAGACACCAAAATTGCGCATCCTGATTACTTGCAGTCTAATTTGATGTCAATGTAACTCGAGTCTGCTTATTATGGGGTTTCATTTCTGCTTCAGTTGTTGAACAGTATACCAATATATCGTGGTAGCTGCGTAAATGTTGTGCTTTATTAGTTTAGAGTTATTAGTTATAAGTTAATAATATGGTTAGTTGTGCAGCATGTGGTCTGTCGCAGATCAGAAATTCAAGCCTCACTAAAATATTTACGTTACGCCATTAGTTAGAGGCCGCCATTTTGAGATACTACATTTTTGGTCGCAACAGTTTTGAGCATAAGCTCCTTTCTGGGGCTTTTTATTCAAAGTGTCAAGATATGTTGGAAATATGTGTACCAACGTAACAAACAAACAAAAATCGAGAATCTAATATACGTAACACGCGAAATTTGAAAAGTCACCTTTTTTTGAACAAACCTTGTAATTTACCGGCCTTTATGTATTTCGAAGCACTCAAGAATGATATCTAATATATGGAAGAACGAACTTCGCTCGAAAAATAACAGGAAACAAAAAGTTTAAAATGAAAAATATAAACAAAATAACTTTTCTCCCTAAATTTCTTTCGTACTTCCGCTCTTATCTCAAAAACAATTGGTAATATCAAATTGATTTTGATCTCAATAGATTTCTTGAATCAAATTACATTGCTCTACAGTACTCACATCTCTATATGTTCAAGACCTAAATTTTCATTAATTTTTTTCCTAGCTATCTTCTGATGCCAAAAACCATTAGAATACTAAGTTTCACCAAAATCGTTAGAGCCGATTCTAAGATCGTTGACAGACACAAGAATAACTTGTGTTAGAGGATTAATTTGAATAACTATTTTAGCAAAAATAGTTTCAATTTAGAAAATTCGACATGTACGATATCCTAACGCAGTTTTATCTAAAAACAATTTATTTAAATGTTGTTTTTTCTCTCCACACATTTTCAAATTCATTTTACCTTAGCTAAAATACGTATCTATATATGTTTTTTCTGATTACAGAATACAGTGGATAAATTAGTCCAGAGAGCCAACGCCTCGTTACTGATCGGCACTTCATCCTGGAAAGAACAATTCATCGAAGCATTAACAGTCAACCCAGGCGAGGATGAAGAAGAAGGCAAATCTGCATCGTGTATGGATTACTTCATGCATATATTGACGGTGTTTTGGAAAGTCATCTTTGCTTTCGTGCCTCCCACAGGTAAATAATAATTCACTTAAACTTCCTCAATCTCTAGTCAGTACGATTATGCATTAAAAATAATTGTAATATGCATGCAATATGCATTGGAACAATAAGACTAAAATTGGCACAATGTATACACAGAATAAATATTTATGCAATTTTTGATAAAGTAATCAAAAATATACAACTTTATTTTAAAAATTTGTATTAATAAATTAAATATTTTAAGTTTCAAAATGATTGGAGAAAACTAAAGGGTATACCGCGTGTAGAATTGAAATAAGTAACATAGGAAATAAATGGTATTTTTGTAATATGATGATTGTTGCTTCCCTAATTACATTAGACTAAAAGTGTAAATACAAAAAATGTTAAGAATTATAAACTGCATCTAATGAGTATCTACTTGTTGCTTCATTGCTTTTTATGCAAGAGTAACAAACGAAAAATGGCTTTTATAAAGAAAATTTGGGATTGAGAGTGCAGTGGAAAACAATGAAACAAAATAATTTCTTGTTGTTAATATCCCGTGTAATACCATTTTATAAATAAAATTTTATGATTCCATATTTAATACAGTTCACAACAATTAATATTAAAGTTTTCAGTGTTATTTTTCAAGCATGTGACGTTGATATTTCAGTAACTGTCAAACTGTATTATAAAAAATATTTTGTGTCGTTGTTCTCAATAGCACTCTCGCAATCTTAATTTTTTTTATAAAAGCCATTTTTCGTTTGCTTGTTACTCTTGCATAAAAACCAATTAAGCAAGAAATAGACACTCGTTAGATGCAGTTTTTAATACTGAATATTTTTTATATTTACACTTTTGGTCTAATTTAATTAGGGAAGCAACAATCATCATATTACAAAAATACCATTGTGTTACATATTTCAATTCTACACCCGATATACTATTTTAGTTAAGTGTTAAAAGGGTATAATTGCAAAGCGAGTACTCCATTCTCACAAATTTTAATATTACATACTATTTTTCTACGACAATTTAGAAATTATTTAATTTATCTCGTAGATCTATTTTATTTTCCCAAAAATACTAAAACAATATAGTTATTTGTGTATTAAGAGCGTAAAGTGATTCTTTGTTATTCGAGCATGGTAATTGCAGCACGAGCCGAAGGCGAGAGCTGCAATAGTGCAATAGTGCAAGAGGAACAAAGACACTTTACGCTCGTGATACACACATTATTTTTTCTACGATTTACGAATTAAAATTATTAAAAAACGTATACGTACTAAAAATAAATTCATTTTGGCAACTGTCAATATGACAAGTTTATGTTTTGTTTGTATCACTGGTAACAATTGAAATAAGCGCGCACGTTGCCATTGAAAACGCGTGCATTTAATGTCTTTTTCGCGCGTTGCCATTGGAGACGCGCAAAAAAGATATTTTTCGATTGTTCCACAGAAAACGTCAACTTTACGATGACAAATAAGAGCGTAATTGTCAACTTTTCATAGCAATCGTAGAAAAAAATCATTTTAGAATTATATCGTAAAAGTAATTATCATTTATAAAATATATACAAGCTTTTCTATACTTCTGAAAAATATCAATGGAAAAATATTATATAATATACAGATTTCGGATCAAAACGATATTTTTTAATTCACAAATTTATTTACATATACATAAAAAACATATTTTTAGTGACACTAGTTGTTAATAATAAATTTGAATAGATAATTAAATAAAATTTATTCAATATTGAAACGTTGTATAAACTAATTTTCAATATTGAAGCTGTAATCATATTGTGTTGAATTGAAACTAAAAATGTGTATTTCATGCGAAGTGTAAATAATTTAGCAAATTTAAAAATTTGACACGAAATTAATTTTTTCTACGATTGCCATGAAAAGTTGACAATTACGCTTTCAATTGCAACGCGCGAAAAAGATATTAAATGTGCGCTAATTTCAATAGTTACCCGGGATACAAACAAAACAGAAAGTTGTCATATTGACAGTTAACAGAACGAATTTATTTCCAGTACGTATACGTTTTCGAATAATTTTAGGATGCAATCGTAGAAAAAATTATGTGTGTATCACGAGCGTAAAGTGTCTGTTCCTCTTACACTATTGCAGCTCTCGCTTTCGGCTCGCGTTGCAATTACCGTGTTCGAGTAACAAAGAATCAATTTACGCTCTTAAAACACAAATAACTATATTATGTATTTACAATTTTTTATTTTTTTGCTGAAGTATTAAAACATTCTAAATACCGCGTCCTTCATTGTAAATAAATGACTATTGTTGAAAATATTATCCAAACATTTTTTTAAAACTTATTATTTCAGGAATTAAGAACATAGTTAGATAAATTTGAAAAATTGAGACTCATGATTATAAGTGTTTTAAATGTTCAAATAATTGATACCTGTTCATTTAAATATTTCACGATTTATTTTAAGTATTTATTCAACTTATTGGATCCAATAATAGTTGACTAAACCAAATTTTCACTAGAGCTAAAATATTTATTTTTGAAATGAAATGTTACTTTTGCATTCGAGAATGCAAAAGCATTTCGCAATCGAGTATCAAACAACTTTTTTTGAAAACTATGTCCCAAAATTAGTAATAATGTAATGAGAAAATTTTGACGTTTAAGATTAATGTGACATCTAATGTCTCCATGACAACAATGTATGTAATATAGTTGCTATCAAATCTGGTATTCTCTGACCAGCAATTGACAGCTGGTTGGCAATAGAAACCAAACAAACGTTCTAATTTTTTTCTGCGATTTATTGGGATTCGCATTGCATTTCTCAAGAAACTATTGCAGTACACCAGTTAGCTTCCTCAAGCGGGATAAATATAAATAATTGCTCAATTGGAACATTAAATATAAATTTTATGAAATAATACAAGTATTGTTTCTAAGCAAAAAAAATAAAGTGATAAATTTCATTAAATTGTGAGCCTTTCTTCTATCAAAAAATTGCAGAATTCAAAAAACTTTTGCATCCTGCATGCAAAAGTCTTTTGCGTCCTGTAGACAAAAAACACTCATTTCGCGTGTTGATAGTTGTCATGTAAACTTTATACGACAGTTTTCTAAAAAAATAATTTTGTAAAAGTTCTGTCAACACAGCAAGATTTGTTTCTAATATGTTGTCTGTTCCATTTCTTCTTAGATATAATGAATGGCTACGTATGTTTCGTCGTCTCGATCCTGGGCATCGGTGTCGTCACCGCTGTTATCGGAGACGTCGCGTCTCATTTCGGCGCTACCCTTGGCATCAAAGATTCGGTCACCGCCATCGTATTCGTGGCTCTGGGTACCAGCATACCAGACACCTTCGCCAGCAAAGTCGCAGCGATACAAGACAAGTACGCCGATGCCAGTATTGGCAATGTCACGGGATCGAATGCCGTCAATGTGTTCTTGGGGATAGGGATTGCTTGGAGTATAGCAGCGATTTATCATGGGGCTCATGGAAAACCCTTCATTGTTGATCCTGGAAAGTGAGTATAAGACCATGACAATTTTCCAGAGACACTCGATTCCAGGTTATCGATGCAGTTGATTAGTTAAAACAAATCTTTTTAAGAAACAGAAACCAATCGAGAAACTAACAGGAATTTTGTGCGCCTATTTGGAACACCATATGGGGATAGTTAATATAAAATTTTAAAAAATATTATTCGGACCGACATTGAGATTTCGAGAAATATAAGTGTTACAATTTCATAAATATAGTTATTTATGTATTAAGAGCGTAAAGTGATTCTTTGTTACTCGAACACGGTAATTGCAGTACGAGCCGAAGGCGAGAGCTGCAATAGGGTCAGAGGAACAAATACACTTTACGCTCGTGATACATACATAATGTTTTCTACGATTGCATCTTAAATGATTAAAAAATGTGAACGTACTGAACATTAATTCGTTCTGTCCACTGTCAAAATGACAAGTTTCTGTTTTGTTTGTATCCCTGGTAACTATTGAAATAAGTGCACATTTAATATTTTTTTCGCGCGTTGCCATTGGAAACTCGCGTATTTAACATCTTTTTCTCCAATAGCAACGCGCGACAAAGATATTTTTCGATTATTCAACAGAAAATGTGAACTTTACGATGACAAATGAGAGCGTAATTGTCAACTTTTTATAGCAATCAAAGAAAAAGTTCATTTTGTTTTATTTATTTCTGTTACCTATTTTTCTTTTGAATATACAATTTACTTTACAATTGGTTACATATAAATAAAAAAAAAACTGGTCAAATTTGATTGTATAGCGGGTCAGATTGAATTTTCGGATCGGATCTTGGATTGGATCTCGATTTTGTTTTCGGACTCGATCTTGGATCAAGTAGAATAAGACCGGATCGGATATTTAAATTTACGAAAATACTTCTTCGGATTTTCATATTTTGAAGCTACGAACTCTGAAATGGAATTAAAATAATTAGCATAACCTATTCTCTCAAATATAGGGGGTTAATTAAAAAAACTGGTAATAGACTTATAACTGAAAAAATCAAGTTTAAAGTTATTTGAAAATATATACTTTATACGAATAGCCATGGAATTGAAACGAAGTTCAATGACATTGTTACTGTCAAAAAAGGTTGTGTTTTTCGTATTTGATTCAGAGTAGAACCATTTTACGATCTGAAGATTTTAGTCATGAGAAAATTGTTCCATATTATTATTAAACGAAAATCACAAATTTTGACAGTTGCACTATTATACATTTTTTGTTAATTTGTTTCAATTACCTACATGGTTATTCCTATAAAGTATATATTTTGAAAAAAAAATTAAACTTATTTTTTTTATGAAATGTCAAAAATTCAATCTGATTTCTAACGGAAATCCAAGTACCAATTATTAAAAGAGGGACGTTAATTTTAAGCCGAAATTAAAGTAATAACCTTTTTTGCTACCATGGTATTTCCGGAATGATATTAAAGCTATCTTATTAATATTAATAATAAGATAGTTTTGTAGTCGTAATGTGGTATAGTTTTATTTATACATTTGAAATTAATAATTTTTTTAAAGATATATTACCGGGTGTCTACTTTTATTTCCGAACATAGGAAATTCAATGTTAAAATTTTGATTTAGCGATATCTCTACCTATTCATTTTAAAACATAAGTGTACTGAAGAAAAATGTTCAGAATGAAAAACTGTATTCATAGAGTATAAGTTTGTTGTTCAATTGTTTCTTATGTCCGAGTTAGAAGCAAAAAAAATACACGCTTTAAAGCAATTATAAGAGGGCCATGAGAAATAAATCAAATTACATAACTTAATAATAGATATTTATTTGTCTAGATTATGTAGAAAAAAGAAAATAATAGTTGCTATAATTAATTTTATTATTAAATTAAATGCTCGAATAAATCGCTATTAACTGCTAGGCAATGACTTAATCTATTGTAGAATTCTCGATGAACGGAACTTCATTGTCTTTGGATAATATTGTTGCACTCTTTGCATTTCTTAAGGATGCAATGTCATTGAATTTACCATGTTGGTACACTTTTTCTTTTTAAATATGACCACAAAAAGAAATCACAATGAGTAAATCCGGAGATCTAGCTGGCCAATTAATTGTACCTTCCCGGCCTATCCACGCATCAGAAATTCAGAACACTGATTTAAAAATATTTTAATATTTCATCCGTTGTGTGCCGGACAGCCATCATGCTGGTACCAGAGGATACTATTATCATTCGAGTAAGCTTCCAATTCTGGTCCAATATGTGAAATAATGTCAGACACAACAAACAAATTGTTGTTTTATTTCTCATGGCACTCTGATAATTGCTTTAATGCGTGTATTTTCTTTTGCTTCTAACTCGGACATAAGAAATAATTGAACAACAAACTTATACTCTATGGATGCAGTTTTTCATTCTGAACATTTTTTTTCAGTACCATTTTATTCTAAAGTTAATAGGTAAAGAAATATCGCTAAATCAAAATTTTAACATTGAATTTCCTATGTTTGGATAAAAGTAGACACCCGGTATATATGGCTGGTAGCACAAACTCTGTTTTTGCCTATTTTAAGAGCAGTATTTTTGGGTGTTTTAGCTATCTAACATGTTAAAACCGTCCCCTTAGAACACCCAAAAACAGAGCTTGTGCTACCAGCCTATATCTTTAAAAAAAAATTATTAATTTCAAATGTATAAATAATAGTATACCACATTACGACTACAAAACTATCTTTTTATTAATATTAATAAGATGGCTTTAATATCATTCCGAAAATACCACGATAAAAAGAAAGGTTATTACATACTATAATTTCTGCTTAAAATTAACGTGTCTCTTTTAATAATTGTTACCTGGATTTCAAACTTTAGTGAAAAATAAAAAAGGAAAGTTTAAATTGTCAGAAAATGTTTCTTTTATTATTAATAATTAGCGACGTTTCGGCACATTATTTTGGCCATTTTCTGTTTGGTTGAGTTTTAACTTTTGAGGTTTACACCTCAAAAATGTTATTCTGACTTTCAAAATTTAGTTTTTGATTACAATTTAACTATGTAACTTCAAAATTAATTTATTTATTAATGATTGCTTGAAAATGGCTAAAATAATGTGCCAAAACGTCGCTAATTATTTATAATAAAAGAGAAATTGAATGAAAACTTAAACTTTTTTATTTTTCACTATAACCTGAAATCCAAGTAACAATTATTAAATCATTCGGCTTATTAAACAGGACTAAATTCTTTTGGATTTAAAAAACAAAATAATTATCGTTAAAATCAAGAAATATAACAAATAATTTCAAATATCGGTATAGTATTTATTTTATATCTTTTGTTTATTTACTAATACTAAACTCGTTGTTTGTTTCAGCCTGGCGTTTTCAGTCACAATCTTTTGTTCTGGCGCTGTACTCACCATCATAACAATGATGGTAAGAAGAGTTCGCTTAGTAGGAGGTGAACTGGGTGGGCCCGTTTGTATCAAATACTGCACATCCGCGTTTTTGTTCTCTCTCTGGATTATGTACCTAGTACTCAGCACTTTGGAGGTGTATGACGTCATCCCTGGATTCTAAATCACTCGCCAACTAGATCATTGGGTGCAACTGTGGACGTACGCATTCAATACAGGGACTCACTTACGTTTTGTTTCTTTATAAATTAATTATTTATAAAAATATGGAATGTACTGGATTGCAAAGCTTAGTATAATTTTAAATCAAAAATTTACGTATTTAAAATCAGCAAATTAAATTATTAGGAAACTCTATAAAAATAAATTTTTAATTCATAAAACAATGAATAATCTCCTAATTTAAATGAGAAAGTCCCTGTATGAATGATGTACACTCCACAGCACAATTTATGTATGGTCAACATTCCAAGTGAATGTAAAGTAATGCGCGCTCTGTACTTTACCACCTCGGATAGTACGACATCGTTATATCCGCTAAAAACTATCATACAATCAAATCAATACTCATACGTTATCGCAGGACGATACAGTACTTACTTTTTACATATTACATTTCATGATGTAACTTTATGTAAAATGTTATACGTTAGTGACTTTTCGCTACTGTTGTTAAGTTGGCATCTCTGATTGATTGAGATTGGATAAAATCGCTACAGTTCAACTGCAAATTTGTAAAATTGTGCATTTTATATAAAGTTCGATCAAGTTTACTATTATAATTGTGCAATACTTTTTAATTGCATCAGTTTTAATATAAACTGTTTTCATTTTCAAGCAGGGTATTTTAGTTTTTGAGTTATATTGCCACAGCCTATTATCGGCAGTAGTTGTAAGAATAGTTATTGTAGCCCTGCATATGCCAGTGTTAGTAATCGTAAAATATTGTAGCTTAAATGTTGAGCGAACTCTTTCCGAACCACAAACAAATGTTACAATTTTGTAAATTTGTGGTTTTTGCAGGAAAATATAAAGTTGTTACAGAATTTAAATTCGTCGGCCATTTTTAAATCCCCCAAAGGTATTTTTTATAAATCATATTGTAAGTATTTAATGTTTGAATGTTTGTATGACTGCAGTACTGATTCGGAAAAACTTGATCCTTATTCGAAAATTATGAGAAAATAATATCAGACAAAAATGTTATTATCAATATCCTTTAACTTTTAAAGTATGTACTTGTACAACGTGAAATCTTCTTATGACACTTTTGTTATTAGAACATCAACATCAGATAATTGCTTCAGATTGTCTGTTGTTTACTCAGGTTGTTTAGTGCCTATTATACAGATTGTTTACTAAATTATTATCATGTTTCTAATTAGTGTGAAGATAAATACTTTTACTTTTTACAAGAGATATAGAGGTTGTCAATTAAAAATGGAAAACTGGTTTTTCGCTTCCATTACTTACACTGAAGGACCTCTATATATTAAAAATCATTTCGTCATTTTTATCACACGTAAAATATTACTTATTTCATTATAATATCTGTACAATTCATTTCATTACGACCCAAAATTATCAAAAATTCAAATTGTCGAATTAAAGACGAATTCAAAATGGCGCTTTATCATAGGATGTACGACTGAAACTTCATTAGGGATCTTAAACTTTACTTCATCTAAACTAAAATAATAAAACTATTTTTTATTTATACTTCATTTACTGTAGTCAACTTACTAAAACTTTTACAAAATTTGTATCTCTACTTTAAATCTAAATAATTCGAGACCAATCGGTATATAGAGACCAAAATGGAGAAGAAGGGTGCTGCTATCTAGTGGCCAACTCTAGAACCAAATTTGTAGACAGACGAGTGGCTAAAAATTTAGAAGATAGGTTAGGAAATAGAAATATCCATATCTCTCAAATTTCATTACATTTTTCTATAAAATATCCTTTAGAGGTTTAGAGGGCATAAAGAAATTGAAGAAACTGCGCTAGACAGATTAGAATTAAAGCGTTAAACTATTCTTTAGAGCTTCCATTTCAATCGAATCAGTACGTAATGAATAAATGATATAGTGACGCAAAAATCGTTACCAATTTAAAATTACAATAAATTTTGAGTTTCTCTGAAAATTCAAGTTGTATGAATGGATCAAAATGTGTATATTTTTAGGTTAGTATTAAACTAGTCCAAATAAATAATTTATAATATAGAGTAAATTGTTGTTATAGCACTCAATTATTTTGTAAGTATGTACACCACAGCTTTGTTGAAGTTTAGAATGCAAAGCAAGAAATTATTTACATTGTTACAACCATGCAAAAGTGATCCATAAAATGTAGCGTCAAATTTTAATTTGCATATTTACTCAACATAAAATCGTTAAA
Source organism: Pterostichus niger (assembly GCA_947425015.1). Classification (NCBI taxonomy): domain Eukaryota; kingdom Metazoa; phylum Arthropoda; class Insecta; order Coleoptera; family Carabidae; genus Pterostichus; species Pterostichus niger. The sequence goes on along the minus strand of OX380337.1, from coordinate 12,392,181 downwards.
AGTTAACCGTAAATAAATATACAATATTGACAATGTTCCGAAAACGTCAGTTAAATTTAAACAATTTTAAGTATATTTAAGGATCAATTTTGCTTGATAGTACGGTACTAGCGAGTCATATAAACGAAATAATAAACTCTCAAAATTAATCATAGAGGTATATTTTTATAAATAATAAGCAATATTTATGTTAAGTTATATAGTAATAATAAGTATTTGTTGCTGAAGTTCGTGTTTAAACTTAAATTGTAAGTATTTTAAGTATTTATTTGAATTTTTAAATCTTGGTGTCTTCCTATGTATCCCGTAATAATTAATTGTGAATGTTCAATTGTTAAAAAGATGGAGGAATTCCAAATAGGTACCTGTTATACAATTCTGCATTTGTTTAAATTATTGCAAAACATTAAAATTGTATCTGTACCTAAACATAGCTTATAATTACTATAGAAAAATTGTCGATACGATAAGTGGAAAATATAAGACTTACTACAGGCCAAGACCCTACTAGAGTAAGACATTATGAAGACTCGAGTTTCTTTTTAGGTCTTGAATTTTCCATTAATTTGACATCAACACTATTGTAGTCAAATATGTGTATTTCTCTCTATCTATCTATCTATCTATCTATATCCTTCTCTCTCTTATAAACTGTATCTGTCTCTCTAAATGTTATTATTAGTGTCTCGATAATTGTTCAACTATTGTAAAGGATATAGTACAATTTTGTGAAGAAATTTTCTTTTGGAAAACAACAGAAATGTATCTTTGGGGCGCCTTATTTCCAATTTTCTATTTGCTTATAACCGCTTTGTAAAAAAGACACGTATAATATATCGAAAGCAAGATTAGAAAAATATATTACAATAAAATAACTGCAGGAATGTATTTTAAGTTGCAATATAACACCAAGATCTACTAGATTTTGATATTATTCACTTATAAAGTGTATTCTAGTCATAATAAAACAAGAATTTTTTATTTGGAATGAAATTTTGATTTGTAAAAGATCTAAGATTAATTTGTTGTTGTTGTTATTCTTATTGTAAGAAGAAATCCATGAAATGTTAGCCCATTGTATCGCTTATTATGATTGTAGTGTTTTTATTAAAGAATAAAATGGTTTGACTAATTTATTTTTTAATTTTATCTAATATGGTGCCCCCTAAATTATTTAGAAATGATACACCACTGCCTATTAGTGACGTTAAGAGTGTCAGAGACATCTAGGAAGAGCATTAGGAACTGTATTCGATTAGCATTTATCAACAGTATTAATTTTTTATGCTTTGGAAAATATTTATTTCGATTGTAAGTTAGTATACACAATAGGGGTCACAATTTCTAACATAATAATTATTATAATATGCATTAATTTAAGAGAATTTTCAGGGTCGTCCACCAATGAAAAACAGTTATCTGTCATGGTTGCCAACGTAAATGTAAGAGTTTCATTTTATCCTTTTAATTTGTCTAAAATGTTAATTCATTCTTTGTGCAAATAGATAAAGTGTCATTTTTTAAGTGGTTTATAGTCTAAAGAATTCCTGGTGATGTTATACAGTCAACTAGACTTGTATTTACAGTTTTATTGAAAATGCAATGGAGGCACATCAGTTGGTAACTTTCAGTTTGGCATAAATTTTTCCAGTAAAACGTCCAGCAGTACGTTGATACATCGGCAAAAAGTCATCACTAATTTTGCTTCTCCCTTGACAGTTTTACAATAAAGTCAGTTAAAAAGTGACACCTTTGCATATTGTATATTTTAAGAATAATCATGCTATGAATTCGTGTATGTCTAACTGAACTATGCAAAAGATCGGCAAGGTATACATCTCGTAATTTTTTCACGTTTTCTAGTGATTATTACAAGTGTATTTCGTTTATCAAATCACGGTACTGATCTAAAAGATGTTTTGTGTTGAAGATTTCGTTAATCAATAATATTTATAGTGTTATTTTATGTCAAACCAATGGTACATATTCTGTTGATGAATGATAATAATTACTTATTAATATATGATTGTTTTAACTGTATAGGATACCAAAAACAAATCGGAGAAGAAAACTGAAGAGAATGACAATAACGAGGTGAGCTATTATGACAATAAGCGCCTGTCAAATTCTTTTGATACTTGCGAGGAACACAAAAAGTCAATAATTATTTACATTAGTTTCCTAATGTCAAACTGTTAACAGTACATTGACTCTGCTACAAAGAGTTAAATAAATTAATTTCATAAAGAATCATTTATTTTTGTTTTAGCTGAATTCTTGTTTATTTTTATAATTATAGTAGATTTACTTATTCTTTCTTTGATGTTATGTATTATTTTAAAATGTCAAAATATTACATTCGGCTTTTTGACAGAATCTTAATTGTTTACCAAGTTGAATTGAGACAGAAAAAATAAATGTTTATCATCTTATGGATAGTTATAATTTGTTATATTTGCCAAAGTTTGTTTCGGCATGATATAACAAATAATTGGATTCATATTTTGAGGTTATACGTATGTTTCAGACGAAGAATAAAGCTATTGGGGGCGCTCCACCCCCTACACCTCTCAACAAAACTAAGTTGAACGCCGGAACTGTCCAGGGCCCTCTTATTAAGAAGGATAAACGTCAATCAAGCTCAAGATTTAACATCACACGAAATCGCGAGCTAGAGGTCTTACCACTATTGAAAGGTAAACATTCTATTTATGTGTCGTCTTCATGTGGTTTGTTGTTTACATTGACTGTCAAATGTCATAGTCTACTCTATATTTGTTTTGCTCCTTCATATGTTTAGTGTTATTCTTTTGTATTTTTGATCTCTACAGTAGTAGAGCTGCCACACCCAAAAATGGGCGAAAGGCGTGATGATACATTTATTTGTGTCACATTTCTTGACTATCTAAAATAGTAATTTAGACAATAATATTTATGAATCATAATTGCTTGTTAACAAATAAATTGACGTCTAACTTGACCTTGATAAAAAAATAATTATGTAAAATATAGAAAACAAACAATAATTTAGGAATTCGTTGATCTAAAAATATTGAAACGCAAAGTTTTCAAATCTTTCTATTCTGCCAGACGAAGTTTAACATTGAAATATTTTCTGGCATAATTAACGAACTTTAAATCTAATCTTTCTAATTTTAGTTCGCGGTTTTAGTAACGTCATGGTCAGGCATTGCAATTAAAATTGTATTATTCGAGTAAAAAACATTCGCTATATTATGTTTTTGTCATGTTTTTAAATATATTTTTGTTTATAACTTCTATTATCTAACAATTTCATTTTATTTATTGAATGATGTTATTAATTATTACCGGTTTTGTTTACACTAGGTCAAAATTATTCTAAGAAAACTTTTTTCTCAATTAGTTATTTTAAATCATATAGTTAGACAATTGGCTAGACACTCTTGTAAAGTTGGCAGTCTGCCAAGTTGTTCAATTGTTTTCCCCACTACTCTCATCAATCGCGTAACATTTGTTTTTTTTTTTTATTACGCAGTACATAGCCTGCTATGAAATTTTTCCTAGGCAAAATTAAATAATTTCTACTGTTGAATATTTATTATAGGATACATACAATTTATTTTTGTTATTTTTATAAAGAATATTCAATTGAATGTGTCAAAGTTTAAGATTTTAAAAACTTGACTCATTTTGCATTGTTACTTTTCATTGTCAAATCTTTTACCTATTTCAGAGAAAATGCTTTAAGTACAAGTGCTACAAAATGTAGTTTAGTTGTCCGGAGAAATAATTTTAAGCATTTTTCTGCAAAATAGCTGAAAATATACAAAACCAAACGTATTAAGATCTTTTTAGAAACTTCTATAGATTCTTACAGTTTGATACACAAAAAAATTACCTAATCTTGAATTTTAGTTTAGTCGTATTTGGTTTGGATTAATTTTTTAATATTATATTTGGACTATTGATTAAATTTCTTTTCAAATATTTTGAATATTTGATAACAATTTTTAAATTATAAAGAATTACAAAAGTATGTTTTTAATTTATTATTTTATTAGTGGTTTTAGTTTTTCTAAAAAGAATAGAAATTAGCTCATGTTATTTTAAAGTTTTCTTTTTATTAGAATATTTCAAAAATAATAAAAATTACGGAATTTTGATTCAAAAATTTGAATTTCACATATGAAGATATTTATATAGATTATTGACGGATTTTTTCCGCAGAACATAGCTAACTTATCAGAAATTATGGTTCGAAGTATACATTGTAGGTCCCTTGCATGCTATTGGGTGTCCAATCCATACTAGCTAGATAGCCATTGCCAAAAGGTCTCGATTTATACTTTATCATTAAAATTAATTTCTATTTTGTACCATAATAAATAAATACAAATATAGGTAATCAAAACATTTTTTTATCATTAGGACAGTAAGTATATCATTACATCCCGGTTACCGACGATATATTGAGTAAGAAAATTATAACATTGTTATAGTAACAATACTATCAATCAGCACAAATAATAACAATTTGATATTGTTATAGTAACAATATATTAATCATCGGAAACAATAAAATTTTGACATTATTGTTATGGCAACAATGCATTAATCATCGTAAATAATTACTTGACAATTATACTTCAAAATATTTAAGACATAATTTATCTTTCGTTGTTGGTTATCAAAAACAATTGCAGCTATGTACCTCGAGCGTTAAGTAAATTTAATTGTCTTAAGATTTCCTTCGACTTTATAAAATCACTTATTATTCTTGGTACATAAATAACTATTTTGTAAATATATAAATATTCAAGTGTATTGTATACAGAGTGGTAACTGCTGCTTCCCTAATTATTTTAGTTCAAAAAAGTTGGAAAATCATAAAATTCTGCATCTAAATCAGCAAACAAAATATTTCTGTATGCTGTATAAAACGGCAAACATAAGGTTGGAAAATTTCGATAATTACCTCAAAAATATCGATTGCTATGAAACTCAAACAAAAAAATAAACAAATGTTTGACGTTTGACGAATTGTTTTAAATGAACAGAATCCCTACTGCATGTTTGCACCAAAGATATTTAAGTTTTAAGTTTGACGTAAACTGACAATATCGCATCAAATGTTTGATAACAATATAAATGTCATCTTGTGACATTTTACTTCGATTTGCTGTTATTTATTTAAGTCGGACATATAATTTAAGTCTTGTTGCAAACGAGCATAATTTTTCGGGTGTATAAAGACAACTCAAATTTTTAATGTGTTTTAAGCAGTTAATTATGGCCATGAATTACGAAACTACTTAAATTACGTTTAAATTTAATTCTGCTTTAAACTATCGGCTCTAATGGTGAAATTGTCGGCCATTTATTTTTTAATATACATATTTTATTTTACGTAACAGATTGATAGTATTAATAATTAATTGCTTGTTTTATAAACGAGAAATTAATTTACTTCGAAAGTAAATACAATTTATTCATTCATAGTCGAACTACTGACAGTAATGTTATATATGTCATAAAATATATAAAATTGTTTCAAATTTGTCAATACATTTACTATGGAAGTAAATTTATTATGTCCTTTATAAAACCGGGCATTAGAGTGCCAGAGATTCAATAATATGTTTTATTGCAAAACGAAAATTTCGCGGAGTAACGCAACACATCTTCGGCAAATTAAATAAACAATTTAAAATACTTTTTTTGAAGATCATGAGCATTCGCCGGGGTTTGGACCCAGAACCTTTCACACGCTAGGTGACTACTCTACCACTCGAGCTACGAATACTCGGCGAAGTACTCATGATTTTTTGTGCATTGTTTTAGTAGTTAGAATTGTAAAGTGACATGGGTTGCGTCAATTCGTTACAATCAACAACTGTAGTATGCGTTGACTTATACAATTTAAAATACATTCATTTCTAAATTTTTAAAAACCATTCTCTCATCCATCTAGTATTAAACTAAAATTACAAATAATTGGAAATTATTCTCCTAACAAATTAAACTTCAAACATTTGTTTATCTTTTTGTTTCAGTTTCATGGCAAATTTTATTATCTAATTGAGATACAGAATTTTATGATCTTTAACCTTTATTTGAAGTTCATTTGCCTAAAATAATTAGTGATGCAGGAAATCCTGAAATTATATTTTTATGATGTTTTTTTTAAAATATAAATATAAATAAATATATCATCACGCCTTTTACCCATCACTGGGCGTGGCACTCTGCCTAAGCAGATCTCGGTAAGTGATATATTTTTTCACGTGAAGTGCGGTTACCAGCCGTCAAATCACGGCCCCCAAAGATATTAGTGGAGGAGGAGTCACAGGGGTAGATTTTAAATTGGTGAAAATTGTTTGTCGGCTAATAATAATAATAATTATAATATAAATGAGTTCAGAAAGTTCTTGTCAATGCTCAAGTAAAATGATTTTAAAATTTCAAGTCCGTCTCTGTGTCGGTAGCCTGTTGAATCGAACGTCGGCGTCGTCACGTGACTAAATGTCGGGGGTGGACGTCAGTAGTTCAGTGCGCAAGCGTCGTGCACCCTTCGTATAATCCACTATTAATCTATACCACACAGACATAGTCGAACGCAAACCAAACAAAATTGTTTTCACTTTTAATGTCATATAGTTGTGTTACAATCATGGAGATCTTGTGATAGTTGTAATATTATTATTCTCATGGTGAAAATGACGAAGAAGTGTGTAGTGATGATGTGTACATTGCAGCGTGATTTATGATACATTATATCCAATAAGACGACAACAATTTATCTAAACGTTTTTTATACTCAATTATTTATGATGTGTTTTATACAGTTGTAATTATCATCATTATCGTCTAATGTTTCAATATTATGATTAATTACTAATTGAAGCAATTTATTCTACACCAAGAAGACAGTGACCTATCTTAACTGTTTTTCAAATTATGTGCATTTTACGACTGTAATCAATTACTATTATCGAATAATTTCCATATACTTTGAGAACTGAGTGATTTATTTCTGTTGAGCATATATCAGCATAGTTTATGATTAACTACATCCAGTAGCTAATAGCCAGAAACCTACATATAGTGTTTTTCATATTGAAATGATTATAAAGTACTGTTTACGATTGTAATTACTATTACCACATAACTTCAAAATACCTCAAGAAGGAAGAGTCTAAGAGAATGATCTATGTTCAGCACTTTGCAATGCAAGTTATGATGTAATAACAATAACTACATTCGACAAAAGACAATCCGTATGATTTTATGAGCTGTTCATTTCGGCTGTAAATATTTCAAGTACAATTTATTACACTCAGTATCCAGCAAGAGCAAGAAGAATCAGGAGATCTAATATTTTCAAGTTGAGCAACTTATGAAGTGTAATATCCAGCTATCCTGAGAGCACAAACAAATCTGCGAGAAGTGTAACTGTATCTCTGCGCATAATTATTAGTGATGTGATGGTGCACTCAACATTCGCGCAGGGTCACGTGATGGGGCATTGCTCCACCGGCGTTGGAATACCCAAGTCTCCATCTTTTCATTCTGGACTAGATTTAGCAGCTTCTGCCAGCGTAGACTCACTTAGTGGCGTATTATCTACACCAGGAACTGTTACACAACCCGCCCCAAGAGGCAGTGTGGCTCCTGGAAGATATGTACCCAGAAATGGGGTCCCAACAGCAAATTGTGCACCGTTGCCCACATTGAAAGGTAGCAAGAAATTTTAAAATATTTTTGCTGAATTATATCATGGAATTTTTGGGAAAAGCATGGAATTGAAAAAGTGCCTTAAATTCCCTAAAAATTCTTTTATTTGAATATAATACGTAAAAGAAAATTAGTCAAAAAATATTTATTTAATGTAGTTTCCTTTTTTAATATACTTTCAAAATATTCAGGAGTACCACAAGAGGTGATAATAATTTTTTCTACGACCACTTATAAATCTGCTCATTGTATGTTTGTTGTTGCTATGGAAATGAGGTACATTGCAAGACATCGTGCGAAATGAATTTGTTTTATTAATCTTTCAGTACAGGTCATTTGATCTCAGTACAGATGCAATTTCCTTCTAAATTACACATGAAGAATATAAAACGCATGCGTAAAAAATAAAATAGACGTAAATTAGAGAATTATTATTATTTATTGTTAGTTACATTAAATGTAGTGTTTTGACAATTATTTTGATAATTTCACCAGTTCATAAATAATTTATTACCTCATATTTTTTCTCGATTTTTCGGGTAATAAATTTAAAGATGTTATTTTTGCAGCTTCTAATATATTTGGTGGTGTTCATTCAAGATTCTCGTCGCTATCACTCTCCATTTTACCTCACAAAACAAAATATTTACTGACGTTTATAAAAACCGAACCGTTATTCAATTTTTGTTACGTTGCTACGTTACTAACTTAGGATTGACAGACATTGGAATGGTGAAATCAGCCGGTACTAGGATACTTATTTAGAATTTTCAAATATTAGAATGGTGAAAGCAGGACAAATTTATTGTTAAAATATAAATTAATTATTGAACAATACTGTAGTTGTAGAAAAAGTATAGTGTACAACTCGCATGGAATGTACATTTCATGCTTGTTGTACAATATACTATATGAATTGTTATCGTTTCGATGGTAACTTATATTCATCAATTTCACGACACAAAATATTTGAAAATTACATAATAGTTGGTAGAAATTTTCTGTGATTGTGGAGAGAAATTAGCATGGAGAAGAAAAATAATTTTACTTCGGGTTGTATTTAGGAAAACTATTTTTGGTTAACTTTACAATTGGGGTTGTTTTTCATAACTATAGTAACTATGTGAAAATAATGCTAAATGCATGTTTGTAGCTAAAATCTGCCCCCTATTGGCTAATTTAACAGTAATTATATAATATGCGCGGCGTTACTGTATTGTAGAAACTGGTCAGAGAAATCAGGTTTTACCTTCCAATTAATTGATAAAAATATCGATTTCTGAAAATTTATTTTTAGTATTTTTTACTCAAATAATCTTGGGATGTAAAGATAAATGTTGCTATGAAATTGTCTGAATTTTTTTGTTAATTATACTCTTATATCCTAAAATATTCTGAAAATTTTTATTTTCTAACTGGAATACACCATGAGTGTCCCACAAAAATATAGGAAATACAAAATGTATCTACAATTTTTATTTGAAATTTTGTTTTCCTATAATCAAAGAAACAATGGTACCGAACACATGTGCTGCCATTTTTCTTTAAAACAATTTAGAAACAGCTGAAAAATAAAGTCAGATCGTCATTACATCCTCTTTTGTTTGTTAGCTGTCTAATAAAAAATGCCAAACGAAAGACAAACAACAGTCGCTCTGAAAAGGTCTCGCTTTTGTCTGTTTACTCATCGTTCATTTATTCATTCCAAGTTAATTGCATATCTTTAGTCTTTACACAGAAAAGCTACTGAAACTTTAATTTTTTCCTTTTATTCCACTAATGATGTATTACATTATTTATTAACTTTTAAGTTATTTATTTAGTTGAACACAATCAAAATATATCGAGACTTAAACTTAAAACAACTCGGTTGTATTAACAAGATTAAATCCCGTTACTGTTTAAAAAACTAGGCGTTTACACAACTACTCGATTTATAAATATATATTTTTTAATAATGTCTGACATTTATTTTTATCGCACTTTATAGTTTAGTTCCTGAAAGTATTCCAGATTTTTTTATGATACGTATTTTAAAATAAAAGCTTATCAGCGACTCACTCTATTGTGAGTGGAAATGATCTTTTTTATTTGTTTTATGTTTGTCGGTCACTGAGAATTGATTTGCAATTATTTTTAGATCGGCACATGTTTGTTTCTTTGACTCCGATACTTTTTATTCATTGATTTTTATTACAATTGAATTTGTCTCTCTCAGAAATTGAAAAAAGTACACTTATCAATAGAATAATGGAATATAAAAATAAAGCATTTTTCTATCTGTCGTAGATTGGATTGCGTTGATTTGTAGGCAAGATAAAACGATTACAGAAAAAATAAATAGTGTGGCTCACACTACTCTAACACATGTTGGTGATTTAACATTTCATTCTACCTGATTAGGTCTCCACTAATTAACAAACAAACGTAGACGTTTAACATGGAAAATGAGTTTATTAGTAAACTGTAATTCTCTGTTTATTTTATGGTTGCGCCAAAAGTCAATGTTATTTATTTCTTTTATCATTGCAATGTCGCCTGACTTTTATATATTTAAACGAAATTTAGAATCTAACTTTTGGCGGTGCAACTGACCATTAAATAAAACAAATTATAAAATAGTATGATACATAGCTTTCGTTGAGTATTCAAAAAATTCTGATTCAGTTTTACCTTTGTTTCGGTAAACCTGCAGGAGAGCTACTTCACCTTCGATTTCACTGAAAATTAGTGAAAAGTTTCCTCTCAGCGAGCAGAATATAGGAAAAAATACTAACAATTGGCGGTCGAAATTATTTGACCTTGAAATCGAAAAAAAACACCAATAACCATGCCTAACCTAGTACAGAACGCATTTTTATAGTGCGTGTGTGTGGGGTGTTTTTTTTTTCACAGTTTATCACTTACTTTTTACCATAAAAATGCGTTCTGTACTAGGTTAGGCATGGTTATTGGTGTTTTTGTTTTTTTCGATTTCAAGGTCAAATAATTTCGACCGCCAATTGTTAGTATTTTTCATATATTCTGCTCGCTGAGAGGAAACTTTTCACAAATTTTCAGCGAAATCGAAGGTGAAGTAGCTCTCCTGCAGGTATACCTTTGTTTCTTATGGTAGAGATAACTGATTTCTGTCAGCCACATATTTATCTTCTATTTGCCTGCTATGTTTTTCAGACTTATTAACAAAATTTCAACAAAAATAGCGTTTGTTTAAAATTTGAGATTTACTTTCGGCTCAATAAGCATGCGCATGAAGCTTACTAAATTTATCTGGACATTCTAAATTTATTTACGAATATTTTATCATGTTTTTAGTAAGTATAGTACTGTTAAAATTATCAATAAAGTATTTTTACCCTGAATTTCGTTATTAATATTTTAGAAGCAGTGCATCTCAAAATAGGCTATATTCAAACGTCATCCAGAGAGAGATGGCGTTTGAATTATCCAAGGGAGCATAATAGTGTGTGACAAGGAAGGAATTGTCTAGTGGCAATTTACAAAAAAAAAATACTTCCCTTTCATACTATTTTTGATTCAGCATATTACTACTAGTGCCATCTTTATTTGCCTAAAAATTTCCAAATTTATGTGTATTGCAAAATTCAATTATCAACATAAATTTAAATTTATTGAATTAAGTAATACCAACAAAATTGCATATTTAAATAAAATAAATATACCATCACGCCTTTTACCCATTACTGGATGTGGCACTCTGCCTAAGCAGATCTCGGTAAGTGATATATTTCTTCGCGTGAAGTGCGGTTACCAGTCGTCAAATCACGGCCCTCAAAGATATTAGTGGAGGGGGAGCCACAGGGGTAGATTTAATTTGGTGAAAATTGTTTGTCGCCTGTGGGGACCGAAACAGGGTTCTCAAGATCCACAGGCCGACACGATACCACTGAGCCACCTACCCCATAAAAATTGCATATTTCTATAATATATTTAAAAAAAATTATATCCACATTTTTTAAATATTCATTTATATTATTTTTTAATTAAATTTAGTCAATTAATAACAATTTAAGGTAATTTATTTATTTTTTTATATAAATAAATTCAGCACAGTATCTATTTTACTTTGCACTTGAACATTGTTTGTTTTTTATTACTGTGAGACAATGTATATATGGGGTAGGTGGCTCAGTGGTATCGAGTCGACCTGTGGATCTTGAGAACCCTGGTTCGATCTTCACAGCCGACAAACAATTTTCACCAAATTAAAATCTACCCCTGTAGCTCCTCCTCCACTAACATCTTTGTGGGCCGCGATTTGACGGCTGATAACCGCACTTCGCGCGAAGAAATATATCACTTATCGAGATCTGCTCCGGCAGAGTGTCACGCCCAGTAATGGGTAAAAGGCGTGATAATATATTTATTTATACATTGTATATAAAAAACTCCATAATGACCGGGACATTATAATTAATATTGCCCACTCATAATGCCTGCTCCGTTCATCGTAATGCCAGGTATAGGTGTAGCACGTATCCACCTCCAATTACTTTTTACCATAAAAATGCGTTCTGTACTAGGTCAGGCTTGGTAGGGGTGTTTTTTTTTAGGGGTTTCATCAGTTTTGGAACTGGCAGAAATTTTAAAATTGAAATTGTGCTCTATCCGCCATCTTCGCTTGATAATGGTAAAAGATATAAAAATGATAATATTAATATACACATAAAAACCATTATAAAAATAGCCAATATTGAAAATTCTAATTTTATTCGATTTACGAGTAGTTAATTACATTAAGTACTAAAAAAGTCTGATGCAAATTGGTTTTTAATTCTTGTAAAATATAAAAATTAATGTTTGCAATTTTTGGAATAATCTAATATTCTTTGAAGGAGGATCTAACTTCTAACCCCATTCTTAAATCTCGTTACTAACGAATGTTGTAGGTTTTTTTTATTTGAAATTTGTGAGCTCCAAAACTGATGAAACCCCTAAAAAAACACCTCTAATCATGCCTGACCTAATACAGAACGCATTTTTATGGTAAAAAGTAATTGGAGGTGGATACGTGCTACCGTAATGCCATAGTTTCATAAATAACTATTTCTTTATTTTATTATTTTGAATAGAAATTATTTTTGTTAACTCTCTGAAAATCGTATACATTATATACATAAATTCTTAACTTGACCAGATTATAATAATTAAGTACAATACATTTTTAGACTGAAAATGTATGTTTGCTTATTGATATATTTTTTATTTATTATCATGTAATTAATTTAAGGCAAAAACAGATGTCATCACATGCAACATAATTAAATGAATTCCTATATAACCTGACTTTTAACTACGAGTATAACCAAAGGAACCGGTGATTTAAAAAGCTTGAGAAATACTGCTTTAAAGTCCTCGTATGCTAATGGTATAAGAAAAGTAAACAAATTTTTAAAAATTTAGATTCTATTTATACTCATTCATAAAATATTTATTAAATATAATTATGTGTGCGCATGACTATGATTCATATAGTTTCAATATGTATAATGAGCCGGAAATAACTCACAAATTTCAAATTAAAAAAACTACAACATTCGTTAGTTAGTAACGAGATTTAAGAATGGGGTTAGAAGTTAGATTCTCCTTCAATAGTTATTTGTATCACTAGTCCAGAAACTGCTATTTTGAGAGTGCGAGTATATTTTGAAAGGACGAGCCGCAGGCGAGGCCTTTAATTACGAGGACTCGCAAAATAGTTTCTGGACGTGTAATACAAAAGATTTTTCGCGCAGACGTCTTTGTAAATTTAATAAAAAGGTTTAATTTATTACTAACATTCTAAATGTCAGGGAATTTTTTTTATGTTGGTAACATCACAATATTTGAACTGTACTTATAATTTTAATTAATTATTTATTGTTCATCAATTTACATCTTCACTAAGTTTAATTACACTGTCCACTTTATTTAATAAACAGAAAACATAATTCATTTCTTTGTCTATTTCACGACTTGTCATTCCAGTATTATAACCTAAAAAATCTACATATTTTATTTGGATTTTACATTGCTAATTCAATTATAATTACTTACAATTTTGTTTAAAATATATGTATAAATATTCTGTTTTCTTGTATTGAAAATACTCAACTATGAATATTTTATCATAATATTTTTACGCCAATGCAATATTTTGACATTTCGTACGTTTAGGAGTTCGCTATACTAGTGATGCCAACATATATCCATAAAAAGTCACTAATTTTTGCCGGCCTCGGCCGGTAAACACATGGTTTCCGGACGATTTTGAGTTATGTAATACTACTAATGCCGGACGATGGCGCGAAAAGAATATTATATTATCCCAAAAAATGCAAACATCAATTTTTATATTTTACAAGAATTAAAAACCAAAATTGCTTCAGACTTTTTTTCAGTACTTAATGTAATTAACTACTCGTAAATCGAATAAAATTAGAATTTTCAATATTGGCTATTTTTATAATGGTTTTTATGTGTATATTAATATTTTCATTTTTATATCTTTTACCATTATCAAGCGAAGATGGCGGATAGAGCACAATTTCAATTTTAAAATATTTTTTGCATGTTGTTCTAGAACTCTTAATAATCATTTCAGTTAAAAACCACGGGTTATTAAATTTTTAAAATTTAGAAGCTAATTATTACTTATCGCTATGCCTTAAATAATAAATAAATTAAAGTTCATATTTCGTGCTGTATGAAGTAGGCTCAGTGGAATCGCGATGAATTGTGGAAATGAGTTTGATTCCCACAGGCGGCAAACTTTATTCCACATTAAATTTACCCCTGTGGCCTCCGTCACCACTGACATCTTTATGTAATGAACAATAAAACTCTAATACATTGGTACTTCTGGACGTAGGCGCCGATACTTGAATTATATTGACGATATATTTATTTTATGCTGCAGTTATCCAATCATATATTATAATTATTTTAAAATATACAAATTCTTAAATAACAATATTATCATGCCTTTTACCCATTACTGGATGCGGGACTCGTCCGTAACAGATCTCGGTATGTGATATATTTCTCCGCGTGAAGTGCGGTTACCAGCCGATAAATCACAACTCCCAAAGATATTAGTGGAAGGGTAGCCTCAGGGGTAGTTTTATTGTGGTAAAATTTGTTTGTAGGTAATAATAATTTGTAATTATGGGGTAGGTGGCTCAGTGGTATTGAGTCGGCCTGTGGATCTTGAGAACCCTGGTTCGATCCCCACAGCCGACAAACAATTTTCACCAAAATTAAATCTTCCCCTATGGCTCTCCCTCCACTAATATCTTTGGGCGCCGTGATTTAACGACTGGTAACCGCACTTTACGCGAAAACATATATCACTTACCGAGATCTGCCTCGGCAGAGTGCCACACCAAATAATGGGTAAAAAGCGTGATGATATATTTATTTATTTAAAAATTGTTTGTCGGCTGTGGGAATCGAACCCGGGTTCTGAAATCCACAGACCGACCGACTCGATACCAGTGAGTCATCTACCCCATATACAAACTGCTGGTTTATACATATTCTTTAACGAAAACATACTTCAATGGAAGATACCAATTTTTTTTTGTCATGGTACCTGCCTGTGTGTCGTAGCGCAGGCGTTAGTGCATCTGCCTGGCAAGCAAAAGGTCTCGAGTTCGAATTATAAAAAAAAAGTCATCCGAATTTAACTTCCAATTATCATTGTCATTGACATTCAAAATAATGTCATATGACAAAATTAAAAATAAGAATAATTGACGTATAAACATGGGTTTCTCAAATATTTTAGCATTTTGGATTATTACATAATTTTAGAAAAATGTCTTAGTTATGCGGCAAAGTTGCTGTAGATTGCCGGCAGCATCTCGCTCTCATTTTCATTCAAACTTTCGTGAAAATAAGTTTAATTTAAACTCCTTAAAAAATGTTTAATTTTTTTATGTAGACGCGTCACCAGCGGAAAGAGAAGAATTGTTTATTCAAAAATTGCGACAATGTTGCGTTTTATTCGACTTCGTATCCGACCCGTTATCCGACTTAAAATGGAAGGAAGTCAAACGTGGAGCCCTACACGAAATGGTCGAATATTTAACGTCGCAGAGAGGGGTCATTACAGATGCCATCTATCCCGAAGCCGTAAATATGGTAAGCTATTTTTATCATAAATTTTATAGAAATATTACTAGGGTATTTATTTTATAACTATAGTTCGTTAACGAATCCAATTCACAATGAATGAGATTTCCTGTCACTTCGTTTTTGGCTTATTCCAATTGAACATTTTATTGAATTGGTCAGGAGCACATAAATAATTTAGTATTGATTGAATGGAATTGCCGCGCATTCTATCTCGCTGTCTAATTATAGAAGTTATTTAAACGTTCTACTATTACTAATTTTTATTATATTGAGTTTAACATTTTTATTGCTGGTCTCTTATTTTTAAAACAGTCTTCAAAGCATTTAAAAACCTTTCTTTCAGTTTGCAGTGAATTTATTCCGCACACTTCCACCCTCATCAAATCCGAACGGCGCGGAATTCGATCCCGAGGAAGACGAGCCAACACTTGAAGCTGCTTGGCCACATTTACAGCTAGTCTATGAGCTTTTCTTACGTCTGTTAGAAGCTCCCGACTTCCAACCAAATCTCGCGAAACGTTACATTGATCAAAAGTTCGTCTTAAACTTATTAGAGCTTTTTGATTCTGAAGATCCGCGTGAACGTGATTTGTTAAAAACGACTTTACATCGTATTTACGGGAAATTTTTAGGGCTGAGAGCTTTCATTCGAAAGCAGATTAACAATGTTTTTTACCGGTTTATATATGAGTGCGATCACCATAACGGAATCGCGGAACTTTTAGAAATCTTAGGAAGCATAATAAATGGTTTTGCGCTCCCTTTGAAAGAAGAACACAAAATATTTTTGCTTCGAGTTTTACTTCCTCTGCATAAAGTTAAATCGTTGTCTGTTTATCACGCTCAACTTGCTTATTGTGTGGTTCAATTCCTCGAAAAAGATCCTAGTTTAACTCAACCTGTTATCAAAAGTTTGCTGAAGTTTTGGCCCAAAACTCACAGTCCCAAAGAAGTTATGTTTTTAAACGAATTAGAAGAAATTTTGGATGTTATAGAACCGATGGAATTTCAAAAAATCATGAAACCTCTTTTTATTCAGCTTGCAAAATGTGTTTCCAGTCCTCATTTTCAGGTAGGAAAAATGTTATTTATAATTATTTACCTTTTGTAACCACTGAACCCTAAATCAGTAAGTCTTGAAAAAGTTGCCTGTTTCTGTGAGACACAAATTTTACAAATGAACCTGTTAGGCCTCTGAACTATGTAAGCTACATTCATCCATAGATATAATTAATTTCATTTTTACTTGTCTTGACAATTAAAGAAATAAGTTTATTTTAATCTGGACAAGAACAGTGTTATCTGAAAATTTAACTCATACATCAGAGAAAATAATGAAGCTATTTTAAAATAACATGTATCTTGTTTTCTTCTTAGGTTGCAGAGCGGGCTCTTTATTACTGGAACAATGAGTACGTCATGAGTTTAGTGTCGGAAAATGCGACGGAAATACTACCGATAATGTTTCCCAGTTTATATAGAAATAGTAAATCGCATTGGAATAAAACTATTCATGGATTGATTTACAACGCACTGAAACTCTTCATGGAAATGAATCAGAAATTGTTTGATGATTGTTCACAGCAGTATCGGCAGGAGAGACAAAAGTAAGTAGAAATGTGTAGTAGCATGACTGTCATCCCCTTCCCATCCTGAATCTGATTTAAAAATGGGGAAAATATTACACACATGTACATTATTATCACGTACTCCACTAAAAACCGGCCTTTCCATCTCTGTTCTAGATAACTATCAATGAGATTTATGAAAATATTAATTTGCATCTAACAAAGAAGATTTCGTGAGTTCAAATATCACTGACATCAACATGATGTTTAATTTTTACTATTATTGTTATATATTTTCATTTATTCCGGTGATAGTTATCGCGGATGAATTTCAGAAGGTCTTAAGGGCTTGTTTATCAATACTGGAATAAAGTGTTAAATAAGTGGGAAAAATTCGTAACAAAATCATAAATTATATCAATTATCATTTATGAATACGTTATTTTTTCACATTTATAGCTGATGATTTATGTCACTCTATGCCTGTATTAATAAACGGGCCCTAAGTAAAGAAGCACGAACCAATAAATCATTTACACGTCAGAATTATTCCATAACAACCTTCGGCATACATTCCTACCCTAATTACCATTTTTACCTCATCCACATTCATAATTCAAGCAAATATTTCTGAAAATTATTGTTTCAATAACAACAAATTCGCAAAATTACACTAATATTTAAAATATTTTTACATTAATATTACATATTTAAATGATATTAGTAATTACAATTCTTTTACACGCCAAAACGATAAATTTATGAAGTAACTTTTTGTATTTGAATTAATTTTAAATTATTAGAGGTTACAGCTCTGCCATAATATTAATTGCATGCTGAAAATCACCTTAAAATATATCCGGATTATTTTAATAACATGAAATCTAAATTATCTAAAAAGTCTTCCAATTATCATGCTTCGAAAACCGAACACAGATTGTATCAATTACCGCAAAAAATGTAAACTAACAAACATTTTTCGGTCATTTCAGCATAGAAAATCACAATTTTTTCGATCTTTATCACCACATATCTTTCAGAGAACGCGAGCGCCAACACCACAGAGACGAACTATGGTTGCGAGTCGAATCGTTGGCCCAGCAAAGCCCGGCTTACGAGCAAGTTCAACCTCAGTACAATGATTCTAATTCTCTGTCGGACAGTCCGGAAAATAACGACGAAATCAACTTCGAATCTCTTGAGAAGGAAGCGCAAGAGGTTTGTAAAAAACGAAAACTAATATGATTCACTAACATTTGTCCTTTCCAGAATCCTGACAGATTTTTTCCGTATCGTCCTAAGACTTCCAAGTTCCTCATTTTCTGACATTTTATAATTATATTTCGTATATTTTATGTTGTATTTATTTGTTTATTTAAAATAAATAATTTATTTTTGTGTATGAGTTCGATTAATTAATAAAACACAAGAATATTTTTGTATTTTATGGTAAATCAGTAATTTTGCTAATTATTCGACAAAATTAAATACCAAAAATAAATTTAAAATCATTTTATATTAAGATTAGTAAAGTCTAAGTGACTCATCACGAAAACAAACTGCAAATTTTTATAATATAAATAACCATCACATTACACAAAAACAAAATAATTTGATGTTTTGACGATTTCCTACCTATTCTGAAACATTTCCTTATTCTTTGGGCCCAGTCTTATTCATTTACGAGGTTCATAAATACTAATATTTGAACAAAAAACCATCACTGTAAATTCTTACATACTTTTTAACACGATATGAACACCGATGATTTCAGATACAACACAGGATACAAAATTAGGCATCCACATTCTACGTCACTATAAAAATGTATGAACTTATACATTTGTCTTGTTCAGCAATTTTAATTATTTAAATTCATTTAGATACATTGATAAATAATTTAAAACATTGATTTCTATCTAATTTGTTAACTTCAATTGATACTGGAATGTATCTGAGCAAACTAAAAAAAAATACAAAACAAAAGATATTTATACGTAAGTTAGAATAAATACTGATGAAAATTATTTTTCGCAGTAAAACATTTAAAAAAAATTACAGAATTACAATTATATATATTATAATAGTATAAATATCGCTTTCAATTAACAATCAATATATGTACGTAGAGTGATTTGGAATCTACTATAAATTGTAGTCATTTACATAAGCTAAAAGCCAACAAACTTCAACACCGCAGTTTAAAAACTTCCAATTATTTGAATAATTTCTTCTCACATGTTTTCAGTAAATCGTAATGTAAAATATTAGATAATTTAATCAATAAGCACAGTTTTATACTGTTAAAATGTGTTTATATGCTGTAAATTTGACACAAAACTATTTTTATTTTATGCTGACACAATTTTATTTTATTTGTCTCTTACCATATAGTACGCGACCTCTTAATTTTTTGGAAATCTAATTCTATTACTTATGATTAAATCTAAATAGTAGGATAAAATCCCGTTACCAAGTAAATGTTTTATACAGGCTAATCACCAAATGTACACCACCAAGAATATTTCCTATCGGACTTTTGTCGATCACCCTATATACTCTCAATTAGACACGAAAAAGTATTTTATTTATCTACAAAAATTAGCTATAATATATGATAATGTAAATTAATTCTACCACACTCCAAAAGCACTTTGTTACATACAAGCAACGTGTTTGAGGAAATTGTTTATAATAAAATCTGTCATTTGAATCATAATTTTCGTACCTAATCTTGAAAGTAATATTTAAGACAATAATTATAATTAAATGTCAAACCTAGCAACATATAATGACATTAATAATTTCTATTGGGAAAAGTATTAGTATAATTTTGTTTTGATTGATTGTTTTCACACTCGTGAAAGGAATGCATTTAGTAAATAATTATTTCGTCTAAAAGTGTTCTGTTTGTGCAATCGAATAGATAATTTTCTTGTAAGAAACACATAAAGAATAATTTTAAATTAATTTCAGGTGACTAAAACAGTGTCAACTAGCAACAAGGGAAAACCTCTACTTCGTCGTAAAAGTGAATTACCACAAGATACATACACAGTAAAAGCTCTAAATGATCACAAGCGCGCAGATGAATATCTCACAACACCTCCGGATGTAAATACATGCTAGCCCGACCCTGGGCATTTCCCATGGGCTGATTTCGGCTCTGTGTCGTTCTCATGACACTCACATAATATGAAATACAAAGATAGTCGCTCTATTTGCGATAGCCGATGATTTTGAATACAGGATGTTTCTATTTCCGAGTTTAAAGGAATAAATGTTTATTTTATCAATTTTTGGAGGATAAGTCACTAGCCAAATTTAATATCTGTGCCAAAAATTTTGGTTAATAATAACAGTGGCTGTCCTCAATTGTACTAACATATATTTTATTTTTTCACAAGTGTACCAAAACTAACTAATTTTAATTTTTTAATTGGCTATAATTCTATTAAAAAATCTACAATAAATTCTTGTTTAAAACATTCCAAATTTTTTTTCAATTGTAGAAATATAACAAGAAATCAAATTTTAATAAAAACTAACTTTTATTATTTGTAATGTGAATATAGTTTGTTTTATTATCAATCCAAATATATTTTAAGTAAAATTATGCTCTAAAAATGCTTTTTTTTGTATATTTATTACATTATATTTAATGAGTATTTTGAGTATTATAATTAAAACACAATATTCAAGTGCAAATATAATTGTTTTATTTATTTACAGTATATAATATCGTCTTAAAACAAATAAATAGTGTATCGAGTGTCTCCAAATGTTTTTACATTTACAGATTTTGCTTTGATGATAAATTGTTATAATAAAATCAACCTGAAGTGATCGTAATAATGATTTATTTTGTTATACAAAATATAAATACAAGTTAATAAGATAAATATATCTTATCTTTATTTTAAACTATGACATTTAATCAGTCAACAATATTTTTGCGATAGCAACGATCTTTTGTACCGAAGTTTAAAATTATTTTCTGGTTGATTTTACTTTAAATAAATCTGCAAATGTCAAAATGAACTGGTGAAGTCGTTTGGGACATCAGGTATATGTATATCATCGTAAAAATTTAGAAACAAATTATTTTTAATGTAGTATGACACTACACTCTTACGGCTGGTAAATAACTATATTAGAATCATAAGAAATACTCAAATCACAGTTGCTTCAAAATATGTGTAACTTAACGTAATGTAGAAAGCCATGGCATAAAGTTAACACAAATATATCGACTAGTATTCTGGAATTTACCTTTCTTTTTTTTGCGCTGACAAACGTTCCACAAATATTTTTGCGAAAAATACTACATATAAAAGCTATAAAGAATTTCAGCACGACTATTTTGTGAACCTGTCAAAATCTCAAAAATGAGAAACTTAATCTAAAAAATATTGCAAATAAAAGTTGCAAAGAATTACATTTCCCACAAGTTTTATTTCAAGTATTTACTTATTTAGGAACGTTTGGCAATGGAAATTTTAGTTAATCAGAATGTTTGTCAAACAAGATCAATGGCGTAACATCAGCAACATGTGATATCAAAGAAATATTTTAAATACGTACAGAAAGCAATTATATCGTTCATCATAAAATAAGAAATAAATAGTTCACTTTAAGTGTTACAGTTACGCCATTGGTCAATATATTTTCGCTTTAAATAAACTGTCTTCATTTTTATAAAAATTTAATGTAAAATACAGTGAAACTCAATCATATTATGTTTGACAGCTCGTCTAAAAATATTTATTTCTTCGAGAAAATAAATAATCTTCAAATTAAAATATTTTCAAAAATCATAAGCATTCGCTGGGATTTTTCAAAATGATTTCGATATATCTACGATCAGACTATAATGTTATTGAATTAATTCTTATAAAATATTTTTTATTTAATTTTATCTATGAAGAAAAATTGTATGTATCTTTTAATTAAATTTGTCTTCATGAAACGCTGGCTTTAATAGTTAACAGGGCAAATTAATCGAATCTTTGTACTTTTTGTATTCAAATACTAAGTCTATAGAAAACACACTCAACAAACTCGAGCCTTTATATTCGTCTTAAAATACAGAATATATAAATAAAATGTAATTTCAATAAATCTGCAATAATAATATTGCCAGCATTTCGTTTTAATTGTTTGCTTTTTATAATGAAACTAATTTCACTAAAATACTGCGACACATACATATGAACTAAACAATCTCGGTACAGTCGGATTCTGATTATAACCGAGCTTATTATAAGGCTGTTATACTTTACTGAACTTTGCTGTAATATTATTTGAAAACAGTTTATTTCTAGTGTGAAACTTTGTCGTTCATAATCATAACCACGCATAAATGTGAAATGTGACCGCCATTTTGTAAACAACCTGTATTTGGTTCCATTTCCTTGGAGATGTAGATAAGTAGTGGCAATCTTTAGAAACCTAACTAACTACTATTGTAGTGGAGTTTTTTCGTGCATTTAGTTGGATAACTGTGTAATATTTTGCAAAAGGTATTTTTTTAAAACAAGGAAGTTATTATGAGTATAAATATGTTAAATATATTGTATAAATATAAGTATTACTTAGTATGTATATCATGTTAGAATAAGCTACGTATAATAATAATTATCATTGTTAAATCATGTATTTGAGCAAAAGTTATGTACTATTAGCATTTCTGAACTATTCTGTTGAAGATGTTTGTAGTTTTTAGAATGTTGTTGAAAATAATAAACTACAGAGTTTCTCAAAATTTCCTTACCAATTTTTAATTAATAACATGGCAATTTCAAATGGGTAAGGAACTTTAAAAACACTGTACAAAACAAAATTCTATAAAGAATGGTTTTCTGCAGTATGGAAGTTGCCTTAGGATTATAAGTCAGTCAACTTAATGCGGCTAATTTCAACAAAATTGTTCGGAAAAGGCACATTTCAGTTTTTATTTTGTATATGCAAGCTACAATTATATAATTTCTTTTACAGATATTTTTCTTATATATTTTCTTTCCCTTATTCATAATTGATTTTTTTTAACAGCAGAAGTGTGAAAACGATAAGATTTATCTTTGGTTCTAATTTAATTTTGCTTCGTTTCTAAGTCACCATTGAGGAGATCTATTCCAAAATTCGCCTTTTCCATATTAAAAAAAAGTTACGAGAAATTCAGTGTTCTTTATTTATCTACATTTATAAAGTATTTTATTCTTCCAAAACGCGCTTTTTACCGTATTGGCTTTCATACCTAAACTCATCATAAACCATAATATTGTTTCAAAACTCGCTTTATTCATACAGAAAAAGTGTTCTTTTAAAATCACATGACTAGGTACTTACTCATAATAAAAATAAATTACTATTTATCTTTATACTAAAATAAAAATATTATCATTTAGATATTGTTAATGGATAATACGACAGTTTTTCCCCTAGAACCCGGACATGATTCGTAGCGAAAATACAATCCAAAGAAACGGAAAAATATTTTAAAATCCTGATATGCATTTTTTATTATTTATACTTTTTTAAATATTATTTGCAAAACCAAAGCATAACTAAATATTATTTTTCTCTTAGATACCATGTAAAACACCTTCTGCAATCATCATGGCAAAACATATGTGCAAATCACTTAAAATAGCAGATATACAATATTTTCAAAAATTATACTTTTCAACTCATGTTAAACAATCGAAACGTGAAAGAAGTGCTATCAGCAGAATGCGTACACCAAGTCATTTTTGCTTTCATGTGACATTAAAGAAGTATTTTGAATATTTTATCCCGAGTTTTGTAACATTTATAATTTTTTTGCCGTATTTCTACTGAAAATACACTAACCAAAGCTATGTTTACAATTTATGTATTTGCAATTTTTTTTAAATAAAAAATAAATAAATAAATATATCATCACGCCTTTTACCCATTACTGGGTGTGGCACTCTGCCTAAGCAGATCTCGGTAAGTGATATATTTTGTCGCGTGAAATGCGGTTACCAGTCGTCAAATCACGGCCCTCAAAGATATTAGTGGAGGAGCCACAGGGGTAGATTTAAATTGGTGAAAATTGTTTGTCGGCTGTGGGGATCGAACCACAAAACAATTTTTTTTACATGCTATTATTTTGCTATAAATATTTCATTAGATATTGATAAATTATTATGGTTGTAAATACATTAAATTTAAACAAAAATATTGTCTGGTTATTCTGTGGGTGTTAATGGATTAATAAATTGATATACAATAGAACGGTAAAAAAAATTTATAGCATTAATTCGAGATCGTTAAATAAAACTATAAAAGTGAATTAAAAGCAATTCTTTTTATTACTTTCTCAACCTACATAGGACAAATATTGTGATGATGAATTTTTCGACTAAATAAAAAACAGTCCCTCAAAAGTTCGATCTGTCCAATTGTATGGAAGCAGGAACTTCTTAATAACATTATCAGATTTTGTAATTTAAATTTTATATTTAAGTGTAAAACTGATTTTTAATTCATTAATGGACTATATAAAACCAATGGTAACACTGATTAAAAACAACTTTTGTTTGAAACATTTTTGGAAATTTTTGGTTTATAAGTAGAACTATATTAATAATTTTTTTATGGTGTAGGTGGCTCAGTGGTATCGTGTCGGCGTGTGAATATTGAGAACCCTGGTTCGATCCTCACAGCCGACAAACAATTTTCACTAATTTAAATCTACCCCTGTGGCTCCTCCTCCACTAATATCTTTGGGGAGCGTGATTTGACGGCTGGTAACCGCAATTCACGCGAAAAAATATATCACTTACCGAGATCTGCTTAGGCAGAGTGCCACACCCAGTAATGGGTAAAAGGCGTGAATGATATATTTATTTATATTTATATATTAATAATTTTGAAAATCGCTATGTTGTAAAACATGTGAAAGAAACATCAAAATCATAATATCCTCATAATTTCTAATTGAGTGACATTAAAGTACTATCGTGCAGAGAATTCTAGTAAAAATGGGAAAGATGAAACATGCTGAAGTCAAACTCATGACAAAATGTTATTGTATTTGTACGGTTTCTTGTAGTTCTGACAAAAATGAAGATCTGACCAATCACAGAAAATCTAGAAAATTATATAGAAAATAGTGGAAAGGGTATTGCGCGCGTTTTAAAACTATACAAACATGACAATTTCAAGAAAATTATTTAAAATCAGAGGAAATGTTTCTATATGATATTTTAACATAATAAAAAATAAAATTAAATAATACTATGATTTAAATTTTAAAAAATACTTATAGTTTTATTTCAGTTGTACATTATTATATATATACTAAATTAATTTATTCAATTTTGTCAAAACAGTGACGTTATTTAGTTAGGATATGTGTACAAAAAAGTAACTTTTTCAGTGACATTTGGTTGCTAGGTGATATTATTTTACCATTCGTAATAGTTATTTACGTAAAAAGATCTAAAAGTGATATTTTTTAAACGTTATATTTTATTCACTGAGTTCCATGTTAATCGTAAAGATGTAATGATGGAAATAAATTGTACTCGCTACTGATTGGATTTAATTATGTAAAATAAAATAATTAATATATGAACGACGACGTTTCGAGATTAAGAATTGATCCCATTATCAAGTCATAACTGAATATAAAAAAATGTTAATAGAACAATGAATAATTCGTAAAATTAAAAAGTTTTGAATCTTCGGTTTTGTTCAACAGTAAATTAAACATTATCTGGCAAGTAACACTTCCGTCGTATGATTTGCATCTTTCAGGCAGTAAAAACTATAATATGATATCTGGTACTAGGCGACATATTAAGATCTTATGTAGGAATATGATACGAGAAATGTATGTGTAATTTCACCTTATAATAGAATTACAATTATGTTGATTCTTGTATCGCATAAGCGTCGAAAGCGAAAAATATCACTTTTAGTTTCTCGGAACGCATTCACTTCACCTAGATGTGCTACTGAATCACGATAACTGTTTGTTTTCAGTAATTATTACAAACCGTAAATCGACGTTGTAGATGAGTACAGTAAAGTTGAAAGAACGTCACCTTGGGAAAAAGGTGCCAGGTTGCTGAATCAGTTTCAATGGTTAACATCAGCACACCATAGAGCTTAATATGATGCCATTATTGTAAGAGATCTATGTTCAAGAATACACTATGTCCATACAATTCATCGTATTGACAAAACACATTCAGTTATTGCAGCGATTACAGCAAACAGTTATGAATGTTAAAATGCATGTAGCCGCTAAATACGATATATAAAATTAGTTATACTTAAATCTCAGGACATTCTACTTTTTGATATGTAGATTAAAAAGAATGTGAAATTTTTATAAAACAAACATATTTCAAAGTATACAAATTTCGAGTCTGAATTTCTCAAAAATGCAAGACACGATTTAGTTTAAAAAATTCTATAAATTTAAGTATATGGTCTTCTATACCACAATTTTATTAATTTAATTTCCATTTGTAACTACGCCTGATTTTGAGCGTTTTAAATTTTTTTCTCAAAGTTATAAACTCAAATTAGACCATATTCTTAAATATACAAATTTTGAAAATTAAAATCATGCCTGGCATTTTGGAAAAATTCAAATGCATTTTTGAGTCGTTTTCTATCTACAATTTGTACATAAATTAAATAATATGTAGTATTGAAGTATTGGCATTAAAATTATGTACAATTCATTATAAGTTTCATTCGTAAAAACAAAAATATATTATTTGAAAGAGATCAAGTCAGATCAAGTATTCTGCAGCTAACTTAAAATTTAAATTAAGCGGATGTTTCACCTTAAGTGATTGTCAATTGTTTTTTTTTTCAAAAATTATTCAAATATGTCGAGTTTGATATTAAATTACAGGTTTTGGGATAGACAATTCTAGTAAAACTATATTAAATTATTTTCTAAAAGTCAAATCAAAGTTTTCTTGCAGATAATTCTAGTAAAAGTGATTTATTGTGACAGTATGAATTCAGATAAAATTATTTTCACGTATATTTTGAAAAACATGTTCAAAATTCCAAAAAATATATAATAAACCTTTATAAACTGCGTTTTGTTTATTTATGATAATAAATCAGACCATTATACTAAAACATGAATATCATGCGAAAATCATTTACAGATAAAAATAACAACATTCGATTCATTGATTTATTTATCAATTTATTTATTTACTTCAATATATAAACATTTTTAAAAAATCTAAATTTTACGAAATTGTCGAGTATATAAACAAATAAAATTTTCTCTTATTGTATAGTTCATTATTTCGTAAACACCTGGTAAATGTATACTATAAAATAATATAATAAAATATAACTACTTATTGTTATCAAGAAATAATAAATTATACTTATTTAGGTATGATTTAGTGTTAATAATCAATAAATATACGTGTAGAACATACCGTTGGAAAATGAAGTGTGCGTTATTGTTTTTTACGGTATTCTTAACCGGTTATTTACCGATTAAATGTTTAGAAAATGGCTTAGCTAGAACACCACCAATGGGATGGTTGTCCTGGGAACGGTTTAGATGTGTCACTAATTGTACTGAATATCCAGGAGAATGCATTCAGTAAGTATTTGGTATTTTATTCATTTTTTATTCGACCACACAACACAAATTATTTTATTTTAAAGCAGATGAACTCAACAAATATTTCGACGTAAATATATTTGAGCCTCGTCCTAATTTAATTCTGTTAATCAACAAAAATTGCTGTGTAATAGTAAAACAACTTGAATTTTTATTTTTTTTAAATTAAATTAACACTAATACAACGAAAATATGTATTTTTATTATATTTACTTAAAATATATAAGAAGTAATTGGTTTACATGAACGAACACGAATTGCACTAATTACATTAGAATTACTATTCTGTAATGTCGCCTTTTATTTTTGCACCGGTTTTAATACTTCTTCAATTGTTTTAAAATAGAATATATGAGTCTATGATAGGGATCGACCGATACCGATATCGGTATCGATATATCGGCCACATCGATCTTCTTGGCCGATATCGGTATCGGCCGATATGTAAACCACGATATCGGCCTATATCGGTATCGGCCTAAAAAAATATAAATTGCTTAATATTTCAGTTGCTAAAGTTTTTTTAAGGAAATTGTAACAGAAATAATAAATAAAAAACAAGTCAAGCGAAAGTTTCTGAGCGTGAAGAATAAACGAGCTTGTATGAAAAGAATTATGAAAGTGGTTGAAGCAAAAGTGATGTGTCAGGATAGGAATGTTTGGAGAAAATTAATTGCGGGATAAATATGATGAATGAAGACAAGCGTATGATTCTTGATTTTAGATTAATTGGTTAGATGTTTCGAGTGTTTACCTGCAATTGCGTGAAGACCATCTTCAGAAACAAGCGCAGTGTACACTAGCGAATGGATGAATGTTTGTTGTGTGTTGATGGATTTTGGTTGTGAGAAAAGAAAGAGTTTGTATGGAGGAAGTGTTAATGTGGTCGAATCGAGTATCGTGTGTCAGGATGAGAATGTTGACGGGTTCGTGCTACCCCATTTAATGGGATATAGCGTGATGTTATGTATGTATGTATGTATGTAAAATGTAGAAGTAAAGTTACACACTAAGTTAAACAAATTAATATTTAAAGTTAAGTTTTGGCACGTTGTAATGTAACAAAATTAAGCTTTCTGCTCTTTCCGGAGTTAGACGATTTCTTGCGCTTTCATAAACATGTCCAGCTGAAGAAAATAGCTGTTCGCTAGCAACACTACTTGGGGCCGTGTCCAAATATATTATTGCAACTTTGTACATCAATGGAAAAATGTCTTTTTTTTGCGCCCACCAAGTCAAAGGATCTTCATTTCTTGATATTTTTTCTAATCTCTTATACAATTCAATCTCATCATCAATTTTATTCATCATATCATTACTTTTCTTATATGACACTGATTTACTTGTCGTCATACCTGTAAGTTCATCAAAAGTATTCCAGTATATCATTTATAAATCACGTTTACCTCATTTATACAGCAAAAAATGTACGACAAAATTTTATAGCCGATATATCGGTATCAACCGATATCGGATATGAGTATATCGGTATCGGCCGATATCGGTATCGGCCACAAAAAATCATATCGGTCGATCCCTAGTTTATGATAACGCAATTGTCTGAATTTGTTGAAATATAAACGAGAAGCCTTCAACAACAATTTATTTATAATTCTGCATTTACATAGAAACGTTTTTATTTATAAAAACGAATGAAAGCTAAATAAACCAGTAAAGAATAATAATAATATTGTTGAAGCATCATAAGGACAGCGATAATTTCAAAATTTTAAACATAATAAAGAAACTGAATTAATGTGGGACAAGGCTCAAATATATATAAAATTATATCTCATGAAATAGATTGTCACGAATTGAATATTTATTGATCAGGAATATTGACAATAATCAATAATAATTGTTTAATTTCAGGCTTTAAAGATTTTATTAAGAAAAATGCCGACATGCCCTTTGTGTTTAAGCTATTATCAAGTAAAGTTACATTTATATTCATTTGAAAAACATATGATCTTGATCTCAGTGGCGGATCCAGGGAGGTCAGGGGATTCATGATCCCCCCCTAAGCATGAACTTTTTTTAAATGTTAGCCCTAATACATAATAATGATGTCATTATTTACGATAACTCAAGTTGTTAAACAAATTAAATATAAAATATTATGTAAAAACTTAAAATTGTAAGATAATTAAGAACTATTGTTTGATTTATTATTCTAATAAATAGCCAAAAACCAATATTTTGGTTGGATATTATTTCGACTCGAAGATGGGAGAGGTATTCTATTTAAGACCTAGTCAAGTATGTGACTACCGACATTTGCACTTAGAAAATCAACTTCTAATTCAATAATTTTTGTATTCTATCGAAGAACCGTTTAGATATTAAAACTTTATGATTTAAAAAGTGTTGGCGTTCTTAGGGGAAATTTTTGAGGTGAAAAAAAAATCACTTTTTCTACGATTGTTATGAAAAGTTGACAATTATGCTCTCATTTGTCATCGTAAAGTTGACGTTTTCTGTGGAACAATCGAAAAATATCTTTTTTGCGCGTCTGCAATGGCAACGCGCGAAAAAGACGTTAAATGCGTGCGTTTCCAATGACAACGCTCGAAAAAGATGTTAAATGAGCGCTTATTTCAATAGTTACCAGGGATACAAACAAAACAGATACTTGTCATATTGACAGTTGACAGAAAGAATTTATTTTAAATACGTATACGTTTTTAAATAATTTTAAGATGCAATCGTAGAAAAAATTATGTGTGTATTACGAGCGTAAAGTGTCTTTGTTCCTCTTGCACTATTGCAGGTCTCGCCTTTGGCTCGCGCTGCAATTACCGTGCTCGAGTAACAAAGAATCACTTTACGCTCTTAAGGGGGGAGTACACTTTGATTTTTCAAAAAAAAAAGCAGTTTTTTTTCTTGCTTAAAATGTTCCTTGGGATGTATACTTTAATTTAGAAAAGACTCCAAGTCCGATAGAATATTACTTACCGCTTTACGAAGCGATTTCCTAAAAAATGTACCGGAAATAATGCAAGTACTAAATCTGGAAATCGGCCCGACGTGCTACAACTTCTGGCTGGCTGCTGACGCCGAACGTACGAGCAAGGCGGAGATGCAGTTTGGCGACCCGAAAACACAAGGACTTCTTGAATGGCAACGCAGAAGGCCAAATGTATGGAGCCGGCATCGCCGATTGAAGGTAAATATCACTTTGCCACGAGAAAAAAGAAATTTTATCTTTAAACGCGTTTATCTCGAAACGGGGTTTTTCAAACTGGCGTGGGAAATAACTCTAACCAGTTATCATCAAATTTGGATATCGCCTAGGTTTTCTTGTTCAGAATTAAATTCTGCTTAGAAATACGTATCCACATTTTCGATTTTGTCAAAAATGGATTTTTAATCCACGATTTTGTAAGCATTTTTAGGGTGAAAAAATGGACTTTTTTTTTCTAAGGCCACAACTTTTGAAAAAATCAATTTAAAAAAAATCGGAATACGTATTTCTAACCCAAATTTCATTACTAATCAGGATTTTGTTCGATTTATGTTCCAGGATCACATGGGAAGGAGTATTTTCCCACGCCATTTTCCGACTTACGCGCGAGGCCGCCCGCGCGACCTGCTGCACCGGCCGCGGGGGGCCGCCAATCGAGTTAAAAAAAATACAAATTGTAGTTCGAAGGATGAGTAATAAATGGGTTATAACATATTTGCACTCCCTGAGTGTTTTATTGCTTAAAAAAAATAACGAAAATGCCTTACTTTTTGGACGTACAAAGTGTACTACCCCCTTAATACACAAATAACTATTTCCTCACCACGTTTACAATTGTCTATAGAAAAGTAATTTTGCTTAAAGCTATACATTCTCCTACACCTAAAACATATTGTTAGTTAGTTAACAGTCGATACCGTCTTTATAATTCAGCCAATTCCGTTTCAGCGGATGTGAACCTATTGCCAGATTGACGTCGATAAAATCATCACTAAATTTGCAAAAATCAAACGACGAATTGATTTTGTTATCTAAGTATATTCTGAAGATAATTTAATGATATTCAATCTGATTTAATGTGAATTAATGTGATGCCAAAGATGATTTAATGTGGTTGTAAAAATTATTTAAAGCAGGAATATAATATGAGCCAATACATATATTTAGAAGATGGGCAATACACTTCCCCCCAGAGACAAAATTCACTCCATGACCCCCCCTAATTCGAAGTCTGGATCCGCCCCTGCTTGATCTTATACATATTTCAGTTCATACACAAAAATCATTATTGATTATTATCAGTATTCTAAGAATATACTAACGGCTTAACTAAAACTTTTACATCATTTATCAGATCCATCACGCAATCAATCTTCGCTAGATATTCCTATCCCAAAACATCACTTTCGCTTCACTCACATTTGTAATTCCTTTCATACAAGTTCATTTATTCCACTCAGAATAATTCGTTCAACTAACAAACCTTCAATCATATTTATTCATTTAATTCTATGACGTCTACATAACTGTTTTTATTTATTTTTGTAAGAGATCAAAATTAATTTCTGACATCATTTGTTCTAGTCAGTGTCACTCAAACTGTTAATTTTAATTAACTTTGTATTTACTTCTTTTTGGATTAGTTATAAATGAAGATATTACACTTTGAAATTGTTAAATATTCGTATTCAGCGTAGTTATGAAAAATGTAGTTACATTTCTATATATTTTGATAGTTAAGTGACGATAGTGTTGTTCAACCGATTAAAAGTTTTAATACCGCTCGGGGGCGATATGAAAATGTTCAGTCTATATGATATCTCATTTCAAAATATGTATAGATAACGTTGTAACATTTATAAATTTTGAGAATTCTATACTAAATAAACTTTTAATAATTTTTTTCTACTACTGTCAAAAAATGTTCACTCTTTTTCTTTAATATCAGTACGCGAAATACATGATTTTTTCATCATTTACATTACTATGACAACGCGTATTTTGTGCACTGTTTTACACCCTAGTGAGCAAAATAAGTACGTGCGTAAAGAGTCTTTGTTCCCCTTGCACTATTACCGTGTTCGAGTAACAAAGAATCACTTTACGATCTTAATACATAAATAACTATTTTCTACGATTGCTATGAAAAGTTGACAAATACGCTCTCATTTGTCATCGTAAAGTTGACGTTTTCTGTGGAACAATCGAAAAAGACGTTAAATTCGCGCGTTTCCAATGGCAACGAGCGAAAAAGATATTAAATGTTACCAGGGATAGAAACAAAACAGAAACTTGTCATATTGACAGTTGACAGAACGAATTTATTTTCAGTACGTATACGTTTTAAAATAATTTTAAGATGCAATCGTAGAAAAAATTATGTGTGTATCACGAGCGTAATGTGTCTTTGTTCCTCTTGCACTATTGCAGCTCTCGCCTACGGCTCGCGCTGCAATTACCGTGCTCGAGTAACAAAGAATCACTTTACGCTCTTAATACGCAAATAACTATTGCGTACTGTTTTGTACTCTAGTGCGCAAAATAAGTATTTCGCGCACGCACCTAAATTATTATTTTTTCAAGTTCTATTGATTACAACACATCAATAATACAAAATTGATTTTACTTGAATAAATTAATAATTATTGTATTATTATTTTTTGACAGTTGTACAAAAAATATTGTTTGTATTTCGTGGGCGAAATTCTTATTTTATGCGCGTTCGATTGCCTTTTTTTGTCTCGACCTAACGGTCTCCACTAAAAGTGGCTTTCTCACGCGCAACAGAACACTCATATCGCGCAATTAATAACTATTATTTTACTAATGGGCGATTTCATAAACGACAAATTAATTTACTTTCAAAGTAAATCAAATTTATTCATTCAAATGTATGTGTACTTTTGACAGTAATGTTATATAAGCCATAAAATAAATAAAATTTATTCGAATTTGTTGATTAAATTAATTCGATCTTTTATAAAATTGGGCACAATAGTAATTTTTAGAAAAGTAGTTTATATTTTCGATACAAATTTGTCATATATTAATTATGTTTATTGAGCTCAACTCTCAATCTCAATTTCACAAACATGCACCTATTTTACCAATCCTTCATTCGACATTCAACTGACTTATACTCACTCTTTCAACAACATTATTTTTAATCTCACACTCATTATACACAAATGTATTCCAGACACGATCTTTTATTGTTAACATATCATTTCCACAACATAAATTTATGTTGCACATTTCTGAGAAAAATTTAAATGGAAAATTACTTTTAAACCCAAATAAATAATATTTTCTCGGATTTCTATATTTGTGGATATTTCCTGTACTATTGAGTCAAGTTTCTCAGAAATGTAAACCGAACCATTCATTGTTTGTTTATATTTTAGTGAAGAGTTATTTAAAGACATGGCGGATCTCATAGTGTCTGAAGGCTACTTGGATGCTGGTTACGAATATGTTATTATTGATGATTGTTGGTTAGCAACTACAAGGGATGAAAATGGGAGACTACAGCCTGATTCAGAAAGGTTTCCTAGTGGAATCAAAGCACTGGCTGATTATGTAAATATTACACTATTTGAAGTATACTTTATTTTCATTTTATTCAATTAAATTACCAAAATAAAACTATTTTAAAGTAAATGTAGACGTGACCAGGTAAAAGTAAATACGTAAAATTTACTGTTTATTTAAATTATGTGTTTAGTAGAGGAAAATGAAAAACAAATTAATGAAAAATGTGCTCAATCTTATACTATGTTCAAAGATAATCCGTTATGGCCCTCTCAGCGGGTCTATTGTTAGGGATTTAAGCTTGATTTATAGGGGTGCAAGGACAGGTATGTATTCAGTATTTCCCAATTTTATTTTTATACAGGGTGAGTCTGGGAAGACGCCCCCCCCTTTAACTTTTTTATTATGAGTAATAGAAAAAAATGGTTCATATGAAAGTTTTATTATTTTAAATATACTATTTGATGGAAGATGTAGATATTTTTTTATAAAGTCAGGTTTACAAGATACGACTATCAACTTTTATTTTTTAAATAGCATCCTATAATTATTTTACTAAAATAAAAACCGCCATTTTTTTCTCTTT
The DNA here is from genome assembly GCA_947425015.1 of Pterostichus niger. Taxonomy (NCBI): domain Eukaryota; kingdom Metazoa; phylum Arthropoda; class Insecta; order Coleoptera; family Carabidae; genus Pterostichus; species Pterostichus niger. Next base: position 12,357,034 of record OX380337.1, on the reverse strand, counting down.
TCAACGGTGTATTAGTTTTTATTAATGTATCTGAAAAAATTCGAGAAAAATAAGAAAATTGAGAAATACTAGAAATAATTTTTATACAAATATTATAGGTGGCTATGTGAAAATAATTTGTTTTAAGTTGTTTTTGTTACTGAATTTGTTGCTTTAGTTTGTTAAGTTGTATAACACTGTTACATTTTGTTTATTTTCACATAGCCACCTATAATATTTGTATAAAAATTATTTCTAGTATTTCTCAATTTTCTTATTTTTCTCGAATTTTTTCAGATACATTAATAAAAACTAATACACCGTTGAAAAGAGAAAAAAATGGCGGTTTTTATTTTAGTAAAATAATTATAGGTTGCTATTTAAAAAATAAAAGTTGATAGTCGTATCTTGTAAACCTGACTTTATAAAAAATATCTACATCTGCCATCAAATAGTATATTTAAAATAATAAAACTTTCATATGAACCATTTTTTTCTATTACTCATAATAAAAAAGTTAAAGGGGGGGGGGGGGGCGTCTTCCCAGACTCACCCTGTATATATTATAATAATGAAACAGAAAATTTTGTACAAATATTATTATTGAAAATGAAGCAAAGAAAAAATGTTACATGAAAGTATCATTGTATAACAATTCGTCATTTAGTTAAATAATGCAAATAAACAATAGTGTCATACATAACAATAAATACAAAATATTACACTGCTATCCATATGTAATTATTCGACAATATCATTGTCACTATCACAATCCAAGTTAGTATTACTACTGATTTTAAATTTTTGAAAACTCATTTATATACTCAGTAATAATGCCTTTGTTATCTTATTTTCCCTAATATGTAATAATACCGGTTTAATTTTGCGAATTCATTATTATTTCAAGTAAATCTGAAATACGTAATCCGCACAGAGATTAGAGATTTCCGAATTTAAATATTTTGCAATCCTACCCTGAGCGCCAACAGGCAGTATCTCTTACTGTGTGCGGTTCAACACAGGCTTAGTAAGTTAAAGCCATAACGGAATATCTTTGAACATTCTATAAAGCATGTAAATTAGCATTGATATACAGAATGATAAAAATAGCGGCAAATAGCTATTTTCTTTACTATTAATATATATATGTATATATATATATATATATATATATATATATATATATATATATATATATGTATTAATATATATATGTATATATATATATATATATATATATATATATATATATATATATATATATATATATATATATATATATATATATATGTTAAATTTTTGATATAGCGATATCTCTTTACCTATTACTTTTAGAACAAAATTGTACTGACAGCGAATCGAAATTTGTGTTCTCTGTTTACATTCAAATGAGCTTAACTCGAATCCAAAAAATCGTTGGAAAAATCTAAAAAAAGCTTTTGAAGCTGACAAAATTTCCTAACTTCTCCCTTATTTAAATTTTCTGGAAAAAATTCTCCACACTATGTGCAAATTGATAAAGAAAACATTTTTTTGGTAAATTTTTTTTCTGTTCAATAGCGCGCCATCTGACGTATACAGTACGAAATAGAATATGATAAAAAGCATCATAAAATAGACAGTTGTACAAATAAATTGACGTTGCGGGAGTTCAAAACGGCCAAATTTTGCCGAAGATATAGGCATATGAGAAAGAGACCTTTTTTTCGAACGTTTTAGGTGTCCCTTTAATTGTTTTGCGCAGTTTATATACAGAAAATACTTGAAATTAGCTCTACAGTGATTTAAAATACTTACATTTTCATCAAAAAGTAATCTAGTTATTAATTTTTGAAGATTATAAAATTAATACTTTATCAGCTTACCATGATATTTGTATCTTCGTGTTTTGAAGAAATATTTTGACGTTTACTTGATATATCAATTGATTTAATTGTTTATTAACTTTTAAACAGTTAGAATTGTGCGAAATAATAATTTAAAAACATTATATATCAGGTCAATGTCCAAATATTTCATAATATCATGGTAAACTGATAATGTTATTAAAGTTTCATAATATTAATAACTAGATAAATTACTGATGAAAATGCAAGTAGTTGGAATCACTGTAAAGCTTATTTAAAATACGTTCAGAAAATATGAAAAAAATCTAATACTCCATTTAAAATATTAATGATGACATTGTTCTGGCAAAACTGTAAGTATAATTCAAAATATTTTCGCACTGAAAAGTAACATTTTAATTCGCCCACAACTTTTTAGTTTAAACTATAGGTTTCAAATTGATAGTAAAGAAAATAGCCATTTGTCCAAGTTTTTTTAATCAGCTTGTATAATATAGGAGTACAAACTTATAATTTTTTCAATTGAAATAATATAAATTCTTTCATGTACAGCAGAAACAAATATTTTCCCATGCCACTCGCTATATTATTTATACTGTTTAATTTAATTATTTTCCAATTACCTTCTTTAATGAAAATTGTTAATATTACATTTTAATTTTTATCTACTCACCTATTAATTATTTCAAACAACAAAAGGGTATTAAAATTTTTGATTCACCGAATTTGTTTTTCTTATTTTCTTCGAGATTTCAGTACTATTATGTTTAATCACTAAACAACATATACAAAATGTTAATTAACAATCGGGCCATAGATATTTAACAAAAAGTTTTCAAATTATTTTCCACAAAAATAACTTATAATAAAAGTTGTAGAGAGTTAAATTCTGTGTTCAAGTTAGTAATTATATTTTTGTCACTTCATATTTTTCAATAACATCAATTTATAAACATTACACTCGTTCTAAAAAAGAGATATCAATCAAATACAATATATGATTGTCCGTCAGTACGGTGGTGTGAATAGTGATACGGAATTCGAATCCGGAGATCCCGAGTTCGAATCTCACTCAAGTTAAAAATTATATAAACTACCACACTGCGGCTCGGTGAGTGCGGACCCTGTACTGTAATTGGGGTTAAGTTCCTGTTGTACAGCGTAACATAAATAAATAAATAATTTAATTAATCATAATTCTGCGATTTGCGTTCAATTATATCAAAAAAACAATTATGAACTTCTAACAGATGTCAGACTACTTGAAAGTTAAAATCCCCGAAAATATTATCATTTTTCCTCTTTATAATTGTCGGAATTACTTTTAATTTACAATGAAACGCTATTATCAGAACATATTAATAGTATTCGCACATACATTTAACAATAATTTATCTATTTAGATTCACAGTAAAGGATTAAAATTCGGAATATACGAAGATTATGGCGTCCAAACATGTGCTGGGTTTCCCGGTAGTCAAGGTTACGAGGAAATAGACGCAAAAACATTTGCATCTTGGCATGTGGATTACTTGAAATTAGACGGATGCTTCTCTGATCCAAGTGTTCAAGAAAAAGGTAAGAAATTTTAAAATAATATAAATAGCATAACAGACTATGAAAATTAGAACTGACTGATAACCTTGTACTATTTTCTTGTAATATGTATTATACAGGATGTTTCAATTTCGACATACTATCATTGCTAACTTCTAAATTATAAAATATTTAAATTTTTCCCGCGTGTTAGCCGCGCGGGTTGAGGGCTTGAGTCGTGGGTTCGGGTCCCGCGGCCATACAAAGGGCATATCGGCATATAACCTGAGTAGTAGGTCCGATATATAAATTATAAAATATAAATATATATATATATATATATACATATATATATATATATATAGATATATATATATATATATATATATATATATATATATATATATATATATATATATATATATATATATATATACAGGGTGAGTCTGGGAAGACGCCCCCCCCTTTAACTTTTTTATTATGAGTAATAGAAAAAAATGGTTCATATGAAAGTTTTATTATTTTAAATATACTATTTGATGGCAGATGTAGATATTTTTTATAAAGTCAGGTTTACAAGATACGACTATCAACTTTTATTTTTTAAATAGCAACCTATAACTATTTTACTAAAATAAAAACCGCCATTTTTTTCTCTTTTCAACGGTGTATTAGTTTTTATTAATGTATCTGAAAAAATTCGAGAAAAATAAGAAAATTGAGAAATACTAGAAATAATTTTTATACAAATATTATAGGTGGCTATGTGAAAATAATTTGTTTTAAGTTGTTTTTGTTACTGAATTTGTTGCTTTAGTTTGTTAAGTTGTATAACACTGTTACATTTTGTTTATTTTCTGTTCTTTTTTAAACCTTTTTTCGATTTGAACCCATTTATGAATTAATTGACAATGCAAAAATCGACCAAAATTAGTTTTTCGCCAATATTAGGAATTTTTTGGGGAAACAAAAATTACAACGACATTTGTTATGTGAATATCATGATGATACAGACAATAATATTTTTATTATTATCATAGAAATTATATACGCTAATAGTAATAACGCTAGAGAAAAAGAAAACACAATTACATAAAATGCGCTGGAAAAATTTACAATGGAAAGAAAAAGTATTTTATTAAAATGAAACAAATTATCAAATTTTCTATTTAACCCTACACAACGCGATTTTTTAAATATCGTTTAAAATAGAATATTATGTAAGGGAAATATCTTAATTATCGGGAAAAATATATATGTATAAAACTGTAATGAAATGAAATTTAGCCATATTCTATATTTTTTTAACTGATGATAAATGGAATTTAGACTCCGAGTCTGTTTTTGACTGCCAAAAATAGAAACGCCGCTTTTTCGGTAATTAAACTGCGAAAAAACAACTTCATTGTGATGCTGATTTGTTTGCTATCTTCACTCTATTATGTATTCAAACTATTTGTATTTGATCATTGACACATTGAAATATGGCAAACTCATGATAAAATTTTATAATAAATATTAGTTTTTTCCTGCTGTCATTATGTAAACAATTTATTTTATTTTGTGTCGACAAATTTTGCTTTTTAATCTTTTTGTTTGAAATTATTGTTATTTACATTAAAAACATTAATAATGGATGGTGAACTATTTATAACAGATCGAGCTATCAATTAGAGATGTGCTTAACGATACTAAATACTCTTCGAAAGCTGTTGAATCGATACGACTTTGAATATCAACAAAGAAATTTTCGGTATAGATATTAGCCATTAGATTTTTAAAATTTGTCCACAAATTATGTCAGTAAAATAAATAGTTATTTGTGTATTAAGAGCGTAAAATGATTCTTTGTTACTCGAACACGGTAATTGCAGCGCGAGCCGAAGACTCACATTGGCACGCATTATTTTTTCTACGATTGCATGTTAAAATTATTAAAAACTGTATACGTACTGAAAATAAATTCGTTCTGTCAACTGTCAATTTGACAAGTTTCTGTTTTGCTTGTATCTGTGGTAACTATTGAAATAAGCGTGCATTTAATAGTTATTTACATTGCAAGACCGTTATACAGAAATTTACAGGCGAGCATAGAAAGGTTATCTGTGTGAGCCTGTAAATTTCAGTTAACGGTCGAGCATTGTACAATGTTTTATGTGCATTTGAATCGCAATATATGTATATTTAATCAAATTAATTGCAATAGTATAACGCAATAACTAAAATGTTCAATCAAGGTAGACTTTGAAAATCTGACAGATTTTGTTTAATCAAAAAATGTTTAAGTGTCAAACGTTTAAAATTAGATATGTTGTCATGATAACCAATGTCAACAGCCCGTTATAATTTTTACACGGGCTAGCACGTTATATATATATATATATATATATATATATATATATATATATATATATATATATATATAACCCCTAGAGACAGAGTTAAGTAAACAGTTCATTATGATTCAAATGTACCTAAAAATTATTAAAAAACGTATACGTACTGAAAATAAATTCGTTCTGTCAACTGTTAATTTGTGTTTTGTTTGTATCTCTGGTAACTATTGAAAACGCGCGCATTTAACATCGCGTCTCCAATGGCAACGCGCTACAAAGATATTTTTCGATTGTTCCACAGAAAACGTCAACTTTACGATGACAAATGAGAACGTAATTCTCAACTTTACATAGCAATCGTAGAAAAAATAATATAAAAACAGTTTGAAAGCTTATCTATTAATATGTTACTAAAATGCTACTTGTGATTATTATGATATTCACAAATCATAACAAACTAAGCATCGTTGAAATCAGAGAAAAAAATGCATTTTAATGAAGATATTTTTAAGTATTGGTTCTACTTTTAAAAAATCATAAGTTTATATCCTATTTCTAAAATGTACCCGAATAAAAAAAATATTCGGACACGACTGATTAGATATGCAACCACTGAGAAAGAAAAAATCAACCAAAATTAGTTCCTTGTCAATATCTAGTGGCCTTTCAGAAATTTTGTGAAAATAAAAATTCAATTACAATGGCTCCCCAAATGTGCACAAAAAGTTCTATTTAACTGAATTTCGTAACTCTTATTATTTAGAAATTGACAATAATAACCTCTCGAAATTGAGACAAACTAACAAAAAATTTAATCCTTAAGCCTTAATAAAAGAATCAAATCTAGATACGTATTTCAAGAACTAAGTTCTCTTGGTTCACAAGTCGTGTAATCTCATTTTTTCCTTTTTCTACTGAGGATGAGAACTTAGTTCTCGAAATACGTATCTAAATTTGATTCATTTATTAAAGCTTAGGGGTTAAATTCTTTGCTAGTTAGTTCTTAGCCTTGGATTTTTTACGTTTATTTTATCTGTATGGGATAGGTGGCTCAGTGGTATCGAGTCGGCCTGTGGATCTTAAAAACCCTAGTTTGATTCCGACAAGCGACAAACAATTTTCACCAATTTAAATCTACCACTGTGTCTCTCTCACCACTAACATCTTTGAAGGCCGTGATTTGATGGCTGGTAACCGCACTTCACGCGAATAAATATATCACATACCGAGATCTGCTTACGGCAGAGTGTCACACCCAGTACTGGGTAAAAGGCGTGATGATATATTTATTTATTTATTTATATTTTAATTGTATATTATAGTTGATTGATATCAATAGTCAAAATACGTTCCTCATATTTTACATACTGCTCACATGATCAAACTCCCATCTGTGTAGTTAATTGTGTATTTATATGGATTAATTTATTATCTATTCTATTCAACTTTCTTTTAAAGTATGTGCACTTAAGTTTAAAACTTAAATAATACTTTCAAATGTAACATTTCGTAGCGGATGAACATTACACTCAGGTAGTATGATGTGTCATTTATTTAAACAACAAGAATGATAGTATATATCGTATATCAAAGCAGTATTCAAACATTCTAACACATAGTAACACATGCAGCTACATATTTATCTCTACTTACAGAAGATGCTAGCTCACACAAAACTTACTACGTGTTGTCACTACACCATAATAAATACACTACTGACTACGAGACACACAGATTTATTAACAACATAATAGTGTTTATCTACGACCATATATGTATGTACATACGCCATTAAAAACAATTTGCAGGAACAGTAAATGCTTGTTTACGATTGCTAAGGGTTTACTGCACTAGCTACGTTATATATATATATATATATATATATATATATATATATATATATATATATATTCACGTATTTTTTTGAAATTTCACTATTTAGAACTTGAAGGAGCCTTAATACTATGTTTTGGATGCCAGAATCGATAAATTCAATGTTTTCTGATTAGTTTTAAACAAAACTTCAAGTTGATACGATGAGTTTAGCTAAGTTATGGCCATTTAAAAAAACAAAATTTAAGGCTTTTCATATATATAACATTGTTTTATCGCTCATTTATTATTTGATAATTAAGGGAGAATTAAAATTACAAAATATTGCAAATGAAAATTTGAAAATTGCAATGGTCATCTTACTAAAGATGAAGAACAAAAGCAATATATCGTTGAACTTGTGAAAACATACGAGCAAACGTATCCTTCAACTAATAAAAAGGATACCACGAAACCATTTTAGAAGTAAAGTAAATTGAAATGTAACATTATTAATATTTATAAAATTAAATCTAAATTAGAAACCTTCAGAAAATAGCTTAGTTTGCTTCCAAACATTCTCCCATAATCATAAAATGCAACTCTGATGAAGTTTAAGCGATAAAGCAATGTTATAGTAAAAAAATATGAAAAGTCTAAAATCTTGTTTGTTTTTTTTTCAAATGGCCTTAACGTTTGATAAACTCATCTTATCAACGTGAAGTTTTGTGTAAAACTAATCAGAAAACATTGAATTTATCGATTCTGGCATCCAAAATATATGCAAAATAGTGAAACTAGCAATAATTTTCTTTTATAAGAAAACCCTAATATATATATATATATATATATATATATATATATATATATATATATATATATATATATATATATATATATATATATTTATTACGTAACTGTTCTCAAGAAATGTTTAAATTAACCTAACAAATATACTGTAATTGTTCTTATTATAATTTATGGTTGTAGATAAAGTATAATACACAACTCGAATTGTAACGCAATTATTTACATTGCTCGTGGAATTACTGCACTCACTCGCCAAGGCTCGTACGCAACTTTATCACTCGCACGTAATGTGTTTGTTACAATTCTCGTTATGTAATATACTATTATATACTATGTCTCAAACAAATACTACATTAATTATATGATCAAGTCGGCATATGGATTTGGGAACTCGGGTTCGATTCTTACAGCCGACAAACAATTTTCATCACATTAAAACTACCTCTGTGGCTCCCCTTCCACTAATATCTTTGGGGGGCGTGATTTGACGGCTGATAACCGCACTTCCGCAAATAAATATATCACTTACCGAGATTTTCTACGGCAAAGTGCCACACCTAATAATGGGTAAAAGATGTGATGATATATTTATTTATGTATATATTGATCTCGAATCAAAAACAATAAATAAATATTATTCATTATTGAAACGTTACATAATATAATTTTTATTATTAAATTTTTAGTTATTTGATGAGTATGTTTAGTTAATATAAAAATGTGTACCTACTATATGTGAAGTGCAAATAATTTTGCGACTACGAAGTAAATCTGCTTTTTTGCCGTGTTTAAAATTAATATTAATATTGCGATTATTTTCAATACTTTTAATGTTAAAAGCATTAGCGTAGTCATTATGTTTTATGTTTTTGTTAAACGGATGCTATATAAAAACAAATTTGACGTTTATAATTGCATAAATCTCATTATGCTTTTTGTTAATAATTTGCATATACAGGCTGTTATATTTTAATAGACCCAGCAAATATCTCGCTTATCAACTTAGCAATTTATTTCATATAACATGATTTATACAGCAACATGTAAACTAGTTGATGATAGATGTACTTTTATGATATCATTTCCGGTTTATTAGTAATGAATATCAACTTGAAAATGATGTGTGTAACACGAGCGTAAAGTATCTTTGTTCCTCTTATACTATTGCAGCTCTCGCCTGCGGCTCGAGTAACAAAGAATCACTTTACGCTCTTAATACATAAATAACTATTTTGACCTGAGATCAGTATATTATGTACCTATTGAAACATCTATGTAAGGATGAAAACATTTGGTAAAATATTAACAGGTACTTTTATTTAATAAGATGAAATAAAGAAAGTAACAAAAATAAACGATTAAATAATAACTAATAATTAAATCGCCGATATGAACCATTCATATGAATTTATATAAAATAAACTTTCGGCACATACAAATATCAAATTAATAAAATGAATCAGCCATCCTAGCTGCTAACGTCATTTTAAATATTGTTTATAACAGCATTTTATATTGAAAAGTTTCACAAAATGAAGAATATTTTATACAAATACTAATTAATATTTATGTTAATCCAAATTAATATAAATTTATTTCGTAAACTAGTAAAGGAGTAAAAATAAATAAATAATGATAATTGTGCTACTTTGTAAGTCTGCTTATACAAATTTGAATATTGCTCTAAAATGTTTTCGTAACACAAGAACCACGTTCTTATTCCCTAATTTTAGAGAGAGAAACACTGCTTTTCTCCCCTAGGGAGAGAAACATAATGTTTCTCTCCCTAGGTAGCATGTTTCTCTTCCTAGAGACTACGATTATTAGCTGTTTGCGGCGTTTCCTAGGTAACTAATTACGCAACCCATATTTGACATTTGTTCCGATAAGACGGTAATTTTTATGCACTTGTTACTAAAAGTATAATATGCTTCATGGGAGGGCGCGATTATCCCTTGTGTGAAGTTGGCAAACTTCGACTTCAACTCGAACCTTCGGTCCTCGCTTACGTAGACGATTTGCCAACTTCACACGCGGGAATAATCGCTTGTTTCCTTCCCTTGATGCATAATATACTATTATTATTTTATTCCTTATTTAGAATTTTTACATTTTAGGTACCGCTGAATTCGCCCGCCAGTTAAATGCCACTGGTCGCCCAATTTTATTTTCTTGCGAATATCCACTTTACGAATATAATGCCGGCATTAAAGTAACTAAACACAAAATAACACAAATTTACATTGGAAATTAAGCATTAAAATAATTTTTAGACGAATTATGCTAAGGCAGCAGAAATATGTAACTTATGGAGGAATTTTGGGGATATTCAGGATTCCTGGGTAACAGTAATAAATACTCTGAATTTTTATAAAACTAATCAGGATGTATTTCAACCTCATGCCGGTCCTGGACATTGGAACGATCCCGACATGGTACGTATGCATATTTTTATATAAACTTTTTACTTTACTAATTCATTTTTCTGTTACCATTTGACACATTGAAATATGGCAAACTCATGATAAAATTTTATAATATATATTAGGTTTTTCCTGCTGTCATTATGTAAACAATTTATTTTATTTTATATCTACAATTTTTGCTTTTTTACTTCTTTTTGTTTGTTATTATTGTTATTTACATTAACAACATTAATAATGGAAGGGGACCTATTTATAGCAGCTTGAGCTATCAATTAGAGATAAGCTTAACGATACTAAATACTCTTTGAAAACTGTTGAATCGATACGACTTTGAATATCAACAAAGAAATTTTCTTTATAGATATTAGCCACTAGATTTTTAAAATATTACCACTAATTATGTCAAGTACAATAAATAATTATTTTTCTACGATTGCTATGAAAAGTTGATAATTACGCTCTCATTTGTCATCGTAAAGTTGACGTTTTCTGTGGAACAATCGAAAAATATCTTTGCTGCGCGTCTCCAATGGCAACGCGCGAAAAAGATGTTAAATGCGCGCGTTTCCAATGGCAACGCCCGATAAAGATATTAAATGCGCGCTTATTTCAATAGTTACCACGGATACAAACAAAACAGAATCTTTTCATATTGACAGTTGACAAAACGAATTTATTTTCTATACTCATACGTTTTTTAAATAATTTTAAGGTGCAATCGTAGAATTACACAAATAAATATTGTGTATTAAGAGCGTAAAGTGATTCTTTGTTACTCGAGTACGGTAATTGCAGCGCGAGCTGAAGGCGAGAGCCGCAATAGTGTAAGAGGAACAAAGATACATTATGCTCGTGATACACACATAATTTTTTCTACGATTATATCTTAAATTATTAAAAAACGTATACGTACTGAAAATAAATTCTGTCAACTGTTAATATGACAAGTTTCTGTTTTGTTTATATCCCTGGTAACTATTGAAATAAGTGCGCATTTTAAATCTTATTCGCGCGTTGTCTCTGGAATCGCGCGCATTTAACATCTTATTCGTTCGTTGCCATTGGAGACGCACGACAAAATTATTTTTCGATTGTTCCACAGAAAACATCAACTTTACAATGACAAATGTGAAATTGTCAACTTTTGATAGCAATCGTAGAAAAATAAAATTCCAATTCTATTTTTTTTAAATGCCGCCTTTATATTTTTGTATTGATACTATCGATCTTACAAATAGTATATCGATACTGTAGTATACAGATAGTATATCAATAAGCATACCTCTACTATAAATATTTCACGATGTTTTGCTGTTAATCGCAAATACTTATAAGCCAGATGAATTAACCGACAAGACAGTGATTGTCATGGTAACAATAGAAAACAAGGCCGCTATGACTCATAACGTTCCTCATTGCATATTTCATTTGTCATTTGGATCAGCTCCTATACACAAATTGTAGGTTTCATAGTTCGAATTATGTATACGTAGATACTAACGTCACGTGTTGCTCATATATTCAATAATTATATCACAAGTGCAAGGCAAATACCTGAATATTTTCTCGAGTGCACGAACGTGCACGAGCGAAAATATTCTGATTGTATTTGACTTGCACGATATTGGTAGAATATTTCCCGAGAAAAAGTTCACATTCGATATTTTAAATTATTTTTATTATAATTTAATATATATTTAAACTGTCATATAAACGTCAGTTGTCAGATCTTTAACACTTGATAAACGTCCAATTCAATTTTAGATAAAAATATATATATTTATCAAGTGGTGTAAGCAATAAAACAATTTTCTTAGAAACGTTATTACACAAATGTAAATTTTTCATTAGTGTTGTCAAATTGACATATTCGAGTATTGCACTTGTGCAAATACCCGGATATTGCACTTGTGCAAATATTCACTGATATTCGATTGTGATTGGTCGAAATTAAAAAAATACTGTAACCTGATTGGTTGAAATTTTTCGAGTGAAATATTCATTTATATTTTGACATATGTTATGTCAAAATCATGATGGATACAGACAATATTATTTTTATTATTATCATAGAAATTATGTACTCTAATAGTAATAAAGCTAGAGAAAAAAAAAACACGATTACATAAAATGCACTGGATACATTTACAATGGAAAACTGCTAGGTTTTATAAAAATTATATTAAATAAATATATCATCACGCCTTTTACCCATTACTGGGTACGGCACTATACCGTAGCAGATCTCGGTAAGTGATATATTTCTTCGCGTGAAGTGCGGTTACCAGCCGTCAAATCACGACCCCCAAAGATGTTAGTAGAGGGGGAACTACAGGGGTAGATTTTAATTTAGTGAAAATTGTTTGCCGACTGTGGAGATCGAACCAGGGTTCTCAAGATCCACAGGCTGACTCGATACCACTGAAAAAAATGTGTGTATCACAAGCGTAGTGACTTTGTTCCTCTTACACTTGTTATGGAACCGCTCCACAACCTTTATTCTAATTAGTTAATTACATTTAACTTATAATTTGTCTTAGTTCATAAGTATATTATTATACATAACATAGTTATCTTATTTTAGTTTGTTGTTCTGTTCATATATTCTTAGTACGTAGTTAGATTTATTACAGTGACTTTTTAACCATATCTACAAGTATCCCGTGACGGTGACACTTTTGAGTTGTAAAAATACTAGCATCTGCAATTCGTTTCGAGCAATTCGAACCCAAGTTGTCCTCTTTTAAAAGATATTTTTATTGCTTGTTACAATTGTATTTTTTCTTTGTAAAGATGTCTTTGTCCACGATTCCTAGATGAGTTCCCTTCACACAGTCTCTCCTAAATTTCTTTTATACAACATTTTGAACCTTTTTTCCGAAAAACCTTCGCTCCAGGATATTCCCGAGTTTTAACTTAAAATTATTAATTTATTACTTTTCTGACCTCGATTAGTTCGTTTCCTTTCGAACTTCCAAACCACCCAAATCAACCTCCCAAGTGGGTGGTACTTCATTTCATTGGTCCTCCTCGACAACCCTTCCTTTTAGGGGTTGGTTAACAAGTTTCCTTAAAAGAGTCTCGAACCCAAAAACCACACACTTGAGCTTGAACTTGATCCACAGAATTAAAAGCATAAACATTAAAACAAGTTCACTACATTTTTCCAACTGTTATTTTTTTTTTTTTTTTTTTTAATTCTGGCTTCCTGGCGGACCAACTGCTAAGGTCATATGCCGCCATTACGCCCTGATCCTGCGTTTTAGATCTTAAAGTCAACAGCAACGCGGGTTTCTCGGGACGGTCACCCATCCAAATACTCCCCGCGCGCAACGTTGCTTAACTCGCGTTATCGCATAGATCAGTTCCAACGAGTTGAGCCATGGCCGTTGACAACTCAGTTATTATATTATTTGTTGTTAAATATATATATTTTACCAAATTAAAAGTTGTTACTCGACGTAATAAGCGGCGGAAACACACGGGGTGATTTCCCGTAACACACTATTGCAGCTCTCGCCTTTAGCTCACGCTGCAATTACCGTGTTCAAGTAGCAAAGAATGACTTTATGCTCTTAATACACAAATAACTATTATTAAAATGAAACAAATTGTCAGATTTTTTTTAACCCTACACAACGCGATTTTTAAATATCGTTTAAAATAGATTATGTACGAAAAATATCTTAATTATCGAGAAAAATATATTAAAAAATTGCATGGCATGAAATTTGGCCATATTCTGTATTTTTTTTTAGCCGATGACACAGAATTTAGACTCCGAGTCTTGTTTTGACTGCCAAAAATAGAAACGTCGTTATTTTCAATAGTTAGACTGCAAAAAACCAACTTCATTCTGATGCTGGTTTGTTCACTATCTTCACTTCTGTTGTTTGACATATGAGATATTATTATTATTATTACTTTGTTTGATTTATTGTACACTGTTTTTAGTTAAATTCATGTACTTTATACATAGTTAGATACTTTTAAGTTTTTAAATAAATAAATAAATATATCATCACGCCTTTTACACATTACTGGGTGTGGCATTCTGTTGAAGCAGATCTCGGTAAGTATATATTTCTTTGCGTGAAGTGCGGTTACCAGCCATCAAATCACGGCCCCCAACGATATTAGCGGAAAGGGAGTCACAGAGGTAGATTTAATTTGATGAAAATTATTTTTCGGCTATGGGGATCGAACCAGGGTTCTCAAGATGCACAGGCCGACTCGATACTACAGAGCCACCTTGTAGATTTTTAAAAAAATTTAAGTCTTGTTTTATATTTCCTAAACGTTATAATTTATATTTATGGGGTAGGTGGCTCAGTGGTATCGAGTCGACCAGTGGATCTTGAGAACCCTGGTTCGATTCCCACAGCCGACAAACAATTTTCACCAAATTAAATCTACCCCTGTGGCTCCCCCTCCACTAATATCTTTAGGGGTCGTGATTTGACGGCTGGTAACCGCACTTCAAACGAAAAAATATATCACTTACCGAGATCTGCTAAGGCAGAGTACCACACCCAGTAATGGGTAAAAGGCGTGATGATATATTTATTTATAGTTTATATTTTTATATATTATTAATAGTCGAAAAATATTTTATGTTCGAC
The DNA here is from genome assembly GCA_947425015.1 of Pterostichus niger. NCBI lineage: Eukaryota > Metazoa > Arthropoda > Insecta > Coleoptera > Carabidae > Pterostichus > Pterostichus niger. The sequence goes on along the minus strand of OX380337.1, from coordinate 12,341,666 downwards.
TGCATCATATTACCTTGTTTTATGACACTGTTTTTTTTTTTTTTTTTTTTTTTTTTTTTTTTTTTTTTTTTTGGGTGAGGAGAGAATGCTCATGCACACCCAGTATGATGCCGAAGCAGCGCATACTCCCCGGAGGGAAAGGGTAGTGTGGGACTCTAGACACCCGCCTCGCATCTGCCTAGCCTACCCACTAAACTCTCCCGTCCCCTCTTCACGAGTGGATGTGGAACTGTTTTTATACATTCTTCACCATCCATCCGTTGACTGCTGTACTCCTACTTCAATCCCTTATTCTTTTTCTTTCTCTTTCGTCGTTTTCCTTTGTTTGGAGTATGTTTTTTATCATTCTTTGTATTATATCCCAATTTTCCTCATTTTCCAGCATGGCCTCTATCATGGTGTCCACTAGTAACCTCCTTTTCACTTCTTTTTGTGCCTCTTCTCTTACATCTCTCCATCTTGGGCAATACAGTAAAGAGTGCTCTGGCGTATCCTGCTCTTCACAGTACTGACAGTCTGCTGTTTCTGCCTTTCCTATTCGGTGGATGTAGCTTTGAAAACATCCGTGCCCACTCAGCATTTGTGTTAGATGGAAATTTCCATCTCCATGCTTCCTATTTAACCATGGGGTTATATCCGGGAGTATAGTATGCAGCCATTTGTTGCCCTCGTCCTTGCTCCAGATTTCTTGCCACTTCGTATTTCTTAATTCTATAATCCCCGCTCTCTCTCCCTTCTTAGTTCTATATATTAGCATTCTTTCCTCAATTATGAGTGTAATCGGCGCAATACTTGCTAAAACCTGTGCGACCTCTAAGGAGACTGTTCTATACCCCCTACAGATTCCCAGGGTTAACTTCCGATTTGTCCTATCTAGCATCCTTCTGGCACATTTGTACTTGATGACTTCTCCCCAGACCGGTGCCGCGTAGAGGAGTGTCGAATGTACTACTGCCGCAAGCAGTCTTCTCTTTGCTTCTGAGGGGCCATTTAGCCGTGGGAATAGCCGTCTTAGCATCTTGATGGTGTTCCCTACCTTCTTTGTTACTTCTCTTACATGGGGTATAAATGTCATTCCCCTGTCCATATGTATCCCCAGATATTTGATACTTTCTTTTGGTGTGACGATCTCCCCCTCTATTTCGAACTCCACCTTCGTATGTTTTTTCCTCCCGATCATAAGGACAGCCTCTGTCTTTTCTGGTGCCACTTCCATGCCCCTTTCTGCAACCCAATCGTATACCATCATTAGGGTTGCATCCACATTGTATATTAGCTTTTCCTCCTTTTTATCCTTTGAAATAATAGCCAGGTCATCAGCGAAAGCGATTAATTCTGTTTCCCTTGGTACCCTTAGCCTAAGAACACTATCGTAAAAAATGTTCCACAATATGGGACCTAATATAGACCCCTGCGGGACTCCGCATGTGACTTGATAGTTTAATGCTCCATACTTTATCCAGCGATTACTCAGGTAGGATCCTATAGCGTTTAGAATGTAGTTTGGAAAGTTCATGCTTATCAGCCCTTTCCACACCTCGCTCCATGGTACAGTGTTGAAAGCATTCCTGATATCTACAGTTACCAAGGCGCATAGCTTCCTGGATTTCCCCTTAGTTTGCTCTTTTTTTGCTTTCTCATAGATCTTTTTTGCAGCTTGGATGGTTGATTTCCCGCCTCTAAAGCCAAATTGATTTACTGATAGATAGTTCCCATCCTCAAGGTGTTTTACCATTCTATTGGCAATTACTCTCTCTACTAGTTTTCCTATCGTATCTAACAGGCATATAGGCCTGTAGGATGATGGAGCATTTTTGTCCTTTTTTCCCGGCTTCAGGATCAGTGCCAATTTGGCCCTTTTCCAGGTTTCAGGGAATTTTCCTCCCAGCATTATTTCGTTTATCACGTCGGCTAACCATATTGGTCGGCTTTGAGCTACTATTTTAACTACTTCGGGTGGAATGTCATCTGGGCCCGGCGCTTTCCTTGCTTTCATTTTACTACCCGCGAGTCTTATTTCTTCTTCTGTAACTGGCTCGATCGTCTCAACCGGTCTTGGTTCCCATACATCATCTTCTTTATATGGGAATAAATGCTCTATTATTTGATAAGCTGTTGTGTTGTCTAGTTGCACGGGAACTGTAAGGTTTGCGCGCTTTGCTATGATTTGATAGGGTTTACCCCATACATCCTGCTCTACTTCTTCTATCAATTCTTCCCATTTAAGCCTTTTTTCTTTCTTGATTTCCAAGCTTAAAGCCTTTTTCTCCTCCTTGTACTTAGCCCGGGAGTTTTCTATTGTTCGAAGATCCTCGTTTCTTTTCCTGTTTCGCTGGTATACCCTTCTTGAGTGCTGGCAGTTTTTTCTTAACTCTGCAATCTTTCTGTTCCACCAGTATACTGGTCTCCTGCCATTTTTCTGGTCTGTTCTTTCTCTTCTCATAACTTTATTACAGAGCTTTGTCAGTTGCTTCAACATTTCTTCAGGTGTATTTACGCTTGGTAGTTTTTCTATATCTTGGTGGCAGGTATCCTTATCTATGACACTGTTTACTGTTAATAATCGGGTACTTTATTGGACTAGTACGATAAAAATACAAAATTGGACTGCTGTCAATGTCACATTAAAACAAAATTCAAAAGAAATATTTAAACACCATTTTCTGTATGTATTATATGTGTCTTCATACAATTGTTAGATATTCTCTTGCATTACATGCAAGATCTTTTATTTCTTTTGGAACGTTTTCATCCATGTCAACACTTTTTTCACTTTAACAATTTGATAAATAAAGCAACAAATGCATAACAACGAAGCACACTTTGAGATGCAACTAAATGTTTTAAATATAGGTACTGACATAATCATATTTTAAGAGAAAATATTCTCCATGCAGTCGAACATAAAACGTTGTATGCAACTCGTACATAATCGGACTTTATAGACTCGCCTTATTTATTAGCCTCGCTCGCTGCGCTCGCTCTGCCATAAAATTCGGCTCGTCCAATAAAGACCCAAATTATGTACTTGTTACATATACTACTATTAAAGCATAAAAATTAACAAAAAAAGGTTAAAATTAACAATTATTTATTTCTGACTAAAAAGTACCGACTTTATATGTATAATCTATTTTCAACAAAACTCGCAGTTTTTAACAGTTTTTATGAGACTCGAAGTCTAACTGTATATGTGTCACCAGCCTTTAAATACGAAAACATTTATAATTTCATTAAGTTAAACTATATGTTATATTAGTATATTGTGTAAATTCTGAATCCGATTTAACTGACACTGAACCAGATCACTTATTTATTCGATTAGCTTACTTCGTTCACTTACTTTCCAAAGCTTTCAACTTAAAATAAAGCACAATTTGCTTAGCAGTTTAGTTATGTTGTTCAACTTATTTTTAAATTTATAAGATAATGATTCACTTCGAATTAAAACCAATTTATTTTGAATTTCCATTATCTTTATTAATGAAAATACTTTAAACATTTTATTTTATTTCACGATAGCGCAAAAAATATGCTATCGTCATCAGGTGAACTGATACTACTGTAGTAATAATACTAATAAGGATAATAGAAATTCAAACAATTTTCACCAATTTAAATCTACCCCTGTGGCTCCCCCTCCACTAATATCTTTGGGGGCAGTGTGTTGACGACTGGTAACCGCACCTCACGCGAAAAAATATATCACTTACCAAGATCTGCCACACCCAGTAATGGGTAAAAGGCGTGATGATATATTTATTTATTTATTTTAAATTCAAAATAAATTGGTTTTAATTCAAAACAGTAATTATGGTTATCGTTTTATTAACATATTTTTATGTGGATACGTTACAAGACTAAAAAAATGTAAATTCGGTCCTATAGGCCTTGTTTTTCTAACTTTCTCTTGTTTTGTTATAAAGCAATAGAGTATAGTAATATTATACTAATATTATTTCATTTATATATTATAATAAAATTATTTTTAGTTGACAATTGGCAATTTCGGATTAAGCAAAGACCAAAGTGAGGCCCAAATGGCACTTTGGTCCATTTTAGCTTCACCTTTAATTATGTCGACCGATTTGAGATCAATTTCAGAGGAAAGTAAAGCTATTTTATTGAATAAAGCAGCAATTGCGATCAACCAAGATAAATTAGGCATACAAGGACGATTCATTCGTGAAGTAAGTATATGATAATTGAAAATTACATAGCTTCGCAATTTGAAATGAATGACGAATCAGGCAATTCTAGACCAGTGAATAAAACTTGAGTTTGAAGAAACTTAGATAATTGTAATATCAATCTAATTTATTTAAAAAATTGTTACAATTCCAACGTTTCGGTGATAACCATCGCCTTCTTCAGGGATATGTAACGTCTAATAATTGACATAAACAAATTGTTTAAAAAAACTGAACATAATTAGTCACAATTTAAAATAATAAATAGTCAAAAATGTTTAAAATTACAACAACTCTTAACAACTAACTATAAAACACATTATAAAGAACATTACAAAAAATCATGATCATAGTTTTAGAACTTGAGTTTATTTACAAAAGGAATCATTTAAATGAACATCAAAAAAATGTATTTGAGAGTAAGTTTTTCTGACAATTTTTAGTATTATTTACTAAAAGATTATTTAAACACCCAAAATAATAAATGAACATTGTATTGCTGGTATCACATACTGGGCGTTTATATCTTTATAGATCATGGAATGCAATGGAAAAATTTTCATATGGTGATAATTTCTGCCTTATTCATTTTCGAATAAAAGTGTAAATAAAAAATCTGATGTGGACATCACATTATTTGCTTGTACGTCTATTATACTATACCTACATTTTTGTATTGCACATATTTGACGTAGTTTGACATTGACATTAATTTGTTTATTTTGTTCTATTTTTTGTTCTAATCCATAGCAAACTTAATTCCAAAATATCTGATGTGGACACCACATGACTTCCTTGTACACGTATTAAACTATAGATATTTTTTTAATTACACATATTTGACATTAAATCTTTTATTTTTTGTTCTAATCCATAGCAAACTTAATTTACAAAAAAATCAAAAAATATATAATATTTAAATTTAGATATCTCGTTTATGCAAAAAGCTAATTTAAAAATTCTTAATGTGCTAGACGCAGAATTTAATTCTCTAAAACTTTTATTTGCAGCATTCATTTCTAAAATTAAAATAATATTATTTTTTTCAAGGAAAACTGTTAGCAGCTTCATGTAATGTGCCACTTCCGGTTAGTCTATTTTAACCAAAATCTATTATGTTATTTCCATTGATATAGTAGTCTTATATACCAAATTTGGAAAGTTTTAAATTATATTTGAATATAGTTTTTCATGAAAATCTATTATAGGCTTCAAGTAAAGTACCACTTCCGGTAGTTGTATAATGATCAAAAAGGGAGGTGCACAACTAGATGTTATAACAGTCCTAAATATAAAGTTTCAATTTTCTACGGTTCACCGTTTTTGAGTTATGCGAGATACATACGTACGTACAGACGGCATGACGAAATTTAATTCTCTAAAACTTTTATTTGCAGTATTTATTTCTAAAATCAAAATAAAAGCATTTTTTTCAAGAAAAACTCTTTGCAGCTTCATGTAATGTATCACTTCCAGTTGGTCCATTTTAACCAAAATCTATCATGTTATTTTTATTAATATAGTAGTCTTTTATACCAAATTTGAAAAGTTTTGGATTATATTTTAATATAGTTTTTCATTAGTATCTATTATAGGCTTCAAGTAAAGTGAAAAACTCTTTGCAGCTTCATGTAATGTATCACTTCCAGTTGGTCCATTTTAACCAAAATCTATCATGTTATTTTTATTAATATAGTAGTCTTTTATACCAAATTTGAAAAGTTTTGGATTATATTTTAATATAGTTTTTCATTAGTATCTATTATAGGCTTCAAGTAAAGTACAACTTCCGAAAGTTATGTAATGACCAAAAAGGGAGGTGCACAACTAGATGTTATAACAGTCCTAAATACAAAATTTCAACTTTCTACGACTTACCGTTTTTGAGTTATGCGATGTACATACGTACGTACGTACCTACAGACGTCACGACGAAATTAGTCAAAATGGATATTTAAGCTGAAATCTGAAAACCGAAAATTTTCGCCATTGTAATAATTCCTTTACTTCGTACAAGGAAGTAAAAATGTTCAGAATGAAAGACTGCGTCTAATGACTTCAAAATTATTGATAATTTACTGGCTTTTCAAGATATAAACGCAAAATTAAATGTACAATTTAAAGTTAATACAGAATACTATGTAATGATAATAAAAACTATAATATTTAAAATAATGAACTGCCCAAAATGTTGAAAGTTTTGTGTTTATTTTTGATTCAATTTTTTCGCGTAGTTAACAACATGATTAGTTGATAATCGGGCCTATACAGGGTGTTATATTTTAATAGACCCAGCAAATATCTCGCTTATTTATCAACTTAGCAATTTCTTTCATATAACATGATTTATACAGCAACATGTAAGCTAGTTGATGACGGATGTACATTCATGATATCATTTCCGGTTTATTAGTAATTAATGTCAACTTTGAAATTTCAAATGGAACATACTATATTTTTTTACAAATTTGAAAAGTGCATCAAATTTGCTTTACAATCATGTAAAATAATCCATATGTTACATTATTAAAAAGTAAAATGGCGGGCACTTTAATATACACCAAATCGGAAAGAGAATAGTGAGCCATGACTGTGACTTGAAATAAACAAATAACTAAATCAATTGTAATTATTATTATTAAACGAAATAATATTTTTTTGTCATAATAATACAGAAAATAAGAATAAGGAACACTTCATAACAACAAAATAATTTTATAAAAAATATTCAAAATGGCTCCCAGTCTCTTCAAAACATTTTTCACAAAGTTTTAGAACAGAATATTTGGTTAGCAGATAAAGATTCAATTGCTGCTTCATTTTTATTCTTCAGTCCGTTTAATGTGTTTACTGGTTCACTACAAACAAAATCTTTCACGTAGCTCCATAAAAAAATCAAGTGGTCAAATCGGTAGAAAATGCATTGAAGAGGCTGGGAGGCAATTTGAATATTTGTTATAAAATCATTTTGTTGTTATTAAGTATTCCTTATTCTTATTCTATTTATTATTATGACAAAAAATATTATTTCGTTTAATAATAATAATTACAATTGTTTTAGTTAATTGTTTTATTTCAAGTCACAGTCATGGCTCACTATTCTCTTTCCGATTTGGTGTATATTAAAGTGCCCGCCATTTTACTTTTTAATAATGTAACATATGGATTATTTTACATGATTGTAAAGCAAATTTGATGCACTTTTCAAATTTGTAAAAAAATATAGTATGTTCCATTTGAAATTTCAAAGTTGACATTAATTACTAATAAACCGGAAATGATATCATGAATGTACATCCGTCATCAACTAGCTTACATGTTGCTGTATAAATCATGTTATATGAAAGAAATTGCTAAGTTGATAAATAAGCGAAATATTTGCTGGGTCTATTAAAATATAACACCCTGTATAAAATAAGTATGATTGAGTAAAAATATGCATCATGTGTTTTTCAGTCATATACTTAATGCAATTTTTTATTGAGCACTTTATGTAAACATTCATTGTAAAATTGTGAAACGATTTTTGAATTGCAATTGTAGGAGTATTTTAGTGCTCACTCATAACAGAGAATTTCTTTAATTTCAGCTTGATAGAATTGATTTGTATACAAAGCCAATTGAACCGGTTAAAAATGGAAAAACTTCGCTCGCTATAGCGTTTTTAAGTCGCAGAGATGACGGCAATCCTATGATTAGAAGAGTTTATTTAAAAGATTTAGGTTTAATCAACGAGGATGGATATGTAATTGAGGTAGGTAACTAAAAATTAAAATATTCTAATAATTCACTTACTTAGTATAACAATATAATTGGTAGAGAAAAATTAAAACAATTCCCAAGATTTTGTTGGAGATCTTGGCTTCTTCTATGTTATTAATAATTTACATATTAAAATAAATATAAATATATCATCACGCCTTTCACCCACTATTGGGTGTGGCATTCCCAAAAGATATTAGTGGGGAGGGAGCCACAGGGGTAGTATTAAATTGGTTACCCAGGGGTGTTTGAGATCGCCAAAATCTATTTTCGGAGTCATTTTGATCATATGCACTTTTTTAAGAAGTTAAAAAGGGGATGGGGGGATTACGATATTCACCTGAAATAGAGTTTTAGATTCAAAACTAGTTACTTGGGGATTTTTGGGGTCGCTGAATCTATTTTCGAGGTTACCCCTGGGTAACCAATGTTGAACGCGTAATATTTTGGTATTATTTAATTTCATTTATGGCGATTCTTGCTTTTACCGCCTTTCAGGGGTGGTTTGACCCCTTAAAAGGAACTTTCGGAAGAAAAAAAATAGGGGTTAAATATTTTTATTAGTGTGCCGAGTTTCATTTAAATCGGTGAGTGACAGTTGGGTAGTGTTACTTGTTAGACAAGTTAATATAATAGTTATTTCACAAGAAGCTTTCTGCTGTAAAATTATTTAGCAACATATGGGAGCGGAAAATATAGTAAGCTTATTATTTAATTATTATTAATACCTTGTATTTAATTTGTTTCAGAATATGTTTAACCCAAGTGCGATAACTCTGATAAAACCTGAATCTTTTTTGGAAGTGCGTGTAAACCCAAGTGGTGTGATATTATTAAAAGCAACCATTTTATAACTAAAATAAATCAGTTATTGTAAACAAATATGTAAATTATTTAGTAATACATATGTATTCATTGATCAATGGTATTATTTTTAAATTGTTAAAATGTAATAAATAAAAAATAAATATTAGATATAAAAACAGCCATTCAATTTTTAAGATGAAACATCTGTGTATATTGGTATCTAAATATAAAATATGATTTCCTACGATCTGTCTAATTAATAAGTAGGCTTTTCGACTGTTATTTAGTGATAGAAAGTGAAGAATTGTAGACCAAGGATCTTTGTAGATCGCTATTATTGGTAACTGGGCTCTTTGCAGAACACAAATGTATTTTTTTACATTTCCCTTTTGTTTGTATTGTTTTAGTAGTTATCGACATTCGAAATTTTTACTAATTTCAATTACAAAAAGTGAATTAACCTTAATTTCTGTCCGTGGAAAAAAATGTGTAAACCTTATTTTAGCTATAATAACTTAAATCTAAACATGCATTGTTCTCATAAAAATTATTATCTAAGGGTATAGAAATATTATATCACTAAATAAAATAAATATATCATCACGCCTTTTACCCATTACTGGGTGTGGCACTCTGCCGAAGCAGACCTCGGTAAGTGAATTCCGTATAAAATTCTCTATCGAACAAGCAAGTAAAAAAGATATAGTTCCATTTAAAATAACAAAGTTGATATCCACAGTTTGTGAATCATTGGTTGAAAAAAATAATTTTTATGCTCATTAAAATAGTCTTGTAAAATAGAAATTACTCACGAATTTAACCGACCTCGTAGGTCTAATAGTTCTCGAGATAGTGGACAAAATAAAATGAACACCCTGTATATATATATAAAAGTATAATGTTATTTGTACAAATAATAATAAAAGTAATACTTCGTCGTCTTGTATCAGTTTAATGAGTAAACAAAGATACTTTCATTTCCTATTGTACGCATATTTTGCATATTGATGTCAACAAATTTTAAATGATCTTTAAGGAGAGACATAAATGAAAATATTGAAAAAAAAAAATAAAATGGAACCAATGAAACTGTAGTATTTACTTTTTTTCACCATTTTTTTCTTTTTAGATGATTTTACTAACAAATGAAAAAAGTATCTTTCTCTACACGATTTTTCGTTAAAAATAGAAGGCTTTCAAGATAAATTTGCAAAAAATTATAATAATATTTCATTTATAATAACTAGAGAACAAATAAATGACAGTTTATTACAAGAAGAAGTGCTTAAAAAGCTGATAATTTAGTCAAAAAAAGTTAAGTTGAACAATAAATAACAAGCGTAAATATACGATTTTTTTAGAAATATTATATTTATATAGAGCATGGTGACTCGCTCAGCCGGTCATAGGACTTTAACATGGGAAATCAGTTTTTTGCAATTTCCTGCTTCCCTAATTATTATTCAAGCTGGCCATTTTATCTGTTACAATGTCAAAATTTGATGTTTTTACAGATGAAACGTCAAACAATTTATTTATTTCTTTTAGTCAATTCCATGGCTATCAATATTTTCAAAGTAATTTTCGACATTTTCATAATTAAATTCTGTCGTTACAAAGCACGTAAAAGTAATTCTGTTTATTAGATGCAGAATTTGATGCCTTAAAACTTTTATTTGACGCGTTTTTGCATAAAATAATTAGGGAAGCAGGAAATTGCAAAAAACTGATTTCCCATGTTAAAGTCCTATGACCGGCTGAGCGAGTCACCACCCTGTATATATACAGGGTGAGTCTGGGAAGACTCCCCCCCCCTTTAACTTTTTTATTATGAGTAATAGAAAAAAATGGTTCATATGAAAGTTTTATTATTTTAAATATACTATTTGATGGCAGATGTAGATATTTTTTATAAAGTCAGGTTTACAAGATACGACTATCAACTTTTATTTTTTAAATAGCAACCTATAATTATTTTACTAAAATAAAAACCGCCATTTTTTTATGAGTAATAGAAAAAAATGGTTCATATGAAAGTTTTATTATTTTAAATATACTATTTGATGGCAGATGTAGATATTTTTTATAAAGTCAGGTTTACAAGATACGACTATCAACTTTTATTTTTTAAATAGCAACCTATAATTATTTTACTAAAATAAAAACCGCCATTTTTTTCTCTTTTCAACGGTGTATTAGTTTTTATTAATGTATCTGAAAAAATTCGAGAAAAATAAGAAAATTGAGAAATACTAGAAATAATTTTTATACAAATATTATAGGTGGCTATGTGAAAATAATTTGTTTTAAGTTGTTTTTGTTACTGAATTTGTTGCTTTAGTTTGTTAAGTTGTATAACACTGTTACATTTTGTTTATTTTCACATAGCCACCTATAATATTTGTATAAAAATTATTTCTAGTATTTCTCAATTTTCTTATTTTTCTCGAATTTTTTCAGATACATTAATAAAAACTAATACACCGTTGAAAAGAGAAAAAATGGCGGTTTTTATTTTAGTAAAATAATTATAGGTTGCTATTAAAAAAATAAAAGTTGATAGTCGTATCTTGTAAACCTGACTTTATAAAAAATATCTACATCTGCCATCAAATAGTATATTTAAAATAATAAAACTTTCATATGAACCATTTTTTTCAATTACTCATAATAAAAAAGATAAAGGGGGGGGGGGCGTCTTCCCAGACTCATCCTGTATATAACGTAAGGTTTATATCGTCAATACAAACGTTAAAGTTATTTGTTATATTTTTATGGCAATCTGTAAATAGCAACAAATTGTAACTTGGAACAAATTTGAACTCATTGGATGCAGTTTTTCTTTGGTATTTACACTTTTATTCTGAAATGTTACCATTTTTGTTTTTTGTATAGATATTAAAAAAAATAGAACAAATATCCGATATAATGATACTCGTGTTTATATGTCCGATAAAAACGACGCTAGTGTCGTAGACTATTTACATAACTGATATCTATCCACTTTCTATTTATCATAAATATAAAACACCAGATATGAATTTTAGAAAACTCTACGATTAAAGATAAACTTCAGATAAGCATAAACAAGCATAAAAATTGAAATAAAAATTAAATAACTAATATCACGTATTACAACAATCAAATATAACGTATTTATAAGTGCAAAATTATAATAAAACGTATACTTATTCAAAGCGATCGCCAAATACTCGTATCTGACGTCAGTAGAAGAATATCTCGATAACTTTACATATTGTCAATGCACATGCTGGCGTTCTTTGTCTCTATTACAATTTCACTCCAACGAAAGTATTCCCTGTCATGGTTCATGATTCGTGAACATACGTCATAAGATTTTTTTTGAATAGTTATTTCCATTACAAAGCACTTTTCCAAATTATATGAGTCTAATATTTTTATACGTAAATTAAACAACAACAAAAATAATTTTCCTATTAGTTACACTATACCGCAAGATTTTTTTATCAGTAAACATAGGGATATATCATTACCATAGTTACAGTTAAAAAGTTTGACAGCAATGCATTAGAGCGTTTATTTTAAAAGTAAACATAGGGAAAATAACATTGCTGTCATCTATAGTTGTTAAAGTAATAAAGCTTCTTTCAGAATCAGGCCGGGTTAATTGGGAATTAAATAGTGGGGTGTTTTTATATAAATGGATATTTAAATGGAGAAAATTATTTAGAGTTGTTACAAGAGAGAGTAAATAATCCCGACAATAAATAATTTAAATATTGAGGAAGTGTGGTTCCAACAGGATGGTGCTCCCCCGCATTATACTCAAAATATACGAAATTATCTGCACCGGATATTCCCCCAACGATGGATAGGACGAGGTGGAGAAGTGAAGTAGCCTGCAAGGTCACCAGATCTTGCGCCAAACGATTTCTTTCTTTGGGGTCACTTAAAAAATAAAATTTATAATGGTGAAAGAATGAGCGTAGAACAATTAATGGGGGTAATTTTTAACAGTTACTAAATTAAAATTACTATTTAAACTAATGTAATTTAAAGTAATTAAAATTCATTTAATTTGTTTAAACTTAAAATGTTTCTTTCATTATAATAGACTTCAATGCATAGCTGAAAATGTTATTTTCCCTATGTTTACTTTTAAAATAAACGCTCTAATACATTGCTGTCAAACTTTTTTACTATAACTATGGTAATGACATATCCCTATGTTTACTGATAAAAAAAACTCCCGGTATATACCAGGCCCATTTTAATTATGTATTTATTTTTAATGTTTGTACATATAATAATAAAAGTAATACTTCGTCGTCGTGTATCAATCAAATGACTAAAGAAATATGCTTTCATTACCCATTGTACGAGTGAATATTTTACATATTAATATCAGTTTGATTTTACAACAAATATCAAAATTTCAATGTTTGAAAATTTTACGTGATCTCCAAAAAGATAACTAAATGAAAATATTGAAAAAAAATGAAATCAATGAAACTGCAGTATTTACTGTTTTTCTTTTTAGATGATTTTAAAAAAATTGAAAAATATATCACTTTCTAAATGATTTTTCGTTAAAAATAGACGACTTTCAAGATAAGTTTGCAAAAAATTATAATAATATTTCATGACAGTTTTTTGCAAGAAGAAAAAGCTAATAATTTTACCAAAAAAATTATTAAGTTGAACAATAAATAACAAGCTAAATAGTCAAGTTTATATATACCAGGCCCATTTTAATTATGTATTTATTTTTAATGTTGATTAAATTACTAATAATTTTTAAATTTTGACTTGTCACCTCCAAAACATGGTCGAGTTAGTATAATGATTTATTTGCGGGGTGTGTGTGGATATACTAGAAGAGATCGTGTCCGGAATACATTGGTGTATGATGAATGTGAGATTGGGAAGAATGTTGTAAGAAGAGTGGGAATAAGTCAGTTGAGATGGTTTGGTCATGTAGAACGTATGTCGAATGACAGATTGGTGAAACAGGTGTATGTTGGTGAAATTGAGGGTGAAAGTTTGCATTGACGACCTAGGAATAAATGGATAAATATGATTAAAGGGTTGTTGCGTGAGCGAAAGATTCCGAGCGTGAAGAATAAACGAGCTTGTATGAAAAGAATTATGTGGTTGAAGCAAAAGTGGTGTGTCAGGATAGGAATGTTTGGCGAAAATTAATTGCGGGATAAATATGATAAATAAGGAGAAGCTTATGATTCTTGATTTTAGATTCATTGGTTAGATTTTTCGAGTGTTTACCTGCAATTGTGTGGAGTTCACCTTCAAAAACAAGCGCAGAGAGATACTCCCTTCCTTTCTTATCTTTTTGATTCATTTTCTGTTTTTACTATAGAGTGTCCAACTGCAATTGTATGGAATTCAGATTCAAAAACAAACGTAGAGGGATAATCCCTTTTTTCCTCATCTTTTTTTCTTAATTTTCAGTTTTTACTATACAGTATGTAACTGTAATTGTGTTAAATGTATTTTTAAACAAGCGCAAGAGATGCTGCCGTTATTTCTTATAGATTCGTTGTTAGAGAAGTGGGCGTAAGTGAAGATTTACGAAACAGGTGTACAGGAGCGAATGGATGGATGTTTGTTGCGTGATGATGGATTTTGGTTGTGAGAAAAGAAAGAGTTAGTATGAAGGAAGTGTTAAGGTGGTCGAAACGAGTATCGTGTGTCAGGATGAGAATGTTGACGGGTTCGTGCTACCCCATATAATGGGATATAGCGTGATGTTATGTATGTATGTATGTATGAGATTGAGTTTTCATAAATGATTCAACCTGAAATCTAATCACTATAAAATACTTTTCAAGTTTACTATTGTTTAAAATATTACTTTTAGAATATTTTGACCCGAGTGAACTAAACTCTATTTATTGTCAATACTAAAGAAAGGTCAAGAATTTAAAATATGAATGAATCTTACCACATAAGTATTAAATAAACATTATTCAGAGTATGTGCTATTTTTACACGTTAACAATAGAGAGAAGTGTAGCCGAAATATTTGTTAAAAATTTCAAAAGAAATTAACAATAGCATCTTACGTAACTAATATGTAAATTTATTCTTTTTGAACTAGTGGAAAAATTGCAGTTGGCTGAATATTCCCTAAAACTGTTTACACATAACTTTTTTTTCACCGAAAATAATAGGTATACTAATAAAAATATTTTAATAAATGTTACCCTTGAATTTAAAATAAAATCAATCATATTTTACTAAGGTAAAGCATGGAAACTAGAATCCCTCGAAGTCAGTGTATAATAATATATTATTTAACAAATTTTATAAACGTCCCTTACGTCACACGTTATATTTTTTCTACGATTATTATGAAAACTTGACAATTACGCTCTCATTTGTCATCGTAAAGTTGACGTTTTCTGTGGAACAATCGAAAAATATATTTTTCTACGATTGCTATGAAAAGATGACAATTACGCACTCATTTGTCATCGTAAAGTTGACGTTTTCTGTGGAACAATCGAAAAATATCTTTTTTGCGCGTCTCCAATGGCAACGCGCGATAAAGATGATTTCAATAGTTACCAGGGAAACAAACAAAACAGAAACTTGTCATATTGACAGTTAACAAAACGAATTTAGTTTTAGACGTATACCTACGTTTTTTAATAACTTTAAGATGCAATCGTAGAAAAAATTATGTGTGTATCACTTTACGCTCTTAATACACAAATAACTATTTTTACGAGTCTCCAATGGCAACGCGCGAAAAAGACGTTAAATGCGCACGTTTCCAATGGCACCGCGCGAACAAAACAGAAACTTGTCATATTGACAGTTGACAGAACGAATTTATTTTCAGTACGTATACGTTTTTGAATAATTTTAAGATTCAATCGTATAAAAAATTATGTGTGTATCACGAGCGTCAAGTGTCTTTGTTCCTCGAGCACGGTAATTGCAGCGCGAGCCGAAGGCGAGAACTGCAATAGTGTAAGAGGAATAACTTTATGCTCTTAATACACAAATAACTATTTTCTATGTTCGTAAATTAAGACAACAAAATGTAAAGTTTTATGAATTATATAAAAAGTAAGGTTATGTATGACAGATGCAGGAAGCTAATTTCAACTCGTATGTAACATATGTCAGTTGCTATTTTCACGCCGTGTCTAAAACGTTCGAAACTACGGCTTTTCAACAAGTTATTTAGCACCATGAAGACAAGTACATTAAATGATATTTTAATAATAACAATAACAGAAACAGAACAATAATATAAAAATAGGAGAGAATGAGTTTGAGGAAGTAGAAAGAGATAAATATAAATAAAATAAATATATCATCACGCCTTTTACCCATTACTGGGTGTGGCACTCTGCCTAAGCAAATCTCGGTAAGTGATATACTTTTCACGAGAATTGCGGTTACCAGCCGTCAAATCACGGCCATCAAATATATTAGTGGAGGGGAAGCCACAGGGGTAGATTTAAATTGGTGACAATTGTTCGTCGCCTGTGGGGTTGGAATCAGGGTTCTCAAGATTCAAAAAATTTTTTTCACAATTGTAAAAACTTGTTTTTTACACAACCGGGAGAGAAACTCCGTTTCTATGACCGCGAAATCATGATAGAAGTAACACATTTCACTCCTAGGGATGAAATGTGAACATAATTTTCCAGGGGAATTTTCATTATTTTGACAAGTAATGACATTTAATTAATGAATAAAACATTACGGTTGTCAAGTAATTTTGTTTATTTTATTTTATTTCTCATAGACTTCTAAATCTTAAAATTAATAAATGTCAATGTCAAATTAGATTTTAAAACTACATTTTTCATTACATACAATTTTACTTCAGGAGAGAATGCAATTTTCCATCTGTAAAATCATGCATTTCTTTCCCTTGATATATAATATACTATTTTTGCATATTGATCATAAAACTAGTTTTTTTTTAATGAAAAATCGTGTAGAAAGTAGCACAGTTTTCAATTATTTTAATAATCGTAAAAAAAAGGTTGTGATAAAGATATAAATACTATAATTTCATTGGTTTAATTTAATTTTTTTTCACTATTTTTATTTATTCATCTTTTTGAGACAATTTAAAATTAAACATAATAATTTGTAATTATTATCACAAATAATAGCACCACACCTCTAGATATTATTGATAAATGTTTGTTGTACACAATTTTTTACTTAGCAACAAACACGAGAGCAAACCTACGTATTGGAGACTTTACCTAATATCAGTTTACTCGAATGAATTTATTACAAGAAAAAAATTGAGTATTTGAAAAAATAATAATATCCAGAAAAAATATAGGGTACTTATTATTTGATAAAATAATTTCCCGAGATAAAATAAAATAATATTCTATCAAACCGACAGCATAAAATAATATAAATTTCATTAAATTAACAGCATTGACAGGATTTTACCCGAATAGCAAAATTTTACCATAGTAACGGGATTTTATCATAATTAATATATCAAATGATATGTTAATTGATGATAATATTTTAACATGAATTATAAGTTGTTATGGAAATATATCGAGCGCGCAGCACGAGCTGTATTTAATATTTTCGTAGCAACGTATTTAAAACTATGACAAAATATTATCTAACAATTATCATATTACGAATTATATTTTGCGTGAGAATTTAACAAGCAAACATTTCTTTTGTAGAAGCTGTTCCCCATCGAGAATGTGCTATTAAGATAGATTTTTTCAATTGACGTTTATGAAAATAGCATTTATTTTATTGGTAACCAGGGAGATATAATTACATTGAAATTTAGAACTTATTTACTGGTTTCAGGATATTAAACCTATGTTTACATGCACAAAAGTAGGCTGGTAAGTAAGTAATAACTGTATTCTGTACGGTAATATTACCATACTGACTTGTCAAAACAGTCAAGAAAATGAAAATAAAACACAATGATAATATACAAACGGAACTCAAATCAACAATAATACAGAGATTACTTCTCCTGCTTATCATAATATATATTAATTACACTGTCTTTCAAATTAGAGATGAACACGTTATGATGTTTAAATAAAAAAATTATTTATAAACATGATACAAAACAATTGTAACCATGGCGTTAAATAAAAACATACAGACCACAGACTTACTTGAGCACCTTATAAAATGATGACAATGACGTTATTCATAAAAGAATTTCAACAAATAATCTTTTTAATGAGGTTAACGTGTTTATATTCTGAAACTGATAAACTATTAAACAAACCACGGAGGTTACGAATCATAACAGGCCTTAGGTGTCTTAAAATCCTCGCTCTACGAGCTCGGACTTAAAACTGACATCTGCGGCTGTAATGATACTCATAAGATTCCTAGGTATGCTAATAACTATAATTTCACTAGTGGAAAACTATCAAAATACCTTTCATTTCATTATTTTTTCAAACAAATTTGATTCTATTGGTTTTCACATACAGGGTGTTTAAAAATTATTTCAAAAATAAAATTCAGGATATATATTATTGTATGTGTTGCTACAACACAAAAATAATTTTTCGAAATTCGCAGAAATAATTGTACATTGCTTGAAACAAACATTTATCGTGTCACTGGACTAATAGGTTAAGGTAACAAATAGTATCAAGTCGGCTTGTGGATCTTGAGAACCCTGGTTCGATCCCCACAGCTAACAAACTATTTTCACCAAATTAAATCTACCCCTGTGGCTCCCCCTCCACTAACATCTTTGGGGGCCGTGATTTGCCAGGTGGTAACCGACCTTCACGCGAAGAAATGATATATCATTTACCGAAATCTGTTACGGCAGAGTGCCAAACCCAGTAGGCGTGATGATGTATTTATTTTATTTATTAAACATTGAACGAACTGTTACACAATTTTAATTAATTTAAATTATGTTTTATGTTTACTAATTTTTATTAATTACTGTAATCAATCAAGTACCACAAAAAATGTTTGCTTCAAGTAATCTGCGATTAGTTTTGCAAATTTCGGAAAAAATCTTTTTGCGTTGTATTTAGTATATCAAATAATATATACTCTTCGATTTATTGCAATAATTTTGAAACACCCTGTAAATGTAGTAAATTCGCAATACAAAACTGTGCTTTATTGTTGAATTTTCAAATGTTTTATTGTATTATTGACTGCAAACACACCAAGGGTTATTATAGTAGTAAACTCAATCTAATATCAATATGCAAAAAAATTCATGGACAACACGAAATGAAAGCATCTTTTTTCACTAATTGAATTAATGCACGCACTTACCTTCGCCGTCGCTCCTTTCAACTGTACAAAGAACAATAAGTCTCAAAAAAGTTTTAGCTAGTCCTACATTTTTAATTAGCTAATCTTATTGTTATTCGATTTTTAAAAATTAATCCAAATAATTTTTCGAAAATCAAATATTAGAATTTATTTACATTTTTTAAGAATTGTTTAGCTTAATTTGACGAATCCAAAATTCAGAATTAGCTAAAACTGTTACAACAATTGGGATGTATTTGTTAATTACAGTGCGTAAAGTAATAATAATAATATGCATTATCAGTCTATATTCTAAGAGCTCTGTTCGAATTTATTACCGAATTTTTATTACAAAAGTTATGTTTCACATGATGACGTCCGTCAGTACGGTGGTGTGGATAGCGATACGGAATTCGAATCCGGAGATCCCGAGTTCCAATCTCACTCAAGCTAAAAATTATATAAACTACTACACTGCGGCTCTGTGAGTGCGGACCCTATACTGTAATTGGGATTAAGTTCCTGTTGTACAGCGTAACATAAATAAATAAATAAATAAATATTAGATGAACGTTACAAAAAGTTGTCATACTAATCCAGAAGATGTTGACTGAAAAAAGAAGGCGATTATTTATATTTGCTATACACCTTATTTATTAAACAAATTTCTTTTGTGTTATGGTATATACATAGATGCAATTTATATTTCCGATTAGTTTATCTAGGGCAATTCAAAAGTTTGATGGCATTCAATACAGTACGGTGGTGTGGATAGCGATACGGAATTCGAATCGGGAGATCCCGAGTTCGAATCGCACTCAATCTAAAAATTATATAAACTATCACACTGCGGCTCGGTGAGTGCGGACCCTGTACTGTAATTGGGATTAAAATCCTGTTGTACAGCGTAACATAAATAAATAAATAAATAAATATACTACAATTTGCTTCATCTTTATTTCAGCTAGAAGAAAAAGTATTTATAATTGTATTGTTCAATGTAAAATATACTTTTTTTACGTGAAAGCATCTCGCTGTCTTTAATTACTTATTAATTAGTGAAGCCTATTATAATATTGTACCTATCTATCATACAGAATAATAATTAGAAAATAATAAAAAATAAATTAATTTCCTTTTCTGTAAATAATTTTGCAAAATGTTTCATATTACAAAATGCAATTAGACGGAAACTCACTTTTACAATGAACGAGACAATTATTGTAAATAATATAGGGTCAAGTCAAATTTAAAATTACCGCCAATAGCAAGCTTTATTATATTGGCAACATTGTTGGTATGCGTTTAATATCTTTTGTAATCACTTTTTGTTAATAAAATAAATATAAACATCCCATAAACTAAATTCTTACGCTTCTTCTGGAATATATGTGACAATTGTGGCAGTTGTAAACAAACAATATTTAGTTTACATTTGTGCTGCATTGATTCTTATTACGTTTTGTTCACTTTTCTCCCTGGAATATTTGAGTGAATACATATGGATCTGAAATGACTTGTTCATAATTTCCCCGAAGTCAAGGGGTAATTGTAAACGTGGGAAGTTCAAAATATATTTTTTTTATCTCTTAATAAAACTCTACGAATGACCTGTAACGCTCACATTTTTCGTCCAAGACATTGAAGTTACGGACAATGTAGTGGCTTATTTTAAAAAGATCAAATTAACTTAAATATAACGTTACAAATAAAAAATTGTTTCCAAATACCCCACCTAACCAAGGTATTCATTTTAAGTGGTATAGTACGTCCAGCGATCATTTGGAAAATGATTTTTAAATTCCTTCACTAATCGATGATACTGTTATGAGAAAACGACCCAAATTTATTTATTTTGAAGGATAAATTACTTCCTTTTATTTCTGCTATTCATCCTTCGAATCTCACACTTTTAATTGTTTATTTGGTAAATTTGAAACATTCAAATCCCACTTCTGACACCAGTT
This sequence comes from Pterostichus niger, assembly GCA_947425015.1. Taxonomy (NCBI): domain Eukaryota; kingdom Metazoa; phylum Arthropoda; class Insecta; order Coleoptera; family Carabidae; genus Pterostichus; species Pterostichus niger. The sequence goes on along the minus strand of OX380337.1, from coordinate 12,320,677 downwards.
TTTGTCATGATTTAGAATTTGTTGCGATTTATACACTTTTAGAGACTTTGATTAAATATGAATAATTAACAGCCGACAAACAATTTTCACCAATTTAAATCTACCCCTGTGGCTCCTCCTCCACTAATATCTTTGGGGGCCGTGATTTTACGGCTGGTAACCGCATTTCACGCGAAAAAATATATTACTTACCGAGATCTGCTTAGGCAGAATGCCACACCCAGTAATGGGTAAAAGGCGTGATGATATATATTTATTTATTTATATTTAAGTATGTTATTTATAATATTGATTTACATATTATACATACACTGTATATGTGTTCATATAAAAAAAGTTTTTTACGTCATTGCTAAAATGATACAAAATGTGATAACACTAAGGAAAACCAACATTATTTCACATTTAATAGGCGGGAAATGGTGCCGCAAACGCGATAAAGGTAAAAAATGGTTGTTTTGTGTTTTAACGTATTTGTTTTAAGTTTCACTATTTTGAACTTGAAGGAACTTTAATAACAAGTTTTGGATGCCAGAATCGATAAATTCTATGTTTTCTGATTAGTTTTATAGAAAACTTCACGTTGATTCGATGAGTTTAGCTAAGTTATGGACATTTTAGTTGAGATATGTATTGACTTGAGTTGGATATGTCGAATGTGAACAAATGCTTTTGAATGTTACGATTTTGGAGTTAGAAGAAATATAGGAAAATGAAATAGACGTGGTAAGGGATGGTTTATTTCTGAAATTGGATTATGGCTCTTATCTACATATACGATAGTGGTAATATTACGTAGCTTAGTTTTTTGTTGAGTGTTTGTTTACATTTTATGACAAGAGATTAGGGTTCTATTTTGTTTTAGAAGATAGGAATGCACGGTTCAGACATAAGTACAGTTTTACATAAATATTGGAAAATATGAGAAGTACAGAAATATGAACTTAGAATAATAAATATATGGGAAAATAATAATAGTAATATAATAACCAATGTTGAACGCGTAATATTTTGGTATTATTTAATTTCATTTATGGCGCTTCTTGCTTTTACAACCTTTCAGAGATGGTTTGTACTTCTAAAAAGCCACTTCCGGAAGAAAAAAAATAGGAGTTTAATATTTTTTAGAGTTCTATTAGTGTGCCAAGTTTCATTTAAATCGGTGACTGACAGTTGGGTAGTGTTACTTGTAAGTGTGGTGATTTCCTTTCACACATTCACAAACACGGACAACAAATTGTTATTAATACTTACACTTTAAAACCTGAGATTAGACAAGCTGCAGCATTAAAGAGAACTCCAGATTTAAAGTGTAGATTTTTAAATTTTTTATCGGGGGTAGGTGGCTCAGTGGTATCGAGTCGGCCTGTGGATCTTGAGAACTCTGGTTCGATTCCCACAACCGACAAACAATTTTCACCAATTGAAATCTACCCATGTGGCTCCCCCTCCACTAATATCTTTGGGGGCGTGATTTGACGGCTGGTAACCGCACTTCACGCGCAAAATATATCACTTATATTTATTATTTTTAAAATATTTATTTGCGATGCAAATGTTTAAAAGAAAAACAACTTTATTATAATTACCATCCTGTAGCTTCCACTTATATTCGGTACAAAATATTATCAGTTGCACAGCTCAGTATTGTGCATACGTTACTAAGCCAAGAATATCATAACTTAGTAAGTATTTTACTAACTACGGTCGCGCCAGGACCCCATAAACTCTATCTGTATTTGAAAACGTTTCAAGCAATTTTCCTCTTTCCTGGATAAATTTTGTAATCTACGTAGAACATATATTTGCCTGAAAAATAGTTATTTTTGTATTAAGTGCGAAAAATGAGTGTTTTTTTGTTCCGCGTGAGAATGTTACTTTTAGTCGAGACCGCAGGTCGAAACAATAAGTCATTCGAACGCGCCAAAAAACAAGAATTTTGCCAACGAAGATACAAACAACATTTTTTCTACAACTGTAAATAAAGAATAATACAATAATTATTAATTTATTTACGTAAATTGAAGGAAAACAATCAACAATTGATCTGTTGTAACTAATGAAACCTGACAACAAATAATTTGGAAACGTGCATGAAAAACTCATTTTGCACACTAGAATACCAAACAGTGCGCAAAATACTCATTTTGCGAACTATGGCGCAAAATAATTCGCAAAATACGCGTTGTCATGGTAATGTAAATGATGAAAAAATCACGTACTTCACGTATTGATATTAGTGAAAAAATTAACAATTTTTGACAGTTGTAGAAAAAAGAATTTTTTTAAGTAGCATCGATTAATGTCAATTGTCTCAATTTTCTTATCATGCAGGAGTATGAAACTAACATCTCGTTGAATTCAGAAAAAGTACTAAATTGAATAACTAAATAAAAAATAGGTTGCCTTTTAAAACAACAGAAAAAAGGCTATCCCATTTTAAAACTAATTTTCAACAATTTCATTTAAATCTCTGCTGTTATAAAGGATGAAAAATTAATTCTATTTATAGATTTTAATGTAGAATTTTATGCTCTGCAACATTTATTTGCTAAAATAATAATGGAAGCAGGAAATTATAAAAATATGATGTTACATGTTAAAGTATATATTAATGTTGTTCTTTCTGCACTTCTCTATTCAGATATTTATCAGGTGAATAATAGATGAAATAGATCAGTTTTATTTAAACATTTACAAGTAATTAATACTTTCAACCTTTCTCGTCTATCGCCAAATACACACTACTTTGAAAACTATCTAAAAAGTCACATGCGCCCTTAACCATTCATACACGTCTCCTCATCCCTCACTTATTCCAACATGCTCTCACATTTGGCGTCACTCAGACCGTCCCAAGCACACTTGACTACAATTTACTGGTTTAAAATCACAAACGCAATCCCAAACATTTCAATCTCAGAATATTTAATATTTCCTAAACCAATAGCTATAAAATAGCTAAAACTAAACAGAACATATACACAATTTAAACAACATTTAGATTAAATTATAAATATTTACATAATAGTTATTTTTGTATTAAGTGCGCAAAATAAGTGTTTTTTTGTTGCGCGTGAGAATATTACTTTTAGTCGAGACGGCAGGTCGAGCCAATAAAAGTCATTCGAACAAAACAAGAATTTTGCTCACGAAATACAAATAACATTTTTTCAACAACTGTAAATAAAGAATAATACAATAATTATTGATTAATTTAAGTAAATTGAAGGAAAACAATCAACAATAATATTAATTTTATACTATTGATGTGTTGTAACTAATAACACCTGACAACAAATAATTTGAAGTATAAATAAATAAATATATAAAATAATAGAATACGAAACAATGCGCAAAATACTTATTTTGCTCACTAGGGTGAAAAATAATGCGCAAAATACGCGTTGTCATGGTAATGTAAATGATGAAAAATTCGCGTAAAAATTTTTTTTTTGACAGTTGTAGAAAAATGTTTATTATCCAATTAATATTTATATATATTTCAAATATTTTGTAGATTTCGTACTGATAAGAGCGAATTTTTCCTAATATAAAAGTCAAAATATGATCTTTGAACATTTGAACAGTCAATAACTACTTTATCTTTTTAGTTCAATTGTTTCATAGACGTAATAACAAATGATTTATTTTGTTTTTTCAGGTGTCGTGTATTGAAGGTTATTGTACTTAATAATTAATAACTAGTTTTAACTATTTACTAAACGATTTAAAATTGTAGTAATAAGCTATTTTGATTAATATTTATGATTTATTTGTATGCTTACTGCTGTAATGGTATAATAAACAAAAATAGTCTTATATAATATTATTATAAACAATACAATAATTGTAAAAGTCTGTTATGGCAACACCGACCTTTCCCAATATTTTCAGAGCTTCTCACTTTAACGTTTTAAAAAGTATTACTGTTAAATAAGAATTTTTAATAAAAAGAATTTTTTTTTTTGTAAAATAATATCATGTATAACACTGCTATTTTTCGTCTCGAGAGAGGAAAACTAGGTTTTTCACGAGAATAAAATTGAGTTTTCTGTGCATGTCGTGAAAAATAACTATTTACTTGAATGGGAGTAATATTCATTGCGCATACAATTATTCACTTTATTTCACTATACTTTTACTTTTCTAATGATAATAAAGAATCTTATTTTTTTTAAATGCATTTAATCCTCACAAACTCTCAAAAGGCTTATGATTGCAAAGTATTAAAATTTAAGTCAATACATATTTAACTTTTAACCTAACATATTAGATAATAAATCCTGATCAAAGTATTTTCCTTATTTGTATAATTAAAAGTAAAAATATGAAATAAAACTGAAAATTAAAAAGACATATCTAATAAATAATAAATAATCGAGAGAAATTCTAATGCGCAGAGTTTTAAATGATTGTGAAAGAAGTTTGCGAAAACATAATTAATTTTATTTATACAAGTGTTATGGAGAAATTTAAGTGAAAACTAGTAATACAACACATTCATAGTTTAAAGTAAAATTTGACAGAAAACAGTTGAATAGGCTTTGTGCCACTTTCAGGTTTAGGTCGACCATTCAATATCATTAGTTATAAGTGGGTTTTTTTAGTGGGTCGTCTCTACTCTACCCAACATAAGTTAAGCTGCGTCCACACATCAGATGTAAATCATCATCATCCTTTCTAATTCAATAAATAAAGTACTTTTTGTGTTTGAATTAAAATGTTAATACTAATAAACTATAAAAAACGTATTTTTAACTAGAAAAATAAATATCTATATAGTAATAAATTATTAAATTGATTAGTAATGGCATAAGGAATATATTTAATTACAATTTAATACAAAAATTAAATAAACATATTTTTTATATAATTTTGTTCCCTCTCACTAAAGTTGGGAAATTCAAGATATTAATTTTAATTTTATCAACTGCTCATAATTTACTATAAAGATACATAAAAGTTGAGTATGTATATTTTATACCATTGCTGTACTGATTACGTGCTGAAAATTATGCTTTTCACTGGAAAAACTCTTGAGTAACTTAGTAGATTTATTGATTTTTTGCAGTTCAATACTTTACGTAGTTTTATCAATATTTTAAGAGACAAAGGTAATTATTACTTTAAACACAAGTATTATATGACTGTTTTATCATTATAAATTGTAATTTATTTCTTTAGAATATCTAAATCATTAGTTTTATTGCACAAAGTTTATGTTAGGAATGATTATATTTTACGTATTATCGTTTTTATAATTTATATACGTATTTTATTAGAAGTGTAACGCTTGCGTTTTGCGTGTACACTGTAGACGGTGCTTTACCAATAAATTCCACATGTGAGGTATGTAACCTACAAATAAAAAGAAATTTCTTTCAAATAACACTCAGTTCGTTAAATAACTCAGTCTAGTAAGCATCGCGAGTGAACCAGTAAAATTGTAACCATAAATTATTAAAAATGTCTCAGTGGCCAAGTAATGTCGGCATAGTAGCCATGGAAATAATATTTCCTTCACAATACGTGGATCAAACTGAATTAGAAACATTTGATGGAGCTTCCGCTGGAAAATATACCATTGGATTAGGCCAAAGTAAAATGGGATTTTGTTCAGATAGAGAAGATGTCAACAGTTTATGCTTAACCGTAGTTCAAAAATTAATTGAACGTCACAACATCAAATATTCCGAAATAGGACGTCTGGAAGTTGGAACAGAAACCATCATAGATAAATCTAAAAGTGTTAAAAGTGTGTTGATGCAGTTATTCGAACCTCATGGTGCTACTGACATAGAAGGAATTGATACAACGAATGCTTGTTACGGTGGTACAGCAGCTTTGTTCAATGCTGTTTCTTGGGTTGAATCCAGTTCTTGGGATGGCAGATTCGCCCTTACAGTGGCTGCTGATATTGCTGTCTACGCTCAGGGCTCCGCTAGACCTACAGGCGGCGCCGGAGCAGTTGCCATGCTTGTGGGACCTAATGCACCGCTGGTTTTTGATCGTGGTTTGAGAGCATCTTACATGAGACACGCTTATGATTTTTATAAACCGGACTTGAGTTCTGAATTTCCTATAGTTGATGGAAAACTTTCTATTCAGTGTTATTTGCAAGCTTTAGATAATTGTTATCAATTGTATTGTAAAAAAGCAGGAAAAATCCAGGGAAAAGAAATTAATTTAAATAGTTTTGACGCATTATTGTTTCATTCGCCGTACTGTAAACTTGTACAAAAATCTTTAGGTAGGTTACATTTGAATGATTTTGTTCGTAACCCCAAAAACTACTCAGCGTTGGAACAATTTGCTGCAGTTAAGTTAGAAAATACATATTTTGATCGTGATATTGAAAAAACATTCATGAATTCTAGTAATGAAATGTTTAACCAAAAAACAAAGCCAAGTTTGTTATTGGCTAGCCAGGTTGGTAATATGTACACTCCTTCAGTTTACAGTGGTTTAGTGTCATTATTAATTAGTAAAGATATTAAAGAACTGGCTGGAAATAAAATTGGGTTATTTTCTTATGGTTCTGGTCTAGCCTCAACGTTTTATTCTTTAACTGTGTCAAATGACACTTCTGAAAATTCACCTCTCCATAACCTAGTTTCTAAATTGTCCCATGTCAAACGTTTATTAGATCAAAGACAGCCGATGACACCTGAAGACTTTTCTAAAACATTGGAAATACGCGCGAAAAACAATCATGCAGCGCCGTACACGCCCGAAGGTCCAACGGAAACTCTGTTTCCAGGGACGTATTATTTAGAATCTATCGACAATATGCATAGACGAGTGTATAAAAGAAAACCGGAAGGAACATTAAATGGAACTGTATAACAAATACATATTTGCCTTTTTATAAAAAGTTTACAAATTGTAAATTTTACTTTCTAAGTAGGCTCAGGAATGTTCCACTGACTGGTTGATTTGATGCTTTATTGTTTTAGTTAAGTAGCGAATTATTATATTATACAGGTGTTTCGCAACGGAAAGTTCTGTATATAAATATTTAATTGTTAAATTATTATCCTGAATATTATTTTATTCTAATCACGACATACATATTTATACGAGCAGATAGTTAATTGTATTATTTGTGGGTGGTAGCTATTGATAGGGAACTTTTATATATTAAAGTTGGTGCAGAGAAGATAATTTATATTGTATTTTATCTTTATTAAGTTTGTTAAATATATTTTATTCTTTAATATAATTATCTTTTAATTTCCGACTGCTATCAATTTTACATGTTATAAAACCTGAACTGTAAATTGTAAATTTTATATTAAAATTTATCAAATAAAACTTTTGATATTGTTACAGTATAGTATTATTATGTCTACTTTATTTATTATAGGTTCATTAATTGCAGTGAAAATTTGTACAATTTATATTATTTTTTGTATACATTTTATTTATGCATTTGATGTAATTTTATTATGCTCTGCAATTTCAGGCTTAGGTAAGTAAGATCAGTACAACGTGATAACCAAGTACAATATTAGGCGTGGGCGAAAAAAATGTAAACAATTTATTTTTGGTCCAAGGTCAAAAACGTTTCATTTAAAAGTTTTTTTTTCTAAGATGAGAAGCTGCAATTTTTATATCATTTTCATGCGATTTTAACATTAAAGTTATTATTTTAAATTATTTCATGAAATTAATATAAAGCATAAAAAACATTACCAATTAATACTTTTTTTAGGCCAGCAATTTAAATTCGAGAAAGGTATACAAAGTTGGTTATATTACCAAAGTATTACCATTTTAAGAAACGAAAATAATACATAGGTAAGTAGATAAAAATAAAAATGTAAAATCGGCGTTTTCTTTAATTAATTTTAATTCAAAACCAGGGCCGTCTTAAGCATATTCTGCGCCGGGGTGCGGGGTGGTCAGCCTGCGCCCCGGCTCTTGTCAACCAAAAAAACGCAATGTAATTTTTAATGTTTCATTTATTTATTTCTCAAAATTCTTAAATTATACAACTAAAACAATAAATTATACAAATTAAAAATCAACACTTTTTTTTTCAATTTAAAAGCCCGGAAAAAATACATCAGTAATGTTTTATTTTATATTATTATTTAATAGGGACCAATTTATTCTGATTATTATTATTCTTATCCATTAGCAACTCGAATCTCTCATTTAATTTCGAGATAGCCGTGTCAAGTAATAAAAATAAAAATTTATTTAAAATTTTTTATCGAAATTTCTAGCGCTCGGTTTGCGTGCGCCCCCTAGGACTCTGCGCCGGGGTGCCCCCGCATCTCTTGACCCCCCGGGTAAAGACGGCCCTGTTCAAAACTACTGAAAGGTAAAGGAAAATATTTTAAATGGAAAAGGTACATAGCTTTTAGACATATTCAGTGCAGAAGGTAAATTTCTGCGACACATTTTCGAGATATAACACAAACTTATATTTAAAAAAATTAAAATAATACTTATAAGTATTTTTTATTAAAATATATACTTTTTTATATCAACGGTGTTATAAATTTGTGCTAACGTTAATAACTAATAAATTACAAGGACAAGAAAAAATTCTATGAAATTGTTTATTATTACCATTTTCTGCATTTCATGCTAGAAAATTTGTTAATAAATAAATACGTTTGTGATTTAGTAATGCCATTTTTTTATTTTAAACAATAAAACAATACATTGTTAAATAACCGAATCTATCTTCGATCGTTATTCATTGTTTTCATATCGTCCATAGGGAATTAATTTTTCCGCCGTCATTGTTTTCCAAATTATTTTTCATAAAAGTGCCTCAAATAAAAGTTGTAGATATTTAAATTCTGCATTTAAATCAATACTAAATAAAAATGAGGTATGTGGCTCAGTGGTATCGAGTCGGCCTGTAGATCTTGAGAACCCTGGTTCGATTCCCACAGCTGACAAATAATTTTCACCAATTTAAATCTACCCCTGTGGATCCCCCACCACTAATATCTTTGGGGGCCGTTATTTGACGGTTGGTAACCACAGTTCACTTGATGAAATCACTTCAATATCACTTACCGAGATCTACTTAGGCAGAGTGCCACACCCAGTAATAGGTAAAAGGCGGGATGATATATTTATTTAATTTATTTAAATCAATAAATATATATGTTTGTTACCTCGAAAATCAAGTATAAAAGATATTTATAAATATATAAGATATCAAATATCATTATTATTACGTTCTGTTGAATCTTTAAATAAAAAACTAATACAATGTTTAATAATTAGAAGTAATACGACTGTCTAATAAAGAATGTTACAATATAAAAAGTAAATATATTAAAGTAAAGATTGCTATTCGACTCACTTCCTTTTGGGATCAATAATATAAAAATTATCCGACGAGCCATTTTCTCGTTGTAAATCAATATTTTATGGGGTAGGTGGCTCAGTGGTATCGAGTCGGCCTGTGGATCTTGAGAACCCTGGTTCAATCCCCTCAACCGACAAACAATTTTCACTAAATTAAATCTGCCCCTGTAGCTCCCTCTTTACTAACATCTTTAGGGGCCGTGATTTGACGGCTGGTAACCATACTTCACGCGTATAAATATATCACTGAGATTTGTTACGGCAGAGTGCCACACCCACTAATGGGTAAAAGGCGTTATGACATATTTATTTTATTTATCTACGACCATATATGTAGTAGGCATTAAAAACAATTTGCTAGAACAGTAAATGCTTATTTACAAGGGTTTATTGCACTAGCTACGTAATATATATACCGGGTGTCTACTTTTTTTCCGAACATAGGAAATTCAATGTTAAAATTTTGGTTTAGCGATATCTATTTACCTATTAATTTTAGAACAAAATTGTACTGAAGAAAAATGTTCAGAATGAAAAACTGCATCCATAGAGTATAAGTTTGTTGTTCAATTGTCATTTTTTATCAAGTTAATGACACAATATTAATTAGTTAATTTTTTCTAGCAAAGTCGTATTTTTACGATTACAGCGCCACCTGTTGGGTGTACAAAAAAACTTTCCGAATAAAACCAACATACTTTTTTAAGCTCTTTCCGAATCTGCAATAACAAATAGGGGTTTCCATTTAAGATTTTTAAGTTGACCCCCTTTCCCCCTAGGGATGTGAGGGGGAGCATCTTGTCAGAATCCGATGTCCCTCCCAAAACTATGAAGGTTTTGATTCGCCACACTTGTTGTTAAGACGTATTCTTTTCGAGATATTCAAGAACGTAATGTTATCTGGGACACCTTGTATATGTATGTAATACGTAACTGTTCTCAAGAAATATTTCATTTGTTAGGTGGTAGGACAGTAGATATAACCTAACTAATATTCTGTAATTGTTATTATTATTATTTATGATCATAGATAAAGTATATTACACAACTCGAATTGTAACGCAATTACGATACATTGCTCGTGAGTCGTGAAATTACTGCTCTCGCCAAGGCTCGTACGCAACTTTATCACTCGCACTTAATGTGCTTGTTACAATTCTCAACTTATTTATAAATGTTTCAGCTGATGGACCAGTCAAACCAAAAGTTTCTAAACCAATGGGATCAAAATTTTAAAAGAATATTTTCGCATTTTTCCGTCTTCTGCAATTTTTACTGCATATCTCCTTTGTATACAAGACCAAGATATGTACGAATTGTCCAAGGTCTTCACAATGACTGATTTTTCGATTATAGCTCGGATATAAAATTTCATTATAAAATTCGAATTCGTTTTCGAGATATTAATAAAAGTTAAAAATTGAAATAATTCGTTTTTACTGAGATTTTTAAGCAACTCATTTAAAATAACGAAACATACTACAATTTTATTATTTCAAATAATTAGCCCAATAATGGGTAAAGGCAAGATGATATATTTATTTAGTTTTTGTTAAGTACTGCATTCAATTTTGCTAATAAATATGATCACGAAATTTAATTGTAAAATTTGCACGCATTTTTGAAATATTTTTTTTATTTATCAACATATTAAATTTTCTTTTTCTAAATTTAAGACAGAGATCCACCTAATAAGGTGCTTCTTAATTTATTCGTCAAACAAATAAAATTATAAAAATCTGATGTGACAGCACATGACTTCCTTGTACACGTATTAAACTATAGATATTTTTTTAATTGCACATATTTGACGTTAAATCTTTTATTTTTTGTTCTAATCCATAGCAAACTTAATTTTAAAAAAAACTAAAAATATATAATATTTAAATTTAGATATCTCGCTTATGCAAAAGGCTAATTTAAAAATTCTTAATGTGCTAGACGCAGAATTTAATTCTCTAAAACTTTTGTTTGCAGCATTTATTTCTAAAATTAAAATAATATCATTTTTTTCAAGGAAAACTTCTAGCAGCTTCATGTAATGTGCCACTTCCGGTTAGTCTATTTTAACCAAAATCTATTATGTTATTTCCATTGATATAGTAGTCTTATATACCAAATTTGGAAAGTTTTAAATTATATTTGAATATAGTTTTTCATGAAAATCTATTATAGGCTTCAAGTAAAGTACCAGTTCCGGTAGTTGTATAATGACCAAAAAGGGAGGTGCACAACTAGATGTTATAACAGTCCTAATTATAAAGTTTAAATTTTCTACGGCTTACCGTTTTTGAGTTATGCGAGATACGTACGTACGTACATAGGTACGTACAGACGACACGACGAAATTAGTCAAAATGGTTTCAGGGAGGGCCAAAATACCTATTTCCGTTGAAATCTGAGAACCGAAAATTTTCGCGATTACAATACTTCCTTTACTTCGTACAAGGAAGTAAAAACCGTTTTGTGCATAAGATACATCTTACCCCGTTCGCAAGCTGTTAAGTTATTCCAAGTTACATTTATTTGAATATTAATCTTGTTTTGGTAAGACTTCACACACGCACATAATAGTTTTTGGCAAAACTTTCACTCTTCGAGTATAACCTATACAGCGAGAACAAAGTGGTGAGAGAAAATTCTTTAAGTAAAAAATAAAATAGGAATTATTTTAACGAATGTCTTTTAAACAACAATTGATTGGCGATGCCAAGATAGATGCCAGCGCTAAAGCGACAATTATTCGAACCTTTCTACCTGGTATTGTGTGTTGTATAAACAGCGTTCTATCAACATTTCAATATTTTTTACTTATTTGAGTCATTTAATTAAAGCATTATCTTTTTAGTAAAGATTACCGCATGCTATAAGTCTGAACAATTTATTTTAATAAGTAAAGTAAAGAATTATTTTCTTTTCAGAAAACATGACTTACATAATAATTTTGTTTTTTGAAATATGTTGATCCTGCGTTTCAATTTTGGAGAGGAATATATAGCTTTAGGATCCTTGAATAATTTTACTGATGAGCTCTAATAAGAGCGAAACGCGTCTATGGTTACCAACTGTGCTGGCCAGCCTCTGACGATGCCCTCATAAGGTGACTTGGAGGCTGAATTTTGTGAGATTTAGACAAGTGTTTATTTTGATATTTTATTATTAAACCTAGTTTCACCAAGTGAGCATTTAAAGACAATTAATTTTGTCTTTGTTGTTTTTTGATTCAAATAAGTAAAAAATATTCCAAAATTACATAATTAAACTAGGATTACGAGTTATAAACTCCATACTAAATGTTTATCTACTATTTCACTTACTCCCAATCGATTAACAAATAACAGTTTTCATTTAATAGTTTGAGAAACTCGTGAAAACTAATTTCTGGCTTATTTAAACAATATATATTACTCATTGTCAAAAAGTATATATTTCAGTAAAATTTAGTCGCTTCAGATATTTTAAATAAAATACTTGCAACGTTAGGCAACGCAATGAAAAATCGTGAAAACAATATCGGGTAAAAGGGTGCTAAATTTATTCGCCAAACAATGGTGAACACTAGTTTAGCATCGTCGATTGTTAACATGTTTCGTTTGCCATTAATTTCATGCAAATATATTCTCTTCGCAGCTTACAAATTATGTATATCTAAGAAAGTTGAAAATTGATGACACTATTTAAATAGGACAAACTGTTCTCACTACAGTAGTTGCCCATTAAAACTTGGCTGCAACAAACAAAATAAGTAATAAGAAATACTCGAATTCTCTTATACAAGGTGAGTCTGCAAAGATGAACCTCCCCTTAACTTTTTTATTTTAAGAAATAGAAAAATTTTTTTCATATGGAAGTTTTAGTATATTAAATATACTATTTTAAGACATATATAGAATTTGTTTATAAAGTCAGGTTTACATGATACGACTATCAACTTTTATTTTTATTTTTATTAAAATAAAAACCGACATATTTTTCTCTTTTTAACGATGTATTACTTGTCATAAATGTATATGAAAAAAATCGACATAAATAAGATAATTGAGAAATGTTAGAAATTATTTTTATTCAAGTATTCTAGGTGGCTATACGAAATTAAACAAAATGTAACAAGGTAAAATTAATGACAATGCAGATATTTATTTGTTACTTGTTTCACGTGTTTTGTCATTAATTTCTTGTTTTTCTCGATTTTTTTCATATACATTTATGACAAGTAATACATTGTTTTAACAAACATTTTGGCTACACTTCTCTCTATTGTTACCGTGTAAAAATAGCTCATACTCTGAATAATGTTTATTTAATACTTATGTGGTAAGATTCATTCATATTTTAAATTCTTGACCTTTCTTTAGTATTGACAATAAATAGAGTTTAGTTCACTCGGGTCAAAATATTCTAAAAGTAATATTTTAAACAATAGTAAACTTGAAAAGTATTTTATAGTGATTAGATTTCAGGTTGAATCATTTATGAAAACTCAATCTCATACATACATAACATTACGCTATATCCCATTAAATGGGGTAGCACGAACTCGTCAACATTCTCATTCTGACACACGATACTCGATTCGACCACATTAACACTTCCTCCATACGAACTCTTTCTTTTCTCACAACCAAAATCCATCATCGCGCAACAAACATTCATCCATTCGCTCCTGTACACCTGTTTCGTAAATCTTCACTTACGCCCACTTCTCTAACAACGAATCTATAAGAAATGAAGGCAGCATCGCCTGCGCTTGTTTAAAAATACATTTAACACAATTGCAGTTACACACTGTATAGTAAAAACTGAAAATGAAGTAAAAAAAAAAAACACATGAGGAAAGAAGAGAGTATCTGCCTGTGCTTGTTTTTGAAACTGAATTCCACACAATTGCAGTTGGACACTCTATAGTAAAACAGAAAATGAATCAAAAGATAAGAAAGGAAGGGAGCATCTCTCTGCGCTTGTTTTTGAAGGTGAACTCCATACAATTGCAGGTAAACACTCGAAAAATCTAACCAATGAATCTAAAATCAAGAATCATACGCTTGTCATATTTATCCCGCAATTAATTTTCTCCAAACATTCCTATCCTGACACACCACTTTTGCTTCAACCACATTCATAATTCTTTTCATACATGCTCGTTTATTCTTCACGCTCGGAATCTTTCGCTCACGCAACAACCCTTTAATCATATTTATCCATTTGTTCCTGGGTCGTCCACGCAAACTTTCCCCTCAATTTCACCAGCATACACCTGTTATAATAAAAAATTTAAGCGGGGTCCGTCTTCCTAGGCTCAGCCTGTATAATGTAAATAATTTCATTTCTTTGCCTTTACATGTTTTTATTACAATTGTCTGTTTTATTTCAGCCCATGTGAATGTTTTCATAACTTTTTGAATTTATTTTTAATTTAAGGTATAGGGAATCATTAAAAAATGAACATTTAATTTTTTCAAAAGTATCTCTTCTCATTTGAAACATATAATACCTCGCTTATAATTTTATTTCACCAACCGTAGAATGATGTCCCCTTCTTGCTGTATAAGCCTATTTGTATTTAACTTTTTTCTAAAATTATTAGTTAATAAAACTTATTGGTTATGTCCAAAAATTCATTTTGTATAATTTAGGAATAACAGTCTATGGGCCTCCACTATTTATTTTTTTATATGTATTCGGTAGTAATATATTTTTTTAAATTTTGTGACATCAGATTTAAATAAATGTGGACCTCAAAACAGTGGGGCTTGCAAATAAATGAAATTACATAAATGATCTATTTTATCATTTAGAAAAATATATAAATGAAGTTTAAGCAACTTTCGTAGCAAATAATTTAAAACGTGCGAGAATATCAGTTATTTCAAAAAGAAAATTAAATAAACTATAAAATTATGTTAGTTAAAGCATTTCTTTCCCCTCATTGATTTATGTAAACCTATCCTAAGTTTCATTTTATTAAGTGCATGTTACAGTAGAAAATTACTCGTATAACCCCATATTAGGAACAGTAGAAATAAAAGATATATCCGAAAATTTAAATTAGATAAAATTTGATTTTAGGACCCTTGTCACCGCACAAGGGAGGAACATTTCAAATAACAATGGATTCCATTTGGTCGAGTTAGGAAAATGTAAAATTAAGGAAATAGATAAGATAATATATTTTAATTATAATAATTATAAGTTCTATATATTCAGAATTTTTAAAACTAAGTAATGCTCGAGATCAAATAATAAATAAAATATTTGAATATAAAAATTTACTTTTTAATCAAATTCATATATTGGAACATAATTATAATGAATTAAAAGAACCAATACAAAAATTGTTTTTATCTGAGAAAAGAATGAAAAGAGGTTTAATTAATGGATTAGGTAGTATAATAAAAATTATATCAGGAAATTTAGATTCTTCAGATGATGAAAAATATATGAGAATGTTCGAACAAATTAAACAAAATCAAAACACATTACAAAATCAGAACTTACAAAATTTTAAATATATATATATATACTTAACAAATAAATAATATATTATCTATGTATTTAAAATATACTTTTCAATTGTGTATATAACAACGTAAGCAAAACAATAATTTCAAAACAAGGTATCAATTAGAAGAAGACAGAAGCCTTGAATAGGAGAAAGAATTCTATATAGACTAGATTTGCATGAGAGTGACTTAAAGAAAAATCACAATGTTCTGACGTCCAAGTTAATGACATTGAAAACTCAAATATTTTAAAAACTTATAATATTTTTGACACTTTGACTGTCTATATCACGAAGAATATTTAGGGCTATCCATTTCAATAAAAAAAAGTATCTGTTTCTATTATAAAAATATGACTTTAATTCTCCCCGCCACAACTTCCCTATAATTTTACTTTTCCATATAAATATATTTATATTTAATTTCTCTCGAAAGTTATTAGTTAGCCTGCAAAACTGATTGGTTGATTAAAAAACTCACCATGTATAGTGGTAGCCACAATAAAATAATAATAATAATAATGAGTCCCATCATTCCGTTTCGGAACATAGGGGTCGGACACACCGAGCCGCAGTTTTTTATACTGCCGTACAGCCGGTTTCTTAAGTCAAATTATTTAAGGCGTATAAGTGACTATCTTATAGCTCCCGAGTGTGATAAATACATGTAACTGTATTTTTATATTTAACGACAAATCACACATTGTCGACAGGCGGATTCGAACTGACGAACCTTGGTTCGGGTGACGTCACAGTATGCTAAGAGATGTGCCTTAACACGCTCGGCCACCGCACCTGTGGTAGCCACAATATCTGTAATTAATTCATTTTAATAGCTTATAAGTAGTGAAATCCTCAAATATTTCATTACCTTATGTTCATAGTAAAACAAGTAATTTTATTCAATTTATTTTTTAATTTTTATATTAGTTGGATTTCAGGCTTTCCATGATAATAAAAAAGTTATAAATTAATTATACATTTTTTTATTAATTAAATTTAATAAGGCGACGTTTCGGCCAAAATTTGGGTCATTTTCAAGCAATAGTGTGAAATAACAATTGAATTAACTTTTTTTGACTTCAATTAATATTGTTGTTAGGTCATTGGCAGTGGCGTAATTACCACTGGTACAGCTGGTGCAATTACCTGGAACCCCCAACTAATGTTTTTTTTTTTAATAGGGATTAAATATATTACAATGTAAGCTTTAAAATCTTTGTCAGAATATTTGACTTTTCAAATAATTAGAATTTCGCAGTACATTCCATTAGTGCGAAATTGCTGCGTTTCGTTGGCGACTGTTATCGCACACTGTTACCAACTGTGACAATTTGTCACACAGCTAGTTGGGTTTCGCGCTGGCTTCTGCGGAATAGATGTTTGTCGCGAAATACGAACCTTGGGGTAATCGCTCAAAGTGATCGATATTATTGTGATCGTGAGACTGATGCCAAAATAGAAGGATAGCATCAAACTGAAAATATCTAAGCAGATGTCAAGATTGATTATAAAACTATAGATTATTGTAAAACATGGATAACACAGCTTATAATTTTTTAAGGGGGGCCCTACTATGCTTTTGCATTGGGGTCTTGAGAGGGTTGGTTACGAAACTAATTGAAGTGCGTTTAAATTTAAAACTTTATATCAGCCTTCAGCGAGGCAACTGACTATTAGTCTATTAAACATATTGTAGTCACACATGTATTGTTCTTTTTATTGGGTGTATATTTAGAGGTACTTCGATTTCTAGATCACTAGTACCCCGGTACATTAAATTTTACAATTTGTTTAATAATTTTGTATCAATTAAGTAGTTAATTACATTTTTAGTTTTTTTATTATCATTTGATAATACTTGTTTTAAGTTGTCAGGTATGTTATGTGTTTTCTTTGTTGGCTGTATTTATCGCATTCAGTCATAATGCCTGGTAGCACAAGCTCTGTTTTTACCTGTTTGGGTGTTTTAGCTATCTCAAACATGTTAAAACCGTGCTCTTAAAACACCCAAAAACAGAGCTTGTGCTACCAGCCTATGTGTTTAACTGTCACTTTGTTTTTTTTTGTATAACATGACCATGTGTTGCGTGTGTTTGTCCGATTCGTAGTCTAGTTAGGGCAGTTTGGTGTTTTCTATTTTCTGGTGTTGTCCATACTGTCGTGTCATCTTTGATTTCCCTTAGTTTGTTGTTGATTATTTGGTTCCACTTTTCACGCCATTCTTGATTGATTTTTTCTTTTATTGCGCTTTTGAAATCAGCTGCTGGTATGGGGCTGGTCTCTGTTGTTCCTGTAGTGGTGGCGTCTTTGGCAGCTTTGTCTGCTTCTTCGTTGCCCTTAATTCCCTGGTGTGATGGTATCCACATGATTGTGACTTCTTTGCCGTTGCTGATTGCCTTATGGATGTTGTCTTGAATGTCTTGGATGTTTTCCTTTTTGTTGTAGATGTCGGCAATGCTTTGTAGAGTCCGTACATATTATAGAATGTTTGTCGTCGTTCTGGCATATGAATTCTGTAGCTTTCTTGATACTGTAGACACATGTTTCATTTTTAAAACAGATGAGATAACCTCGAATATAAGTGACCTTGACCGACCAAAGAGAAAAGAAATTTCTAAACTTCCATTCAAATATTTTAATCATTGACACTTTTTACAAAATTCCGAACGTTTAAAGTACTTAATTTTTTTGTTTACATGAAGCATATTATAGTTGCGTCAATCAGAGCTTGTGATAAAAATTGTATTTCAAGGTTCAAGTTGTTTTTTATTTAAAGAAAATGAAGTAGTTATGTATGTAGAATATTATTTATATTGCACATTGATCGCTACAATCTAACAAATATGCGTATTTATGATTCATCGTATTATACATTAATATATTATAATTTATCTATGCTTTGATAATGTTTTTGCAAAATCATAGACAGATTATGAATTAATAGATACAGCAAATAAATATCTAAGAAAAACACTATTTTCTGAAATCGTCAAGAAAATGCCTACTTTCCTGACGCATTTTAGTATGGAAAGTAAGTGTTTACCAAAACATTTGCAAAACAGTCAGGTAAAGTACTTTACCTGACTCAAATAAATAAACTAAATAACAAAAAAATTTAATAAGATTTTTATTTATTTTTATCAATAATATTAATACTAAATATACAATTGCTTAAATTACTCAAATTTATGTATGACACTGGCGAATTTGAAGCTAAATTTATTGGAGATTCAGTAAATAAAATAAGCAAGTAGCACATTTGCTGACAAATTATTTTGCTTTTTCCAATCCATGAAAATTTCATACTCTTTATCATATCGGTCTTTGGACTTGCTCGGTAATAAATTTTCAACAGCCGCAGTTGCTTGATTTAAGATTTCAGGAGGAGTACTTGAAAATACCGCCTCATACTCATTTTCATCTATTTTTTCTAACATTATAAAGAAATCTTCTCTGTCAACAATATTACTTTTGACACAAATATATTCAATAGATTTTTCACATAAGATATTGTTTTCAACAACTTTTGTTATCACCTTGGATATGTAGTTTGCTGCCAATATGATTCTTACCAAATAATTAAACATTTTGAAATATTTATTATTAATTATATTGATAAAATGTAAATATGAACGATTTCAGAAAAAATAGTATACATAATAAGTCACGAAAGTGTTTTACTTGACTCAGCGAATTAAAATACTCGGCCTAACGGCCTCGTACTTCAAACAACCGCTTCGTCAAGTAAAGCATCACTTTCCTGACTTATTATGTAATATACTATTACCTGAAACTGACAGGTAAATAAACATTTGCCGGACCTTTAAGACTCAAGAAAGCTTTGCTTTGCATGCCTAGGCAGGAAAATAATATATTGTCTACCTAGGCAGGTAATGAAAGAAACGTGTGTGTCTAGTTACAGTAGTAAGATATGCCACTCGACGCGAGACAGACAGACAGGTGTTTATGTGCCGGTCGGCGCCAGACAGACAGGTGTGCACGTGCATTAACTAATACAATACATTATTTGTATCTGTTTGAAATCCTTAATAGAATACATTCTTTTAAAAATAATTTCTATGACCCGACATCTATGCTTTAGTTTATGCGCACAGGTGCGGACAGCGTATCTGTTTAAAATCAATAACACAATACATTCTTTGTTAAGTAACTTAGGTTGAAAAAAAGGTCAAAATTAATTTCAATGAGAAACGCTCTGTCAGCTTTGCTTTAGTTTACGGGTGAAGATCTGTGGGAAAATTTCTAATACAATACATTCTTGTTTCCTTTGCTAACTATCTCCGTTTACCCCTCGTATCCACAACAGGGTCTTATAAAAACACGCAGAATAGATTTTTCATCATTATACAGTTTGTTCGTCTTCTGGTAAATAGTTCAAGTAGTTTTTCATCAAAAATGAATTCCATCCGTGCTAAAAATTGTACAGAAAAAACGCGGTCTATAGATACTGTAGATCTCAAGGCGCCGAGCTACATTCGACCATGCCTCGAACCCTACGGCGAAAATTGGAACAGTCAAGTTCAGGAGAATCACGGGGAAATACATCCGTACTTGGTCCACTGCGCCGAAAATTGGGATGACGAATCTGAGACATGCAGCAGCAGCAGCAGCAGCAGTAACAAGGGGACAACTAACGAGAAAAATTACTTCGTAGATTGTAGTGAGAACTGGGACTCCGTAGATGAGCCAACCTATAATCCGAAGGATGTATGGAAGAACAAGCTGGTTCTTTTGCCTCCATCGGATTACAAAATGAGCAAAAGACAGAAAAATGAACATTACCAGGCTGAGCGTATCCGCTGGGCAGCAATAAAAAAAAATCAAAACAAAAGTATTTAAATATATGTTTATATATACCGTAACATTATTTCAATTAACATGGCCACAATAGAACAAATAAAACAATTACTACAACCGCTTGATGATAAAATAAATACTAAAATAGATAAGATGCAAAAAACTTTGAATATATTAAGTGATGCAGTCCATAACAATAATAAAGAAACAAAAATTAAATTCCAGCAACTAGAAGAAAAGCTTTAATTAAAAGATAAGCAAATTGAGCTACTAGAAAAGAAACTGAGAGAAAAAAATCTCATTTTTTTTTGGCATTCCAGAACAGAAAGAAGAAAATATAGAAAGAAATATCTTGAAAGTGATAAATAACAACATGAAACTGCCAGATATTATTACAAAAGATATTGAGGATATAAAAAGAGTTGGAAAACCAGCAATCAACAAAATAAGACCGATACTAGTCTAATTTGTTACGAAATAATCGCATTAATATTTTATAAGAATTTCTACTTTATAGTGATAGCCATGGAATTGAGACAAAATGATAAACAAATGTATAACGTTTTAACTGTCAGAAAAGTTTAGTTTGAAATGAATTTGTGATTTATTTAAGTGACAATACAGGTGATTGTTGTTATATCATTATTGAAAATGGATAACTATTCACATGAAGAAAAGTTACAAATTATTAAGTGGAATTATTCTGGTGAAAGTTTTCGAATTCGATTTAATCAGTATTATTTGGCCGCACCATAACATTCCAAGTTCAAACTAAACTTTTTTGACAGTTAAAACGTCACACATTTGTTTATCATTTTGTCTCAATTCCATGGCTATCACAATAAAGTTGAAATTCTTATAAAATATTAATGCGATTATTTCGCTTACAAAACGTGCAAAATAAAATCTGAAAACTGATTTAGATCCATAATTTCAAGCTCTACAACTTTTATTTGAAGCATTTTTGTCTAAAATCAATTGGCCACTTTTGCGCAAGGAAAAACTAATTTCCCATGTTAAACGCCTATGGCCAGGTTTTCATGTTACACCCGGTATATATATATATATATATATATATATATATATTGTATAATGTATATTGTATAATGTTGTATTGTATAATGTAAATGTATGTATGAATGAAATAAAAAATAAATTTTATACTCCATATGGTTTTTATTTTATTTACAAATATTTCCTATTGCACCCTGAGAAAGTGAAATATGGGGGTGGGTAGACTTTAGTACAAGAAGAATATCATTCTTATGGTATGTTCAAAGATATTCCGTTATGGTTTTAACTTACTGCCTGTGTTGAACCGCACACAGTAAGAGATTCTACCTGTTGGCGCTCAGGGTAGATTGCAAAATATTTAAATTCGGAAATCTCTAATCTCATTATTTAATTAAATGACGAATTGTTATACAATGATACTTTCATGTAACATTTTTTTTTTGCTTCATTATCAATAATAATATTTGTACAAAATTCTCTGTTTCATTATTATAATATATATAAAAATAAAATTAAATTGGGAAATACTGAATACATACCTGTCCTTGCACCCCTATAAATCAAGCTTAAATCCCTAACAATAGACCCGCTGAGAGGGCCATAACGGAGTATCTTTGAATATACTATAGCTATTCTTTGGACAGAAGTGACAACAGGCAACTAGATCCTCACAGCGTCATAAAGCATGTCGAAATTTGAAATTCGAAGGTGAGAATATTTTTCCGACGAATTCTGATTCCCTTTATTATTTAATTTGTATTATTCTAGAGATGGACTTCAGCACTTTGAACCAACATTAAACCTCGACGAAGTCTAGGCGATTTAGAAATTAATACAATATATAAACTAGTAGATATCATAGCTGTTAATACTGGATTTGGAAGAAAAATTATTGCAGATTGCGAAGAATTTGTTACCTATCTTCCTGGACGGTTCGACGGCCTATCTGATGCAGACATAGCGGATTTAAAGAAGTCCGTTACAAAATGGGGAATTAAATATACTGGAATGAAAGATTATGGTACTACGGGTAAAAAAGCCCGACTGGTAGAATTTGTACAATTGTAATAAATGCAGTTATTATGAATGTGTTATGTACGGTTATACCGCTTAACAACAACACCAACACTGATGGCGGACCGTTTCTCTTTTCGTTAAGGGGTAAAGGGCACTCTAAAAAATTTTTTTAAATGAATTTTTTTTATTTGCTTAAATTATAGTTTAAACTCTTAGGAATAAGGGACAATTAATTTAAATGCCGCGCGGAAGTATTTCAGAGGGAAAAAAGCATATATCTATTAGTACTAGTATTTATATATATATATATATATATATATATATATATATATATATATATATATATATATATATGACACGAAACTTTAAACGCGTTTTTCTCGAAATCATATTTTCAAAATCGGGCGAAAAGAAATCTGAAATACTAATTGAGGATCGTGCTGAAGCTTTTTATTTCTTATTCTAGATATAAAATACTCAAAAACTACGGGGCTTTTTTTTAAAGTGCTTCATTCGTTTTTATGGTCGTTTTTATACAGAAATTTAGTCCCGAATAATGAACTTTTTTTTCAAACGTGCGCCATTTTGTTAAAAATCCAAATTTTCAAAATCCAGCCCGTAGTTTTTTAGAGTATACATCAGAGATTAAGAAAACATATCAAGTTTTGATCCAGGTCTATTGCTGTTCCCGGAATGTTTTCGCCCGATTTGCCCTACGCGCCGAGAGGAGTCGCCATTTTTTTTAATTTCTGACGACAATTTTGAATATTTTCTTTAAAAGAATTTTTAAAAGTTTAAAAAGCACTAAATAAAGATCCAAAAACAGTTCTTAAGCAGCACGTTTAGATTTCGTTAAAAAAAATCTTGAAAATGACCCTTTTTTTCCTTGTCTAGAGTGGCCTTATCCCTTAAAATCACAATGACCAGAACTAAAGATTTCAGACAACAAGAATGTATTGTATTAATGATTTTAAACAGATACGCCTCCCGCACCTGTGCGAAATTTATCACCCCATAAACTAAAGCAAAAATGTCGGGTCATAGAAATTATTTTTAAAAGAATGTATTCTATTAAGGATTTCAAACAGATACACCGCCTTAACAAAAGAATGTATTGTATTAATTAATACACATGCACACCTGTCTGTCTGGCGCCGACCGGCACATTAACACCTGTCTGTCTGTCTCGCGTCGAGTGGCATATCTTACTACTGTTACTAGACACTCACGTTTCTTTCATTACCTGCCTAGGCAGGCAATATGTTATTTTCCTGACTAGGCATGCAAAGCAAAGCTTTCTTGAGTCTTAAAGGTCCGGCAAATGTCAGTTTCAGGTAAAATATATTACAATTAAGGAGATAAAATAGGATAAGGCTGACGAAATTTTCAGACATATTAAAAACAGAACTTAAATCATGCAAAAATATATGTTGTTTTAAACGTTTTGAATTTTTTTTTTCTGAAACATAAAATACTGACTGAATATGTAAGTCAAATATTTCTATTAATTTAAATTAATTTAAAATATGTATTATTTGTTTATAAGTTTCAGATAAAGCACGTCAGTAAAGCGTCGTACAGAATTCGTAAGCTGTTTCAAGCTTCGCTATCGCTCGGCATGCAACTATCTACTCATCCTATAATTGAACACTTTCCTGACTTTTTACGTAAATAACTATTTTATTAAGTTGTAATCTATTTTTGAGTAAATTTTTGGCTCTAAAATGACGTTTGCCATTATCTCTGTTGGCGCGCTTGTGCGCCCCACTTCCTACCCCAACCCTCTACTTTGTGGAGGGGGTGTATGTAAGTCTTACTTGTGTGACACAAGAAGAGGCAGTTGAGATTTCTTGTTGGTAGCAGAAGGTTGAAAATTACAAATGTATAAATGAATTGATCATTGTTATAATTTAGTGTGTGTTGAATAAAGTTATTCGAATTGTTCATCACGTATTCTATTGATGGGGTAGCCCATCTGGTCCTTCGAGATTCCTATCAAACCATCTCTCGATCCTTCCGAAGAAAGAAAACAAACATTTGAATAAACATTTGGTCCTTCGAGCCGGATCGATTAACTAGTCACCTGTGGAAACACTCGGAGCAGTCATCCATCAACTTGGAACCTCGTCGAAGCTACCCGCTAGAACAAGGCCTTCGTCGCAGCAGTCATCCTTGGGGTTGGAACCTCCGCTACGTCGTCGCAGTCGGCAAGCAAAGGTTAGTGAGTCTTATTGTTGTCAGTATTCTCGTACATTTCCTCATAATTTCTTGGGAATAAATTTTTACCGTATTGTCATTTGGAAAGAGTAAATACACCAAGATGACGAAAGAAACGCAGGAATTAATTGCTCGTCGTACAACAATTAAAAGATCTGTTACTAGAATCAAAACATTCGTTGAAAATTTTACCCAAGAAGGGAACACAAATATATTTCAACTTAAATCAAGATTACCAACATTACGCTCGTATTATACACAATATCAAAATATTCAAGATCAGTTAGAAGCATTAGATGCAAAACATGAAAATGATCGCGATGAATTCGAAAATAATTATTTTAATACGGAATCGAACATTTTAGAAATTATTGACAAACATGAAAATTCCGCAAGAAATGAAGCAATAACGCGCTCGAATACTTCTACTCCAACAACCTCCTCGATTAGTAACGTAAGATTACCTATTTTGAGTTTGCCCTCATTTACTGGAAATTATGTAGAGTGGATCTCTTTCAGAGATACTTTTAAAGCTCTTATTCATAACAGTAATTCGTATACTAATGTAGAGAAATTCCATTACTTGAAATCTTGCCTGAAAGGGGATTCTCAAAAAATAATAGACTCAATTGTACTTTCTGATGATAATTATAATACAGCTTGGGAATCGTTACAAAAACGATATGAAAATATTAGAATCATAGCTCAGGAACATGTCCTATCGATAATAAACTCGCCATCAGTAATTAAAAACTCGCATATTTCTTTACGAAAATTACTGGATGATGTAACAATTAATTTAGCTGGGTTAAAATCGTTAGATCAACGTATAGAGCATTGGGATACATTATTAGTACCCATTGTTACATTAAAATTCGATTTTGTAACGAAACGTGATTGCGACATTCCAACAGTGAATCAATTAACAGAATTCATAGAAAAACGTTGCTTTTTGTTGGAATCCTTGAATCACACAAATCCTGTCAAAGATAATAAAATCATAGTTCAAAATAAAACTCAAAATTACAATCATACTAACTCACGAAATCAAAAACCTCCAATTCAATCGGTTCAAAATAAGCAGTGCAATGTAAGCATAAATAATGTTCAATGTTATCTATGTAAAAAATCGCACTATTTATATCATTGCCCAGACATGTTAAAATTAAGTATTATTAATAGACTCGAAACCATCACTAAACTTAAATTGTGTACAAACTGTTTGAGAAACAATCACGTAGTTGCTGACTGTAAAAAATCTAGTACGTGTCGTTATTGCCACTTAAAACATAATTCTATTGTACATGGAGCTGAGTGTGATAATTCAAATGCAAGCGCAGTAACTGCTTGTGCTAATCATAATAGTAATGGTCAAATATTATTAACAACAGCCGAAATCCTTGTCAACAATCCTAATTCTACTACTTGGGTTAAATGTAGAGCCTTACTTGACCAAGGATCACAATTAAACTTTGTTACACGTTCCTTGCAAGAAAATTTAAACTTAGCAACAAATAGCATCAATTTAAATGTTACAGGTATAAATAACTCTCGCAGTAAAGCCAATAAAATTACTAAAGTAAATTTCAAATCATGTTTTGGTTCTTATGAAAACGAAGCCAGTTTTGTCATTTTAGATAAAATAACAGAAAATCTGCCAACGACAACCTTTAATGTGGATCAAATAAAAATTCCGGGAAATATAAATTTAGCGGACCCATCATTTAATATATCAGATGAAATAGAAATTCTCTTGGGGGCAGAAATATTTTGGAGTATTATTCTAAATGGTCAAATAAAAGCAAATAGTCGTCATCCTCACCTCCAAGAGTCTCACTTCGGTTGGTTAATTGGGGGTAATATAACTTGCAACAAAAATAAATCCAACAACTTTGTCTGTAATCTTAGCCTGAACAAGTTGGATAAACAGATCTCAAAATTCTGGGAACTAGAAGATTACCCTCTTAAGGAAAATTCCGAAATTTTACAATGCCCAGAAGAAATACAATGCGAACGGTACTTTGAAGAAACGGTTGCTCGTAAACCCAGCGGGAGATTCGTAGTTAAACTACCCTTTAAATCTGACCCTTCTCGAATAGGCGACACAAAAGGTATGGCAATAAAACGATTAAACACTTTAGAAAATAAATTCAAACGAAATTCTGAGTTGCAATGTAAATACTCTGAATTTCTTAACGAATATTTAGAATTAAAACATATGAACCTAGTAGATTATACGTCAGATACATTAGAAACGGCTATATTTCTACCACATCACGGAGTTGTAAAAGAATCAAGTACGACAACCAAGCTTTGTGTTGTTTTCGACGGTAGCGCAAAATCATCGAACAATCTTAGTTTAAATGACACTCTCCATGCCGGTCCAAAAATCCAAAACGACATAATATCCATACTCATGCGGTTCAGACTTTATCAATATGTATTTACGGCCGATATAAGTAAAATGTATCGACAAATTTTAGTTTCTCCTGAAGATAGGATCTATCAAAATATTATTTGGCGTAACAATGTGCTTGAAGATTATAGAACATATCAATTAAATACATTGACATACGGTTTATCGTGTGCACCGTATCTAGCATTAAAATGCTTGCAAAAATTAGCCATGGATTCAAAAACCACTTATCCACAAACTTCAGAGATTTTACTAAATGATTTTTATGTTGATGATGTTCTTACTGGAGCGAATATATTGACAGACGCATTACGAATTAGAAACGAATTGATACAGTTGTTAAATAGCGGTTGTTTTCCATTAGTAAAATTTGCATCAAATAATAACAAACTTTTGTCAAATTTAAATCAATTAGAAATAGATTCACAACTTTTTAATTTTGATAAAGCCGGTGACACTAAAACATTAGGATTAATTTGGAATTGCCGTGAAGATTATTTCCGGTATGAAATTAACTTAGAAGCTTATACACATGTAACAAAACGTAACATTCTATCAGTGATTGCAAAAATTTACGATCCCTTGCATTTAATAGTTCCGGTAATTGTTAAAGCAAAATTAATAATGCACGCAATGTGGAAAATAAATCTAGGATGGGACGAATTAGTACCCAACGAAATATTACAGCCATGGATGGACTTAGTAGGGCAATTACAAAATTTAAATAACATTCGTATTCCTAGAAAAGTTATTAACTCATTTCCATATTCTTCTATAGAAGTACATGGCTTTTGTGATAGCTCGCAACTTGCATATGGTGCATGCATATATATTCGTACGATCCATGAAAATGTGATATCTGTTAACTTGTTATGTGCTAAATCACGAGTTGCACCATTAAAAACTATTACAGTGCCGAGATTAGAACTCTGCGCAGCGACGCTACTGTCACGGTTGATGTCAAACATAGTACCACAACTAAACATCCATACCGATAAGTTGCATTACTGGACAGATTCAACAATTGTTCTTGCCTGGTTAAGATCAAGTCCGAGTAATTTGAAAACATTTGTAGCGAATCGGGTTTCAAAAATTCAAAGTCATTCAATAATTTCAAATTGGAATCATGTAAGATCATCGGATAATCCAGCAGATATTATTTCGCGAGGTATTTTTCCAAAGGATTTAATTAACAATCAACTGTGGTTTCATGGTCCTGGCTGGTTAAGTCAAACAGTAGAGTATTGGCCTGAAATAAAAATACTAGAACACATTGATATCCCAGATGTTCAAATTAGATCTTTAGTTTCAGTTGAAAGTCCTGAAAACGATATTTATACTGAATTACTTAATAAATTCGCATCATTTCATAAATTAGTAAGAATTATAGCCTGGATTTCAAGATTTATTTACAAGTGTAGACCTTCTAACAGCGGTAAGAAAATGGGAGATTTTTTAACATTAGGTGAATTAAAATTGGCAGAAATCAAAATAATAAAATTAATTCAAAATCAGTTTTTTCATGACGAAATTAGAGAACTGGAAAAACATAAGGTAGTTAATAACAAAAGTAAGTTAAAAATGCTAGACCCATTTCTAGATGAATTAGGTTTAATACGAGTGGGTGGTCGCCTAAGCAACTCTGAATACATTTTTGACAAAAAATTCCCCATCGTACTACCAAAACACCATGTAACAAAATCAATAATTGAAGTAGAACATAGAAATCAGCTTCATGCAGGGCCTACTAGTACTTTGGCTTTAGTAAGGCAAAAATATTGGCCACTTGACGGACGCAGTCAGATGCGCCAGGTTATTCGCAAATGTGTAAATTGTTTTCGCGCAAAACCGCGAGATTTGGAAACTAAAATGGGTAATCTTCCGGAACATCGAATCACGGTTGCACGGCCATTTTTGAATTGTGGTGTTGACTTTGGTGGTCCCATCATGATTAAAGAAGGCAATCGTCGAAGTAAACGTACAAATAAAGCTTATATTTGTCTCTTTATCTGTTTTGCATCGAAAGCTGTGCATCTAGAGCTAGTTGGTGATCTGACGGCACAAAGTTTTATTAGCGCGTTAAAAAGATTTATAGCACGTAGAGGCATCGTGGAAAATATATATTGTGACAACGCTACTAATTTTCATGGAGCACAACGTGAGCTCGCAAAACTCTTGAAGTCTGCGTTGGTCGAAACTGAATTCAATCATTTTTTATATTGTAAAAATATCAAATGGCATTTCATTCCTGCACGGTCGCCGCATTTTGGTGGAATTTGGGAGGCTGGGATAAAATCCACAAAATCCCACATCAAAAGGGTAATAGGCAATGCATGTTTAACTTATGAGGAAATGTTTACTTTACTGACATCAATAGAGGCTTGTCTAAATTCGCGGCCGCTGTGCCCATTGACGCCTGGACACTTCCTAATTGGGTGTCCTCTAACCTCAACGCCGGAACCAAGTCTAGTAGATGTACCAACCAATAGGCTGTCCAGATGGCAGCACGTCGAATTAATGAGACAACATTTTTGGAAGCGCTGGACACAGGAATATGTGTCGCAATTACAACAGCGGACAAAGTGGCACCGCCACACGGATTTACCCTTGGACGTCGGTACCGTGGTTCTCTTGAAGGAACCAACTCCTCCCTTGTCCTGGAGAATCGGACGTATCCTGCAACTACATCCGGGCAAGGATGGCATAGTACGAGTCGCTACCATCAAAACTACGACAGGTGAAACGACCAGAGCAATAAAAACTATATGTGTGTTGCCCATTAATTAATGTGCCCCCCAAGACAGAGAGTGTTCCCCGTACAGTGTATGTGGTCCTGTCGTAATTAAATACCGAACGTTATGCTTAGAGACAATAGTTAATCTTAAGAATCCATTTAAGTATGCAGTATTGCTAGTTTATGACTATTTAATAATTGAAACAAGTTCAATGGGGGCCGGGATGTTGGCGCGCTTGTGCGCCCCACTTCCTACCCCAACCCTCTACTTTGTGGAGGGGGTGTATGTAAGTCTTACTTGTGTGACACAAGAAGAGGCAGTTGAGATTTCTTGTTGGTAGCAGAAGGTTGAAAATTACAAATGTATAAATGAATTGATCATTGTTATAATTTAGTGTGTGTTGAATAAAGTTATTCGAATTGTTCATCACGTATTCTATTGATGGGGTAGCCCATCTGGTCCTTCGAGATTCCTATCAAACCATCTCTCGATCCTTCCGAAGAAAGAAAACAAACATTTGAATAAACAATCTCCCTAAATAATTTGGTATAAATAAAATATAAATATGTATATCATCACTCCTTTTTATCCATTACTGCCGCACTATGTCGTAGCAGATTTCGGTAAATGATATATTTTTTCGCGTGAAGGGCGGTTACCAGCCGTAAAATCACAGCCCTCAAAGATGTTAGTGGACGGAAAGGAATAGGGATAGTGAAAATTGTTTGTCTCCTTTGGGAATCAAACCCGGCTTCTCAATTCCACAGGCTCCTAAAGTAAAATAATTTTATTTTCTACTTATAATATATTTTATTTTGTATAAAATTTTATTTTTTGGAGCGCCGTCCTAAAAATAAAGATTTAATTTTTATTACATATAACATATATAAATTTAATGATTATTTAATTTTTAACATTTTTTAAATAACCCTATTTTTAAAAGATAAAATGAAAAAAACTCGTTTCAGACTCTGATAATGTTAAAATACGAATCTTGCAATATTTTTAGTTTCTATATTTGAAGACGACTTTTGTCGATATCTCCCTTTAAAAAATCTGGTGTGGACACCACATGACTTCCTTGTACGCGTATTAAACTATGGATATTTTTTTAATTGCACATATTTGACTTTAAATCTTTTATTTTTTGTTGTAATCCATAGCAAACTTATTTTTTTTTTAAAAATCAAAAAATATATAATATTTAAATTTAGATACCTCGTTTATGCAAAAAGTTAATTTAAAAATTCTTAATGTGCTGGACGCAGAATTTCATTCTCTAAAACTTTTATTTGCAGCATTCATTTCTAAAATTAAAATAATGCCATTTTTTTCAAGGAAAACTATTAGCAGCTTCATGTAATGTGCCACTTCCGGTTAGTCTATTTTAACCAAAATCTATTATGTTATTTCCATTGATATAGTAGTTTTATATACCAAATTTGGAAAGTTTTAAATTATATTTGAATATAGTTTTTCATGAAAATCTATTATAGGGTTCAAGTAAAGTACCACTTCCGGTAGTTGTATAATGACCAAAAAGGGAGGTGCACACCTAGATGTTATAATAGTCCTAAATATTCTATTCAATGCGTTGCCGTGAATAGACGTGTTTTTTTGCTACTCCTAAATTTTTATTTTTACATATATTCGCCCTGTGCACCTTGTGATTCTTTTTTCATTCTACCAAATTATATTTGTGTACTATGGGTTCTACAACACGCAATTTGAGTGCCATTGTCAAAGAAGCACTTGATGGACTCCTCAGCAACAATGACTTCGTCACAAAATTGGTGGACAAAGTCGTTGATCGACTCAATGAAAAATTGGAAGAACAAAAATTGTTCTACGAAGCTGCTATTCAAGATTTATGTACACAAAATAAATATCTTGAAGAAAAGGTGGATCAGCTGGAACAATACTCACGCCGTAATTGTGTACGTTTCTTCGGCATTCCTGAGGATAGCACCAATGAAGTTTCACAGGTGACAGAGGCGAAGGTACGTGAGATTATTCAAGATAAACTTAGTGTTAAAACTGTGAATGGCTATATTGATGTTGGCAAAAAATCTGACAGTAAACATCGAGCAGTGATAGTAAAATTCTGTTCTTATAACATTCGTGATCAGGTTATTAAATCTAGAAAACTGTTGAAAGGCTCTGATATTGTAATCAAAGAAGATTTAACTAAAAGTAGACTTGATTTGTTAAAGCAAGCCTCTAAAATACTTGGTTTTAAAAATGTCTGGTCAAACGATGGTAATATCTATGTAAAAAAGAATAATCTTGTGAAGAAAATAATGAAATTGGAAGACTTAAATTTCATAAAATAAATGTCTTTTGTTTTTTTATATTTATTTTCTTAATTCTGTTTGTTCTTGGAGTTGCACTGTAAAAACACATTACAAAATATTGTTTAAATCTATTTTTTCTCATTATTTTGCATATATTTTGTCTATCTCATTTTGTGCGTACAAAC
The DNA here is from genome assembly GCA_947425015.1 of Pterostichus niger. Taxonomy (NCBI): domain Eukaryota; kingdom Metazoa; phylum Arthropoda; class Insecta; order Coleoptera; family Carabidae; genus Pterostichus; species Pterostichus niger. The sequence continues at coordinate 12,288,140 of OX380337.1, read as the reverse complement.
CATTGACTTTTACCGCTGTCTGTGATTCATACGCTCACCTGTTCTTTGTTAATTAGCTGTAGTCAAGCCATTTGAAACCAAATAATTTGTTCTTTCTTATAATAACTGTCTATCTTATACGCAGTATCGTTCTAATGAATTTATATTATCAAAATGTACGTGGTATGAATTCCAAGCTGGATGACTTTTTTAACAATTCGTGTTGCACTAATTTTGATATCATCACATTGACAGAGACATGGCTCCAAAGCTCTGTTTATGATAGTGAGTTGTTTAATACTTCTTACAAAGTGTATAGATGTGATCGCGATCTATCTAGAGCTGGCAAGAGTCGAGGTGGAGGTGTGTTGTGTGCTGTACATAGCAAATTCACGTCGTCCTTGGTACATCTTAATCTTAATCCCTTATCTGTTGCTGATATTGTCTGTATTCGAGTTAAAATAACTACTGGCAATTATTTCTTCGTTGTTGTCGTTTACTCTCCTCCCCCTACCTCCCTTGATCAACAAAATTATATTTATGATTGCATTGAATCAATTTCAGGCATTATGTATAGCGATTTTATTATCCTGGGTGACTTCAATATTTCCAGTTTGTCTGATTTTTATACTCACTCAACAACCAATAATGTCACTATCTCTTTTGTGAACTTCTATAATTTTTTGAATGCCTCACAGTATAATTTTGTCCGCAACATTGACAATAGGCTGTTAGATATTGTTTTGTCCAATGTATGCTGTTCTGTATCACGTGATCTGTGTCCTTTATTAATTGAAGATAATTATCATCCTGCCCTTAACGTCACATTTCAAATTTCTCCTTCCATTCCTAATTCCTCATTTGACACCTCGATTCCTAACTACAATTTCCGGTTGGCGAACTATTTACTTCTCTACAACCTTTTCAATTCAACTGATTGGAATGTTTTATACGAATATGATCAAGTTGATGATGCTTACTCTAGATTTTATACTATATTATATAATATCATGAACCAATGCATTCCTAAATCTATTAGAAAAACCTCCAAATACCCTCCTTGGTTTACTAAATCCATTATTTCAGATATTAAACTAAAAGATAAATATTATAAGCTGTATAAACAAACCAAATTCATTCTATATTACACCAACTTTAAAGCACTTCGCTCTAAAATTAAGAATGACATAAAATCTGCGCATCAGAAGTATTTAAACTCTATACAGGCTAATATCTCAGATGAACCTTCTAAATTCTGGTCTTATGTTAATTCTAAATCAAATACCTCTCGTATTCCAGGCCGACTATATTTAGATGATAATTACTTTGACTCTACGCCATCTATTGTTCAAGCTTTTGCTACTTATTTCTCTTCTGTTTATGAACATGACCCCCTGCCTCCTTCCCCTGCTCCACCCCTCTCTAATGATACTTCCTCTGACTTTATTTCCATCAACGTCATATCAGAAACGGACATTCGTTCAGCTATAAATATTCTTAAATCCTCTCGCAATCCTGGTCCTGATTACCTACCTAGTTTTATTCTTAAAGGCTGTTGTGACATATTTGTGAAACCCTTACATATTTTATTTAACCTCTCTTTGTCTACTAATACTTTTCCGTCTACTCTAAAAACTACTTTTATCACCCCTGTTTTCAAATCTGGTGATAGTGCAAATATAGCAAATTACCGTCCCATAGCCATTATCTCTAATATCTCCAAAGTATTTGAAAAAATTCTATACAACTTTATGTATTCTAACGTACGTCACAAAATTTCTGACGATCAGCATGGCTTTATACAAGGAAGATCGACTGTTACCAACCTTGCCAACTTTACAGAATTCTTGACTAACTCCCTGCGAAACAATTCACAAATAGATGTCATATACACTGATTTTGCTAAAGCTTTTGATAAAGTTAATCATCAAATACTAGTAGATAAACTTGTTTATAATTTTAAATTTTCTTATAACTTATCTCATCTTATTTGTTCTTACTTATATAATCGGAAGTTGCTTGTACGTTACAATAACCACTCTTCCCTCTCTTTCACTGCTACCTCTGGTATTCCGCAAGGATCTAATCTTGGTCCGCTTTTATTTAACCTGTTTATTAACGATGTCACTGATAACATAAAATATTCTAAATGTCTTCTCTATGCCGATGATATCAAAATTTTTAAAGTTATAAATTCTCTTGATGACTGCCTTCTGCTTCATCGAGACATTGATGCCATTCTATCTTGGTCTTCCACTGTCAAACTTTTCTTCAATGTTAGTAAATGTAAAGTTATGTCATACTCTACTAAGCAATCGTCCATTATTTTCAACTATCAAATGAATAATGTGTTGCTGTCTCGAGTATCTCAAATTAAAGATTTGGGGGTGCTCTTTGATAATAAACTTCAATTTACCTGTCATGTGAGGGAGATTGTTAAATCATCCTACCGAAATTTGGGTTTTATTATTCGCAACACTCGTAACTTCAATAAGATCGTCGCCCTCAAATCTCTATACTATTGTTTTGTTCGTGCAAAACTTGAATACTGTTTTTTAGTGTGGAATCCACTTTACAAGAACTCGATTAGAGCTATTGAATCTATACAAAGAAAATTTTTACGTCATTGTTGGTTCAAATTTTCTAAACCAGCATATCTATCTGATTTTTTCCACTATAATGAGTCTCTACTCGAGTTCAAAATGATATCACTTGAGAGTCGTCGTAGCATTCTGACTTGTAACTTTCTTTATAAACTATTAAATAATGCTATCGATGACTCTTACCTGTTATCATTCATTTGTATTAATGTGCCACGTAATTGCTACCCGAGGCAGATAGTAACGTTCGCTGTGAGTACTGCCAGAACTAATTATGAGGCAAGGAGCCCTGTTAGGTATATGTGTGCTACTTTCAATCAAATAAACCTACAATTGTATAATATTGATATATTTTGTGATACTTTGCGTATATTTAAGGACAAATTATTTAGGAATTTTCTGTTTGATATGGAACACAAATAGTTGTTAATTTTGTTAAATCACAGCTTCATACTTTTTTGATTTATTAATTTATACTTGTTTTGTTATACATGGTAACGTATGTTTTGTTGTTATTTTTTGTATTGTTTTTTCATACGCCCTCTGTAATTGAGATTTTGTCCTGTAGAGAGCTTAATAAATAAATAAATAAATAAATAAATTTAAAGTTTAAATTTTCTACGGTTTACCGTTTTTGAGTTATGCGAGATACATACGTACGTACAGACGGTATGACGAAATTAGTCAAAATGGATTCAGGGAGGGCCAAAATACCTATTTCCGTTGAAATCTGAGAACTGAAAATTTTCACTTCGTACAAGGAAGTAAAAAATGCTAAAATCTAAATTTGTTAAATAATTTTTGGGGCCGACTACCCAGAAATAGAGATAAAATTTTTATTATACAAGTATATAAAATAAAATATATTCTTCTTTACAATATTTACAAAAAAATTATTTTTACGTAAAGAAATTTAAAAAGTTCTAATGATGTTCAAATACGGCTCTTGCAAAATTTTAAATTTCTAACTCTAAAGACGACAAACTGCAACCATTATAGGTATATTTTACCTTTATTTCGAATTCTAGGGACAATAAAATCTTATGATAGCTATACCTACTTGTTCTTTTTGTTCTTTTATCAAAAAATGTAGTTAGTGATATCTATATTGTATAATAATTCATCATTATTATAATTTTAATAAAATACAGTCCGTTAGTACGATGGTGTGGATAGCGATACGGAATTCAAATCCGAAAATCCCGAGTTCGAATCTCACTCAAGCTAAAAATTATATGAACTACTACACTGCGGCTCGGTGAGTGCGGACCCTGTACTGTAATTGGGGTTAAGTTCCTGTTGTACAGCGTAACATAAATAAATATAATATCTAAGAATTGTAAAAAAGAAATACGCATGTTTTTCTATATAATTTTTATGACTTGTGCAAGAGTGAATCACAGTTCAAATAATTATTATGTTACGTTATTTTATCCACTTTTTAAACTCATTAAATTTTTATAACCACTGAAATTTATTATTTGGCTGTATAATCAACCTGACTTTGTTTATATTATCATTACAGTCATTTTAAATCAAGAAAACAATAAATATTGAAATCGGTCTAAATGAAAACCTTGACGATAAGAACAAATGCGCTTTTTACATAATAGAAAATATAGCTATTATTATTCAAAAAGATTTATTACAACAAAACATTTATGAGTACAATTTTCACTACATTAAAAATACCCGTGTGGTTCTCCCTCCATTAATATCTTTGGGAACCTTGATTTGACGGCTGGCAATCGCATTTCACGCGCATAAATATATCAGAAAAGCGTTATCAGTAAACTACGCTGTTAACTATAAAAAATGTTAAAATCCGCCATTTTGGCTGTTTAAAAATAAACAATAACTATTTACTATAAACTGTACCAATTCTAACTATAAGTAAATTTTCGTAAAAAAAAATTCTTATATTTAAAAACATCCTGATTTGATATAAAATTGTTGCACTAACAATTTTACTATGACAGGCAACCTTATGTACTTGTGTGTAACGCTGTTTTAGTACTAGGTTTAACAGAACCATCTGGACGGCGGTTCCAGTAACTAAGTCAAATTGGACCAAGTACTTATTTATGCTAAAAAATACACTGGACCTGAAAATTTAAGAATTTCGTATTCTGTATGACTTGGATTTGGAAAACTTTTTTGTACTCATAACCTTCAATATGACACTTCCCGCACGCAACACTCAATCTGGAACAAATGCTTCCTGATCGACTCGACAGTAAAAATTGCAAAAAACACTGGCCCCTTGGATCATTCTAAAATAAATCTGTCTTGATAATAATAAAATCTAATTTATAAAATTCAACTTCCCTGAATTTGCCTTTATTAAAAGTTTGGTAAATAAGAGTAATTTGTTAAAATTCTTTCAACATTTGTCAGCATCAGTGCCATCTATTTGACAACCTCTGAACTGAAGACGTCATTGATACAACTTCTTGCAGATTGTAGTCAAACCATAGACCAGACATAATAATATATAAATAATAAGAATAAACACATATTGTGGAATAGAACAACGGAAAAGTAAGATTATAACAACATATAATGCTTAAATTAATTAATCTATTTTAGGTTAGGTTTAATATTTAAACTAAAAACAATGGCTTGTAGCACAAGCTCTGTTTTTGGGTGTTCTAAGAGCACGGTTTTAACATGTTAGAGATAGGTAAAACACCCAAATACACTGCTTTTAAAACAAGCAAAAACAGAGCTTGTGCTACCAGCCATTATTTTTGGATTGGGAAGAGCCACAATTGTTACAAGTGTTACTATAAACATTTATAGTAAAATTTTGACAATTCGAAATTGAAGTTCCTGGAGCAGCTTGGTTTGCAATTGATAAAGATGTATAATTTGCAGATTCTGATGTACTCACATAAGTTCAAATTAAAGTATAATATTTTTGTTCGAATACAACTACGCGCGTGAAGACGTCTTCCGCTCATTCGCGCTATTGCAGCCGGTCGTGCTTCAAAAATGCGCTCATGCGGGAACATCGTCTACCCGCACTTAGGTCGTAAATAACTATTTTATTTGAGTCTAAAGTCATTACTATCGTCAAACATTTTATTCCAATTGTAAATTTGATGTTATTTCGTGATGGAACGATTTTTGCTCAACTTTTTATTCGTTATAACGAATACAACACAGGTATCCAAAATTATCAGAATATCCACTCAACATATTATAGAAAAATAATACACTTTTAGTGCCAACACAGTATATTCGATAATTTTGAACAAACGTGTTATATATTATATAATATATGATTATTTAGTTTTAGAATTTTAATTAAATTAGTAGAAAAAGTTTAATTCAAACCTAATGCCTCGAGCAGGGATAAGAGGTCTTAGCTTTGATAAACATTTAATTATTTACATTTTCTCCCGATATGACCACTTGATTTTTTATGGAGCTACGTGAAAGATTTTGTTTGTAATGAACCAGTAAACACATTAAACGGACTGAAGATTAAAATTGAAGCAGCAATTGAATCTTTATCTGCTGACCAAATAAAAAGGGCTATTTATTCTGTTTCAAAACGTTGTGAAAAATGTATTGAAGAGGCTGGGAGCCATTTTGAATATTTGTTATAAAATCATTTTGTTGTTATTAAGTGTTCCTTATTCTTATTTTCTGTATTATTATAATAAAAAAAATGTTATTTCGTTTAATAATAATAGTTACAATTGTTTTAGTTAATTGTTTTATTTCAAGCCACAGTCATGGCTCACCATTCTCTTTCCGATTAGGTGTAAAATAAAGTGCCCGCCATTTTACTTTTTAATAATGTAATATATGGATTATTTTACATGATTGTAAAGCAAATTTCATGCACTTTTGTAAAAAAATATATTATGTTCCATTTGAAATTTCAAAGTTGATATAAATTACTAATAAACCGGAAATGATATCATAAAAGTACATCCGTCATCAACTAGCTTACATGTTGCTGTATAAATCATATATGAAAGAAATTGCTAAGTTGATAAATAAGCTAGATATTTGCTGAGTCTATTAAAATATAACACCCTGTATATTACTTGATATACATATTATAGAACAACAATATTTTTTTTGAAATTCACAAAAATTAGGGTATTTCATTTCTAGTGAACATTTTTAGTGTCACTGATTTAATTCGGAATTTTGCGGCGCTTCTCCATACACTAACAGCATTTCCATTAATTCACTGTTGCTATACATTTTTCTCAAATTTCTCCCACAACAACTTGCCCTTTCAATACCGTATATACTATGTTCAAAGATACTCCGTTATGGCCCTCTCAGCGGGTCTATTGTTAAGGTTTAAGCTTGATTTATAGGGGTGCAAGGACAGGTATGTATTCAGTATTTTCCAATTTAATTTTATTTTTATATATATTATAATAATGAAACAGAGAATTTTGTACAAATATTATTATTGATAATGAAGCAAAAAAAAAATGTTACATGGAAGTATCATTGTATATTATTTCAAGTAAATCTGAAATACGTAATCCGCACAGAGATTAGAGATTTCCGAATTTAAATATTTTGCAATCCTACCCTGAGCGCCAACAAGTAGAATCTCTTACTGTGTGCGGTTCAACACAGACTTAGTAAGTTAAAGCCATAACGGAATATCTTTGAACATACTATACGAAATCAGACTAGGTACTCAAATAAAAATAAGACATTATACCAGGTACCGACATGATAACTATTATTATTATTATTATCTGTTAAAATCTCAAGATACCGAAATGATAACTAATTAATAAATAATTATTTGTAGGCAATCTTTATACTTTTACTTAATACCAGTGACACTAAAAATATTCGCTAGGAATGAAATACCCTAATTTTTGCGAATTAAAAAAATATGTTTGTTCTATAAATAAATATATCATCACGCCTTTTACCCATTACTGGGTGCGGCACTCTGCCTAAGCAGATCTCGGTAAGTGATATATTTCTTCGCGTGAAGTGCGGTTACCAGCCGTCAAATCACGGCCCCCAAAGATATTAGTGTAGGGGGAGCCGCAGGGGTAGATTAAAATTGGTGAAAATTGTTTGTCGTCTGTGGGGATCGAACCAGGGTTCTCAAGATCCACAGGCCGACTCGATACCACTGAGCCACCTACCCCATAATCAGTATATCAAATTATATATGTTATTAAAGTTTCGTGCAGAGGTATATATACACTTTGTATACTTGTACGTACTTTACAAACGTTCTGTCAAATTGACGTTTGTCTTAAAACAGTTCGAAATATGGATGCTCATTCCTCTAATACCTACATCAATTTACAAAATGTATCTCACTTGTCTAGAAATTAAAATGTTCCGTTGCAGTCTGTGAGCCTTGAAAATTTCCCAAGTTTTAAATTAATTTCACGTGGACTATGAGTTCTAAAATATCTGAGATACCCAAAAGGCACTGCTCCCAAATATTCATTAAATCTTGGGGAAAAAATCCCAACAATCGTTCAAACCGTATAAGCTGTAGGTGAGTGCGAAGTTTGGTTGCCATGCATGTTGAAACGTTAGAAAATTTAGCCTAAATAATATGTGCGTTCATCACAATTAATTACCGGAGATTCACGCATTAACATTAATTTATATTTAAGAATTTCCACTATCATGTTTTTCATATTATAAAATAAAAATATTCAAGATATGGAAATTATGTACTTATTAAGTTGAGACGAAACGATAATTAAAGTCTTGGGACGAAACTTCAAATTTCGAAAAACAAGAAAGTTTGAATATCCGAAATGAGAATATCTGTTTTTGTTCGATTGCACCATAACTACTTGATTTGTGTTACTGTTTAGTGATCATAAATAGCACTTTATTTGACTTCAATATCAAAAAATCTGATGTGGACACCACATGACTTCCTTGTACGCATATTAAACTATAGATATTTTTTTAATTGCACATATTTGACATAAAATCTTTTATTTTTTATTTTTGTTCTAATCCATAGCAAACTTAATTTGAAAAAAAAACAAAAAATATATAATTAAATATAAATAAATATATCATCACGCCTTTTACCCATTACTGGGTGTGGCACTTTGCCTAAGCAGATCTCGGTAAGTGATATATTTTTTCGCGTGAAGTGCGGTTACCAGCCGTCAAATCACGACCTCCAAAGATATTAGTGGTGGAGGAGCCACAGGGGTAGATTTTTTAAATTGGTGAAAATTGTTTGTCGGCTGTGGGGATCGAACCAGGGTTCTCAAGATCCACAGGCCGACTCGATACCACTGAGCCACCTACCCCATACAAAAATATATAATATTTAAATTTTGCTTATGCAAAAGGCTAATTTAAAAATTCTTAATGTGTTAGACGCAGAATTTAATTCTCTAAAACTTTTATTTGCAGCATTTATTTCTAAAATTAAAATAATACCATTTTTTACAAGGAAAACTGTTAGCGGTTTCATGTAATGTGTCACTTCCGGTTAGTGTATTTTAACCAAAATCTATTATGTTATTTCCATTGATATATTAGTCTTATATACCAAATTTGGAAAGTTTTAAATTATAATTGAATATAGTTTTTCATGAAATTCTATTATAGGCTTCAAGTAAAGTACCACTTCCGGAAGTTATATAATGACCAAAAAGGGAAGTGCACAACTAGATGTTATAACAGTCCTAAATATAAAATTTCAATTTTCTACGGCTTACCGTTTTTGAGTTATGCGAGATACATACGTACGTACAGACGTCACGACGAAATTAGTCAAAATGGACTCAGGGAGGGCCAAAATACGTATTTCCACTGAAATCTGAGAACTAAAAATTTTCGCGATTGCTATACTTCCTTTACTTCGTACAAGGAAGTAAAAATAAAAATATAAATAATTATTATATCTAATTAATTAATTATTTTTCAATTAATACAGTTTCTTGGAATGAGATGAATAAATGATTTAGACAATCGTTCGAAAATGAAACAATATTTCGGTATATCGCATTCGCTTTGATTGTATATACGAGTATATTGTATAATATAGTGTGGCAAATTTGCGTAAATATTTTTATTAATTTTCTACTCTACTGAGGTAAGTAGTAAGTTTATATTTTAAAGGATAGAGGAAGTTTCAATTTTCTACGGCTTACCGTTTTTGAGTTATGCGAGATACGTACGTACGTAGGTACGTACAGACGGCATGACGAAATTAGTCAAAATGGATTCAGGGAGGGCCAAAACACCTATTTCCGTTGAAATCTGAGAACCGAAAATTTTCGCGATTACAATACTTCCTTTACTTCGTACAAGGAAGTAAAAACATCCGACTTTGCTAACAAAACGTTTTTAAATTATCTTGACATTCAAATTTGCCGGATTTTTCTATGTCCGACTTGTTCCGATTTTAGTAAAAGTCACTACCGACTCGCAGCCAAATTCAGGATTGTCCGTACACTGCGGTTTTACCAAAGTCTTATAAAATGAGTCGATTTTACTATTTTTTTTATTTTGCGTCTTTTATAAATTTAAACTAAACAAAATCTGCGAGTCAATTTAGGGATATTTGTATATGAAATGTTGTGGTTGGTAACTGTTATTGACATTTATGCAATTGTTTAGATTTTGAGGTTAAATTGAAATTTTGATGTTCTCAGCTTGACAGTTTTAGTATATCATCTGCTACTATCAACCGTCTAAAATAAAATGTTGCGTATCCTAATGAACGCTCTTTTGATACGCAATTAGGTTTCGTAATGACTTCTTTATGAACGCAAAGTAGAAACAAAATATTAATTCACTGTTTACCGAGTATTTTTAATAAATGTTGAGTAGAGTCTAGAGCAGAGATTCTGGACCATCGCAACTTTAGAAGAGAACAAAAATTTCAACGGCCCCTAGTCCCTAGCCCTAGACCATAACAGTAAATTTTATATGACATTAAAATATTGTTGCATATTATCTGCACCTATTAAACTAAACACAAAAGTAATATTGGTTTGTAGGAGGGTACGTAAATTCATATTTTTAATACTCAATACTGTACTGCCGGCATTTCTATTTAGATGCAGACATTTTCAAATATAAATTCACTTCTCAACAGATTTCTAGATAATTATAAAAGTAATGTTTATAATGACTCACGTCTATTTATCACGGCAAAGCACATTGTTGTATACTCGTGATGGCAAGGGTTAGTTTGCACAAATAAAACACACAAGTACAACTATATATATTTTTATTTACGGTACTTATTTATCTGGTTTAGTTTAGTCGGAGTTTTGTGGAATCGTTGATTAGGAGCTGAATGTTGAAGAATGAATACGAATAGGAAGTGATGAATGAGAGGGAGGCTTAGTTGGATTTCTTATTTATAGGATTTTCGTTAGGGCTAGGGGGGAGGGTGGTTTAAAAAGTTACGGGTAGAAGAAGTGAGTCAGGATTGCAATGTTAGTTTTAGAAAGCGGGTTGGAATTTTGGGATTTTATTATCTTATAGAATATCTGATTTTTAGGAAAAGTAACAAAAAATATTTACACAGGAACAACATGACTACTGACCTAAGATGAGAAAGTAAAACAACTAAATATCTAACTTATCTCTAACATGCATTATAAACAAAAGTAAAATATAACAAATACTATGACTAATTCGAGGAATATGACAACATAAGAATAATAAAACATTTCTAGAGCTATTATAAATTTAATTTTGTGCACGCATTAACATGTATGATTGCGATGCCGGTGCACTTTCGCCATAAACAAGTCATTTCAAGCTCCCATATTCTTGTCTAAACATGTTAAACTGCATGAACACCGCGTATTTGCCTACCAACTTTGCGAAGACAAATCAATCTATCTATTATCAACTAAAACAAATTAGGTATAGGTATACTTAACACGTTGACTGCCACATCAATTTTCAGAATTCCGATCTAAGAAGCCAATTTCATTTAATCATTTAATTTTATTAAAAACTCTAATTATATTACATAGTAATCATCAAAAAGCATAGAAAATGTATTTTTTTTAAAAAAAAGGTCTTACGAATTTTATTTTTTATAATTATATTTTCTGTTTATTTATTAATAAAATTTCTGTTCATGTAGCCAGCATTGATTTTTTGTTCTCTTCCCAGAAGCCATCTATCCATATTAGCACTGATATGTTACGAGTTTAATTGTAGCTGCGCGAAAATGGTAAGTAAACACAGTACGAGATAACTCGTAGTCGGCGTCCTAGCAAAGAACGCAATCTACGAGTTATCTCGTAGTTGGCAGTCAACGTGTTAATGCTAATTTTAAAATGTTTATTAACACGATAACAATAAGATAATTTATTCATGAAAACTTGTATTTTCGAAGTATTTTATTATAATAAAAACTAAATAATTATAAAAAAAAATTAAATGCAAAAAATTTATTGTCCCCCCCATTTACCTCTAGATCCGATATTGCCCCCATGAAGGGCACCAGCGCCCACTGGGGGGCGATACCGCCCCGGTTGGGAATAACTGGTCTAAAGTTTATTAATTTCGGGTTTTGTTATTGAAAAATGTGTAATCTAATTTACTTAAAACGATGCATTTATCCTAAGCAAAAATATTTGTTTGGAAATATCCTCTATTAATCAAATGGTTAAAAGACCGGTTAAAAGACTGGTCTTTTCGGTCTTTTATAAACCAAAAGACCGGTTAAAAACCGGTCCTAAAAAAGACCGAGACCGGTTGACAGCACTAATATCTGTTGTATTTAAATTTAAATATTTGAAGTTTGTTTGCATCAATTTTATGTTTGAGTTAGTAAATCTAAGTAAAATATCAATAGAAGTTTACATTGCTGTCAAACATTTGATGCGATATTGTCAATTTATGTCAAATTTAAAATTTAACTTTCACTGGTGCAATCGGGTACACGAAACCTGTAACATTTACAAGAAAAGTACATAAAGTTTTGAAATTTCTAGTTATTAAGAAAATTGTTATAAGTTTCCACAGGACATTTTCATTCATTTTATAATAGTAGACTTATTCGTTGCTAGTATCAAGTTATCATACATAATAATATTGTTAGAACAATTGTTTAATTTACTTGTTAACTTGACAAATAACAAGGGACACCGTAGTCACACTGATGATCTTAAATTATTCAAATTACAGGACATACAAGGTTATCAATCCTAAGTAATAAGATGAACTAATAAACACGGGTGACATTGCAAGCTTCATTCAGTCCACAGTGACATCTCAACATGGTACAACATATTTTCACTTTCGCTTTACTCTTTGCGATCTATTGTCAAACAGCATGGACCTGCAAATTCAGAAACAAGACTGATGACCATTTGTGCGAATCGTGGGAAGAGTTCACTGCTGCTGGAAGCCATCCAGAATGGAAGAAACTTATCCTGGAGAATCCCAGAAACCTGGAGAAGATACCATTGAGGAACGATGCATTTAAAAATGTGCCAAACCTAGAGGAATTGTATATCAACGAAATGGTAAATAAAATAGAGCCAACAGTTTTCAAACAGTTACCTAACCTGCAAAGACTTCATTTGAGTAACAATGTGATTGAAGAATTACCTGAAGGAATATTTGATGGACTGAAACTGAAATCTTTGGATATTATGTTTTGCCAACTGAAAAATATTAAACCAGGAACTTTGGATAATATTGAGAATGTTATTCTTGAAGGAAATCAAATTAACCCTGGAACAATCTTCAAAAATTCTGGTATTACTTTACTTAGTTTAGAAAATAACTCTATATCAAAACTTGAAGACTGTGCGTTCTGTGGGTTAAATAATATCAAATACCTTAATCTTTTTGATAACTTGCTGACATCCTTTGAGCCTAAAAAGATTCTAGGAGAAAATAATACTATTCGGAGCCTGGGACTTACTGGTAACAATATTACATACGTTCCTAGTTTTGAGTCCTACCCAAACTTAACGGAAATATCAGTGGCCAATAACTCTGTTGAAAAAATAGAAGACAATGCATTTGCTAAGTGTTCCAAATTTAACTCTCTCAACATTTCTGGCAACAAATTGAAAGAAATTCCTGCTAATATCTTCCCTGAAATCGATGAAAGACTGGATTTTCTATTTCTTGATATCCACAACAATCAAATTGAATGTTTGTCTCAAGAATTAAGAGATAAATTTAAAACATTAAATAGAATTACTGTGAATGACAATCCTTGGAAATGTGAGTGCCTGAATGATGTGATTGCTTGGGCCAAGGATAGAAAAGCATTTGTACGCTGTGAATATTCCATCAAAGATTGTAAAGTTACTTGTACTGATAAGGATAACAAGAAGAAAGTTATTAGTATCCCGTAATAAATATAAGTATTCGTGTTTATTATTGTACTAAATATTATAATATAAGGTAATAGTATATTGCGATATAAGTGCAATATAACAGAATCGAGGAAAAGTTTGAAAATGCGAGACGAAGTCGACAAAATGTTATCTTTGTTGTTATTTAAATTGCTATTGCGTAGCTTCCCCTTTTTTTCGGTAGATGGCATAACCAGTTCCACAAAACTTCTCATGTCATCTTACTAGTTTGTTAGAGATCTTATTCTCTGCTGGCACAGTTCTTCGTCACCAGCTTGTTCACATGAACTTTGTTCTAGGTGAAGAAGTGAGTTATACCATACTGATGAGCTCTAATAAGAGCGAAACGCGTCTATGGTTACTAACTGAACTGTGCTGGCCAGCCTCTGACGATGCCCTCATAAGGTGACTTGGAGGCTGAATTTTGTGAAACATAACCAAGTGTTTACTTTATATTTTTATTAAACCTTGTTTCACCGAGTGTTGGATGACAATTAATTTTGTCTTTGTTGTTGTTTCATTAAATTACAATAAACATCATAATTGCATGTCGTTGCTAAGGAATCAAATTTTTATAATAAACAAACCGATTTTATTTAGAAAAGTGACATTTATAGAAAAATTTATAAATTAAACATTATCAGAGATAGTATTATGGACTGTAAAATAAAAGAAGCTTGAAAGATTGGTTGTGATTCTTTAATACCTGCGAAATACAAGAAAATATACTATAGTTTCATTGTGTTATTACTTACCGCATTAACTAGGTTGTAACTTCTAACAGCACTAATTAGGTTATAACGTCTAACAGCACTGTTATTTTGCTAGTTTCTATAGCAACTTATCGCAGTGCTGTATATTCAACTCACATGGTATGTAAACAACGTCTGCAAGTACATTAAAAAACAAGATCGTGTGAAAACGTATTTTTTGTGTTAAACATTTTAATAAAGCTTCAGTCGACTCTAGAGTTTGTGGATTTAGGGGTTATTCCTTAAAATTGCTTATAAAACGAGCTTTGAAAAAACTGGGTTCAAGTATTCTAATTTATGTTAAATTATGTATTTATTCGATCGTTCTTAAACAGTAACAATTTTTAAGTAAGCATTTACAGTCCGATTCTTTAAAAAAAATTAAACTAATCCTGAATTTCATCAAATTAATATCATCAGCTATAAGTACACAAGGATGTTTTACTTTTACGGGCGAATTCATATTTATCATGTAACTTTGTTACCTAGTAATTTTACAAGATCAAGTGTAGGTATATACTCCTTAATAAGTTATTTTTTCGATTAACAATTATTTTTCTGTTAAATTATTTAGAAATATGTCGTTTTTGTTATGATATAGAAGAGGTTTCAGACGAAATTTGACGAACGGTGATTGTTTCTGCCAAAAAAGTATTTGGAACCATATCGTGTTTGATAATATATGATAGGGCTTTGAAAGAGTTTGAATGCAGATTTTTTTTTATCGGTAATTGTTTTAAAGTAATATATTCCAAAATATACCGTGTTTGATGTTATACGAAAGAATATGGCAAGAGTTTTCAAATGAAATTTTTAAAAATTGAAATATTGTATTTAGTATCATATAAAATGGCTTTAAAATGGTTGTAGTACATGTTTTTTTATTGTAATTGTTTTAATTTAATATGCTCCAAGACTTATTAGCTAGTACAAGCTTTGTTTTTGGATGTTTTAAGAGCACTGTTTTAACATGTTAGAGATAGCAAAAACACCCAAAAACACTGCACTTAACACATACAAAAACAAAGCTTGTGGTACCAGCCATTGTGCTTAGTATTATCTTACAGAAGTGAATCCTACTTTAGTGGACGTAGAGCCTATATTCTAAATGCTTATTTTCAGTATATATATATACACATATATTAGAGCTTTTCGAGTAAAATTGCAGTCAGCTAACACGGTTGACTTGTCAGACTGTAATTTATCCGATAAAAATAAAATGTGAGTTAATTTAACGACATTAAAATAAAATAATTCAAATGACATTATTTTTATCAAGTTGAGTATGTCAGGTTTATGATGGATTTAATTTAAAAATTTAAGTTTTTAAGTAATTTACATTTTACATATTTTCTATTTTAGATCTAAATTTATGAATTCATCAAATCATCACAGTATTTTAAACGACAGAACGAAAATCTCATGTGACAGTTGTATGCTGGTTGTGAATCTAACGTTACAAAATGTATAAGGTTGATTGGATGTGTATCATAATTTTTAATTCACTCATCGGCGCCCATTAGATACAGGGGCAATGGAGTGCGCTTCCTCCCCTGTCATCATAAGTCGGGTTTTAAAAAAATAAATAAGGTTTTATTAGTTGCAAAGTGACAACATTGTTTACTCTATATGGCTTACTTTGTATTGAAATGAAATTACAAAAAAAATAAAAAATTAAAACCCTAATATATTCCTGATATTATTCCCTACATAATTATGGGGTTAGTGCCTAAGTAGATCTCGGTATGTGATATATTTTTCGCTTGATGTGCGGTTACCAGCCGTCAAATCACGGCCCCCAAAGATATTAGTGGTGGAGGGGCCACAGGGGTAGATTTAAATTGGTGAAAATTGTGGATCGAACCATGGTTCTCGAGATCCACAGGCCGACTCGATACCACTGAGCCACCTCTTTCTTCTTCTTCATGACTTCTTTGTCATACCTAACGACCACAGTCGCTCATCGGCATGTCCAGCATTCTCTTGGATAATTCGAACGCCCCCAACAGGTGAAATTTCTCACTTTGAAGATCACTGTGCTAGTCCATCATTCGTCCCACTCAAGACACAATGGCCGTATTTGTTTGGGAATTTAGGGTTCAACTCTGAACTGAACCAGAACTAACTCGTGTTACTTTCAAATAAATTATCCATTTAGTGTGTTGTAAAACATTAGCGGGAAATTTAAAATCAGAATGCACGTTCGAAGTGATATTAACTTTAGTTTTGTTTGTGCCCAATTATGTGTCGTTATATTTACCTCTGTGGACTATCATATTGCAAGAAACACATATATCTCTTCCATCATCTGTATCAATAATAATTTTTTTAAATATTATTTCAGAAAAATAATTATAAAATTACTTAAGCCTATGGCACACTGGTCGATGAGCGTCGATGAGCATCAATGAGCTCTTCGATGAAACAACAGAACGCATCCGTCATCGACGAAAATTAGAGGCTCCTCTATTTCCATCGAAGAGCTCATCGATGAAACGAACGTATCTCATTTCACTCGTATCTTTTGTGTCTCACTTCACGTTAGCATATTTTTTAAATTTAGTTTTTCTTTCTCAACTTTAGAAGCTTTTATTGTTTGTCAATGAAGAGTGCGTTCTGTTGTTTCATCGAAGAGCTCATCGATGCTCATCGACGCTTATCGACCAGTGTGCCATAGGCATTACGTCTTTCATGTAAATAGCTTCTAACCTCATTAAAAAGTTCAGGAACTGTTCAGGGTTACTTAAAATCTGCCAATTAAGGTGAAGCATCCGCTTAATTAAATCTTAAGTTAGCTGCAGGACACTTGATCTGACTTGATCTCTTTCAAATAAGATATCTTTGTTTTAATGAATGAAACTTACGATGAATTGTACATAATTTTAAAGCCAATACTTCAAGGTGTAGTAATAATATACATATTATTAAATTTATGTACAATTAATTGATAGAAAACGGTTCAAAAATGGACTAGAATTTCTCAAAAATGCCGAGTACGATTTTCTTTAAATTTTTTTGTATATTTAAGAATATGGTCCTCTATAACATATACAATTTTTATCCAATTTTAATTTGTAACTTTTGAGAAAAAAAAATAAACATGCGTAAAAACGCTCAAAAGCAGGCTTTTTCGGATATTTTTGTTTTTTTCTCAAAAGTTACAAATTCAAATTGGGTAAAAAAATTATGTGTTATAGAAAACTATGTTCTTAAATATACAGAATTTTTTTAACAAAATCGTACTCGGCATTTTTGAGAAATTCAGACTAGAAATTTTGATATCTTGATCTGTTGCATATCAATTCAAATTTGTTTGTTTTATAGAAATTTCACATTCTTTATATTGTATATATCAAAAAGTAGAATGTTGTGAGATTATTCTGCACTACTTGTTCCTTCATTTAGATGAGAATAAGTATATAAAATATTTTTTTGAAATTTGAATTTGTTGCAGCAACTTTACGAATTACTCATTTTACACACTTGATGTGTGCTTTGTCGTACACTCAGCGCTAAAATGAACATCTAGATTGACAGCTGTCATTCATAATTATATATTTCACGATGTAGAATGAGTTATGAATGAGTATTTCAGAATTTGTGATTTGTTATATATCTATTTTATTTTTCGTATTATATTACACTAATATTCGAAGTTATTAGTACGGTATATCAAGTTTTACTGCAAAGATTTGATCAATTTTAGCAGAGCAGATTAGTAGAACAGTATGGTTAGTAATATTGAAATGGATTATTTGTTTTAAAAACAGATATTTTTATCAATGTTTTTAATTTAACGTTTATAGACAACAATTCTTATTCTAACCTTAAATATTGCACAAAAGGAGGTAGGAATGTATTTACATTGCTTACAGATTATAAGATGAATGATAACATAAAACAGAGCAAATATACTTCATCGAAGCAAAAATAAAAATACGTACATAAATGTATAAACAAATGCTTGTGGAAAAATTTATTTTCATATTTTGATATATAAAAAAAAGCATCTACAACTCTGATAGTTTAATTGAAGCGTTTACATGTTTTCAATACATTTTAGGATTACAGTACGTAAACATGATTAGAAAATACATGAGAAATGAGAACTGCGATTCTAAAGTCAGGATATTCAAGTTGCTGTAATGTCGTTTTTATGTCATAATATCAAATAAAATACTATATGTTATTACATTTTTGTATTTATTGTGTTAACATATCATTTAGAATTATTTTCTGTTATTTTAAATAATTTTCTTGAAAATCTTCACGTTTGTATAATTTTAAACTACGTGCCAATACCCCTACCACTATTTAGCATCGACTCATATTTGGTATTTTATGATTGGTCAGATCAACATTTTTGTCAAAACTACAAGAAACCCTACTTACACGATAACAAATTGTTGTTTAACGAACTTCAGGCCGTATGCTTCACCTTAAACAAAAGTAACTGTCTAGGACGAGAATGAAGTTAGCAGCGAAAACAGACATACATTCAATTGTGAACAAACCTTATGCCGCGCATGACCATGACCAAGTAAATAACTGTGAACTGTTTTTAATTAAAATACATAACTATTATTGTATTAGGAAAGCTAAAATGTACATATTACCCTATAATAAATAATAAACAATTTTATTATAAAAATAATTATTTTAAATTATAAAGAAAACAATCCTCCGGCGAATATATGACTATGAATATTCTAACCCTTAACCAACGCAAACGCAAATTATTCAATTTTTCTAAACCTAAATATTCGTGCATAACAACAATTTTTATATACACAAGTACCCTATATTCCAACGAACATCCCCATATAGTAACAGTTGTTCGTACTGCCGTAGGGAGGGCTGAAAATATATGTTTTATTGTTTGTTGCATGTTTTATTATTTATTTTATTGAATCAGATTTAGTTCTAGAAAGTATACCTTCTATTAAGCTTGCTCGCCGCGACAAGGCACTGATTCATGAGCAAGAACATGCAGCATGCTGTTAGTATTGTCTAATATTAGTTATATAATAAGGTAATGTTAATATAGGTCTATGTTAGTAAGTACTAATAAATAAAATTTGCAAACATACAACTTCAGCTTTCATTACTTACTGTAAATTAAAGAAATTGATGAAAGCGCGGGCCTGCGCTTTTTTTTGAAAGTGAATTCCACACAATTGCCTTTCGACACTATAAAAACAGCTAATATTGAACCTACAAAAACGAAATTGCATTTTAGTACTCTACAAAAACAACAAAACGAAGTTAAATTTAAAGAGAAGAACCAATATTCAATCTAACGTAGATTAGTGCTCCCGACATGTAAAGTTTTTCGGCAACTTTTTTCCTCTTGTAGCAAATCAGGTGATACCAATCTCTGCAACGAACGCAGTAAACCATGTCATCCTCCGGTTCTATACATTTTTCTCGTGCGGCACAGTGAATTATGGCGGCGCCCAGAACAGTTCTATATAAATGAGCAACACTCATGAATAACAGTTAGATCATCAATATAAGTATTTTCTTGATCAAGTACATATTGCCACATTTTCGCAAATAGTCGGAGAGATGCATCTTGTTGAAACCTAACAGAGACCAAACTGAAATTCATTTAAATTTTTGGTACAATAGCCTTGTAGTGTCTTTTAAGAGTGTCGTTTACCCAAATTTTATTTCTGTTTTCTGTAAATAAGTGGGTTTGTAAAATATGCAACCTAGATGCTCTTTCTGAATCGCTGGTAGCTGGTAATAGAAAGATTTATGACATTGGTCCCAACCCCGGCTTACATTTCCAGGTAGTCTTCCGTAGCCGCTAAACGTATTTTAAACATTGTTCCTGAAGGCTTTTTACTTCTATGCTCATATCTAAACCAATTAAAATTCAAAATTCTACTTTTTATATATATATATATATATATATATATATATATATATATATATATATATAATTAGGGAAGTAAATAATTACACAAATAATAGAAAAATGAATACAGTATGACCTCTTTAATCCGAACATGCTCTAATCCGAACCTCCAGTAATCCGCACAGCGACAATTCGGAGCTATAATTTTATTTGAAAATAAAGGTCGTTTTATTGTAAGAATGTGGAAATTCTTACAGTATTAAGAAAATTGATCTTTTTTGTCATTAGTTCGTAATCCGAACATTTCGATAATCCAGATCAACCTGTGCAATTATTAGTTCGGATTAAAGAGGTCTAACTGTATTAGGAAAGAATTTTTCTGAGAATTTGAAAGGGTTGTTTACACGGTAGGTAAACGTATAAATAGCGGTAATTTGCGTGATATTATATCATTCTCATTTGTGAGCTACAATTGAGGGGTTGTGTTGTTGTTTATAACTTGGCAATCATTGTTTCGTTGTTATTTGTATTTTGTTTTCATTATTTTGCTGTGATTGTGATTTTATTTGTTTGACGGATTTTCGAATTGATTTTTATCATGGGAAATTATACGAAGAATAAGAAGACAAAAGGACATAAAAAACGAAACTATGAAGTACAAAAAAGCACTTTTCGTCGTTTGAGGTAAGTATCATTTTATTATATCGTCCTGAAAGTAATCAGTATTTATTTAGATAGATTTGAAATTCCAATCGTAATATTTTTATTTAGTGTGTTTTTATTTTTTTCACCCAGAGCTTCGAACCACCAGAAATATCAGTTCAATTCCGGTTTACTGTAATGGTTCAATTTGTGCTACGGTTCAGAGCGATTTTTGTTTTGGTTCAGGTTTGAAATATAAAAAATATTTTTTATTATTTCTGTAGCCTCTTTTCAATAATTAGTACTTTTCCTATATTTTTAATTTTTCAAATATTGTTCATGTCATTTTAACTGTAATATTTTAAATTTTTGGATTTTTCAAATATTGAACTCTATAAACTTAGTTTTCTGCGCAGTAATAATTATTAAAATATTTTCCTTTTTAGAGTGAAACAAACACTGGAAGAAAAACCCGACTTATCCGAAGAAGAATTTAAAAGTAGAAAGGATACATTTATGAAGGAATTAAAAGATACGAATCCCAAAGCTTTAGAAGAAAATACTAGAAAACAAAGCCATTCTGATTTATGGCTAAAAGAACGACTGAAACGAGTAACAGCCTCAAATTTTGGATTAATCAACAATATGAAAAATACAACTTCCCGGGCAGGTGCGGTGGAACGGATATTGTACAAAACTTTTTCAAATGCAGCAACGAGATGCGGAATTGAAACTGAACAAGAGGCAATTAAAAAATTAGAGGATAAGATGAACATTAGTGTGAAACCATGTGGTATATTTGTCGATGAAAAAAGGCCATTTTTAGCAGCATCTCCTGACGGACTGGTTGAAGAACATGGAATTATAGAAATCAAGTGTCCATTTTCAGCGAAAAATATGAATATAAAAGAAGCTGTACAACAGAAAAAAATTAATTATTTGCAAATTAAATCTAATCAAATAAAACTGAAACAAAACCATAAATTTTATTGTCAGATACAAGGACAACTAGAAATAACAAACAGACAAATGTGTTTTTTTATGGTATATACTAAGTGTGATATGCACATAGAAATTGTAGAAAGAAATAGGGAATTTTGGAAACGCAGTGTGAAGAAATTTTATTTTAATTATTTACTTCCAGAAATCATTGATTCTCGGAAAATAAGAAATATGAAATTACGTGGCTAATTTAATATTTAATTTTTGGTGTTTTGTTTTATTATGTCATTAAAATTATACAACCATTAGTTTAATTTAGTCTAGAAGAATACTTCAATAAAATTGAATAGGCAGAATTTTAAATCTAGATTTAAAGCTATACTTTACTATTTTTGTTCAAATATATATAAATAAAAATCAAAATTTTAATATATCATCGTTTTCTGATACTATTTATATGAATATAACTTATTATAATAAGTACACCAGAAAGAATTAATTTTAAAGTGCTTTTTAATGGAAATTAATAAATTTCAGTGAGAGTTATATGTGTAAAATCATGCAAACTTTGAGCCCCATTTAACAACAAATAAATGAAAAATTAAAAAATGTGTTCCACCCAATCCATTCTTTGATATTTTTTCTATCGAAGGCACTGTTGGATAAAACGCAGTATTTTGTTAAACAAAAGATATTTCAATTCTAGTGAACCATGTTTTCGCTAAATCAGGTAAACGACACTCTTAATTCGGTTCATGTCAAAATGAAGAACTTGCATAAAATGGGATATATATGGGGTACTATGCCTCCGCGCTTATAAATTCAGCAATTGGGACTGGCGATTTTTCTCTCTCTCCTGGGAAAGTTAATGCATAATAGAAGATTCTTTTTTCAACCGATTTCAACGTGCCAATAATACTCCCTGTTCGTAGACATTTCCTAAATATACCCCTGCAAATACTTTCCTTTTCAATGTTTCTTTGTTTTTAATTCATCTTTCAGACGATTCAAGTATTTCCACAAATCTGGATGTAAATCTCTTGATTTGGTATTTCCACTATAAATTTGACGAAGAATGTTTGCGTCCGGTGCGTCATTTAAATTCCCTACTGCGATTATATTAGAAGAATTTTTCCCAAATTGTTCCAATTTTACAACTGTTGTGGGCTTCATCAATAATTCGTTAGCGAGATAAGCACGCCTATGTCCATTATAAAAACGATGATGATTTTCATCTTCATGGCAAATTCTACCTGACCTGATACTCTAATATACGAACATCATTCTCATCCTGTATTTTATCACAGGTTTGAAAATCGTAATTCACGCAATTAATGTGCTTACAATACGCACTGCAGTGAAATGTGATTTGACTCCGTTTAGACTTGTTGTTCGCTCTATTGTCCTTGGAACATAAAACACAAGACGGTATGACTTTCGTGAAATACGAATTAAATTCATTTCTCCAATGATATTTTATATTATCAGTTACGACAAAAGGAATAAGTCTGTCCTTGCCGCGATTGAATTGATTTCAGAATTGTGCTGGAACTATGAAATAACTTAAATTGCAGTCCGATTGATCAGAAATAATAGGGCGAGAATCACAAAGATCTAATTCAAGTAAGCTATTCGACGAGGGTGCTTCTTCAATGTCCACGGAAAGGTTATCGAAAGACTCTTCAAATCGAAAAGGAGACTCGGAATGAAATGAATTAACTGACAAGATATTTGGAGGATTTTTTATATCCAAAGAAAGATCATCAAAAGACTGAGAATCATGAATTGGTGATAATTCAGATGTTCTGGAAGAGACTTCTTGTTTCGGGGTGAACATTTCTAAATTTAGAGTGGAGGGGGACAAGACTTGCTCATATAGCCGGGCGGGAATTTCAAAATTTAACGTTCTCTGAGGGCTGGTCACGATTAACCAACATATTGGAAATAATTGCCACTTGACATCGTGACCAAGAACAGAAAATTTGTTTCTATTTTTTAATTTATTTTTATCGCCTGAATTTCTGCATAAAACGGTGTAAACGCCATCGTCATGAGAATATTACTCGGAATTTAATTTTTCAACAGTTTTGTCTGGATCCGGCGAGCAAGCAATGAATGCTGAAATTTTATCTACAGTTGTCTTACTCATTCTGATGAATCTGCTATAGTACATTGATGTTAATTACTATAAGCAAAAGTTATATTTACGTAAAATGGATTTGAAAGCTTTTTTCATGCAAAAATAGTCAGCAATATCCAAACGTATCACTACAATGTAGACTGGCGCGACACGGTTGTGCTCAATGTTATCCACTGGGACAGAGAAGTACCCGGCCGAAAATAAAACTAAATTAAACTGCATGAACTATGCAATATTGGCCAATGACAATAAGACAACTTAGGCAATACAATCAGTCGTAAAAAACTTATCTACTACATTAAACTGTAGGTTGTAAAACACGTTTTCCCAAATCATGTATTTAATTATTATTCCAATTTTTTTCAATATATACACACATTGCTTTAATCTTCGTTACAATGTATTGTTATTTGAATATGAAATAATACAACAAAATATATGCAATACTTTTTAATTGAATGTACCTTCAAAATATTATTTTTACTCCTACATTCAGTGGTACCACATTACTGACAAATAATAAGCAAGGTGTTTTCCATTTATTTTCAACAAAAATATTTTTTTAAATCGCTATACAAGTACAACTACAATAAATAAGCATGGAGAGAGATATTCTTTAAATAAATATAATAATGAGCTATAAATGTTATGTCAGTTTTCTCTCGTATGTTGGTATCAATTACTTAATTTTAACTTTTTTTTTATCACCATGTCGGCTGAGAAACAGTGTATGTGAAAATTGAACAATATTATTTGATTTTACTTATATTTTATATTTTTCATTAGATATTTTTGGACAACCAGCAACTGGGTGACAGTAATATGGTGCGGTTTGCCTCTAAAGTAAACCATGTTCGACGTGTGCCGAAAAACAGTAAGTAAAAGTAACAAACCGCCAGATTTACTATTGGTACTGACGAATCTTTTGTACATTTTAAAGCAATAACTGTAGGGTAAGATGTTCAAAATTAAAGGATGCATACAATACTATTTTTACATTTTATTACGTTTTTGGTTTCTCTACAATTTAAAAAAGAAATTGCGATATTTTTTAACAATACTAGGCAATATTTAAAAAAATGATATTTGAAACATTTGTAATCTCTTTAAAATTGTGTAAACCAACACAAAATAAACATAGTATTGTATACAAATTTTAATTCTACACAAATTGACACTCAACTGTTTTTGCAGTAAAATGGACGTTTAACAGTAAATTTAAATAAAACTAATGTATAAAATAAATAAATAAATATATCATCATGTTTTTTACCCATTACTGGGTGTGGCATTCTTCTGTAGCAGATCTCAGTAAGTGATATATTTTTACGCGTGAAGTGCGGTTATCAGCCGTCAAATCACGCCCCCCAGTTGTTGGTGGAGGGAGAGCCACAGGAGTTGATATTAAATTGGTGAAAGTCAGTTTGTCGGTTGCAGGAATCGCACTCGGGTCCTCAAGAACCGCAAGCCGACTACATACCCACTGGACTACCAACTCCATATAAAACTAATATCATATGTTAAATCTCTATGTTTGCCCCTAAGTGGCACCACACGGTATAAATATTTTTTACAAGATGTCCGAGTTTTTTATGCATCCGTTTTTGCGTAACAGTAAACATACTTCCAGATATACACACACACTGATATCAAAATTTGAAAATCGATAAAATTACTGCAAGAAAGTAAAAATGAATCTTATTATTGACCTGAGTACCGGTTTTACTAAACTGGCATCATTTACTAAAATATTAAATTTATAATTACACTATTTCTGTAAAATTAGCTCGATATCAAGAAGTAAATATTTTTCGGACAGGAACGACACAATACATATACAATTTTATATTTTCAGAAGACCGACAGAACCAGTTGGATTTATATGTCAGTGGCCAGCAATTGTGCCGAAGGATGGGTGCAGCGAGAACAGAGTCAAAAGTACACATTCTCATCGGAACTAATGATCTAACAAATGTAAGAATTCATATCTAAAATACTGTTACTATAATAGTAATAAAACATGTTTCTCGTTTTACAGCATACTCCGGTGAGAAGATTCGTGATTTGTTTATATCATGTGTAGGTACAATACCCTTCCCACCTTTATATAAATATGATACTAAGCGACAGGAGTTATGGCAGGAGTATAACACTGCCATACGGAAGCTGAAGGGTACAGTCTTTAATTTTACATTTATAATATATATTTTAAATTACATTTACTTTATTTTATATAGTTGCACGGATTATTGATCTTGCGCACAAATTTGTGGACAAGGATGATTTGTGTTGCAAGTAAGTGCAGAAGTCTTTTACTGTCTAAATTAATAAAAATGATAATAGATAATACTAACCATTTTTCATTTCAGGACATACATTCGCCCAGCAGGCTATAAGAGGCGGCCAAAATTGACTTGTTACACTTCAATACAAGTGGTATTGAAGTGATACGTCAATTTTTTATTACAAAATTGTATGTTGAAACATGTACATATTTATCATAATCAACTTAAATAACTAATGGACTTTTTATTAATTTTTCAGTCCTTTGAACACCGCATCACACCCTCACTTTTACTCACATACACGATACAACATGAAACATGAAACAACATCAAGCACGACACTTTGTACTCATTACACATGGAGAACAATTCTTGTGCAATCAACCTCACCTACCCGTGATGTTCTCTGTGTTTACTAACGAGGCTCTGACGGCAGGTATCTATATCTCCTAACTTATATAATAAAATTTTTCAGTCCTCCTTACGGCACTCCTCTCAATTTCTTTAATTTACAGTAAGTAATGAAAGCTGAAGTTGTATGTTTGCAAATTTTATTTATTAGTACTTACTAACATAGACCTATATTAACATTACCTTATTATACAACTTATATTAGACAATACTAACAGCATGCTGCATGTTCTTGCTCATGAATCAGTGCCTTGTCGCGGCGAGCAAGCCTAATAGAAGGTATACTTTCTAGAACTAAATCTGATTCAATAAAATAAATAATAAAACATGCAACAAACAATAAAACATATATTTGCAGCCCTCCCTACGGCAGTACGAACAACTGTTACTATATGGGGATGTTCGTTGGAATATAGGGTACTTGTGTATATACAAATTGTTGTATGCACGAATATTTAGGTTTATATAAATTGAATAATTTGCGTTTGCGTTGGTTAAGGGTTAGAATATTCAGTCATATATTCGCGGGAGAATTGTTTTCTTTATAATTTAACATAATTATCTTTATAATTTATAGGGTAATATGTACATTTTAGCTTTCATAATACAATAATAGTTATGTATTTTAATTAAAAACAGTTCACAGATATTTACTTGGTCTTGGTCATGTGCGGCATAAGGTTTTTTCACAATTGAGTGTATCTCTGTTTTCGCTCCCAGCTGCCCCTGCCAGATTCACTCTCGTCAGATACTTCAAAAGTTCCAAACAAATACGACCAGTGCAGGACGACTAAAACTGAATGGCATGATAGCACAAGTTACTCAAACTATCAGTCTAATTACTATGCATTTGTTGAAAAAACTTGTTTTTACGTTTATTAAATAAAACAATATTCTGTTATAAAACTAGGTACCATATATTTCAATCATTAAATAAGTAATAATTTATTTAACCAAGACACAATAAATATATTGTAAAAATACAAAAGTATATAAGAAAATTATAAAATACGTAAAACTTTATATCAGTTCTGTGGGACGGATTGTCTCCAAATTGGTACAGCCCTAAAACATTTAAAAAAATACAATTTTTTGTATTATTTTGAATTAACAGCCCAATTCTTTAAAAAGGTTTAGCTATTCCTGAATTTTGATTTAGTTAAATTAAGCTATACCATATACTAAAAACAATTTAAAAATTTTCTTACCGTTTAAATTTTAAAAAATGATTTGAATTAACTTTTCAAAATCGAACTAAAATAAGATTCGCTAATCTAAAATTCAGGGTAAGCTAATACTTTTTGAGAATCAGGTTATAAACGTACAATTTTGGTATTTTCTTCAAAGGTAAATGTTTGTTAAACTTGTTTTCTTCAAACTGCTCATGAGAGGTCCTTGCTATCCACTGCCTTGTTGCTTTAAAAATTCGTTCAGGATTTCTTGACACATTTTTATAATTTCTCCTTGGACTTGTCGGGTTTATTGAACCTTTTGGAAGGTTCACATTAATTTTGAGCTTATTTAAACGTTTAGAAATGAAAACATTATCCTGATTTTGGTATTCTCGAATTAATTTATTGGCAAGGAGCATTCGTCTCTCTTTTTCTCGTAAAGATATTATTTCCTTTGCTAATAATTCAGCTCTTTGTTTTGCTTCTTTCGCAGTTTTCCATTTTCGAACTTCAGTTTTTATTTCTTGTTTTTTTAACAGCTTTTGTTTTTCGTTTATTTTAATTTTATTTGAGTTTTCTATTTCAATTTCCAAGTCTTGTTCGATTTTCTGTTGTTTTTCTGCTTTCCATTTTTCAACTTTTTCTCTCATGCATTCGATATTATTTTGAATATTCTGTTTTGTTTTGTATTTCTTCGTATCATCAGAATCTTCTTTTGATTCTTCACTATCAGTTTCTTTTATTATTTTGTTTTCTCGCCATTTTTTTATTGCAATTTTTTGTTTATTTCTTAGTTGTAAATATTCTTTATACCAATCAATATGATTTAATAGTTTTTCTTTAGTCATATCTGGGAAAAGAGTGTGTAAAGATTGGATCAATTTTTTTTTATTTTTTATTTTGTTAAATATTTTTAAAAACAATAAATGATCTTCATGAATCCAACCACCGTTGTGTCCTCCAGTTTCATTTAGAAAAGTTATAAATTCATTTACTTCCTTAAAGAAAATGTATTGTAAACATATTTAAGATAAAATTATGTTCATATTTTAATACCTCTTGTAAATGATGCTCGTTTATACATTTAGTCGAGTATCTGGAAATTTTATTACTCTCTTGGTCTTGCTTATTGTAATCAGTTAATTTCATTTCTATATTTGTAATTTCAATAGTTAACGCCAATTCGTCGTTCACTAAATTTTCTAATTCAGTTGTAATTCGTTGTTTAATAAATGTGGTACAATTTTCAAATGATAACATACCATTTTTTAATTTTTCTAAATCTGCCGATAAAATTTATTAATAATTATTTACATAAATGAAATTATTTTATTCTAATTTACCAATATTTTCTAAATTCTTTTCAACTATAGCAGTTTTAATGTGTTTTAGAGACTGTAAATTATCTTGAACATCTTTACGTAAATCGCTACAGTCATGTTCACTAAAATATATTGAAAATAAAATATATTTATAATAGTTTTTGGAATAATTACCTTAATTTTTTAAGTTTATTATAACCTTCCTGAATAGTTCCATCGTAATTCGTGTTAATATTGTGAATAAAATCATTTTCACTCTTTTCTAAACTGATTTGTTTAATTTTTAATTTATTAATGTAACAATACAACTCAGGAAAGTTCATTTTGAGTCTAAATGAAAAAATTTATCGATCAAACTTTCACTCTTTTGCATGTGAAGTTGTCAAAAATGACAGATTCCGGGAGGGCAGCACAGCAACAGGTTGTTTTCCGGAAATCCGGATTTTTTTTCTGAGGAGAAATAAAATTAAATTGAAAATAGAATAAGGCTTTTTGTATATTCATTGTGGTAATAAAATAAAAGATAATTGTAATGCTAAAATATATTAATGAAATGGAATAACTATTTCACAACGTTGGTTGCATGTTGCATGTGAATCAACCTTGATCTATCGGCTTGTCAAATTTGAAACATGCTGTTTTAGGTTAGAAATTACGTTCAAATCACGATAAAATGTTTTCAAGAGTAAAGTTGTTAACTGCCTACACAGGCATTTTAAAAGTAAGTTCTTGTGATGTATATATTAAATTTTGTTATTATTAAATGATGTTTTAAACAGCAATCTAGTTTATTGGGGACAAGTAATCCGTCAATTCAAATTTTGTCATCTCGATATAGATCATCAACACCAATAAATACAGCCATTATGTTTGTACCACAACAAGAGGTACTGTAATAGTAAATAATAAAACTAAACCACATAAATCTTTTAAATTATTTTAGGCTTGGATTGTAGAACGAATGGGCAAATATCATCGGATGTTAGAACCGGGCTTAAATTTTCTAATACCTTTTATAGATCGAGTTAAATACGTTCAAAGTTTAAAAGAAATAGCTATTGACGTTCCAAAACAAAGTGCTATTACCTCAGATAACGTAAATTTAAACCTAGATGGTGTTTTGTACTTAAGAATTGTGGATGCGTATTTAGCGAGTTACGGAGTTGAAGATCCAGAGTTCGCTATAACACAATTAGCACAAACAACAATGCGATCTGAATTGGGTAAAATATCGCTCGACAAAGTGTTTCGCGAACGAGAAAGTTTAAATGTCAGTATTGTTGAATCCATAAACAAAGCCAGTGAAGCTTGGGGCATTACTTGTTTACGTTACGAAATTCGTAAGTTGCAGTGGTATTTCTAAATACTTATTGTTTGAAAAATTATTTATTGATTAGGTGATATTAAATTACCGTCAAGAGTTCAAGAGGCTATGCAAATGCAAGTTGAAGCTGAAAGAAAAAAGCGAGCCGCAATTTTGGAATCTGAAGGTGTTCGAGAAGCCGATATTAATGTCGCCGAGGGCAAACGACGCTCCAGAATTTTAGCTTCCGGTGGGTATTTATATTTTCTTTTTAGTATAACCAAAAATATTTTTATTTAAATTTATTAGAGGCTGAACAACAGGAGCAGATCAACAAAGCTAATGGTGAAGCTACAGCTTTGTTGGCGGTTGCAGAAGCTCGCGCTGGGAGCTTAAGATTTGTCGCTGGTGCTTTACAAGAACACTACGGTCCTAATGCAGCTTCGTTGAGCATAGCTGAACAATATGTTCAAGCTTTTAATAAGTTAGCGAGAACAAACAACACTTTAATTCTTCCCCAGAATGTTGGCGATATCTCCAGCTTAGTTGCGCAGGTAAAAAATATTTGAATAGATGTACAATTTTTATTTATAATTTAAAAAAATGTTAGTAACATCACATTATGTGTCCCATCAAATATGGCAGGACAGACCTTTAAAACATTTCTTGAATTCATCGTTTGTACCACCGAAATCGAAACGAAGGAAATCTATAATCATATCCATCTAAAAAATCACAGTTTTGTTTGTAACTCTCGTGAATATATAATTTTTTTTTATTGGATTACGCCCGGAACTTAATTATTTTAATTCTGAATATTGAGTAATTTTTTGAAATTATTCTAAAAATATTAATGCTTGTGTATATCTATTTTGTTAATTTAAACAACAAAACTTGAACATTTTAGAACTAAAAATTCGTAGAATTAACGATAAAGTTAAGATGGAAATATAAATATAACTCTATTTTTAGGCAATGGCAATTTATCAAAAAGTCGCGCCTACGCCAGAAAAACCTCCAAAGCAATTAAGGAGGGATGAGGATAATTTAGCTGAACTATTTAGTGATGATGAATTAGTTCCACCTCCGAAAAATCAAGAACCAACCCTCAAATTAAATAAATAATCCCTGCTTGTAAGATACAAAAGTGTGAATGAAATATAAAAATAAAAAATGCTTGTTTATAGAAATGTATTTAAATATACACAATTGCCAATTATAGTATTTCGTTTTGCGACTAGATATATACATATAAAAATATACAAAAGAAAAAAATAAAAATGGAATGACTTAATTATAAAATTGGTTCATTTAAGACTTAAATGTATCAGTGATTTCTCTCTAAAAGGGGTTTATCAGAAGCTGATAAAATTGTTCCATCAAATTGTCTCAAATGTATCTGTAAATGCAGATTAACCTCTGCACTTCGACTTAAATACGGAAAATTTCCTCCACTCTTCAGATGGGCAAGTTTCGAACGTGGATAACACTTATAAACTTCTTCACGCACAGAATTTGACAAAGCATATTCATCGAATACGTCAATGATTGTCACAGGAAGTTCTGCAAGTTTATGTGCCTCCACGTATCCAGGAACACAGTTTAAGGTTAGTCGACTTGCTAATTCTGACTGAGATAGACTCTCCAACTAAAATCACATACAAAATGTATACATTGTTTTAAGTAATAATGTAGTCATTTCAAATAAATTATTACAAGTATCTACAAAATTATTTTGTAAAATTTAGTAGGATAAAATCACAGCATAGCTTTCAATATTAATTTTTTTTCTCCAAATGGCTTGAGCCCCAGCAAGAATGTAAACTAAGTTTATAAACTTTTTATTGGTTACAACTCGAGAAAATATCTTATAACAATCAAGATACTCAAGACAAGTGTTCATTGTACTTTGTAGACAGATTTAATTTGTATAAACTGTGAATGAGTGTTTATAGTATTGTATTTTGTGCTTACCCGTTCAACCATGAAGTCAATGGCGTCAACAATCTCGGGATCTACTTTTTCAGAGCTAAAATTACCCATAACCATCCTTTTTAACACTAAAGCTGGCAAAATCCAAAAAATTGCTGCGGAATCTTGATAGCTAAAAACTGCAGTATCGGTAAAAGTATTGCACAAAATTAAAGATGCGACTCTTGGACATAAGTATGTGTGTTCTGCGAACTTTTGAGCAAGAAATCCTCCTAATGAAGCTCCGAAAATATGTGCTCTATCTATTTCTAAATAATCGAGCAATCGTTTAAATCCTTCGCAAAATTCTCGAACGCTCCAATAAACGGGTGATTCAGCAGCGATCACTCGAATACCTTTTGCTGAAAGAGCGAGAGCTTGCCTGAAAAAAATATCGGAAGTTCCTGACACTGGCGGAAGGCAAATTAGCGGGCATTTTACTTTTTTAGGTCCACAATCATAGACTCTCCACCCCTACAAGTATGAATAAATAATTATTTTGCGTACTCTTACTTAATAAAATGAACCACTGGTCTTGTTATTCATACCTTTGTTCCATCGGAATCAACTACAATTTTTCTAAGCGGTACACTGCTACGAAAACTCAAGTATTCCTGCGATTGTGAGAGATCACTAACGTAACTCATCTTGAATCTGATTCATGAGATTGGAGATAGCAAACATTAAAAACAACAGTTTTGACCCGAGATCATGTTATCAACAAATATTTCTCATTTCTTAATCATTTATTCAGCTGCGCATGTGTATAAATCACGTGCTTCTGACAGAAAACTTACTGGCAATGACAGCTATTTTGGTAATAAATAAAATTCCCTGGATATGTTGGTGGCACAGCGAAACATTTGAATGTCCCTTTTGGAGCGGGAATAAGTATAATGTAAATTTTAAAAAATATGTAGTGAGTGAAAGTAATATTTTTACTGTAATTATTTTATTTTATTACAAAAAATAAAAATTAATTTTATTTATTAAACAAAATTAGTACATTTTCAATGAAAAAAAACAAACACAAAAATTAATAAGTCTCCATATCTTGCGACCTGAAAAAATAATCATAACCCACTCGAATTAAATATTGAAAATTAGTATCACTTTTCAGTGTTCCCAATTGTGTAGCATTAAATAATATATCTATCGGTGGTAAAATCTCAGCAGATTTGCAACCTACAAAAACACAATAAAAATCTTAAATGCACATCATAATGACACAACTCACCTAAAGTAATAGCCAGATCAGTAAGTTTATAAAACATGGTATGCCTCAGAACTTCTACCGGAGATTCGATCCCAGATAACTGTTTCTTCCAAAGTGTATCTTTAAGAATTGCTGAACACCAAATGTGAAGAATTAAATCGCTTTTTTGCTCAAAATCTTGAACATGATTGGTTAATTCTAACGCCTTTCTAAAATCATATTCGGTTGAATCTTGATTTTCGGAACATACGCATAGATGAGCTAAAGTTACGGGATCTAATACTGGTTGATTTATTGTATCGTAACTGCAATAAAAAAATATTTTAAATGTTAGAAAAGTAAAAAATATACTTATTTTTTACCCAAATGCAGATAAAACATCATCGGGCACTTCTTCTTGACATTGGATTAATTCAAGTTCTTTATTCACATCTTCTATGAACTTAGTTTCAACTCCTATTCCGTTTGCAACAAAACTAGATAATTTTGCGAAACTTAACATACTTTTTTTACGCGTTAATAAATCTTTTTCTTCTAAAGATAACGATCTCAAAGTTTGGGCTGTTCTTTCATAATCTCCTATTAAATAAACAAGTTTAAAATTTTCAAAGAAATCAGAGTTATGTAAAAAATGTTTGCTTATTCGATCAACTTTTTATTTCTCGCCTCATACCTTTAATAACGGTACTGTAATCTTGCTAAAAATTCGATAGAAAATTTTAGTGATAAAGCATGTTTTAGAGTTCCTAGAACATCATTTTAATATTTTCGCGATGGGACTATGTTTCTTTATGTATTTCTATTTGAATTAATGTAGGATTTCTAAAATTTTACTAAACATCATATATTTTTATAATTTGTTCATCTTAAAGTAAAGATTTGGCAATAAGTCATTAACCAAAAGTCCCATATTACTAGAAACAGAGAAGATATCAGAAACTAGAACCGTTAGTAAAAAAAAATAATTATAACCGAAACCTATACTTGAAACTCGAAACTGATATAAAACTGGAACCGAAAGTAAAATCCTTTTTTATTTATCGGTTAACCACATTGCAATAGAAGTTACTAATTAAATGTAAATTGTAAAATAAATAATCATCACGCCTTTTACCAATTACTGGGTGTCGCACCCTGCCGTAGCAGATCTCGGCAAGTGTTATATTTCTTCGCATGAAGTGCGGTTACCAGCCGTAAATGTAAATTGTAAACGTGTATTTTCATAAAAATTTAAAAATATCAACTTTAAATTCATAATTGCATTGTTACGATCCAATATGGACGAAAAGACACTAGAATATGTTTATTTATCAAATATTAATTATTTATCAAAGTCTCTGCAAACTTGTACAGTTTAAGTTTATTATTACGAGTATATTATTGGAATACATAATTTATTTGATAAATAGAATAATATTTAGTTTTTATTTGTTTGTTTTTTAAATGAATTTAAATTTTGAATGTCAATATTATAACGTACAAGAATAAAAAATATACAACTAGGTACTCGTAATTACTGTTTCAAGTCAAAACCGTTTAAACCAATTGTATAAAAACCAAAATCTGAAATTAATATTTTTGATGACCAAAATGCAAAACCCAAACCGATAATTTTTCTGGTTACCTTCCTGACAAGAGGGTTGAAAGGCTTTTCAGAAATATCTCATTAAATTACAGTTTATTTTGTTATTAGAAAAACATTTTTTAATCTGCTTTCATATAAGAGCTAAAATATATTTTCAAAAAAATTTAAGAAATTAAAATTTCTCTTGATATTTTTTTAATAAACAAAATAATGTCAGAAATGGTATTTATTTCACATGTTTTATATTTGGAAAAGTATTGTATGAAAAAATAGGTTTTACTTGATACTATCTGATGTACCTATGGTGTGAGATAATGTGGTGGTAAACAGTTTATTTATGGCAGTCCTGAAATTAATGGAAATATCTTGCGACCGGTCAATAATACTTGTTTAATGCGTCTACCAGTTTCAGAATATAAAAATTCCAGGAGATTTTAAGGTTTTAATGTGTGTATTACAAAAAAAAAATCCAGGCAGAGTCAAAGAGCCAATGTTGGGTCTTTTCATCCCAAAATTCGATCAAATCATTTTAATGTTTGCTTTTAAATAAAAGTTGTAGAACATAAAATTCTGTATCTAAATATTGTTAAAGTTATGTAGTTAATTATTGTCAAAACCGAATTAAAAATTGCCAAAAATATCTATTCACTGTAGACCATTACACTAAATATATCTTTTAAAAAAATGGATTGATATGATGCATATTTAATCACTTAACATTTCGGCCCAGGATTGGGCCATTATCAAAGTCTATAATCAATCTATACAAAAATAAAGAAGTTAACAATATGATAACAATAAAAAAATTGTAAATATAAGTTCCAAAAAACATACCTTGAAATAGCACAATTTAGTTACAATTTAAAAAATATCAAGTACAATTATTTAATTAGGAAAGTCCTAATAAAAAAGAATAAAATAAGACATCTGAAAATTAACATTCATTTTCAATAGTCAAAAAGTGACTTTAAATTCAGGTGTTATATAAAAATGCAAGGATTTCAAATCAGGTTTTTTAAAAAGTTTAGGCCTTTTCCAGGAATTCCAGGCACCATGTTATTTTATTATACGAGCCTAAAATCCCATCATGACACGTCAAAAATTTGTCGTTAAAAATTGTAATGAAACAAATGTAGGTATTATTAAATTCTTCTAAATTCTATACTTGATTTTTAACATTATTAACTAAATTTAGATTCAAAATGCATACCAATATTTAAAAACAAAAATAGAATTATCTTGCTGAATGAAATCAGAGTTAATTATTATCTAAAACTAAATGATATTTTACTGTTTTTTTTTTAAACGAACAAGTTAACACATAAATGTTTATTTTCTCTTTTAATGGCTATCATTTCAAGTTGTGTGCATTAACAACATATTAATATATGTCTCACTACAATTTCAGTCAATTTTTTAGCATACAGCACGAAAAATATAACGGTAAAATAAAAGATCAAACGAAAAAATAAGATATAATAGAATAAGACTCGCAGACATGCATATTTTAATTAATTTAACATAAAATTTTTGGATAAATTAGATACAATTATTAACTCAGATATGTGTAATAAATATTCTCACCCTGGAATGCATGTTGAAGCCACTTTAGTTGAGGATGGGCGCCTAGAAATTTTGTTAAGGAAGCCGATGATGTTGGTCGAGCAGACGGTCTTGATGCTGCTTTACATCTGGCGAGCAATTTACCTTGTTTGCCTTCTCGCAAATACCAGTTAAACACATGCTGCGCAAAGTCTTCATCTTTAAATCGCTCTAAATATTCATCCAACCTTTGCTGATTATTTGTGCTTTCGCAAATTACGACGAGAGTCGTAAAATCAAGGTATTTTTCAGCCAATAATGCTGCGCGTTCCCATTCTTTGTCATCCACTAAAATTAAGAAACTTGAAATACGTAAATTTAAATCAGAAATAAACATGAAAACTATAAATGATAGAGAAAACTATAAATGATTGAAATTATTCGTAACACATGCACAAGAAACATGTTCTTATTCCGTAATTTTAGAGAGAAACACTGCTTTTCTCCCCTAGGGAGAGAAACATAACGTTTTCTCCTAGAGAGATGTTTCTGTTCCTAGAGACTACGATTATTAGCTGTTTGCGGCGTTTCCTAGGTAACTAGTTACGCAACCCATATTTATCACATTTATCCCGATAAGACAGTAATTTTTGTGCACTTGTTACGAAAAGTATAATAGGTTTCACGGGAGGGCGCGATGATCCCTTGTGTGAAGTTCGCAAACCTCACACGCGGGAATAATCGCTTGTTTCCCTCCCTTCAAGCATAACATACTATAATTAGCGTTTTTGGAAATAATATGAAATATAATTTTATCAATCATTTCCTAAACTGCCTAAATATAATTAAAGCTTTCAGGACACTTTTAGGTCAGCTTGTGAAAGCAATAATTATGTATTTAACTTAGTTAATATTGAGGAAGACATAATTCGTGATGGATAATTTGGCTTCAATTTTTAATTTAAAACAAGTCAAGTGATATTTCGGTCCTGAAGTATAAATTAGTGTATAGGACGTGTTAAAATTAATTAAAACTTCACTTCTAAGAGTCATGAAATATCGTCTGACTCATATTAACTAAAAAAATCAAGCCAAGTTATTTTCTCATCATTAAATATCTTTCTGGGTTATTCTACATAGTTTTCATATTGTTTCCAGTTTTTATACTCATTAAAGAATTTAAAAAATAAGGTTTCTTACCTAAAGGTTGTATCAATTTTGTTCTTTCTTGTTGGTACTGTCTCAGTAGCAATTCGGCTCTTTGTGATTGTTGAGCACTACTTCCTCGAACACTTTCAACGTGACATTTGCGTGCATCTAACATAACATCGACTAAACTAACATATTGATCGTATAAACTAGCTCTAGTTGCTCCCTCCGTGCACACACGGGCCCCGTATCTCAGCGTTAACGCTTGCTATGTAAAAATAAACATAAATCAATTAAAATCCAATATATTTATTTGTATGTTTACTTGTTTATGGAGAGACTCGTATAGTCCGTGTTCCCCATTACTTATAGTCCAGGGAATATATTCAACTGGAAGATGTGTTACTGAAACTGCTGGAGAGAAAAATGTGGCTTTTTGTTGTCTAAACTGCATTACAGCGGACAAAACAGCCTACAAAATAATCCCATAATTAATAGCAAATAATATAAAAGAATATCACCAACCGGAAGTTCTCTTTAATCTTTGTTATAACTCTAAGGAATTAGTTTTACAAGTTTGAATGAATGAATTGTACATTTTTATTATAATTAATACAAAAGAGTTTAGATTTTTGTAGTGAAGAAAATGTACAAAGAAAATAATCCTTTTGGTTGGTTCTGTTGAAAAATAATTAAATGATAATTACCAACAAGATGTTGTTAGTTTCCGAAATTTGCGTAATAATTTGTAACGGATTATTTTCTGAATTAGAAGTGTGGACACATTTTTCAACCAAAGCCCAAAGCCCTCGATGTATTTTAGTAACTTCGCGGTAAAAAACATCTTGTTTAGTTAATCCTGGTTTTGGTTCATCATATAACTCGGTTACTAGATAGTCTATCGCATCCTAGAAGTTTAGATACAAAATAAATAAATAAATATAAATTTTAAAAGGTATAAAGTAAAACCTGTAGAAGGAGACTGTTGGTAGTTGAAAGAGTTTTCAGTTGAATGGCAGCGACCAACAGTTCGCAATGATCGGCCAAGACATGTAAAGTCGCTAATATTGAAGTATCAACTGTTATTGCTGATAACCTCGACCACAATCCTAAGAATTAAAAAAAAAATATAAAACAAATCATTTTAGAAGAGCTGAATCAACCGCTCTGGAATTTATGATGATTCTTAAATTCATAGAAATTTCTTCCAAACAAAAATCTAATTTAATCATTATCCATATCCATATGTTACATTATTAAAAAGTAAAATGACGGGCACTTTATTATACACCAAATCGCAAAGAGAATAGTGAGCCATGACTGTGCCTTGAAATAAAACAATTTTAATTATTATTCTTCTTCTGATGGCACTACAGCCCAAATTGGGCCTGGGCCTACCGGACACACCGAGCCGCAGTTTTTACACTGCCGTACTGCCTGTTTTCGTAGTCGAATGCTACATTATTTAAGGCGTATAAGTGACTAGTTTATAGCGCCCGAGTGTGATAAATACATGTAGCTGTATTTTATATTTAACGACAAATCACACATTGTCGACAGGCGGATTAAACGGACTGAAAAATAAAATTGAAGCAGCAATTGCATCTTTATCTGCTAACCAAATAGAAAGGTCTACTTATTCTGTTTCAAAACATTGTGCAAAATGTATTGAAGAGACTGGGAGCCATTTTGAATATTTTTTATAAAATCATTTTGTTGTTATTAAGTGTTCCTTATTCTTATTTTCTGTATTATTATGACAAAAAAACATTATTTCGTTTAATAATAATAATTACAATTGTTTTATTTAATTGTTTTATTTCAAGACTCAGTCATGGCTCACTATTCTCTTTCCGATTCGGTGTATAATAAATTGCCCGCCATTTTACTTTTTAATAATGTAACATATGGATTATTTTACATGATTGTAAAGCAAATTTGATGCACTTTTCAAATTTGTAAAAAAATATAATGTGTTCCATTTGTAATTTCAAAGATGATATTAATTACTAATAAACCGGAAATGATATCAGGAATGTACATCCGTCATCAACTAGCTTACATGTTGCTGTATAAATCATGTTATATAAAAGAAATTGCCATGTTGATAAATAAGCGAGATATTTGCTGGGTCTATTAAAATATAACAGCCTGTATATACTAATAATTTTTTCAAAATATAATAACAAAATTTATATTATTATTGATGTTAAAAAAATATTTTCAATTTTGAAAATAGTAACATTAGGTGGAAATTTATATTTATCAATTTTCCCTGTTGTATAATAAAGCATTCCTTGATTAAGAAAAGTGTATCTCGATTTAAAAAAAAAAATCAAAAATACTTGTCTAGATATAATTAAGAAAATAGTTTTTGGAAACTTTACCGCTCTGTTGTAAAAACTGCAGATATAAATTCAACGCTTGTTGCTTATCTTCCAATTGATGTTGAATTTGCATTGAAGACGAGCTTCCAAGTCCTCCATTTTCATTCATCCATCTTGGATCGCCCATTGGAGCATCATCCAACAATTCTTTACTAATCGATATCGTTACTTTATCCAAAACATTGTCAATCTCATTTTTAGTTTCACCTTCTACGGGAAATAGTTCTAGAAGGATTTCTTGACTACTATCCGGTTGGTTCTTTACGTGATACAAAAACGCTGCTTTAACTTGATTTATTGTGTCTTTTTGCGCTGAAATCATGTCTTCAGGATCGAGATTATAAAGAGATAAATTTGTTGTTTGTATTAAGATTGATTCATTAAATTGTAGAGACTTATCCGCAATACTGGTATCGAAAGTTGACCGATTAATATCCATAATTTGATCTGTTGGATATACTGCCAGTAATCCATGATTTCTGGAGAAAAATACTGGAGTATTTCCACAGAGAGATCCTCCTAAAAGTCTATCACCAATTGCCGCAAAATCTAAAACATCTTGATCAGTTCCTTGCTGAATTATTGTTATGTCTCTCTGGCGATGTATAAAAACATTTCCATCGCATAAAAGTAATCTATAAGACAAGAAATCTGCTGTGTCATCTTCTTGATATAATCCAAATAGTTTTAATAGTAAAAATTCTTCTATTTGAACCCCAGACTGTAAATTATTCGCATCTAAACGAATTAAAGAATATTGAACTTGTGGAGACACATGTAAGTTAACAGCTGCTGATAATAACATCACGCTGGAGTTATAGACCTAAATAAGAATAAATATATATTATAAATTGTAATAAATATTAGTAAAGTTAAAGTGATCTTTTAAATATAATATTTAAGCAAGGCGCATCCATTTTTATTCTTGGTAATCTTAGTATCAATTTGACTAGCCTAGTGATTAATTTGAAACAAATTTGAAGGCCCAAAATATTATTATTAATGGTAATTAATCGAATCAGCCAGAGACAAAAATTCAGCAAAGTTGAATATGACAAATAATTATTTAAATGTGTACATCATGCTAAAATTTTCTATCTTCGGCTAAAGAACTAACCTGAACATCAAGTAGCCAAAGATCGATGTCTGCAGGATCAGAGCCACATGATTCCCAGGCAGTGCACTGATAAGCATCACGAATAACTCGACCTAATTCTGCCACATATAAAAGCTGTTCTGGTTCTGATGAATTCATTAACCATTTTTGTAAGGATTGCCCAGCAAGAACATAAACATGCCATTGATCATCGGTTTGTTTTACGTTCAAAACACGTACCAATCTCTAAAACAATGAAAAATATTAAGTGATAATGATGATTTTAAAGCAGACAATAATACACAATTTTAATTAACTATTTTTATTTATTTGATCAAGAAGTCTATACTCCAGATTAGGGCTTGTCGGTTTTTAAAACCGGATTTAAAAAACAGGTTACAGATATTAAAATGAATATGTAAAATTTATATTTTGTAGGAATTTGTAATGTTACTTTTATTTATTTAGTTTTATATGGAATATAATTTATTTACATTTTTGTAATTGCATAAATATTACATAAATTAAAAAATTTTAAAAGACCAATTTTTTACTGCCCAAGTATTCCTTTTTATAAATATTCTAAAACTGGTTTAAACTGGTTTTTTTTTAGAAATACTGAAATTTGAATATCAGTTTTAATGTTTTTATAAATTAGATAAATACAAACCATTCAGCATCGTTTATTTTTTATGTGTATTTGAAATGTATGTAGCAATATACATACATTTCAAATTACTTTCACGAAAACCTACAATATGTGTAAATCGGCTGATTTTTTTTAGAATTCTGGTTCAGAAGATAATATTTACAACTTTCTTACCGTTTCTCCGCTGTGTTCAGCTGCCATCGGTCCAAAAATAAGCGATGACATTCTTTTCCCAATTCCCCCGAGCCACCCAGTCGGCGTCCTCAAAGTGTGACAAAACAACGAATGCCTGCCACCAGGAGTCAACCTTGGCTGAACCAAAACCACCGTACAAGTCGTGGTCGCTAAGACACATCCATCCACTCTACCACCCAAAGCACACAAACTGTCACATTCTTGGCCCTGCAGATCCACGGTCTGCTCTACAGAGAGTCCTTCGTGTGAAACATTAGGCCAATATCGAATGACTCCTTCTGGAGAAACCGCAATACAAGCCGGAGTGTGACTTCCTGGAGTAAGAAAGACACTAACGAGTTCAGCTCGATGTGCAAGATCACTTTGAGGCAGGGTTAATTCAAAACAAAGACCTCCTTGTGTTC
This sequence comes from Pterostichus niger, assembly GCA_947425015.1. NCBI lineage: Eukaryota > Metazoa > Arthropoda > Insecta > Coleoptera > Carabidae > Pterostichus > Pterostichus niger. The sequence goes on along the minus strand of OX380337.1, from coordinate 12,245,202 downwards.
GTCTTTGTGGAGTTCCGCCTCCTAAAGTATTATTTAAGTTTTGACGAAACTGCCAAACTAATAATCGACGCCCACAGACTAACCAGGCGAAACCACAATCCGAAATTCGAACAGAAACTACTGTATTACCTAAGAAATAACAAGAGATAATACAAATCAACATAATATAAAAATAAAGTACTTACGGTCAGCAAATGTTAAAGCTTCTGTAATGATGACAGGGAGTGTACTCCCAAATTTTTCTGCATTATGGAAAGGAGTTTTAAGAACAATTTGTGTGGTTTGTACTGACTTTCCTGATACGCTAAATCGACTAGAAATTAAACAAATTTTATATAAAGATACAGGAAGATTATTATTATTATTAATACATACGAAGACTTTTTAAGAGATGACGGCATTATCGGTGTTCTAGGTTGTTTTGGACGTATTCTAGGAGAAAATGGACTTCTGGAGCCATACCCTAATGGATTATTTAATGTATTATCCATGTTCTTATCCTAAAAATAATACTAATAATTCCAAATCCACTTAAAATCTAAAAAAAATACAAAAACATTTTAACTTTGCCGGTTAAAAATATAACCTACAAAATTTTAACCATGCTATATGACAGTTATTTTATATTACACTTACAATTAATGATTCCAAATAAAATTTATAAACAGTGAGTATTGTTGAGTAATAACTAATTGTAGTACAATGATAAAATAATATTAAATTGATCTTCAAATAACAACAGATCACTGTTAACCGGGTGAATCATATAAGTCAGATTCCCTGTTTGAGTGTCATGAATTGGCGTTAATAAGAAACTAAACTCCCTAGATTGAAGCTAGAACCACGATTGTGAGTTGTATGGATTGAAATAATAATAACACTGAACATAGACGTTCTGTTTTCTTGTGTTTTGACGTAAGATCGAATATACTTAACCTAAAAATTTGTTTTGGTAGGTGTTGGTTACACAAAATTTAAGTTGTGTGATAATAAAGTTTATTATTAAATTACAGATATTGGAGCCATGATAAGTTATTCTTCAAATAAAAAAATATATAAATTATTAATGAAATAAAATTTGTTTACGGATTTGAGAATTAATAAGGACAAATTTGTAATATGAACCTGTATATTTTTCACTAAAGCATAAATATTAGTTTGTATTTTATTTAGTTTTTGTTTTTTATCCGCTTTTCTATTATATGTAAAATATTTGAGCTATGATTTAGATGTAATATTATTCATTTATTCGGAGTTTAGTCATAGAAATAACAACTAATTTCTCAACAAGTGTGATATAGAATTAAAATTCTTCTCCTTTAATTATTGGTGGCTCTGAGAAGAGCCGAATTGAAAATATATAAAGACTCAATACATCACGAGGACGGAATAATAAAATGGAAGAGAAAAGGAAGAAAATAAAATGGTGTGCCAGGATTTAAATTATTCCAGGATACTATTTAGCCACATTGCAATTTTATTGAACCCCGTAGGATTGAAATGAATGCCATCTACTTTTAAATTAATTCTATTATTATTCAACTTTAAAATTACTAGCTGTAATGATTCATAATTGTACATGTTAACAATAAAAATATGATTATCACTGTCAGATTTACTTTTAAATTTCTGTATATCATCTGCAGATATTTTGTTAAATGCAGTATTAATTTAACGTTTGTTTTAATACTTGAACATTAACTTGTTTATCTAATTTTTTGTTCGGTGCCAATTTATCCGCTGGTTCCATAGTTGAACATTCGGATGAAGTAGTTGCAACCGCGTGACACTGAGAAACTAAAGATTTTAATGTATATTCGATATGATCTAATAAAAAAGATCAACAGACGGATTGTTTATGTATTCACGCAATATTCCGTAGTTTGCTTCAATATTTTGAATTTTCCGTACATTAACTTCTGAATTTGTTGACGCTAGTTTATTTGGTTCAGTAATTAACTTTTCATGTACCTCGCTATCGCTAATGTTTCCATGACAGGTTTTCCGCAATTGTAGCATGTGAACTTTATGTACATGTTTACAGAGTGAAGCTCTATCTTCACAACTACAAGTATATAAATGTGAACATAAATTTTTGCATTTCATATTTATGCATTTATAAAAACAAACAAACAAAAATCAACTTCGCATATTTCATTTATCCGTGCAACAGTATATGTAATAGAAGCATCTGTTTGAGAAATAACTTCAAAACTACGGTCATTCAGAATATTAATATCGCCATCCGAAATATTATTTCCTTTTTTATGTCTACCTTCATTGAATTCTGCGTTACCTAATTTGTATAGTTCTTTACGTTTCGTGTAAATAAAATCATCTTTTTCAATATTTAATAATACTGATAATAAGTTGTCAATTCGTTTATTAAATTCTCGATTAAAGTATGAAGTTTTTAACTTATTATGAAAACTTTCTACAAGAGCATTGGTATTTACATGACCGTGAGGAAAATTTCTAAATGCAGTAGCCCATAGTTTAATACGATGCATGTAATTTGTTTGAAAATATTCTAGAAATAATACTTCATTTTTAAATATCGAAAAAAATTAGCTGATTAAATTATCTAATGTATTGCTGTTTCTTTCATATAAAATAGCCATCAGGGAAATATACATGTTTCTCTTTGTAGTCATACTTTTTACTAATATCAAAATTTTGCGTCACTCCCGTTGAATATGCCATTGACATAACAAATGTTTTGTATTCCCGAAATTATTTGTTACCGCTTTAACAACCGCATTTATGTTTAAATTTGGAAAACGGGATTTTAATTATGAAAATAGATATGTTAATGTATTAGTATTTAAACAAGGTGTAATAAAATGAGCAACTGGATGGCCGCGACCAGTACTATCAGGGTTCACGAAATTAACTAAATGATAATCGTACTGGCTTGTTTTATGTGTTGTATCAATACATAAAATTCTATCAACACCTTCCTGCATCAGATTCATTTGATACTCTGTTTGAATACTTAATAAAAATAAGCTTCTATTGTTATTAATATCCGCGTTGATAGGACCAATTTGAATGACTTCATTACATGGTTTATATATTAATATCGGATTAAACTTTTCTTTTCTTAATTTTAAGATATGATTTATTTAACATATTTCGTTTCAATGCCGAGATATTCCTTTTTGGATACAACATTTCCTTCCTAAACTCAAGTTTATCGCGATCGTCTCTACTAAGTGCTTCTTTCGTAATTATTATACGAATTTTTCAGGTCGGTACGTCCATTTCTAATAATGATTTAATATCTGATTTTGTTGACTTTGCAATTCTATGAAATTTTGTATTCTCAAAGCTTAATTCATGGGAATGAGTTTGAATACAAGTGACTTCAACACCATTTGCAAGATATACGAGCTGGACATCGAATTCCTGTCTTTACATACCCTTTCTTAATGACGCGATCAGTTTTATTTTTTAGTTTTTTTAAGCGATCATCAAACTGGCAAATATAATGTACATAATTCCCATAACTTTTAATATGAGTTTGCCTATAAAAATAAGAGAATGTCCTAGTCATTTCATCTGTCTTACACGTTTCAAATTCTTCTTGCACGTGAAAATGATGCTGGGAAATTTTAATATCACAATTATGATCTATTTGCAAGTGATGAATTAACGATTTCATATGATAAAAATCACGTGAACATTGTCCTACAAAACATATTATGTTATTAAAGCATGTTTTATCTGTAACGAGAGATAAATTATTTTGAGGTAATACAATACGGCACTTCTTTTCATGTATTTTTGCAACATTTGGTCGACAAAATACTTTTTTACAAATACTGCATGTAGAATCCATTATAAAGAATTGAAAAAAAATTCAATGTATAGTGAAATTTATATGTACTTACAATTTTATGATGATATTAAGATCAAACACTAAATAAGAATGTATTTTTGTACTTCCAAATCCAAATCAAGCAATGGAAATATCTTCTGCAAGCAAATAAAATTTCAAATGCAAAACAAACTGATATTTGAAATATGAACTCATGACTTCGAAATTCATCCTATCGGCAAACTAATTGCAATACATCACTACGTTATTTTGAGATAATTTATTATTTTCAATTTTATTTCAACCTCCATCGTCTTTAGGAACAATTTATACACGTTCACAAAATGTATAATCTTAATATTATTACCGAACTATAAGAAAATACAATGTTTATGAATAAAGAAATGCTTATATTTATTTTATTAATAAAAGAAATATATAAACTTTAAATTTATATGAAAAGTTTATGCATTTTTTCATAAGTTGACTAACTATTATTAAGTTTATTGCTTTATTGAATTATCTATAATAAACTACATTAAATGAAATACTTTAATAATATTATATAGTTTATATAATATATAATCAGTACATAAAATTGGATTTAAATATATAATATATTGTTTACTGTAATATGAATATTTTAAAACATGAACAAATAGTACGGTGACCAGTAAGTTAAATAATGTATAACATTTAGTTACAATAGTTCTAATTTTTATTCTGAATGTTCTCAAATGTTTGTTGTTGTACTTTTTTTTATGAATGACTGCAATAGTGTGTTATTAACAAAAATTAATTTGATTATAAGATGTTAAATAGGTTGGTTTGATTGAAGGGGACAGTAAATATTCCTCCAAATTGTGAATTCGTGTGTCCGCCATACGAATCATCATTGACCCAGCAGAAGATATTTCATGGAATTATGGCATCAATGTTTATAACAAAGAGCTACATTCAACCTGAGCTCTGGACACGAGCAGCATGACACGACAGTTATACAAACATCGTTCATCATCTTATGTAAAATATCAATTGTATTTAGATAATACAGAAATTGTTCTCCTTGCTCGGAAGCAAATGTGAAAAACCTGAAAAATATAATAAGTACAAATACTTTTATTGTAACTAAGCTTCTTTTTTACCTGATCCAATTCTTTTCATTACTTTATTATGGTCTAATGAGGAAGGGTTACCTAAAAAATAAATAAATAAAGCCCTAAATAAGATGTTTATATTTGGAGGTTATGGATTTTGAAATGTCAAACTATCCAGATATTTTCTATAGTGGCCCTAGCTCATCGCAATTTTGACATTTGTGGCTTACTTCGGAACACTCATTAATCTAGTAACTTATATGTCAAAGTTAGGGAATTGAGTTTTAAACGCCAATTCGTGGCAATTAATCTGGTGATTAATCTAGGGATAAATCTAGGGAGTTTTGGTTATAAACGCCAATTCGTGACAATTAATTCAGTTTATCTGACTTTTATGTATTTAGCCTGTTAACCTTTCAAATTTCCATCAGTGTCACCATAATAACAAATTTATAATTTACAACTATAAATGTTACAATGTAGCCACTACAAGCAAATTAATTTTCAAATTTAAAATTAGCACTATTTTGATTGTCTAATTGTTATATTAGTTCAAAATTAATAACATATGATAGGTAACAATTAATAAGTATTTATATTTGACGATTTTGTAATAATTTTTAATCGTATGTTGAAATTTCTTTGAAAATGGGACAAAAACTATAAATATTCAATAAGATTCATTCCCAAACTGATAAGAATAATTCATTTGCGCGCGCACATGAATCAATCAAAGACAAATAATTTTTATTTCATTTTTGTCGTAGTCACAACCAGGTATAAGCAGACATTTTTGATTATGTCCAAATAATGATTTTGTCGACTTTGGCCCGAATCTATCTATTTGTAGACAGATTCTTGGTGTACAAAGCCGCGTCATATGAATAGATACGTGCGTGTTCTTCTCGGTTGACCTTTAACCTGTGATGGAAGAGCAACAGGTGATGATGGTGGTTAGCCATGGTGCCGAAGCGTCGGTTATTGTACAAAATGCTACTGTTCAAATTCAACAAGTTGGTGAGTTTTTGTAATTAAATATTTATATATTAGCATGACAATTGTTTTTACTGCAGTTCGATATCAAATATCAAAATAAAATAATTTTATACATGACAGTTGTTAATTGTAACTTGTTTTTCGATAAAACAAATGCAAAATTTTCCCGCCAAATAATGCAGGGATATAATGTAAAGTTAATTTATTATTTTTATATAATTTTGATAATGTAATTTGATGTGTTCACCTGTATTTTACTGAACAAATATACCTTATCAATTTTGATAAAATATTATATTTGAGTAGCGAAACCTATCTTCTCGTTATCTTAATCTATTTTTTTCTCATCTGCATTAACTTAAATTATAGTGCTCCACTAAATTATGAATTATTGCTAAAGGAAAATGCATAAATTATTTTTTAAAGAACAATTTAAAATCATGATTATTCAAAATATATATTCATGGTAAAAAATGTAAATACCATTATGTTTTTACTATTGAGGTCGATAATGGTATGCCGACAACTATTATTATTATTTTTAAATTAGATATCTCTGGGGTTATGACATGACTTCTTATCTTTTCAAGTCATGGAAAATTCTAGCCTCTTCAGAAACTTTTTTACTGGCGGACTGTTTACTGTACTTATAAGCTACTTTGGTTGCCTGACTAGTTACTTTTATGGGTAATTGCAACTAAGCAACTACTACTAAACAGTAGCGGCTCGTGCTATAAAATCAGTGGTTCACAGAAAAGTTAGTTTTTCAATATATTTTTTTTTATTACCCATTATATTATAAAAGTAAATGAAATATATTATTATACTCTTTACAATAGAACCAAAACACGACTGAAAATATTTTTGTCAAAAACGATGGCACAAAATTTGATTTTGTACTACTGTTTTTAGGAACTTTTTTATTTGTGAAGTTGTCGTACTGACAAACAAACACATCATTTTAGCTGTCATTGCTCATATAAATATCATTAGAATATACTTTTTTTTATTATAAAATTAGAACATCAAAGAATAAAACACTTTTCTTTTTACTTAAATCTAAAGGTATTTATTTTTAGAATGATAAGAATCATATTATAAAACTCTAACCTAACTTATAAATGTCAAAATAATTTAAATTTCAAAAGTTTTTTACATCGGTCAGTGTCACCAACTTTGAATTTTTTAATTTCATTTTCAAAAATGATTTTTAAATATAAAGTAAATGAATGCGCTATAATATGAAAGACACGTATTACAATATCCAATTATAAAACTAGTTTTTCATTATACTATTTCGTAATACCATACCGTCATTATAATTTAACAGAACTAAAAACAATAGTAAAAAAGTATCTACATCGGCCACCAGCTGTTAAGGTTTATATTGGACGCCTGCAATTAATGATGAAATATTTCTAAAAATCAAAACATCATGAAAAACTGTTGTCAGGAAGAATTTATAAACAAACAAAACATGGTTCCTAAATGTTAAAATTGTATGTGATGCCGATAACTATTTCGCGTTTACAAAATAAATTATGTGCAAATGGTTTTTTTAATCAAAAACAGTGTTACAAAATTGTTAAGTTGTCAATTTGTCCGTCAGTATGGTGGTGTGGATAACAATATGGAATTCGAATCTCACTCAAGCTAAAAATATATGAACTACCATACTGCGGCTCAGTGAGTGCGGACCCTGTACTGTAATTGGGATTAAATTCTGTTGTACAGAGTAACATAAATAAAAAATAAATATAACTCAATCAGTTTACCTGGCATTGCTTAACTCATTCGTCTAAACTTATTGCCATTTATTTTTTTCTTAAAATAAAATAATTACATTAAACTGGAAAACACTTCATTATTAAAAATTAAACGAGTTTAACTAGATGATTATTAATTTCAACACTAACCTAAGTAATGAATGTCAAAATAAATTTTTGAAATGTTTATTGAATCTGGCGGCGTATGTTTTGTTTCTTTCGCTCTCACATATTAGAGGCTGAGGCTAGCTTCCGAGGTTTTTCTGTCCTGCACGTATTCTCAGCCGAATGCCTTATGGGAATTAGGAATTAGGGTTCAGAAACCGCAGAAATATCATATATCAATAAATAAAAATAAATATATCATCACGCCTTTTACCCATTACTGGGTGTGGCACTCTGCCTAAGCAGATCTCGGTAAGTGATATATTTTTTCGCGTGAAGTGCGGTTACCAGTCGTCAAATCACTGCCCCAAAGATATTAGTGGACGGAGAGCCACAGGGGTAGATTTAAATTGGTGAAAATTGTTTGTCGGCTATGGAGATCGAACCAGGGTCCTCAAAATCCACAGGCCGACTCGATACCACTGAGCCACCTACCCCATATAAATATCATATATGTTTAGTAATTACTAATAAATATATGAGAAATATATGTTTGGTTTGAATTTCGGTTCAGATGAAAAAATAAAATTGGTTTCCTAATGAAGCTAGTGAAATTTGGGTTTGGTTTGAATTAACTCTGTGTAAATATATGGTGTTTTCAAAACTTAAAATGATTTCTGCATATAAATTTAGTATATTTTAATTAAAAATATACTTTTATTTTAATTGCAGGTAACTTTTCAATACAAAAGTATTGAAAAATATGAGTTTAGGGAACCCGATTTCTTGAAACTTACAATAGTGGGTTCAGTTCCGATTTGGACTCAATTCAACAAAATTAACATAAGTTAGCTGTCCTTTATCGAAATTAAAAATCTGATGTGGACACCACATGACTTCCTTGTACACGTATTAAACTATAGATATTTTTTTAATTGTACATATTTGACATTAAATCTTTTATTTTTTGTTCTAATCCATAGCAAACTTAATTTTAAAAAAAATCAAAAAATATATAATATTTAAATTTAGATATCTCGTTTATGCAAAAAGCTAATTTAAAAATTCTTAATGTGTTAGACGCAGAATTTAATTCTCTAAAACTTTTATTTGCAGCATTCATTTCTAAAATTAAAATAGTACCATTTTTTTCAAGGTAAACTGTTAGCAGCTTCATGTAATGTGCCACTTCCGGTTAGTCTATTTTAACCAAAATCTATTATGTTATTTCCATTGATATAGTAGTCTTATATACCAAATTTGGAAAGTTTTAAATTATATTTGAATATAGTTTTTCATGAAAATCTATTATAGGCTTCAAGTAAAGTACCACTTCCGGTAGTTGTATAATGACCAAAAAGGGAGGTGCACAACTAGATGTTATAACAGTCCTAAATATAAAGTTTCAATTTTCTACGGCTTACCGTTTTTGAGTTATGCGAGATACGTACGTACGTACAGACGGCATGACGAAATTAGTCAAAATGGATTCAGGGAGGGCCAAAACACCTATTTCCGTTGAAATCTGAGAACCGAAAATTTTCGCGATTACAATACTTCCTTTACTTCGTACAAGGAAGTAAAAAAGTATACTGTGCCATATTATTCACTACGAATATTTAATAAGGCATGCCTCAAATCTACGAATAAATCTAGATGGCAACTGGCATTGCATATTGATTATGGTGGTGGCTTCAATATTGTTTTTTCTATTGTAAATAATAAAGCTCAAAACTATTTCAGCGCTCGACAAAAATCTTAAATTAATATTTAAAAAAAATTAACAAACATAATTATTCTAAAAATTTATATTGGGTAAGGCACTGTCTCGTCTGCCTCCCTTGATGAGCCACCACTGCTATTAATTAGCCGTATGATAACAAACTAATAATAGTAAGATAACCAAATATATACAATCGAGTTATTTCAGATATTTGGAAAATAAAGTAGATTTCACTTCGACCAACAGTGGGTAGAAAAGAGTTTTATTTTTACAAATTTTAATTTACATATTTTGCTTCATAAACTTTTAGTAACTTGAGTATATTTGATATGCGTTCTGCCAGCTTATGCCTATGGCACACTGGTCGAAGAGCTTTCGATGAAACAACAGAACGCACCCGTCAGTGACGAAAAATAGAGGCTCCTCTATTTCCATCTATGAAACGAACGTATCTCATTTCATTCCTATCTTCTGTGTCTCATTTCTCGTTAGCGTAATTTTGCATTTTAGTTTTTTTTTTGTCAACTTTAGAAGCTTTTATTTTTCGTCAATGATGGGTGCGTTCTGTTGTTTAATCGAAGAAATTATCGATGCTGTTCGATGCTCTTCGACCAGTGTGCCATAGGCATAAGGGTTTGAAGATGAATAAAATAACAATAAAAAATTATTGTTTTTTTAGCGAGTTCGTATAACTTTTTTGTTTCGACTTTGCGATCTCGACTAAACGTGACATTCTTACACACAGCAAAAAAAAAACACTCATTTCGCACATTTAATACAAAAATAACTATTGTTTCAATTTGTTCAAAATGAATTAAACGCCATTTTGTTTCTATCAATGTTTTTACCGAAAACAAAATATGTCAGAAGTGCCGTAATTATCAGGTCAAAATGACTCGTATTTTAATATTTATTAATAAGTGATAATTGTTATGATTATACCTGAACTATAACAATGCAGAATAGTTATTTACATACCAAGTGCGGGAACGACTGGTTCCCGGATGAGTGTTTGGCGGCACGAGCTTGCGAGTGCTGCCTTAGAACGAATCCGGGAACCTAGTTCACGCAAGAGGTTTGTACAATATTTTTTGTACGAAAAGTGTAAAACTATATAATCATCATCATGAGGAAGTACTTCAACAGAAACTGCTGCTGCTGCTATAAATGTTCATGTGCCGCCATCTTTACAATCCATTCAAAGAAACGAAGTTGTGCCAGGAGTTAGTATTTCAAATTGCCAAAGTTGTACTATAAATATAAACATTCATAATAACATTCCACAAAACAATAATTAACATAAACAATAATATATCATATACACATAACACTGCTTTGTAACCATTTTATAACTAATTTCACAGTAATGTCAAATTTCAATTGATTTAATTTTAATTTAATGAAAATAAAGAGTGTTATATTATTTACTAATTTGATTTGTAGTACACAGTAAATTTAATAAACTTGTTTAATTTCATATCTGTTGTTACAATTTACCTTACGTTTGTAGGTTATGTGTTTCCACTGCTGTCAGTGCTGTCATTTCGTTGCCAACATTGTGAACCAAATGCACTAAATTTATCATTTTAAAATTAAATTTCATTCAATATTCCATCATTTTCTTTTATTATTATTACGCAAAGGGGTGTTTAAGATACTATACTTTTTTATTATAAATACGGTTTTTTAATAAGTGCTTTAGAAATTGGAGTGTTTTTTCCAAAATTTCCCGAACGAGTGCGGGAAATTGACGTTTCGGTCGTTGCGTAGGCGACGCGAAACAACACATTTTAATGTATGAGTACAAAAAATACTTTTATTCTATTTTAATGTATTTATAAAATAATGATAATCAAATAGTAATAAAGGTTATCATAGCTCTGTAACCTTTGAAGATACCCGGATATAAGAATATTTAACAGAATTATGACATGCATTATATATAATTTATCAAGTATCATCCTATAATTCTGTATTTATCTTTTTATTATTATCAAGACATTAACTTATATTTCTTGCACATTGGAAAATATTTGATATTCGCAAAAAAAATTCAAGGTAAAATGAATGACAAAACACGTGAAACAAGTAACAAATAAATATTTGCATTGTTGTCATTAATTTTACCTTGTTACAATTTGTTTAATTTCGCATAGCCACCTAGAATAATTGAATAAAAATAATTTCTGATTTCTCAATTATTTTATTTATCTCGAATTTTTTCATATACATTTATGACAAGTAATACATCATTGAAAAGAGAAAAAATGGCGGTTTTTATTTTAATAAATTAATTCTAGGTTCCTATTTGAAAAATAAAAGTTGATAGTCGTATCATGTAAACCTGACTTTATAAAAAATATGTATATATATTATAAAATAGTATATTTAATATACTAAAACTTCCATATGAAGAAAATTTTTCTATTCCTTATAATAAAAAAGTTAAGGGGAGGGTTCGTCTTCGCAGAATCACCCTGTATGTGAAAATATTTTGAAAAAAAAATTATTATAGTTTTATTCTTAACACGTCGTTTAGTCGTTTGTAAAAGAAAACAAATACAAACAGAGAATTAAGAGTAAAACTAAAATTTTTTCAAAATATTTGTCACAAATACTGCGTTTATAAGAAAGTCATTACGAAACTCAATTGTGTATCTAAAGAGCGTTCATTACGATACGCATCCCTTTGTTTTAGACGGTTGATAGTAGCGGATGACATACTGTAACTGTCAAGCTGAGAACATCAAAATTTCAATATAACCTCAAAATCTGAACAATTGCATGAATGTCAATAACAGTTTCCAAGCACAACATTTCATATACATATTTCCCTAAATAGACGGATTAAAATATTGCAGATGTTTTATAAATTTAAATTTATAAAAGACGCAAAATAGAAAAAATGTATAAATAACTCATTTTATAAGACTTTTATCGCACTCGTCCAAGTTTAGAAAACAAGTCATAAAACTCGTTCTATTTACTATTTTGATACCAAAAAAGCATTGGTATTTGTTTAACTAGGCAAAAAAGTTATAAATTTACTGCCGCGCCTAGAATTTCATAGCCGAGGCATAGCCAAGGCAGTAAATCTCCTTTTTTGCTGTGTTAACCACATATTTTTTTAACATTAATATTAATTTTGTGATTATTTTTAACAGGGACTGAAACCGAAATATTTTGGATTTCGGTTATAATTAACGGTTTTAATGTCAGTAAAATTTCGGTTTCGTTTAGCGGTTACTGTTTTTTGAAAATAGTACATACATTGGTTTCGATTTTGGTTAAAAAAAATTGTATATTTTGGTTTTCGGTATTTCGTTTTGGGTTTAGTTTTTTCCGGTTACGGTTTTGGTTCAAAGTGAATACATTATTTAAAATTTCAAAATAAATATAATTTGTATATTTGTAAAAATGTAATTTTTAAAATTCCTAGGTAGGTATTCACATCGTATATCAAACAAATAATGTATTACTTTTAGTTAACACAATAATTACATAAGTTTTTCGCTTTAATATTTATGCGCATTGTACAATTACAATATAATTTTTCTACGATTGCTATGAAAAGTTGACAATTACGCTTTTATTTGTCATCGTAAAGTTGACGTTTTCTGTAGAACAATCGAAAAACATCTTTGTCGCGCGTCTCCAATGGCAACGCGCGAAAAAGATGTTAAATGCGTGCGTTTCCAGTGGCAACTCACGTAAAAGATATTAAATGTGCGCTGATTTCAATAGTTACCAGGGATACAAACAAAACAGAAACTTGTCATATTGACAGTTGACAGAATGAATTTATTTTCAATACATATGTTTTTTAATAATTTTAAGACGCAATCGTAGAAAAAGTTATGTGTGTATCGGCTCGCTCTGCAATTACCGTACCCGAGTTACAAAGAATCACTTCACGCTCTTAATACACAAATAATTATTTTTTACCAAATTTATAAAAATAAGAATAGTAATAATTTAAAGAAATTGCCAATTTAATTAAGTTGAATCTTCAAAATTTTTTGACACCGAATAATTTTTTTCCGACTCCTCAAAGGGTCGCGACCCATAGATTGCACACCACTCGATTACTTGATTGCGTGATGATATATGTATTATAAGTTTCCTTTATAAAAAATATAAAAGTTAAACAATTGCTGCTCACTAAATTCCTTATAGTAATTTGAACAATTTCGATATAAAATATGCGTTTGTATCCTAAATAAGCAATAATGAAAATAAACCCAATAAGAAAATATTTATTATTATCTTACTGTAGTTAATCATGAACATTTCTGACAATATATAGAATTAAAATATTCTAATCATCATATCGTGGAATGTTTAAATAGTATATTAAATATCGAGTTTTTTTGCATGCGTCCAAGTTTAGAAAACTCGCCTGCGGATCGTGGGCAAGTGCGATAAAAGACATAAAATGAGTTATTTATACTATTTTTTCTATTTTGCGTCTTTTATAAATTAAAATTTAAAAAATCTGATCTGGACACCACATGACTTCCTTGTACGCGTATTAAACTATAGATATTTTTTTAATTGCACATATTTGACATTAAATCTTTTATTTTTTGTTCTAATCCATAGCAAACTTAATTTAAAAAAAAATCAAAAAATATATAATATTTAAATTTAGATATCTCGTTTAAGCAAAAAGCTAATTTAAAAATTCTTAATGTGCTAGACGCAGAATTTAATTCTCTAAAACTTTTATTTGCAGCATTTATTTCTAAAATTAAAATAATACCATTTTTTTCAAGGAAAACTGTTAGCAGCTTCATGTAATGTGCCACTTCCGGTTAGTCTATTTTAACCAAAATCTATTATGTTATTTCCATTGATATAGTAGTCTTATATACCAAATTTGGAAAGTTTTAAATTATATTTGAATATAGTTTTTCATGAAAATCTATTATAGGCTTCAAGTAAAGTACCACTTCCGGTAGTTGTATAATGACCAAAAAGGGAGGTGCACAACTAGATGTTATAACAGTCCTAAATATAAAGTTTCAATTTTCTAAGACTTTCTGTTTTTGAGTTATGCGAGATAAGTACGTATGTACGCACGTACATACGTACGTGCAGACGGCACGACGAAATTAGTCAAAATGGATTCAGGGAGGGCCAAAATACCTATTTCCGTTGAAATCTGAGAACCGAAAATTTTCGCGATTACAATACTTCCTTTACTTCGTACAAGGAAGTAAAAATGTGCGATAATATATATTTAGTCAATTTAGGGCAATTTGTATATGAAATGTTGTGGTTGGTAACTGTTGGTATTTATGTAATTGTTCAGATTTGGAGGTTATATTGAAATTTTGATGTTCTCAGCTTAATAGGTTTAGTATGTCATCCGCTACTACCAACCGTCTAAAACAAAATGTTGCGCAACTGGGTTTCGTAATGACTTCCTTATGAACGCAAAATATGTAAATTTCATTCATTCTAATTCCGTTTGTTCATGTTATCGCAGTCTCGAGTGATTAATTTATTTCTGTTGTTTATATTAGTTAATTCGCATTTTGAAGATCATAAAAAGATTTTGAGTGCTGATTGTTTTAAAACTATCGATCAGTTAAGTACATCATGATCAAATAATTATCACAAGCTATAAATATTGCCGACAAGATATTAGTTTTGTTTATTTATTATTGCGCATTCGTAATCGCCGTGATAACATTTTTCCGTATATGAATTTGATTATAAAGTTTTCATGATAATACCACTATTATAATTATGCTCTATATTTGCAGATTTCAAGTGAAATAATGAGACAAATATATTATAAATATTATATTAATAAATATAAATTGTTTCATTCATACTTAAACATTGTGGATGAGACGCCATAAATATTTATGACGTATGAGATGACGCAACTTCATTGATTCGACAAGGTATCTATAATTTTGCATCGGTAGCTATTGCCTATGGCACACTGGTCGAAGAGCATCGAAGAGCATCGATGAGGTCTTCAATGAAACAACAGAACGCACCAGTCATTGACAAACAATAAAAGCTTCTAAAGTTGAGAAAGAAAAACTAAATTTCAAAAATACGCTAACATGAAATGAAATACAAAAGATACGAGTGAACTGAGATACGTTCGTTTCATCGATGAGCTCTTCGATGGAAATAGAGGAGCCTCTATTTTTCGTCGATGACGGGTGCATTCTGTTGTTTTATCGAAGAACACATTGGTGCTCTTCAACGCTCTTCGACCAGTGTGCCATAGTTGAGGTAGAGACTGTACATCTCGCCTATTTAATTCCCAGGATTCGGGATTGAAACAATTTCAAATACCAGAGTGCCACACTTAGTAATGGGTAAAAGGCGTGATGATATATTTATTTATTTTTATTTAAGTATAACTCAAGTTTGACATTCCCGTCGTATAACCTCCAATAATTATTATTTTCCTTACATTATCTCAGGTATAATATTGGCAATTTGCCATGTAAATGTGGAAACCAATAAGATCACGAATTTGTTTAAAAATAAACAAATGACATGAAAACTACTTTGATAGTTTTAACTACTGAAGATATGTAGTGGTAATTTTTTATTGTAATTAAATCTGCTTGATTACAAATAAATAAAAATAAATATATCATCACGCCGTTTACCCATTACTGGATGTGGCACTCTGCCGTAGCAGATCTCAATAAGTAATAGATTTCTTCGCGTGAAGTGCGGTTACTAGCCTTGACATCACAACCCGCAAAAATGTTTGTAGAGGAGTAATTTTAGTGTGGTGAAAATTGTTTGTCTCCTAGAATAAAATAAATGCTATTTTCAAAAATAAGTGAGTTGAAAATATCCATCAAAATGGCAAACTCTCTTCTAAAGTAGAAATTGTTACTTCCTTGTACGAAGTAAAGGAAGTATTGTAACCGCGAAAAATTTCGGTTCTCAGATTTCAACGGAAATAGGTATTTTGGCCCTCCATGAATCCATTTTGACTAATTTCGTCGTGCCGTCTGTACGTACGTACGGATATCAAAATATAATCCAAAACTTTTCAAATTTGGTATATAAGACTACTATATCAATGGAAATAACATAATAGATTTTGGTTAAAAGGGACTAACCGGAAGTGATACATTACATGAAGCTGCTAACAGTTTATTTGAAAAAAATTGAATTATTCTGATTTTAGAAATAAATGCTGCAAATAAAAGTTTTAGAGAATTCAATTCTGCGTCTAGCACATTAAGAATTATTTTATAAGCCTTTTGTATAAGCGAGATATATCTTTGAGGGCCGTGATTTGACGGCTGGTAACCGCACTTCACGCGACAAAATATATCACTTACCGAGATCTGCTTAGGCAGAGTGCCACACCCAGTAATGGGTAAAAGGCGTGATGATATATTTATTTTATATTTATATATTTTTTGTTTTATTGTAATTAAATTTAAATAAGAGAAAAATAAAAAAATGTAATGTCAAATATGTGCAATTAAAAAAAAATCTTGTTTAATACGCGTACAAGGAAGTCAAGTGGTGTCCACATCAGATTTTTGTTTGTTAAATTCTCGTGCTAAAATATAACTCATAATATGCTAATTGCCAAATAATATTTTGACAGGATTTTAAATTCATTGCTACCGAAATACGAAATACAAGTTCGTGCTGTGCACTCGCTCATAATTAATGTCAAAATATTATCCGTAATTATCATATCATTTGTTATATTAGTTATGGTTATACACTGGTTGAATAATATATTATTATTTTAGTGATTTTTAGCTTTTTCAGCATCAGCTTTGCCACTGAAGAGAGCAGTTTACCGTCCTTGATGTGATAATATATTTATTTATTCTTACAACTATTGCAACTTGTTATTTGAAAACCAATCTATTCATATATTTACAAAAGAATAACTAGAACTTCATAAAACTTCAATAAATAATTGATAACCGATTAGCAAATATTTTAAATCTAAACAATTGTTGCCATAAGTGTAAAACAAAATATAATCTCATATTCTAAGTATCAACAAGTTTTGAGCAATTGGTGATGAAATGAGACTGTATCGTATTTTCACTTGACAACAGATTAAAGTTGTCAGCGTTTTGCTTGAAAGAGTTAATGAACGCTAAGAATGAATTGTTATCTAAATTTAAATTAAATGAAAATTTTAAATAATAGTTGACAAGTATTAGAGATATACACGAATCTAAGAAAATCATAGCGAAGTCATAGAAAAATATCTGTCTTGTTAAAAAGTTAAATAAGGCCTACGACTATAGTCGAATTTAAAGAATAATAATAAATAAAATAATATATATATATATATATATATATATATATATATATATATATATATATATATATATCATCTTGTCTTTTATCCATTACTGGGTGAAGCAAACTGCTGTAGCAGATTTCGATGAATTATATATTTATGCGCGTGAAGTGCGGTTACCAGCTGTCAAATGTCATAATTTTCTTCATTAATTAACGAAATTCCTCGCAAAATACTCGTGTTGACATATAATAATTAATCAAACAAATAAAATGGGCTTGTGGATCTTGAGAACCTTGGTTCGATCCCCACAACCGACGAACAATTTTCACCAATTTAAATCTACACCTGTGGCTCCCCCACCACTAACAGCTTTGGGGACCGTGATTGGACGGCTGGTAACCGCACTTCATTTGGATAAATATGTCACTTACCGAGATCTGCTTCGGCAGAGTGCCACACCCAGTAATGGGTAGAAGGCGTGATGATATATTTATTTATTTATTTCAAACAAACAAAAATGTTCATTTCTTTCATAGCACACTGAACTTTATATTCGTTGAAATTAGAAAAAAAAAATGAACCGAAGCAAATAAAAAAAATAGGTTCCGTTTAAAATTTAAAAAATGCACCTCGTCTAAAAAACTTCTTGTATCTAGTCTAATTGATCTGATTGCGTAGCTCCTATACTTCCTGTGATAGTAATAGTGTATGAACACCTTGCATACATCAAATGACGTGTAATAAAACAATACGAAAAGACTAGAGAATATGTTTAAATCAAAACTACATAATTTTATTAAATGAATATTTTCTAACGATATCATATATACATTATTACTTATTAAGTAGGTGTTGGATTAACACAATAAAACACGTATCCTTTACAACTTTCCTTTATTGCGCGAATTACTCGTAATCACTTCTCAACTTTTTATATCATATATCAACAATTGAAAAAAATAATAAACAGTAAATAACACGAACATAGGTACAAGTGCTGTCACCAGTCTCTGAAAAGAAAAAGTCCGGGAAATATGAATTTTAGATTATTTAAATCAATACTCTTAACAGTAGGACTAATATAAGTAGGATATTTTAATATAGGACATTTAGCAAATAAAAGATACATAGATATTAAAGAAAATTCAAAGAACAAAACCTGCAATATTTTTGCCCGTGAGAAGTTTAATTTAATATCACACCTTATAATGCTGAAAAAATAGGTGTCACAATTTGGAGACGGGTTTAAAGCAAAAAAAGTGTAAAGAAATATGTGTCCAGAAACGCTTGCTTCCTTTCTGACCTATCAGCAATGCCTGCGATCAAATTCGCAATACTTTCGGAGTCATTGAGTGTGTTCGAAAATCTCTTAATCATATGAGCTAGGTTTTCCTTTTAAAATTGCAATAAATTTTATGATAATTGTTAACAGGTTACAATTTTCTGGAAGAATACGTTTTTTTATAATTTTTTATGTTATTAATTAATTTATAGTACTATGTACAATAAGAACTTAATCCGAATTGCAATACAGGGTCAGGACTCAATGAGCCGCAGTATGGTAGTTCATATATTTGTAGCTTAAGTTTTGAGTTCAAAGTAAACTTTAAACAAGGAAAAGAAAAATTTGTGGAACATATTTAAAAAAATTGACATAAAGTTGTAGCAAAGCTTAAATTATCGGACAATATTTTTGATGTTTCTTCTTCTTTGAGTCCCATCATTCCGTGTCGGAACATAGGGGCCGGACACACCGAGCCGCAGTTTTTACGCTGCCGTACTGCCGGTTTCTTTAGTCAGATTATTTAAGGCGTATAAGTGACTAGCTTATAGCGCCCGAGTGTGATGAATACATGAAACTGTATTTTTATATTTTACGACAAATCACACATTGTCGGTAGGCGGATTTGAACCGACAAACCTTGGTTCGGGTGACGTCACAGTATGCTAAGAGATGTGCCTTAACACGCTCGGCCACCGCGCCTATCTATCTTGATGTTTCTAAAGTAACAAATTTCAAGTTAATTTTAATAGGAAAACTAAGCAGTGTTTTTTTGGTATTTGAACATGGTATCTTACTAACAGAAAACAAAATTGTCACACAATACACTAGAGAAGTCATTGTGAATCATCAAAGCACACTATTAAATATTAGATAATAGCATGCTTGTAAGATAATTCTAATTGAAGGAAAAATCTAACCACTTTTAGAAGTCTAGATGCGTTTTAAATAATGCCAATATACGCAGGACGCTTCAAAATAAGCAGTGCCGGATTTACACTAGGCGGGGCCATAAGCAATCGCAAACGAGGGCTCCCCCGCAATAACTAATTCAAATAAACTTTATTCATAATTCAAATAAACAGTGAACATAAAACTTTACACATTTGCAATTACTACTCCAATGGTCAACTCAGAAGAAGCATTTCAACTCGCTGAACTGTACAATTTTTTTTAAATTCATTTTGCGAGGCCCTTACTTGACGGGGGCTCCTAGGCAATTGCCTAGTACTGCCTATTAGTTAATCCAACACTGAAAATAAGATACATACAGAATTTTAAAAAAACCTCCGAGTGTGTATTATTTAGTTGGGTAAGTCCTGTGTTAGTAAAGCAAATTATTTTTTATAACTAGTCACATTTATAGAACAAAAATGAAAGATAAGAAAATAATTTAGTTCGTTTACAATTCTTGAGGAGCTCCCAGAAGTCGTGGGCGGGGGCCTGGAGGCTACCCCCTTCACTGATTAATTGTAAAATCATATTTAATGGGGTAGGTAGTAGTATCGAGTCGGCCTGTGGATCTTCAGAACCCTGGTTCGATCCCCACAGCCGACAAACAATTTTCACCAATTTAAATCTACCCCTGTCCTCCACTGACATCTTTGGGGACCGTGATTTGACGGCTGGTAACCGCACTTCACGCGAAGAAATATATCATTTACCGAGATCTGCTTACGGCAGAGTGCCACACCCAATAATGAGTAAAAGGCGTGCATATTTATTTATTTTATAACAGATTATAAACTATTAATTTATTATGCTTATTATTGTCTGTTGTTTACAAATTGAAATATCTATGGTATCTTGATAAAAAATACGAGCCTTAAAACGATAATTGCACCAGTAGGTTTCCATAGGATAAAATTAACCTAGCAACAATTCAAAATCCATTACTTTACATAACAATTATTATAGATAAGTATGACTGGAGATAAAATGTTGATAACTATCACAAAATTGATTGATTACAGATTATTATTTATAATTATAATACCTAGTTATAAAAATATCAGTATTATCTTTTGTAGATATAGCATTAGACTACAGGGCCGGATTAGGCAAGGAAATATCTTGCGAAATTGTTGACCAATATTTAATTGTGTAAACTATTAATTTCTTTTGTAAGGTATTGTATAAAATTTACATAGTAATTATACTTTCCCAATTTAATAATAAAGTTTGTACCTACCTACCCTAACATGACGGACCTGAATTAATTAAGAGTACGGTCAAGGTACTAGTTAATTTATATTGTTGGTCCAAACTTTGTTGGATTTGATTTCAAATGTACTACCTGTAGGATTATGAAAAATATTTGAAAGTGCAGACGATGCTGCCTTCATTTCTTTATAGATTCGTTGTTAGAGAAGTGGGCGTAAGTGAAGATTTACGAAACAGGTGTACAGGAGCGAATGGATGGATGGGAATTAAGGTTTGTTGCGTAATGATGGATTTTGGTTGTGAGGAATGAAAGAGCTAGTATGGAGAAAGTGTTAATGTGGTTGAGAGTATCGGATGTCAGGATGAGAATATTCTGTGAATGTTTCAGGGGTTCGTGCTACCCCATTTAATGGGATACAGCATGATGTTATGTATGAATGTGATTTAATTCCCGCAGTTAAGAAACAATATTCACCACATTCAAATTACCCCTGTGGCTTCCGTTCCATCAACATCTTTGGGGGACGTAATTTAATGACTGGTAACCGTACCATTATTACTGATTCTGCTACGACAGAGTGCTACAGCCAGGATGGGTACAAGGATTAATGATATATTTATTTTAAATTCTACGAAAACTCAATTAGTGTTTAACGGGAAAAACTACTTATTAAGTTATCAGTTACCTATCTAATAAATAAATAAATAATTTTCAGATATTAGTAACTCCCAGAACAAAGGTACTTCTACTGTCTGAGTAGCCACCATATTTAATAAGCGTCGACTTCCTTTTGATAAAAAACATTTCTTTTAATTAAATTCATTTTAAATAGAATAAAATGTACGTTAACTCATTCATTTAATTATTATCGTGCCTATAATATTACATTTTAAAGATAAATTTTGTAAAAATAAATTTGCAACTCATTCTTACAAAGGTTATGTTTTTATTTTGTTTGCGTTTATTTTTCTTATTTATTAGATAACAAAGGTGGTTTCTAAGAAAAATGTAAGCATTTCAAGAAATGAGAAATAAATGAACAAATTAATTAATATTAATGGCTGATATTAAATGTATGTCCGTCAGTACGGTGGTGTGGATAGCGATACGGAATTCGAATCCGGATCCCGAGTTTGAATCGCACGCAAGCTAAAAAATATATAAAAACTACTACACTGCGGCTCGGTGAGTGCGGACCCTGTACTGTAATTGGGATTAAATTCCTGTTGTACAGCGTATCATAAATAAATAAATAAATAAATAAATCACATGTTGTCTTTGGTATCTTCTCCATCGGATGACTTTATTCCTACAAATGTAAAATATATCGCTATAATAGAAGTGCCACAACTAAAATGATTTGAATGAATTGATGATACATTTATTTTATCTTTTATTTTGCATAATTGATATAGTGGTACATGATGTAATTACAGATCTTATTGCAAATAGTCCCGAATTTAAGAGATAACATTTTTATCATTTGAACTATTTTTAAATTACAATACAACACTATTCTGGGTATCCTAATATCTTAAATGTTTAGGGATACGACTTACGAGTATAATCGTGTAAAATGAAAATATAGAATTTTTTTTTCTACGATTGCTATGGAAAGTTTACAATTACGCTCTCATTTGTCATCGTAAAGTTGACATTTTCTGTGGAACAATCGAAAAATATCTTTATTGCGAGTCTCTAATGGCAACGCGCGAAAAAGATTATAAATGCGCGCTTATTTCAATAGTTACCAGGGATAAAAACAAAACAGAAACTTGTCTTATTGACGGTTGACAGAACGAATTTATTTTTAGTACGTATACGTTTTTTAATCATTTGAAGATGCAATCGTAGAAAAAATTATGTGTGTATCACGAGCGTCAAGTATCTTTGATCCTCTTACACTATTGTAGCTCTCGCCTTCGGCTCGTGCTGCAATTACCATGTTCGAGTTCTTAATACACAAATAACTATTTCGTAAATAAAAAGTGTTGGGCAAACAATCATGCTTCCAAATTTCATATCAATACTAGCGTAATTTGCGCACTTTATTTAATATCTGGGAAACCGAGCTTGACTCGGAAAATAGCGGACGAAAATTTTAAAATGAAAAATATAAAATCTGATGTGGACACCACATGACTTCCTTGTACGCGTATTATACTATACCTACATATTTTTACTGCACATATTTGACGTAACTTGACATTGACATTAAATTTTAAATTTTTTTCAGTTACATAGTAACTGTATGTAAAATTTAAATTGTTAATTCATACTAAAATTGTTTGATTAATGGCCCAAATATTGGACGAAATGTCGCCTTCTTAGGTTAATAAAAAAGGTTTAAAAAATAAATAATTAACTTTACCTTTTTAATTCCAATTAAAGCCTGAAATCCAACTAATATAAAAAAAAATTACCATTCGGCTTATTAAAAAAATAATTAAAATATTCTGATTTTATAAAAAAATTCCACCAATTATATATAAAGTTTTATGTTCGCTGTTAATATGAATTATGAATAAAGTTTATTTGAATTTTAGTTATTGTATTTTCATGTCGGAGTAGGTTGGCGGGGAGATGGGGGCAGTGGGGCCTTCGTTTGCGATTACCTAGTGTTAATCCGGAACTGTCCAAAGATGTTAGTTATGAGATAGTCACAAGGGTAATTTTAATGTGACATAAAGTTTGTTGGCTGTGGAAATTGAACTCGAGTTCTCAAATTCACAGACCGACACGATATCACTGACTATCTGCCTCAAAAAACTCAATTCTTGTGCAATGAATTCAACTTAATACTTGCGCACTGATAACATTATATTTGAAGCATGCGCTTTTCATTGCACAACTATTATAGTTACTATAAATTATGTAAAAAGAATGTCTATTCATTAATGAAACAATTACATATTACAACAAAAAGCAGATAATTATAATCTACTAGTAACAAAGATCATTTATGAGACTACGACAATTTCTTATTTCGAAATATGACGCTAGAAACTGACAATTGATAACATGTTTAGAAGGCGCCTAGATTTCTACAGATCTCTGGTAACGTAATTCTGTGACTTGCTAAAACTCCTATATCAATTTATAAGAAAAAGAGATAAGAAAATTTCTCTGAGTAATTTTTTTAACAATTTAGCGATTCACCTCATAAAACCGTTTTATTTGAAATTAACTTTCCAGATTTAAATATTACTGGAAATATTTTATGTTTATCTAATATTTACAGAAAGCATTTGCTGTATAATATAGGTTTGAAAATTCATTGTAACTTCTAATGTAAATATACTCAAGATATACAAGATAATAATCACAATTTTCAGTATTTGCAAAAATGTGTAAATGTAAATTGAAACGTATTTGATAACATACAGTTTTGATAAAATTAATAACATGATAATTCTTGTATACTGAAATTAAAAATATTTCTTGCATTAACTGCTATGTTTTGCACATCGTGTCTGGACGATAGAAGCTAAATGATTGGAGAGATTATCTGTATCATCGGTAATAATTTAAAAAAATACTGAATACTAGGAAAAATTTATGACAACAATGCAGATATTTATTTGTTACTTGTTTCACGTGTTTTGTCATTCATTTTACCTTGTTACATTTTGTTTAATTTCGCATAGCCACCTAGAATAGTTGAATAAAAATAATTTTTGACATTTCGTAATTATCTTATTTATCTCGATTTTTTTTTCAAGTACATTTATGACAAGTAATACATCGCTGAAAAGAAAAAAAATGGCGGTTTTTATTTTAATAAAATAATTCTAGGTTCCCATTTGAAAAATAAAAGTTGATAGTTGTATCATGTAAACCTGACTTTATAAAAAATGTCTATATGTGTCATAAAATAGTATATTTAATATACTAAAACTTCCATATGAAGAAAATGTTTCTATTTCTTATAATAAAAAAGTTAAGAGGGGGGGCGGGGGGTTCGTCTTCCCAGACTCAGCCTGTATACATAATTTGTTTTCTTTGATACAAGTTAAAACTAGCGAGATTTGAATTCAAGACTTGCTAGAATAATTGTTTCATATTTTAGGTTTCCAGTGAGCTATGATTTCCTGTTTACCCGATACCTAATTTCGATATATTAAAAATGTTCACGAGTATATGTTTTTAGATTATCTTTGTTTTTCTTTACAATAATTTGGGTTATTACGCTCAGATAACCTCTTATCAAAGCTTTGTTCAATAGTTGTTGTAATCCAGGATACGAATAATATAATAAATTATCTTTTTTAATTTACAATATCTTGATAAATTTATTTATCATTTCTTTCTAATGAAAATTAAAAACTAATACTTCAAATAATTATAATTTAATTTAATTACGAACTAAAGATTTGAACACTCTTGAGAGTTGAGAAACTGATTATTGTTTGTTCGGTGTACATTGTTAATAATAAAAATACGGCATAAGATAGGTGGCTCAGTGGTATCGAGTCGGTCTGTGGATCTTGAAAACTCTGGATCGATCCACACAGTCGACAAACAATTTTCACCAAATTAAATCTACACCTGTGACTCCCTCTTCACTAACATCTTAGAGGCCGTAATTTGACGGCTGGTAACCGCACTTCACGCGAAAAAATATATAACTTACCGACAACTGCTTGGGCAGTGTTCCACACCCAGTAATGGGTAAAAAGCGTGATGATATATTTATTATATTTATTTAGAAAAACAAATATAAAATAATAACTGATATCACACTATCAATGATATAGTATATTATCTACGTAGGGAGAAAAGGGCTGAAAGGTAATGCACCGAAGAAACAGATATTTATAAAAAGAAACATTGCGATACTGCCAGGATTTGAATTTGGGACGTTATTTTCTTTAAAAATACTAATTAAAGAGATACTTGACAAGCTGTAATATTTTAAGAGACCCAGCAAATATTTCGCTATGAATTATTATTTACCCAATTTAACGCCAAGGTATTAAACTCAGTTGGTCCCGGGGGCCATTTTTCATAAAATGGTATTTCAAGTGGGTCGCAATACATTTTTCGTAACACATGCACAAGAAACACGTTCTTATTCCCTAAATTTAGAGAGAGAAACACTGCTTTTCTCCCTTAGGGAGAGAAACATTATGTTTCTCTCCCTAGGTAGGATGTTTCTCTCCCTAGAGAGATAGTTCTCTCCCTAGAGACTACGATTATTAGCTAATTGCGGCGTTTCTTAGATAGAACTAGTTACGCAACCCATATTTGACGATTTGTCCCGATAAGACAGTAATTTTTGTGCACTTGTTAATAAAAGTATGTTATGCTTCACGGGAGGGTGCGATTTACCTTTGGGTGAAGTTGAGATTTGCCAACTTCACACGCAGGAATAATCGCTTGTTTCCCTCCCTTGATGCATAACATACTATTTTGACTATAATAAATTTGTATTAATTAGACTCCCATCAGGAAGATTACGCTATCGGCCACCTGTATCGTTGGTGCGTGTGTTTGACTTTCAACGCACTATAAACTTCGAAAATCACGGCAGATAAATTGTAAAGTTGCATATGCTGCATGTTACTTGAATCGCAGTAATAGTGATACTATTCAACCTAAAAATTCACAGAATTATTTTTTTCAGTGCAGTATTGTAACATTTGTTCCACTGAAATTGCGATAGAAATATAGTTTATACTAGTCGTTGCATCCATATTTTTATAATTATATATGTATGAAAGAATAAATCATAATAAATCGATATTTCTGTTTTATTATAAAAAGCAACCATTTTATAAATAATTTTCTTCGGCCGTGTTTCGCATGAAATAGTTATGAGGGCTGTGGATCGCCAGTTTGACACTCTTGAATTAGAGCATAATTGAAAATATGGATGATTAAATTTTATTTTATTGTACAGCAAATGTGATGTAGTTTTCTTTGTATTTGCTGTGTACAGGATGTTTCTATACCTCTGCACGAAACTGTAATGACATATATAATTCGATATACTGATTATAGAACAAAATGATTCTTTTGAAATTTGCAAAAATTATTTAATTATTTATAATTATGAGGTAGGTGGCTCAGTGGTATCGAGTTGGCCTGTGGATTTTGAGAACTCTGGTTCGATTCCCACAGGCGACAAACAAATTTTACCAATTTAAATCTACCCCTTTGGCTCCCCTCCACTAACATCTTTGGGGCCGTGAGTTGACGGCTGGTAACCGCACTTTACGTGGAGAAATATATCACTTACCGAAATCTGCTTCGGCAAAGAGCCACACCCAGTAATGGGCAAAAGGCGTGATGATATATTTATTTATTTGTTTATTTAAATCTATCCCTGTGGCTCCCCTCCACTAACATCTTTGAGGCCGTGAGTTGACGGCTGGTAACCGCACTTCACGTGAAGAAATATATCATTTACCGAGATCTGCTTCCGCAGAGAGCCACACCCAGTAATGGGTAAAAGGCGTGATGATATATTTATTTATTTAAATCTACCCATGTGGCTCCCCCCCCACTAACATCATATATCACTTACCGAGATCTGCTAGGGCAGAGAGCCACACTTAGTAATGGGTAAAAGGTGTGATGATATATTTATTTATTTGTTTATTTAAATCTACCCCTGTGGCTCTCCTTCCACTAAAATCTTCGGGGCCGTGAGTTGACGGCTGGTAACCGTATTTCACGCAAAGAAATGTATCACTTACTGAGATCTGCTTAGGCAGAGTGCCACACCCAGTAATGGGTAAAAGACGTGATAATATATTTATTTATTTATATTTCCATGATGCTAAATAACATCTTAATCACATGTTGTCAAATTGTGGATTCGAACGTTTTAATCATGGCTTGAATATAACAACTGACATATTAAAATCGGGGTAAAGTTAGCTTCCTACATCTGCCA
Organism: Pterostichus niger; assembly: GCA_947425015.1. NCBI lineage: Eukaryota > Metazoa > Arthropoda > Insecta > Coleoptera > Carabidae > Pterostichus > Pterostichus niger. The sequence goes on along the minus strand of OX380337.1, from coordinate 12,217,076 downwards.
TTGTAACTTTACCTTTTAAATAATTTATAAAACTTTACATTTATTTGTTGTCATTCATTTTATAAGCTGTTTAGATACTCATTTTTATACACTCATTTATAAAACTTATTGCGTAATATACTATTATTTTTCTCTGCTCTTAGAAACGAGAGAAAAGGCGAGTTATAATACTTATATGATTTTTGACACGATTACTCCAGGTCTTAGAAAATCTTTTATTTAATTTTATTTGTATTTTGTCAGTGTTTAATAATAATTATTTATTTATTTTTATGGTTCATGTATTGTTATTATTATTTCAAATAAAATAATATTTTGCATACATGCATACATACATAACATCACGCTATATCCCATTAAATGGGGCAGCACGGACCTCTGAAACATATATAGAGCATCAGTGCACATCAACATTCTCATCCTGACACACGATACTCGTTTAGATCACATTAACACTTTCCACATACGAACTCTTTCTTTTCTCACAACCAAAATCCATCATCAAGCAACAAACATCCATCCATTCGCTCATGTACACCTGTTTCGTAAATCTTCACTTACGCCCACTTCTCTAACAACGAATCTATAAAGAAATGAAGGCAGCATCGCCTGCGCTTGTTTAAAAATACTTTTAACACAATTGCAGTTAGACGCTTGATAATAAAAACTGAAAATGAAGAGAAAAACAAAGATGAGGAAAAGGGAGTATCTACCTGCGCTTGTTTTTGAAACTGAATATTTTACAATATACATTAAATTGGCAATTACGTCTTGTGTATAATAAGTACAGTGAATAAAAAAAAATCATAATATATACTAAATTAGTACCAAAAATTATATCAATAATGGTCTTAACTTTACATATTATTCCGTTTAAATTAAATATAATAGTTGAAAGTTATCTAATCCACTTACAATTTGTAGTTACCAAAGATCTATTGTGTGTGACCAAATATATGAGATATATTAGTAAACCTTTTTAAAATTCCTTTCTTTTGCCAAAAAACTGAACATTTGGCATATCTGTAGTATTCAAATAATCACAAATAAAACAAATCACGCAAAAAAAACTTCGCGACCAGTGTTCCTCACGTGACATACTCATATTTAGATCTGACTCAAATGAACTAATCTTGACCTATCTCACAAAAAAAAATATTATACATTGCAAATTCATTAGTTTCTCTATATATTCATTAACATACGACTTTAGTTTGTCTGATAGCTGTGATAGGATATTGATAGATAAAAATGGGTAGAATTAAATTAGATATCGATGCGCGATAAAAGTGATCTTGTAAAATGTCAAACGTACATTGTACTCTGTGTGTTACTAGCAGTTAAATGAGTGGACAAGTTTTAGACGGTATCATGAAATTCGGAGAGCCGCCATATTTAGGGAATTATTACAACCGTGAGTTTATTTTATTTTATAAATTTTACTGTTTGTTCCTGTTTTCAAAAACTATGAAAGCCGGTTGTAGTAATCAGTGAGCAAAATAATCATGTATTTCGTGCGCTGCCGTAACTACGAAATTGTTTTTTCATATCACATGCATTGAAGTTTTGATCTCTGTTTTGCCAGTCGAAATAAGACAATTTCAGACCAATGCGACTGTGTCAGTCAAAAACAACGTTGTTTCTGCCCGGTACATTCATTTATTTATTATTTATGTCTTTATTTCAAGTCTGTCAGAATCGCATTTGTAATAAACAAAAGCGAATAAAATCATAATCGTCTGACAGCTGTCGTCAAATCGTTGTCAAAGATTTTAATAAATTACAAATAAAATGAATATCCCAAAACATCTTACCGAAAAAGCCCTAGCAGCTTCCCTTGATTTATTGCCCACAAAATCTAAGGAAAAATATTTATCTTGCTACGATAAATTTGTGAAATGGAAAGAAACAGAAGAAGCTACATCGTGGTCAGAGGATGTGATATGAAAAATATAGTGTGTGGCACGGGATGAAACAAAGACGATTTCAGACCAGGGTGATGACAGCCCTCGCTTCGCTCGGGCAGTCAACTCTCGCCCTCGTCAGAAATCGTCTTGTTTCACCCCTTGCCACACAATATACTATACCACAATCAGTTTTATAATGCCTATGGCACACTAGTCGAAGAACATCGATGAGCTCTTCGATGAAACAACAGAACGCACTCGTCATTGACAAACTAAAATAAAAGCTTCTGAAGTTGAGAAAGAAAAACTAAATTTCAAAAATATGCTAACGTGAAAAGAGACACAAAAGATACGAGTGAAATGAGATACGTTCGTTTCATTGATGAGCTCTTTGATGGAAATAGAGGAGCCTCTAATTTTCGTCGATGATGGGTGCCTTCTGTTGTGTCATTGAAGAGCTCATCGATGCTCTTCCACGTTCTTCGACCAGTGTGCCATAGGCATAAGAATAAATTAAAAAAATTATTCACATGTGGCTAACAATTTATACAATTATAACTGCTTGACAACAGCGATGTTTAACTTATTTGACAGCATATCTATTCAATTTAGTTTCAATCTTTATCTAATTTTATTGTAGAAAGCGATACTGTAAGATAAAACGTTGTATATCACATGTGAGGGAAATGTCATTATATGCTCGTGAGAATCTCACTTGTGTATAATAACTTATTTCACTCACTTTTAATAGAATGTACTATTATGCAACTGCACATATATACTGGAAAATTTATTAGATATTTTATAATTTTGTCCGTCATTACGGTGGTGTGAATAGCATTACGGAATTTGAATCCGAAGTTCTCGAGTTCGAATCGCACTGAAGCTAAAATTATATAAACTATCACACTGCGGCTCCGTGAGTGCGGACCCTGTACTGTAATTGGGATTTTTCTGTTGTACAGTGTAATATAAATAAATAAATAATATTGTTATCAAGGAAAGAAGTACCTACCTTGGGTATAATTATATCGAAATGATATTGATATCGACTTTATTATCATAAAGCAATAGTGTATTAGTATCCTAGGCAACGGGGGTTTATCATGTAAATGTCGATTCGGTATAGTTTCACCCCATGTTTGGCATTTTTATTTCCTATATAGAAATGTTCGCTAAAAATGAAATACCCTAATTTTTGCGAATTTCAAAAAAAAATCTTTCTGTTCTATAATCAGTATATCAAATTAGATGTCATTAAAGTTTCATGCAGAGGTATAGAAACACCCTGTATGTACTGTAGAAAAAAAGAATTTTTCCGAAATTCGCAAAAATAATTGCACATTACTCGAAACAAACATGTTTCGTGCCACTAGACTGATAGGTTACAGTAATGAATAAAAATAAGTAAACATTAAACGCTGAAAGAACTGTTACACAATTTTAATAAAATTAAATTAATATAATGTTTATTTATTATTATTAATTACTGTAACATATCAATCAAGTGGCACGAAAAATGTTTGCTTCAAGTCATATGCAATTATTTTTGCGAATTTCGAAAAAAATATTTTTGCGTTGTATTTAGTACAGCAAATAATATATACTCTTTATTTTTTTTGCAATAATTTTGAAACGGTAGCGGTTTTTCTACAAAAAAAGTTACAAAAAGGTTCAAACTAAATTAATGAAAATGCTGTTAAATAAGTGAAATATCAATGTTGTCAAGCTATTGTATTGGTATAAAATGATATTTGTTTATCAAAAACCGCTACTGTCAGATAAAAAGATTTTTGTAGATCATTAAACTTTACAAACTTGTAAGAAATTTACATTGTTATTGTCTTTGTTGTGTTTGATATTTTATGGGTATTTTCATTATTACATCATTATTTCACTATGAACTCTCTATTGACCAACATTAGTGTTCCAATACTAAGTATATATGTATATATATATATATATATATATATATATATATATATATATATATATATATATATATATATATATATATATATATATATTGTATAGAAAAATAAATGAATTAAATGTTATAACGAATTTACTTTGCCAAGTACATATAACTATATAAAAACTAATTTAATTAATATTCTGTCCCGCGTGTTGGCCGCGCGTGTTGGGGGCCTGACTCACAACCATAAGGTCGTGGGTTCGGGTCTTGCCCGTGGCGGCCATACAAAGGACATATCGGCATATGACCTGAGTAGTTGGTCCGATATATAAGTTAAAAAAACAATTAATATTCTATTAATTTTTAACAGATTTTAAAATATATGTCCGATAAAAATATAAGGCGCAACTGTAATTTTCTGTTATCATTCAGTGTAGTGTGTTGTTATTGATTACAGAATTTAATAGCCGTTGAAAATTATGAGCTACTTCAAAATATTTCAAAAAAGCTTTTGAATATTAAAGATCTATTTAAAAAGTAGATTTCTTGTTTTAATGATAAAAAATATAAGATTATCTAGCTTTTAAGTACCTGACTTTATCAGAAACACTGAATATAGCCATAAATATATAAAGGAGCCAGTGTCAGAAATGTCAACACCTTATTCATTAGCAACCTACTTATCACATGTGTTTAACTGGTTATCAATTTTTACAAAATTGTAACTTTATTTTCTGATAACCGAAATGTCGGATTCTCACGAACTATTTATTCTTGTTAAATAATAAACATTGATAAATTATAAATTTATTTATTTACAGTCTGTCATTTACTAAATATTTATTTACTTGAAGATTTGAAAGAGTATCCTTAGTAATCCTTAGTAAAATAAAATAGTTATTTTTGTATTAAGTGCGCAAAATGAGTGTTTTTTTGTTGCGCGTAAGAATGTTACTTTTAGTCGAGACCGCAGCTCGAGACAATAAAAGTCATTCGATGTGGTTGAAACGAGTATCGTGTGTCAGGATGAGAATATTCTATGAATGTTTCAGGGGTTCGTGCTATTTAATGGGATATAGCGTGATGTTATGTATGTGTATGTATTGGAATAAAATATTTTTCAATAAAATTAAAATTAATATCTGCGTCTATACCATTTAACACAATTCATTTCATTACTGCTAATAGTTATTTGTGTATTAAGAGCGTAAAGTGATTCTTTGTTACTCGAACGCGGTAATTGCAGCGCGAGCGGAAGGCGAGAGCTGCAATAGTATAAGAGAAACAAAGACACTTTACGCTCGTGATACACACATAATTTTTTTCTACGATTGCATCTTAAAATTATTAAGAAACGTATGCGTACTGAAAATAAATTCGTTGTGTCAACTGTCAATATGACAAGTTTCTGTTTAGTTTGTGTCCCTGGTAACTACTGAAATAAGCGCGCGGTTATAATCTTCTTCGCACGTTGCCATTGGATACGCGCGCATTTAACGTCTTTTTCGCGCATTGCCATTGGAGACGCGCAAAAAATATATTTTTCGATTATTCCACAAAAAACGTCAACTTTACGGTGACAAATGAGAGCGTAATTGTCAACTTTTCATAGCTATCGTAGAAAAAATATATTTTTCTACAACTGTTTTTTTCCCTAATATCAATACGCGAAGTACATGATTTTTCATGATTTACATTACAATGACAACACGTATTTTGCACCCTAATGCGCAAAATGAGCAAAATGAGCATTTGGCGCACTGTTTCGCATTCTAGTGCGCAAAATGAGTATTTCGCGCACGCTCCCAAATTATTTGTTGTCAGGTTTCATTAGTTACAACACATCAATAATATCAAATTCATATTATTGTTGATTGTTTTCCTTCAAATAAATCTATAATTATTGTATTATTCTTTATTAACAGTTGTAGAAAAAAATGTTTGAATTTCGTGGGCAAAATTCTTGTTTTTTGACGTGTTCGAATGACTTTTATTCTCTTGATCTGCTTGACATTCTCACGCGCAACAAAAAACACTCATTTTGCGCACTTAATACAAAAATAACTATTTAGAAGTTGATATTACACTAAAAATTGATATTATACTAAAGTGTCTATTGCCCATATATTTCCCAAGAAACAAATCGTACCCGTGACCAGTCAAACATTATTTTCCTACAGGTTTTGTATCTCACTCTAATATGGGATCTCTCGTTTTAACAGAAAAACTGATATAACAGACATGAAGATTGCATAATTTTGAAAGACTTCATGTGATATCAGGCACTTCAGATCATATCTTATTCTAACTCACTGTATGTACAGAGCTAGTCATAACACTCGAACAAATGAAAACAAATGTATAACGTATAATTGTCACATACATATTGTAAACTAGATTTTCATAATAATAACTAAATAAGTTAAATATAACTAACAAAGAATTTTACCCCTAAGCCTTAATCAAAGAATCTAGATAAGTATTTCGAGACCTAAGTTCTCATCCTCAGTAGAAAAAGGAAAAAATCTAGAATTCTAACTTGACCACTGACTTGATTCATAAGTCATGTAATCTTGATTTTTTCCCTTTTCTACTGAGGAGGAGAACTTAGTTCTCGAAATACGTATCTAGATTTTATTCATTTATTAAGGTTAGGGGTTAAATTTTTTATTAGTTAGTTTTTAGTCTTAGATTTCTTACATTTATTTAAGTCAAATATAATATCAAAAATTGATTTAGAAGCATAATTTAATACTCTAATAACAGTTTTCATAGTTCCCGCTGTATACAAAAATATCACTTCAAAATTAAGCGATTAAATCAAATATAAAACATTGCTGTTAAATATTCGATTCGATATTTATTTTAAGGAAAATTTAAAATTTAAATGGCAATGACTCATTCGACTATCAAAGATTGAATTGATATTTATAGTTTCAAATAGTAATGGTATAATAGCATATTATGTAATAAGTTTTCTAAACGTCTCTTTAGTTACGAGTTTTTTTTTTAATACGAGGTGAACGAAGCCTAGAAAGTGTATAAAAATCAAGTATCTTAAGAGTTTGTAAAATTTTTTGAATTATTTAAAAAGTAAGGTTAAGTTACAAAGACAGATGCCTGAAGCTAACTTAATATCTCAAGCCGTGACTAAAACGTTCGAAGCCACAGCTTGACAACATGTAATTAAGATGTTATTTAGCGCCATGGATATCAGTACGTTAAATGACATTTTAATAACGAGAGTAGAAAATAGTTATTCGTGTATTAAGGGTGTAAATAGATTCATTCTTACTCGAACCGAAAGCAAGAGCTGCAATAGTGTAAGAGGAACAAAGACACTTTACACTCGTTATTTACATAATTTTTTCTATGATTGCATCTTAAAATTATTTTTCAACGATTACGAACAATATGACAAGTTTCTATTTAACTATTGAAATAAGCTCGCATTTAATATCTTTTTCGCGCGTTACCATTGAAAACGCGCGCATTTATCGTCTTTTCCGCGCGTTGCTCTTGGAGACGCGCAAAATAGATATTTTTCTATTGTTCCACAGAAAACGTCAACTTTACGATGACAAATGAGAGCATAATTGTCAACTTTTCATAGCAATCGTAGAAAAACGATTTTAAATGCGCGCTTATTTCAATAGTTACCAGCGATACAAAGAAAACAGAAACTTGTCATATTGACAATTGACAGAACGAATTTATTTTCAGTACGGATACGTTTTTAAAAAATTTCAAGATGCAATGAAGAAAAAATTATATGTGTATCGCGAGCGTAAAGTATCTTTGTTCCTCTTACACGATTGCAGCTCTCACCTTCGGCTTGCGTTGTAATTACCGTGGTCGAATAACAAAGAATCACTTTATGCTCTTAATACAGAAGTAACTATTTTGCGCGTTGCCATTGGAAACGCGCGCATTTAATTTAATAACAAAGTTATTTTTCGATTGTTCAACAGAAAAAGTCAACGTTACGATGACAAATAAGAGCGTAATTGTCAACTTTTCATAGCAATCGTAGAAACTATTAATTTTGAAGATTAAAAATCTATAATAATTCATTTTCAGGCTTCAAATATTAATAATAATTGTAAAACTTTTATTTTATATTTCGACCAAAGGTTGTCGCCATTATCAAGGAATTACATTGTAAATTACAATAAAATTTAAACTTAATACATATTTATTAAAATTTAAAGTTAAAGGTTATTTTTAAAAGATTTATGTTCAAGTACATCTCAAAAATCAAATAGTAACTTTATTTTTACTTCCTTGTACGAAGTAAAGGAAGTATTGTAATCGCGAAAATTTTCGGTTCTCAGATTTCAACGGAAATAGGTATTTTGGCCCTCCCTGAATCCATTTTGACTAATTTCGTCATGCCGTCTGTACGTACGTACGTATGTATCTCGCATAACTCAAAAACGGTAAGCCGTAGAAAATTGAAACTTTATATTTAGGACTGTTATAACATCTAGTTGTGCACCTCCCTTTTTGGTCATTATACAACTACCGGAAATGGTACTTTACTTGAAGCCTATAATAGATATTCATGAAAAACTATATTCAAATATAATTTAAATCTTTCCAAATTTGGTATATAAGACTACTATATCAATGGAAATAACATAATAGATTTTGGTTAAAATGGACTAACCGGAAGTGGCCCATTACATGAAGCTGATAACAGTTTTCCTTGAAAAAATGGTATTATTTTAATTTTAGAAATAAATGCTGCAAATAAAAGTTTTAGAGAATTAAATTCTGCGTCTAGCACATTAAGAATTTTTAAATTAGCTTTTTGCATAAGCGAGATATCTAAATTTAAATATTATATATTTTTTGTGTTTTTTAAATTAAGTTTGCTATGGATAGAACAAAAATAAAAAATTAAAGATTTAATGTCAAATATGTGCAATTAAAAAAATATCTACAGTTTAATACGCGTACAAGGAAGTCATGTGGTGTCCACATCAGATTTTTTATACCTAAAGTCTGAAATCTGACTGTTATAGAATTTTAATCTCTACAATAATATCATTCGGCTTTTAAAACTTTTTAAATAACTTCAAATCGGTATAAAATTTAGATGCCCGTATCTTTAATAGCGGCAAAAAAATTTAGTCACTCTTAATCATCATTTATACAAGTGGTCAATTTGTTTCATAGATATGCATATTAAAAATATAAACCTAAGATAAAATGTGGAAAATTCTTAATTAATTAAAAAAATCCTTACTTCCTCCGAAAACATAAACATAAAAGTAATTAATAAAAAATCAATATTAATGATCAACAAGTAAAAATACGACAGATAACCTAGTCAAAAACAAATCATCGTCGCGTGGATCATATTTGCCAGATATGTATTTGTTTCATGTTTGTCAGCGTACATGCACTTGTTTTTTTTATCATTTTGACCTTCCTCAGCCTTTTCGATGTGCGGAATCTTATTATACTGTTATCCGCATTTGATAATAAAATCGCATAAGAATAGGTTCAATGGATTATAAATACAGAAACGGTTTATGTTAATAAATATTTATCTGTGAAAAACATATTTATTTATTGGATAAAAATACTAAGAGATATCAGCGGCTGCATAAAATATTAAATATTACAGTTCTATGGTACGCAGAATAAAATTAAAGAAACTTCCGCAAGCACAAACAAATTAATTTATAGTTATTTTAAAATATGTTTTAAATTAAATTGCTGATTTAGTGACAAAGTCTATCGTTGACGAAATAGATGGCATTGCTGGTTCGACAGAACTTCTCATGTCATTTTACTGTTTGTTAGGGATCTTATTATTATTAGTTATGTTATGTTACTACTGTTTGAATATGACCCATTATTATATTATACCTCAGTTTTCCCGCCATTTGTTTAAATATAATAATATATTAATGAACAATTTTTATAAGATATGTTTTTTCGCACGCGTCCATGTTTACAAAACGAGCAGCCGCAAGCGAGGACAAATGCGATAAAAGTCTTATAAAATGAGTTATTAATACTATTTTCCTATCTTGTGTCTTTTATAGATAGAAACCTGTTTTTAAAAATACGTTTTTCTGTAAAGTTGGCTTTTTTTCATATATAAGAAAATAAACAATTGTAGACCACAAATGTATTTTTTACGTTTTTGTTTAATTTGTTTTGTTTTCTTAGTTACCTACATACAGAAATTTTATAATTACAAATTTTAATAATCAATTAACCTCAATTTCTAATCATAGAAAAAATGTGTATTAGGATTTTTAAATAAAAATGAGTTCATAGTGGTGAAAATTGGAACTACATTTTGATACGAACCTAATAACTAAGTACTTAAAAAATAAATAAAAATGAATGATAATGGAAGTAATAATTATAATAAAGAAGGTATGAAAACTACTAATAACTAAAAAAACTAATTTCGACTAAGAAAAGTCAAACTATTAAAAGAAACTATAAACTATATACTTAAGTTTGTAATTAAAAGATAAACAATAAATAAAACTAATACTAAAATTACAACTAGCGACAACACAGATATAAATAAAAGAAAAAACAAAGATATAGAAGTGGCAACAATGGTAAGCTTATGTAAACTAATTGAAATAGTATCTTTTTCTCAAGTTTGACATCGTGATCAACGCCATGTTTTTACAGTTAATATTCAATTACATATGGTTGAAAATTGTAGCCCTCGTTCCGCTCGTGCTTCAATCTCTAGCCTCGGTCTACGAAGAGTTACTTTCAACCCTTGATATACAAAAAACTATTATATAAAAATAAATAAAGAAAATTAGCACATTTTCCCCATTATTTTTTTACATACTTATGTATGTTTAAAAATAATTTAACACAATTGCAGTTAGACACTGTATAGTAAAACCTGAAAATGAAGAAAAAAAGATGAGGAAGGAAGGGAGTATCTCCCTGCGCTTGTTTTTGAAACTGAATTCCATGCAATTGCAGTTGAACACTCTATAGTAAAAACAGAAAATAAGTCAAAAAGATAAGAAAGGAAGATGAACTACACATAATTGCAGCTAAACACTCGAAAAATCTAACCAATGAATCTAAAATCAAGAATCATACGCTTGTCCTTATTATTATTATTATTATTATTTTATTGCACATATTTGACGTAATTTGACATTGATATATATTTTTTTATTTTTTTCTTATTTTTTGTTCTAATCCATAGCAAACTTAATTACAAAAAACAAAATATATATAATTTTTAAATATAAAAAATAAATAAATAAATAAATATATCATCACGCCTTTTACCCATTACTGGGTGTGGCACTCTGCCTAAGCAGATCTCGGTAAGTGATATATTTTGTCGCGTGAAATGCGGTTACCAGCCGTCAAATCACGGCTCTCAAAGATATTAGTGGAGAGGGAGCCACAGGGGTAAATTTTTAAATTGGTGAAAATTTACCTACAAAAGGCTAATTTAATAATTCTTAATGTGCTAGACGCAGAATTTAATTCTCTAAAACTTTTATTTACAGCATTTATTTCTAAAATCAAAATAATACCATTTTTTTCAAGAAAAACTGTTAGCAGATTCACGTAATGTATCACTTCCGGTTAGTCCATTTTATCAAAATCTATTATGTTATTCCCATTGATATTGTAGTCTTATATACCAAATTTGAAATCTTTTGGATTATATTTGAATATAGTTTTTCATTAAAATCTATTATAGGCTTCAAGTAAAGTACCACTGCCGGAAATTATATAATGATCAAAAAGGGAGGTGCACAACTAGATGTTATAACAGTCCTAAATACAAAATCTCAACTTTTTACGGATTACCGTTTTTGAGTTATGCGAAATACATACGTACGTACATACATACGTACGTACAGAAGTCACGACGAAATTAGTCAAAATGGATTCAGGGATGGACAAAATGAATATTTCCGCTGAAATCTTCGAAGTAAAAATACGTGTTTGTAATTTTGTCATCGAATGCTTCGTTCTCGAGATATTTAAGCTTGCCCAGTTTTTTTGGACAGCATGTATATAGACTAAGCTATACTTAACATACTTATTAAAATGTATTAAGAGGCATTAATTGCAAAATTTTGCGCAACAATTCTTGAAGATCAAAAAAAGATAATGCATATAATTTTACAAGAATTATATCTATTCACGGTTGATACGTTATCTGTTCTGATAAAGGATAAAGATCTAAATTTATGAAGGTCATCTTAAGATAAAAATAATTGATATCATTTAATACCGTTACTGTACGAGCGCAAATAATACTTTAGCAATTTAATGATTTATTACACTTCATCTTTTTGAATGGTTTTAAATACTATTTTGAGACACTGTTTCCAAGTATAAGAAGAACGATTGCATAGATAGATGTCACATACGAGTATATTGGCATTACTAAAATAGAACCGATTTGACACATAGTCGGACCGAAATAAATCTGATACGGGCACAATATTTCATTCAGAAAAAATATTATGAATTAAATTAGCATATATACATTGAATCTTTATATATACAGGGTGAGTCTGAGAAGACGCCCCCCCACCCTTTAACTTTTTTATTATGAGTAATAGAAAAAAATGGTTCATATGAAAGTTTTATTATTTTAAATATACTATTTGACGGCAGATGTAGATATTTTTTATAAAGTCAGGTTTACAAGATACGACTATCAACTTTTATTTTTTAAATAGCAACCTATAATTATTTTACTAAAATAAAAACCGTCATTTTTTTCTCTTTTCAACGGTGTATTAGTTTTTATTAATGTATCTGAAAAAATTCGAGAAAATTGAGAAATACTAGAAATAATTTTTATACAAATATTATAGGTGGCTATGTGAAAATAAACAAAATGTAACAGTGTTATACAACTTAACAAACTAAAGCAACAAATTCAGTAACAAAAACAACTTAAAACAAATTATTTTCACATAGCCACCTATAATATTTGTATAAAAATTATTTCTAGTATTTCTCAATTTTCTTATTTTTCTCGAATTTTTTCAGATACATTAATAAAAACTAATACACAGTTGAAAAGAGAAAAAAATGGTGGTTTTTATTTTAGTAAAATAATTATAGGTTGCTATTTAAAAAATAAAAGTTGATAGTCGTATCTTGTAAACCTGACTTTATAAAAAATATCTACATCTGCCATCAAATAGTATATTTAAAATAATAAAACTTTCATATGAACCATTTTTTTCTATTACTCATAATAAAAAAGTTAAGGGGGGGGGCGTCTTCCCAGACTCACCCTGCATATATATATATTTATAAATTTTATAAATAAATATATCATCACGCCTTTAACCCATTACTGGGTGTGGCACTCTGCCTAAGCGGATCTCGATAAGTGATATATTTTTTCGCGGGTAGTGCAGTTACCAGCCGTGAAATAACTCCCCCCAAAGATATTAGTGGGGGAGGAGCCACAGGGGTAGATTTAAATTGATGAAAATTGTTTGTCGGCTGTGAGGGTCGAACCAGAGTTCTCAAGATCCACAGGTCGACTCGATGCCACTGAGCCACCTACCCCATAATGAATTAATTTTATCGTTTATTAATTTCTATTCATTACTGTAATCTATCAATCCAGTGGCATGAAAAATATTTGTTTCAAGTAGGTAATGTAAATTTTAATAACAACATTTGAATAATTTAAAAAAATCTAATTTTGAGTTGTTGATATCTGTCTATAAGGGTGTCCCACGGAATCTGTGCCATGTGTAAGATGGGTAATAAGTATTTCACTACTATTGTTTTATGATTACTATATAGGAAATGTTTCAAATAAAAGATAATTCAATTTTGCATCTAAATAAATGAACACAATTCATTTTACATATTTCATTACTGAAAAATTTATTTTAAAAGTTATCGAAAATTAATCTGAATAGTCATGAAATTGAAAAACAAATTTTTAAAGAAATCAGTGAAAAACTTTTTGCTATATTATTCGCTTATAGCACAGATTTCTTTTGTTATCGAATTTCAAGTATTTAAGGTTAGAATATAAATAAATAAATAAATATATCATCACGCCTTTTACCCATTACTGGGTGTGGCACTCTGCCTAAGCAGATTTCGGTAAGTGATATATTTTGTCACGTGAAGTGCGGTTACCAGCCGTCAAATCACGGCCCTCAAAGATATTAGTGGAGAGGGAGCCACAGGGGTAAATTTTTAAATTGGTGAAAATTGTTTGTCGGCTGTGGGGATCGAACCAGGGTTCTCAAGATCCACAGGCCGACTCGATACCACTGAGCCATCTTTTGGAAAACAAAAATGCGCGCAAATAGGGGATGGGAAAGCTTCTATTTGGATATCTGTCTTGGTATTCTCTGGACGCATAACGGGCATTACCATTACATAATCCATAAATAAAAATCATATCTGCATATTCAGCAGTACTATAACCATCCATTATGAAACAATAATACAATAAAAAGTACAACAATTTTTAGTTAAGACAAATAAGGTATGACTTTTCAATAAAATTCTTGTTTTCCGAAAGTATCTTGACTACAAAAATTTGAAAATTTCGTGTTATTTATAGAACTTCAACCTCTTGTATTTTGGTAACTAGAAGGAATAGGACCTATGTTTATATGACATTTTTTGCTCAAAATAACCTCAGGAATAAGCTGTTAAAGTTTGTTACACTAGTCCTGAAACACCCTGTATAAGTAGAACAAATACCAAAATCAAGAGAATTTTCAGATTTATTTCATATTTTTATTCCAAACTTGTTATATCGTTTATAAAAAGTCAAAATACAAAAGAATATTATACTTTATTCATTTAATTCAGTACTTACATAGTTGTATAATGTAAGCAAATACTCGTATAGAAATATCATCAATGACACCTGAAGCGGCATATAACTAGGGATGAAAGTAATGGTGATATATGTTGATACTGTTATTAAGTATTGATACTACGCCAACTATCGCAAAAACAAGTATTGATACTTTAAAGTATCGGTATTGAAAAAAAACTTTTTAGTATTTATGGGGTAGGGTAGTGGTATCGAGTTAGCCTGTGGATTTTGAGAACCCTGGTTCGATTCCCACAACTGACAGACAATTTTCACCAATTTAAATCTACCCCTGTGGATCCCATCCACTAATATCTTTGAGGACCGTGATTTGACGGCTGGTAACCGCACTTCACGCGAAGAAATATATCAATTACCGAGATCTGCTTAGGCAGAGTGCCACACCCAGTAATGGGTTAATGACGTAATGATAAATTTATATTTATTTCTTTAAATACATATCGTGGAATTAAACAAAATAGATAACGAGATTTTATTAAAAAAATAGTTACATAAATAGCTAACTTTTCAGTAGTGTAGAAAAGTATCCTAGTGAAATTCTAAAAACATCTCGAAATAAATATTAATATTGATAAATCGTTTAAATAAAAGTTTAGAGTACTAAATATTATCGATATTTTATTGGTATTGGCAGCATTCAGCATCTCTACATATACAGGATGGTGAATCGAATTGCGCACCATAGCGTTTTCAATGCTATTTTTGAAATGTTCAATTATTGGCTTCCCTAATTATTTTATGCAAAAAAGCTTCAAATAAAAGTTTTAGGGCATAAATTTCTGCATCTAAATCAATAAACATAATTTCTATTACATGCTTTGTAACGACAGAAATTAAATATTAATATGTCGAAAGTTGTGTTGAAAATACAGACAGCTATGGAATTGAACAAAAAATAAATAAATGCTTCGCGTTTTATCTGTCAAAACGACAACGTTGGACATTTTATTTGTCAATCGTTGACGTTAAAACGCCTAGCATTTCTATATTTTATTGTTCAATTTCATGGCTGTCTATATTTTCAACACAACTTTCCACATTTTAATATTTAATTTCTGTCGTTACGAACCATGTAATAAAAATTATGTTTATTGATTTAGATGCAGAAATTTATGCCCTAAAACTTTTATTTGAAGCTTTTTTGCGTAAAATAATTAGGGAAGCCAATAATTGAACATTTGAAAAATAGCATTGAAAACGCTATGGTGCTCAATTCGATTCACCATCCTGTATAACCCAGGCAGCTGAGTCCGCTTAATAAATAAATAAATATATCATCCCGCCTTTTACCCATTACTGGCCGTAGCAGATCTCGGTAAGTAATATATTTCTTCGCGTGAAGTGCGGTCACCAACCGTCAAATCATGCCCCTCAAATATGTTAGTGGAGGGGAAGCCACAGGGGTAGATTTAAATTGTTGAAAATTGTTTATCGGCTGTGGGGATCGAACCAGGGTTCTCAAGATCCACAGGCCGACTCGATACTACTGAGCCACCTCGATATTTTTTGTTTGTTTGTCCGATAAATTTATGAGATTGGAATATCGGCCCATAACCTTATTTTTGCGATTACTAAATGAATAAAATAGAAGTTGTTCATTGCCTTACATTTATATTTTTAATCGCCACAACACTTATTTGAAGCAACTTTGCAACATTGGGTATATGGCCCCATAGTTGTAATACAAATTGAGGCTTAATTTGAATTTAATTTTAGAAATTATGGCTGCTAGTAAGAGCTTTATTCTAACTTGATTTTAACTAAAACTTAGCAATATAAATGCTGATAACACTGTTCATAATGACACAAATATATTGAGATTAATCATATGACTTACCTTACACAAAATTCATCCAAAATTTAATATTTTTATAATGTTTTATTACATTAGATATAAGTAATTATTTTTCTATAGTATTATTTTATTGTAATGAATATTGACAGCTAACGTAAATAATTTGCATTTTGTTTGTAACCAAGAAGAATGATTTACAACAATGCTATATTTAAATTTCTGTTGCACGGTTTTAGCTAAAACCAAGTTAGAATCGAACTCTTACGAGTACTACTAGTCAATATGTCAACCATTTAAAATAGAGCTTAAAGTTTGTGGCTTGTTGCGTGAGCAATTGTGTATAAAATTTTTATTTAAAAATTGAACAAAAAAATACCATAATTAGAGATTATTTCTTAATTGTTACATATGAAAATGGAAAAAATAAATTTATAATCTAAACAATAATATTAACCTTTTGATTCATTCTTCTAGGTCTTATATCGCGTTGTAGTTTTGTTTTAATATTTATACAACATTTCGAAAGCCTTGTGCTGTCTTCATCAAGTTAAAAATAATAATAATTCAAATCATGTATAAAAACTTTATAGAGAAGCGTCACTTTTATCGTTTGGCACCCGATAAACAGAGGAGAACTATTTGCAAGTTTATTTACGGTCATTACCTTGGAAACAGCGAATATACGTGTAAATGTCATAATTTTAATAAAATTCTTCTAGGTGTATTTTGTAACAGACTATTAATTCTTAACGTCTGTTATAATTGTTATATACTAACAATAACCGATACTAAATACAAAATGAAAATTACAGATTCTATGTTATGTTGTCATTGGTTACACAGTGTCCGTCAGTATGGTGGTGTGGATAGCGTTATGGAATTCGAATTCGGAGATCCCAAGTTCGAATCGTCCATCAATTTGGTAAATTATTTTAATAAATAACATTCTAGATTACTTTCTTTCTACGCAAATATTTATTTTCTTCACTCAAACTTGGTTGCATTGTAATTTCACAATAAACAAAATTTCTGTACCTTCAGTGTCGCGACCAGGTTCTAGCAAACAACATTTGATTTGTTAAAAATCACAGGGGTAAAACAAGTAAATCCTATTTAGCCGCATGGTTTAGTTTACTAGCATGGCTGTATTAAAATGTATTATTGTGATACAGGTTAAAAAAAGGAATCTAAGTGATTTGTATCAAATGTTAGTTTGATATTCAATAAGAAAACACTCACCTTGTTGTGACATAAAATACTTAAATTGATAGAAATTAAAATTGTTACCCTGGAAGTTGTTTACATGGATATTTTATTGAAAAATATTCATAAATTATATTTTTGTTTAAAATTTCTTCGCAAAAGCTTTAAAAAATATTTTGCTCTATCTTATAAACTTATTTGATTAATTAGCGTTTTATTCTTTGATCTTGAATGTACAAGATGTTCAAAAAGTTTGGAAACGCTTAAATATCTCGAGAACGAAGCATTCGAAGATACAAAACACATGTTTTTTTTATTTTTCTATTGAGGCATGATATGCAAACATACTCCCCACCCCCTTGTAGGCGGGGAGAGAGTTAATTTCAAAAATTGAGGAAAGAAAATATTTTTTAAGATGAAGAAAACGATAAAAAGTTATCGTTTCTCAAAAATTTTTATCGTTTTTTTGTACCACAAAAATATTTTCTGATTTCGTAATTGTACTCCAACTCCTATCACCCTCCCAACCCCTTGAGAGTGTAAAGAGGGAAAATTGCACATTTTCGAAGATGCGATCATTTTTTATCGTTTTTTTTTCACCATTAAAATATTTATCGTTTCTCAAAAAATTGTAACCATGGGGTTAAATAAAAATATATGCAGACCACAGAGTTACTTGATCACCTTCTAAAATAAAGACAATGACGTTATTCATAAAAGAATTAAAAAAATTTATATTGAATTAATGACGTTAACGTGTTTATATTAGAGATGGGCGAATATCATCCGCGAATAGTCGAATGCCGCGAATATTGACATTATTCGATATTCGAGATTTTCGAATATTAACGTCAGTATAGCGAACATTCGAATACCTCGAATATCGCGTCATATGTTGACCTCAATTTTTGACTATGTTTTTCTTTATCATTTGTACATAAACTTAAAACTATTACAATACTATTATTAGTTATTAATAACAAAGATATTTTGATTCAAAACCATGAAGACGTACCATATTTCAAATTTGTTTTTCGCCAACATCAGCCCGTACGTTTCACCTTAAATTTGAAGTTTTCGTCTTTTTATTTTTTGTTAGTACTTTTTGTTTTAATTTTATTTTATCTTAAAAATTTCATTCAAATAATGAAAAGGACATAATTAATTATTAATAATAAATAAATTAACTTTTAGGAGTATTCTAATATTCGAGTACCTCGAATATTCGAGATCTGATTAATATTCGTATTCGATATTCGAATTCGAGAAATTTGATATTCGCCCATCTCTAGTTTATATTCTCAAACCAGTAAACTATTGAACAAACCACGGATGTTATGAGTCATAACAGACCTTAGATGTCATACTGGCATCTGCGGCTGTAATGATACTCATAACATTCCTAGGTATGTTAATAGCTATAAATACATTTACTATGAAAGTAAATTTATTTTGTCCTTTATAAAACCGAGCATTAAACTTTAAAATAATATAAATATTTAACTCAAAGATATTCTTTTAGAGTGCTATTACATTTTCTTAATCAATCGAAGGGACCTGACAAAAAAAATTAAGTTATTAAACATTTCGATTCGTTATTTTGTCTTTTCTATTATAATGTGCAAATAAATTAATCCTTATCCATGATTTTTAAGTATAATATTAGATAAAACTTCATAATATTATATGTATTACGTGTCGAATAAAATGATTTCTTATAAAAGAAAGGAATTGTCAACATTTAAGATCAAACATTGATTAGCGAAAACTGATGTATTATAACGTGCAAGAAAAGAATTATATGAAAAATTATATTGTTTTGAAATGATAGGAACACGTGCCATTGACAAGAAAAAACACTTTATTTTTAACACATCTTTTCATAATATGTTGTTATATCAGCACGATAAAATAATCTGTTGCAACTCAAGAATGTCAATCACGATTTTTGATAAAAATTATAAACATGGTCAAGTGGTTTTAGGCACGAATTAGAACAGTAAAGTGTTATTAATAAATAATTAAATATTTATCATGTCTTAAAAACTTCATTTGCATTTTAACATATTATTTGTACACATTTCCTTAACTTTAATTTCAATGTCAGTTTGGACGTTTGTCTTTTTTCATTAAAATGGAAAAAAGTACTCATGTCTTAGAAAGTAAACTGCTTACTAATTTATGACGTAACAATACACTGTTTTATATCTTTTTACTTCCTTGTACGAAGTAAAGGAAGTATTGTAATCGCGAACATTTTCAGTTTTGAGATTTCAGTGGAAATATCCATTTTGACCATCCCTGAAATCATTTTGACTAATTTCATCGTGACGTCTGTACGTACGTATGTATCTCGCATAACTCAAAATTTTGTATTTAGGACTGCTATAACATCTAGTAGTGCATCTACCTTTTTAGTCATTATATAACTTCTGGAAGTGGTACTTTACTTGAAACCTATAATAGAGTTTAATGAAAAACTATATTAAAACATAATCCAAAAGTTTTCAAATTTGGTATATAAGACTACTATATCAATGGAAATAACATAATAGGTTTTGGTTAAAATGGACTAACCGGAAGTGATACATTACATGAAGCTGCTTAGAGTTTTTCTTGAAAAAAACGGTATTATTTTAATTTAGAAATAAATGCTACAAATAAAAGTTTTAGAGAATTAAATTCTGCGTCTAGCACATTAAGAATTATTAAATTAGCCTTTTGTATAAGCGAGATATCTAAATTAAAAATTATATATTTCTTGTTTTTTGTAGTAACAAATAAATAAAAAATTTAATGTCAATGTAAATTACGTCAAATATGTACAATAAAAAATAAAGGTATAGTATAATACGCGTACAAGGAAGTCATGTGGTGTCCACATCAGATTTTTTACGATCATTGAAATTTGAAATGCTTTTTTTGCGACACGAAAATGTTAGTATGCTTAACTAGACTTAAACAATTACTCGAGGGCGCTAAATACATTTCGCGTGTAATATTTTATATACAACTGAACTATAATATGTAACAAGCACAAAATAATTATTTGTACAACTGTTAAAAAATTTTAGTATTCAAAGCTAATTAGTAATTATAATAATTAGTAGTCATTGTTTGTCATATGTCAAATATCGCTAGCGTTTACTCTGACAAAATTAATATATTAATTGTAAGTACTAAGTGAAATGTACAATATTCATACTTTTCAATTACTATTAATACAATAGATACATTATTTTGTCTCTATCGACTATCGGTACCTAGGATTTGATATATTTTTTCACAATAATAATTTAACTGTCAAATAAAATTTTGTAAAACTAGTGTTTAAAATATGGAGGTGACAATAAGTTGTTTAAAAATGCGCAGATCTTCATTGCTTCATTTTTAGATTATTTTTGTTCGTTCAACTGTCTTTTAAAACATCTTTACAAATGCCATTTCTTAATTCACTTATTGATTTAATTTATAAGACGTTTTCTGTGGAATAATCGAAAAATATCTTTGTAAGATGTTAAATGTGAGCGTTTCCAATGGCGACGCGCGAAAAAGATTAAATGCGCGCTTATCTCAATAGTTACCAGGGATACAAACAAAACAGAAACTTGTCATATTGATAGTTGGCAGAACGAACTTAATGTCAGTACGTATACTTTTTTTTAATAATTTTAAGATGCAATCGTAGAAAAAATTATGTGTGTGTCACGAGCGTAAAGTGTCTTTGTTCCTCTTACATTATTGCAGCTCTCGCCTTCGGCTCGCGCTGCAATTACCGTGCTCGAGTAACAAAGAATCACTTTACGCTCTTAATACACAAATAACTATTTATTGATAGTTATATTTTCACTACAATAAAATTAGCCCTTCACTTCTTTGGGGACCGTGATTTGACGACCAGTAATCGCACTTCATGTGAAAAATATATCACTTACCAAGATCTGCAACTGGGAGTACCAAACCCAGTAATAGGTAGAGGGCGTGATGATATATTTATTTTATTTTTTAAATACCTAGAACATTATATTGTAAATAAATAAATATATCATCACGCCTTTTACCCATTACTGGATGTCTCATTAGAAAGCGTGTATAAAATGGAAAACAAGCTCAAGTTAATGCTCCACTCGCTCAAGTTTGACAATGTATAATATTTCATTAATCCTACAACAATTTAGTATTTTACACTACAAGAAATTATTTAATTTTTAATTATTTTTTTTTTCAAATAATATCGAAGGTCGTTGCAGATTCATTATTTCACTGTCATTTTTTATATTTAGGACCAACAACAATAATCACTTTTCGTACGCAAATGAGTGCGGAAAGATCTCACTTTCAACACTTTTATTTAAAACAACTTCTATAAAATATTGTTGGAATATTTGGCAGCAAAATAAATTCACATTATATTTGATGCAGTTTTGGCTTGTACCTGCCGTAATATTGTAATTACATAATCTCAGTTTCGAAATTGGTTTTGTGTTTCTTTAGTAGTGATTTTAATCAAATTTTGTTGGGTTTTTTTAGGTTTATTATTATTATTATAATTGTTTTTTTCTTTTTTTTTTTTTGGCTTCTTTGGCGGACCAACTACTCAGGTCATATGGCGCCATTACGCCCTGATCCGCGTTTTTAGGTCTATTTAGTCAACAGCAACGCAGGTTTCTCGGGACGGTCACCCATCCAAATTCACCCCGCGCGCAACGTTGGTTAACTCGCGTTATCGCTTGGATCAGTATCAACGAGTTATGCCATGGCCGTTGACATTATAATTGTTATTAATATTATTATTATTACGTGGATAACTCGGTGACAACGCGCCAGACTGTAAACTTAAGAATCCAAGTTCGAGTCAAACTTATTTTCACTACATTCAAATTATTCCTATTGGCTTCACTAACATAGTTGGGGCCCGTGATTTGAAAGCTGGTAACCCCATTTTGCACGTATAGATATATTATACTTATTGATATCTGCTTCGGCAGAATGCCACACTCAATAATAGGTAAAAAGGTTTAATGAAAAGTTTTTATTTATATCATATTTATACAATTCTATAAGTTCGTTCAAAATTTGATAAAATCATTTATCTTAGTTCCATGGCGATCTTTTCTTGTACAAATCATTTTACCAAAACATTATTCATTTTACAGAAAATAATATTTTAAATCCTCAAAAATTGAAGAATTGTAAAATAAAATAATAAATATATCATCACGCCTTTTACCCATTACTGGGTGTGGCATTCTGTCGTTGCAGATCTCGGTGAATGATATATTTCTTCGCGTGAAGTGCTGTCACCAACCGTCAAATCATGCTCCCCAAAGATGTGTAGGAGGAGTCACAGGGGTAGATTTAAATTGGTGAAAATTGTTTGTCGACTGTGGAGATCGAACCAGAGTTCTCAAGATCCACAGATCGACTTGATACCACTGAGCCACCTAGAATTGTCATATATTATTATAACCGTTAAAAAAGTCGCTTGATTCGGTTCGTGATTCATCATACTTTGGCGATCCGGTTTTAATTCCGCTTAAAAGTCATTAAATTTTCAAACGAAAACAAATAACATTTATGTTACGCTATAAACACATTTATTTAATGCACATGCATAATTTTACCGGTTCGAACCGGTTTATGTATTAGATTACATTAAATTTACAAATTTCACGAGATCGGTTTGGTTCGGATTCATGGTTAAAAAAATCCGGTTCGGTTCAATTTTAGTTCAAATTGCGGCTCAATTTGCAACCCTGATTATAATATATTATATTACTTAAACCTAATCGCACTTCATGTACAAAAAAATTATCGAGAATGTCTCATTCGAATGATACAATGGCGTCGTATTATATTTATATGATTTATTTCCCCTATGATACGAGGCTAGTTTTGATAAAATGAACAGAAAATATAGGTATTCACATTAAACACTGTTTTCTGTAAAATAATATATATTGAAGAATCATTTATTATTTTAAAGTAAGATTTTCATAGAAATGATAACTATTAAAACCATTCAAAATTTGAAAAACAGCAGAAATTTCTTATCATCTTCAGAGTATCTCACGATAACAACATCTTGAAGATGTTTGCCCCCACTCCACTTGACGATGTTGTTGGCTTCACCTCGCGTTTGAAGCAGTTTGCGTTTGCCAGCGGTTCGTTTGACTCGTTCACGTTGATGATTTAGTTTTTAGTTAGTATATTTTAATATGCCGATCACTACGAGCCTTTCTAGTCCTGGTGAGGTTTCTGTATCTGACAGCGAAGTTGAAGGAACAGATTATTTGTTATCGTCCACAATGAGATTGGATGACGCGTTCTTTCAAATTTTAGGTGAGTGATTATTTTCTAAACTTGCTTTTATAATAAGTCACAAAGTCAATACATAATTTTTAGTTGTGCGTTTTAGTTTTCGTAAATATACAAAATAATTCATGATACTGTAGCTAAATTAGAAATGATTGTAACAATATTTGTATGTACGTGAACATAATTGTTATTGTTGCTTCTAAACAAGTATTTATCTTGTAACTGTCTTTCAAACATGCTTTAGTGTTTAGCTAAATTATATATTGCTTCTTAAAGATTTTCTGTAAAAACAGTGACCATGGCTACATGAAAAAATTAAAAGTTTATATTTATTTTCGTTCCATTCATTCTTGTTCATAATAACTAATAACAAAAGAAAATTGCAACGGCAATTATGTTTTGCATATTTTATACTGTAGTTCTGCATTAACTAACCGAGTTTCACTATTCTTAAAGTGCGAGTAAAATGAGTTATAAGAAAAATTCTGTTGCACTGAAGTAATTACTATTAAAAGATATATTAAGTATTTATACTGAACAAAACAGACTTAAATTCTGAACAGTTAATTACGTGCCAAAGAAATAAACTAGAGCAATATTTGGATGCAAGTTAAAGCTAGACTAACCTCAATTTACGTAACTGTTGATTAAGTTGCCTAACTATCATCAGTTCAGTTAAAGAACAATAACATTTGAATATTCAGTTCCCATGCGCGCATTTGATTATTCATTCGACACATGTCATCAAAAAAATAAAAATTTTAAATTATATTATAGTCAGTAAGGTTGAGAATGTTTATATGCAAATTAATGTTATCGTTTATACTTGTTATTGGAATATATTTGCTTAGTTTTACTTTACTTTATTTTTGTACATTTTTAATTTTCTTAACTCTTTATTATTAATAATTAATACCATTTATAAAACATTTTTTTTAAATGCACAGAATGTAATCAACTATATATATTTGGAAATACAGTATACGACATTGAAGTCAAATCATTCAGTCACTCAGAATTTATTAAATTCAAATATTCATTTTAAAAAATAATGCACTCAACTGGGACTTGAACCCAGGACCTTCCGATTATTAGTCAGAAGCGCTATTCACAGCATATAATGATATTAAAAGTGCACATCTTTCTAACCTATTGGAAATATTAAAAAATGCTAAAAATTTAAGCGATAGAATACATAGCTTCCCGTATTTTTTATTTGAACTTATTTTTATCTAATTTTATTTACGAATATTTGTCAGCACATTTTTCATGACAACATATGCAATAAATTTTGTATATACTTTACGTTAGGTAGCTGTAATAATAAAATATGTTCTATGTTTTAACGGTTGGGCGTATTTCACAGCAAAATATGTCATAACCGAGATATGCACTTCAGGTCTGCCACATTTATTTTAGCATTTGACAAGTTGCATAGATTTTATTTTAGTACAATTTTAGCCTTCTTTAAATATCGATACTAGTATTTTACAGCAATACTTAGTTACCTATTCATATAATAGTACATTTCAATTATTTATTATTCACAAGTACTTCATAATAAGGTTTCAAAAGAACTGTCAAAAATATTTGGTTTCAACTGTTTTTACCAGCCAAAAACGGATCTCAACTTATTCTAACCTATATAAAATGAAACTCAACGTGATAGGTTAGTTCGGATAAAAGTCAAATTAGATCTGAACCTGTTACATAAATAAATCTCAAATATTTGTTAAGAATTTGACATTGAGGAACAGCCAAATTATTTATACTGACAGAATATAACAGATAGTGACATGGAATCATTGAAATCTGTACAAGCCCTTCGAAAACTCACATACAGTAATGTTACACAATCATACATACTTTCTTTATTGCTGTAAATTTCGTTATAAATTAAAAATTAGTTGGTAGGTGGTAGGTGTAGCTAGTAATTATATAATTCCAATTTAATTGTTTTTTTTTGTTTGATTTTTAAGAAACATAGTATTATTTGATAATTATAAATTATGGTTTTGAAATACCAAATACGTTACTTGTTATTTAATATTAATTCTAATATTTGTGGACTTATCAAAATATTTCAAAAATACGGCAGTATATTATGATTTGTAAAAAATAAATATTATCATAAAGATATCGCTCTTCTTATCAAAGTCAAATAGTTATTGATAACTAGAAATACCTAATTAAATTTATTTCTTTTTAGTACCTGACAAATAACATTGAATAATATTTTAGAAAAGATATATAAATTTAAAGTACTTTTAGTACTAAATAAATAAATAAATATATCATCACGCCTTTTACCCATTATTGGGTATGGCACTCTGCCTAAGCAGATATCTATAAGTGATATAGTTTCGCGTGAAGTGCGATTACCAGCCGTCAAATTACGCCCCCCAAAGATATTAGTGGAGGGGTAGTTACAGGGATCGATTTATAATAATAAATAAATAAATATATCATCACGCCTTTCACCCATTACTAGGTGTGGCACTGTTCCTAAGCAGATCTCGGTAAGTGATATATTTTTTCGCGTGAAGTGCGGTTATCAGCCGTCAAATCACGGTTCAAAAGATATTAGTGGAGAGGGAATCACAAGAGTAGATTTAAATTGGTGACAATTGTTTGTCGACTGTGGGGATCGAACTAGGGTTCTCAAGATCCACAGGCCGACTCAATGCCACTGAGCCATACTTTTAATACTAATTTCCAAAAATAGATTTCAAAAGAGTTTAGTTAGATTTCAAAGATCATAATTAAAATTATTCATATTAATGCTAATATTTAATTTGATAAAAAATTAGTAAAATGTAAATACGTCTTTTAAAAAATATATTTTTACTGGTTTTGCGTCAATCAACAATGACCTACCTTTATATTTTTTGCATATGATATCCCAACTTCCCAACCAGTCTCAGAGATTGTAAAACTATTAAAAACAAAAAACAACATTGACGTCATTACTTGTTCATTATAATTTTGACGCAATATCATATTTTAGTTTTAAAAAAGGAAGCAGGAAATTTTCACCAAGATAATTTTTACCTATCTGATAATAATTCTGGTTACTTTATGATTATTGTTTACACTTTATCCCTAGTACTGATTTTACATATTTTGCAGCTAACAAATAAAGAAAATTATAATAATATTTATTGTATTTTAGGCAGAATTAGACACTATTTTAATACTTCTTAAGGTTTTATTTATAAAAATAAAATAAATATACCATCACGCCTTTTACCCATTACTAGCTGTGGCACTCTGCCGTAGCAGATGTTGGTAAGTGATATATTCCTTCGATTGAAGTGCGGTTACCAGCCGTTAAATCACAGCCCCAAAAGATGTTAGTGGAGGGGGCACCACAGGAGTAGATTTAATTTGGGGAAAATTATTTGTCGGCTGTGGGGATCGAACCAACTCCCAAAGACGTTAGTTTAACACTTTAGACTTTAGGTATATATTTTAGTATATAGGATTCGTATATAATTTTACAAAAAAATATATTCAATTATTAAAAATACGTAAAGTATGTTTTTTATGGTCAATTGCACCAACAAAAGTTAAGTTTTAACTTGATTTAAATAAATAAAAGCAAAGCGAAGTTACATGCTTCATGGCATAATTAACATTGCTTTTATTTATTTAAACCAAATTAAAAACTAAATTTTTGGCAATGTAACACTAGTATGGGGTAGGTGGCACAGTGGTATCGAGTCGGCCTGTGGATCTTGAGAACCCTGGTTCGATCCCCACAACAACAAACAATTTCCACCAATTTAAAATCTACTCCTGTGACTCCCCCTTCACTAATATCTTTGGGGGCCGTTATTTGACGGCTGGTAACTATATCACTTACCGAGATCTGCTTAGGCAGAGTGATACACCCAGTAATGGGTAAAAGGCGTGATGATATATTTATTTATTATTTATTTTATGCAACACTAGTCTTTAATTAATATGTAGTTATTTACGTAATCTGAAAGTGATATTTGCAGGGTGTGTTATGCACAAAAAAAATTTGCGACCATCGTAACAAATTATTTATGAATTGACACACAAATGAAAAATATTTGCACAAAATAAACATTTTTTGATCTTTTGCAATTAAGGGATCGACAAAGTTTTGACGAACCTCTTGTCATACTTGCTGATCTAGATCAGTAAGGACCAATTTTCTGAACAGCCGCGAAAAAATAATTTTAAATTCATTAAATAGAAATAAAATAAAATCGACAATTTACTTACATAAAATTGCTATTTATAAAACTAGTAAGGAAATGAAGGTTATTACCTTACGCATGTAAACACATGTAAGGTAATAACCGAGTTTTCTTACGTGTTGCATACAATATTTTTTTTACTTCCGTTCTAATAAATACGAAAGAGCGTTTTTGAAATTATGAAATTTTGACATACTAATGACAGTTATAAATTCAAAAAATAAAAGAATAACACATCAGAATTCGTCTACCAAGATATCTTAATTTTTTTGTGTTGCTATGTTACCTCATTATTTCACTAGTTAAATAATGAAGTTCATTACCCACAGCCGACAAACAATTTTCACCAATTTAAAAAATCTACCCTTGTGGCTCCTCCTCCACTAATATCTTTGGAGACCGTGACGGCTGGTAACCGCGCTTCACGCAAAAAAAATATATCACTTACCGAGATCTGCTTAGGCAGAGTGCCACACTCAGTGATGGGTAAAAGGCGTGATGCTATATTTATTTATTTATTACCTAACTCAAATAAGTGAAATAAAACGTCTATTTCCTAACGGAAGTTGAGAAAATAATTTGACAGATTTGTCGTTTATTTCTGATGAGAAGCTTAAATAGGTTCAGTTTGTCAGCTTTAGCGGATTTAAGCAACTTCTAACTAAGAACTGTAAAGTCTTTATTGCTCATATACATCAACGAAACTTTAATTTTATGTCTGACTTAAATAAATAAAAGTAAATAGAAGTAAAACATCGTATGCAGATATTTACATTGCTTGATGCGATATTGTCACTTCATACCAAATACAAAATTTAATTTTTGTAAACGGCCATAAAATATATAAAATTACAACTTTTTTACATAATAATTATGGGGTAGGTGGCTCAGTGGTGTGGACTTGAGAACCCGGGTTCGATTCCCACAAACGACAAACAATTTTCACCACATTAAATCTACCCTCCACTAACATCTTTGGAAGCCGTGATTTGACGGCCGAATTCACGCAAATAAATATATAACTTACCGAAATCTGCTTTGGCAGAGTGCCACACTCAATAATGTGTAAAAAGCGTGATGATATATTTATTTATTTTATATTATATAATAATTATGACGTTAAAAATTATAAATTCTATTCAGTAAAAAATATTATAAAATCAAGAATGACTTGTTTGGTTGGTATAGCTCTAACGCATTTGTCATTTGAGACATCCAGCAACATATTTGAGATACAATCAGCAATTTTGGCTAGAAAATACAAAACGTGATTCAACAAGGTCATTTTATCATATGCGTGACAGTTATTAATTCGTAATGTATGACTCGTATAAAAGATGATTACAATAATACTGACATCTTGTCCGGGTGGAAGTTGCAATCTCATAACTAAAGAAAATTACCTTAAAACATTCGCAAAATACCAACAAAAGTAAACTGCACAGTAATGTAATTATTATTATTTTTGATGGTACAGTCACACATTTTCAAGTGGTCCTTGAAAATTATATAAATATTAGCCTAAAATACAACAGAAACAAAATTAAAACTGGATTCAATTCGTCACGTTAACATGGTAATTGTTATCTACTATATATTAATTTGAAATTCAAATTTTATGTTTGAAACTTTTTTAATTGTAATTTTTCCTATACCTAAACTCGAAATTAATGAATTTGGTTGAGAATAATATTTAACAGTCCAACTGTGAAAAAAGTTTTAGATAATCCTGAATTTTGTATTAGTCAAATTAAGTTAAACTATTTGTCAAAAAAGTTTAAATAAACACCAATCTTATTTTGTAATAATTTGGTTTTTCGAAACGTGTTTTGCAGTAGCTTTAAAAACCAGACTAAAATGATAAATGCATAAGAATTTACTGCTTTGTATACAGTAGATGGCTCAGTGGTATCGAGTCGGCCTGTGAGTCTTGAGAACCCTGGTTCGATACCCACAGCCGACAAACAATTTTCAACAATTTAAATCTACCCCTGTGGCTCCCACTCCACTAACATCTTTGGAGCCGTGATTTGACGGCTGGTAACCGCACTAACGTGAAGAAATATATCACTTACCGAGATCAGCTTCGGCAGAGTACCACACCCAGTAATGGGTAAAAGGCGTGATGATATATTTATTTATTTTTTTATTTACTGCTTTGTAAATAGATAATCATATATCAATAAATATATCATCAGGCCTTTCACTCTTCCGTAGCAGATCTCTGTAAGTGATATATTACTTCAGGTGAAGTGCGGTTACCAGTCGTCAAATCACAGCCCCCAAAGATATTAGTGAAGGGGAAGTACAAGAGTAGTTTTAACGTGGTGGCTGTGGGAATTGAATCCGAGTTCTCAAATCCACAGACCGATTAGATACCACTGAGCCAACTACTCCATACTGAATTTTTAAATTAAACTTATGTCTAACATATTAAATAAATTAAACCGAATTTTTTAGCATATATTCTTTTATAATTTCTACGGAATTGAACTGTAATTTGAATTAAGTTCCTGTTTGCTGTTGAGATTACTGTGACAAAAATCATTGAATATTCTAATAAATAATTGCAACCCTCTTAAATTATTCGGTCCTAAGAGATGAATTATTTTTAGATAATCAAATAAATAAATAATTATTTTTTCGCCGATTGACATTAAAAGGGGCTTTTATTAACAATTGACAGGTTATAAATGAGTTGGTATGAATAAAAAAACAACAAATTTGACTTTAATGATTTAATTTAATAAATATAATTACAATCAATCGCATATCGTTTCTTTAATCTTAGCTAATATTGATATTCCTTTTTCACTTTCTAATATATATTATAAATTTAAGTAATATATAGTGATTGACAAAATTCACAAAAAGCAAAATGACATTTATGAAATTATAAACATCAAATATGTTTGTACATAGTTACTACTTAACAAATGCATAACAACACGATTTTAAAATCACATAATGAGTATTAATTTTAAACTATCGCCAAAAAAATATATGTTCATCAGGACAAAAAGCAGATTAACTCCATAGTTAAACTATGTTTTATTACTAGCCTAGCAACATGTCATTATTTATCTCTTTTTGAGTCATGAAATTGTTTTTCACTACCGCTAGCTTAGGAATGGTTAATAATGGATTATTATTCATCAAGGTTAATAATGCAAAATGCCACCTTTTAAAGAAACTCGAGCCACAATTCATTGTATTATACAGGATGTTTCTATACATCTGCACGAAACTTTAATGACATATATAATTTGATGTACTGATTATAGAACAAAAATAATGTTTTAGAAATTCGCAAAAATTAGGGTATTTCATTCCTAGCGAACATTTTTAGTGTCACTGGTTTAATAGTACATTTAATTATTTATAATTATGTTAGTAATGAAATAAAAGTATAAACACTGCCTATAAATAATCATTTATTAATTAGTTATTATGTAGGTGCCTGGTTTAATGCCTTATTTTTATTTGAGTACTTAGTCTGATTTTGTATAAGGGTATTGAAAGGGTAAGTTGTTGTGGGAGAAATTTGAAAAAAAAATAAAAAACTGTGAATTCGTGGATATGCTGTTAAAAATTCCGAATTAAACTAGTGACACTAAAAATATTCGATAGGAATGAAATACCCTAATTTTTGCGAATTTCAAAATAATCTTTTTGTTCTGTAATCAGTATATCAAATTATATGCCAATTAAGTTTCGTGCAGAGGTATAGAAACATCCTGTATATGTGATGTTTAGTACTGCACTTTTTGCATCTTTTCTTTTATTTCTATAAGAGTGCAATTTTCTTTATCACTTTCACTAATCTCAAATGAAACGCCAAATAATAAAAACAATGTTAAAAATTGTATATACGCATATAACCATTATATGCAAGTTAAATACTATACTATTTAAGTAAACAGAACAAAAACAGTTCAACATAACCTTACTTAGTTCTGTCATGGATCAACAAACAACAAACTACGTGTTTGAAATATAATAAAAAACATAATTGTTATTGGTTGGAAATAGGCTGTGGAATTTGAAATTTCATGTTGCACCAGTGTGATATGAGCAGCTTTATATTATATTTAGAGTTAGATACATAATGAATATATTAATTAATAGTAGATAATGAAATTAATATTATGTCTACTCAGTTTTTTAAGTATTAATAAACAAGTAAATATTATTGTCAAGATGTTTCTCTTAATATCAATACAAAAATCATTAAATTGGATTTAAATGATAGTAGTAAAATAGTTATTTGTGTATTAAGAGCGTAAAGTGGTTCTTTGTTACTCGAACACGGTAATTGCAGCGCGAGCCGAAGGCGAGAGCTGCAATAGTGTAAGAGGAACAAAAACATTTTACGCTCGTGATATACACATAATTTTTTCTACAATTGCATCTTAAA
Organism: Pterostichus niger; assembly: GCA_947425015.1. Taxonomy (NCBI): domain Eukaryota; kingdom Metazoa; phylum Arthropoda; class Insecta; order Coleoptera; family Carabidae; genus Pterostichus; species Pterostichus niger. The sequence continues at coordinate 12,184,428 of OX380337.1, read as the reverse complement.
ATTATTAAAAAACGTATACGTACTGAAAATAAATTTGTTCTGTCAACTGTCAATATGACAAGTTTCTGTTTTGTTTGTATCCCTGGTAACTATTGAAATAAGTGCGCATTTAATATCTTTTTCGCGCGTTGCCATTGGAAACCCGCGTTTTAACATCTTTTTCGCGCGTTGCCATTGGAGACGCGCAACAAAGATGTTTTTCGATTGTTCCACATAAAACGACAACTTTACGATGACAAAAGTGAGCGTAACTGTCAACTTTTCGTAGCAATCGTAGAAAAAAGTAATATATACATCTTGTAAGAGAAATACATTATTAATTATTATCTATGTTTTCTTTTTAATTTAAAAAAATTATTTCACAATTTTCGTTTAACTTTGAAGACAAAGATTTATTATTTATTAATCACAAGTTTATTTATATTTTTTTGCCTTATACAACATTTTTATTAATGCATTGAACTAATTCGTCATTTCTATTCATTGACATAAATATGCTCTACATTTTATGATTCATTGATTTTTTTAAACTATCCACAACTGCATATCGTGAATCCACAAATATGCATGCGGTGGTGAATCTTTTGTAGTGATAAGCAATGTGATGTGTCATAGGCGTAGTCACAGGGTTTTGGTGATAATAATTTTCTGAGACCACTGATTTTTACAATTAAACGGATGAGTTATGAAGTGTGATTCATTGTTATCATGATTGTGGAAATGAAAATTTGCATAACTGTACCTTCCTTTTATTAGGGAAATTCAACAGGATGACAATATTTGTAGAAGATTGATTCTTTTTGAATTCAATTTTGAGTCGGTTATATTGACTGTTGTTATCGCCAGAGAAAATAAAAATATTTGTTTTGGATGATGTGTAGGTAGCATGTTTATTTTCCGATAATTACTTTATTTTTGAAAACATGATAACAAGAAATAAATTTAGAAACTTACAGAATGATTATTGATGCTTCAAATACGAACGCATTTATTTGTAAAGTACATGTATTTCTAGAAATTGCAAAAACAATACATCTCCACTTTTATTTATGTCCAACCAAAATTTTGCCATAGAAAATTAACATCGTAAATAAGTATTTCACTGCTTTTGCTTCTCTAATGACTTTATTCAAAAATTTTCCAAGTTAAAGATTATTATTAGTGGAGTATTAAATTATGTATATAAATCAAAGAACATAATTCATTTTATTTATTTTATTACTGTTAATATTAATTTTACCTAATGCCGTTATAAAAAGTCTTGTTTTACATCAATTTTTGAGGTTATGAAATGTCAATTTTTTCATAACTGTCATTCAAGAGTTATGTAAAGAATTCTTTACATAACTAGTTACGTAATAAATGTTGACAGTTTGAACTTCCTCAAAAATATTTGCAAATAACGAAAAATATTATTTATTAAAATTTTTAGGATTTATGTACATTTAATAATTTTTCTGGTATTAAACAGTTCACGGCCAAATTAGCAGATTCTTCGATATCAGAAGGAAAGTCTGTCTCGGATTCAGAATTCATTTTCAATGATGACATGAGCTTTAAATTTAAAAATTTTATTCATTTATTTTCACGACAACGCTTTGGTAAATTGATTGATTGATTTTGAAATATACTGAGCTGTCATAAACCTAGAATTTTATGTATTTTAAAAATTATTTTAGCGGACTTAGATAAAATTTTGTACTCACATAATTTGCAAAACTAACTTTGCTCGTTTTGGGAAATATTATGTTCGTCAAACAATATCAACTTTTTCATAACTGGTTACGTAAATAACTATTAAATGTTGCCAAAACTGACATCCACATAGTCAGAAACTGGAACAAATGCAAACAAATTTATAACATTTAACTGTCTCATACATATTTTAAACTTGATTCTAAATAAGCAAAATATAATATCTAGACTGATTTAAAAGCAGAATTTAATACTGTACAGTGTAATTCGAATATCTTTCCTGTAAAGTAATCAAGGAGGCAATGCTACCGAAAAACCTATTTCGCATGTTATTCGCTAAGAGTTCATAAAGCATATATAGGACTTATTTTCTATTGTCCATACATCATTTATTGATTTTCAAATATATTTACGACTTGCATATTTTTTATTTGGAGTAGGTGGCTCAGTGATATCGAGTCGACTTGTGGATCTTAAGAACCCGGGTTCGATCCCCACAGCCGACAAACAATTTTCACCAAATTAAATCTACCCCTGTGGCTCCCCTTCCACTAACATCTTTGAGGGCCGAAATTTGACGGCTGGTAACCGCACTTCACGCGAAGAAATATATTGCTTACCGAGATCTGCTATGGCCGAGTGCTACACCCAGTAATGGGTAAAAGGCGTAATGATATATTTATTTATTTCTAAGAAGAATAATAAATTAATTTTTTTAGTAACAATTTTGATTATATAATATTTGAAGAATTTTAAAATGTAAGTGTATATTAGTATAGCATTTAAATATTGAACATCGAATCTGTTGTTAATATTATCATTTTGAATATATATATATATATAGCATTTCCAAAAATAAACGTTCACGTTATCAATTTTCATTTAATAATAATAATAATAATGTCATTTTAGCACATTATCAAAATAAGAAATTGTTTACGCTATGTAAAATATAAAAATATAATAATTTATAAATGGGTGCAAAAAAAAAACTAAATATGGCTGTACACAGAAACATATTTTTTACTACAAATTAACAAACGTACAAAGTAAAAAACAACTAATTAAAAATGCAATAACATAAAAGAACATGACATATTTTAGTATTTAAAATTTATTTTAAAATTTAAACATAAGTATCCTATTAAAAAATGAATGTAACTATAGGTACGTGCAATGTTAATTAGTATTGTAAAACATTTTGTTATTTGCAACTATTTTTATTTCTTATTCGCTATGAAAATCAACTTGTAACATCTAGTGTTAAGTTTTGGAAGTTTTCAAATGCTACTTGGTGTATACTAAAATGTGCATTTAATTCAGTATTTAGTAGTTATTTAAATAAATTTTATGATTAATTTGTGTCGTCTTTCTTTATATTTAAAATTAAGTGCTCTTTACATAGTTTTTGCACTTATTTAGTGTTTATATGTATTTGCTATTTTATTTTTATTCTTTTTAAATCAGTATTTTAATCATCGATAAAGATCTTAATACTACTTCAGCTCAGTTTGAGAAATTATTTCCAGTTCTCGAAATTTGTAACTGTAAAATGAGAAACAAAACAAAACCAAAAAACGAACAAATAGAGTAATTAACTACTAGTTATTTGTGTATTAAGAGCGTAAAGTGATTCTTTGTTACTCGCGCTGCAATAGTGCAAAAGGAACAAAGACACTTTGCGCTCGTGATACATACATAATGTTTCTACGATTGCATCTTAAATGATCAAAAAACACATACGTACTGACAATAAATGTGATAAGTTTCTGTTTTATTGTATCCCTGGTCACTATTTATTTATTTATGTTACGCTGTACAACAGGAATTTAATCCCAATTACAGTACAGGGTCCGCACTCACCGAGCCGCAGTGTAGTAGTTCATATAATTTTTAGCATGAGTGAGATTCGAACTCGGGATCTTCGGATTCGAATCCCATATTGCTATCCACACCACCGTACTGATGAACTATTGAAGTAATTGCTATTGGAGACGCGCGACAAAATTATTTATCGATAGTTCCACAGAAATTATCAACTTTACGATGACAAATGAGAGCGTAATTTTTAACTTTTCAAAGCAATGATAGAAAAATAGTTGTTCAATCACTTCTCCTTTAATCTGGGGTATACACTTCTGAAATTATATTATTATCTGCAACATATAATTAACACTGCAACAATATGTTTGCATTTGTTCTTATTATATGCTTTACATGACCATATGAATGAAGTTAATTTTAATTCTTTTATTAAAAGTCTAGTCTGCAAATACAATACTACAATTTTGCATACGTGTAAAACAGATACATACATACATACATACATAACATCACGCTATATCCCATTAAATGGGGTAGCACGAACCCGTCAACATTCTCATCCTGACACACGATACTCGTTTCGACCACATTAACACTTCCTCCATACGAACTCTTTCTAAAAAACAGATAAAACAATAAAGTTAGAGTTCGCAACTTCTTCTCCCTCTATGAAGTTTTTAAAGAAATATTTAGCTTGTATATAAATATATCATCTCGCATATTACCCATTACTGGGTGAAGCACTCAACCGTAGCAAATTTCGGTAAGGGATATATTTTTTCGCGTGAAGTGCGGTTACCAGCCGTTAAATCACGGCCCCCAAAGATGTTAGTGAGAGGAGGAATCACAGGGGTAGATTTAATTTGGTGAAAATTACTTGTCGGCTGTGGAGATCGAACCAGAGTTTTCAAGATCCACAGGCCGACTCGATACCACTGAGCCACCTACCCCATATTTTTAGCTTGTAAATATTTAAATAGTTGTACAGAAACAATTATGTAGTTTGCATCAACAAATGTCAGCCATTTTATCTATAAATTTGTTTTACCTACGACCATGTAAGTAGACCATTAAAAACAATTGGCAAGAACAGTAAATGATTGTTTACGGGTGCTAAGAGTTTAATGCGCTGGTACATACATATACGAGTATATAGGTATACGCAGAGATGTGCATCTACGTGTAATCTTTAATTGTCTACATCTACACGTAGACAATACGTCGACAATTCTAGCGACGTAGACAATGTAAACAATGTAGATAATGCATCTGACAGTTGTAAAATTCAACATAACCTAAATTTATTCCTTTGTAACTATTACATGTATTCGTATTCGTGAGCTCGGGTCATTATCGGTCTTTATATAATAAAACTAATAAAGCAAGTGCTCGTACATTACAAGACGAATGTCTGTCTTGGGTCTTGGGCGAACTGTCATATTTTTAAAACCGATCAACACGCCATCTCACCAGACGGAGTTTTCTTTGGCGCTATTTTTAACAGAAACCAGTTGACAAATTTTGAACGTTTTGCCCTGCACAACTAATTTTTTTTCATGTAATCCCTAGAATAAAAATAAAACAACATTTAAAATTCCCTAGTTCTAGGAATAAAATTTCTAATCTGACTTAAGTGAACACAGGTGTTTTCATAGTCGACATTGTTTACATGAAAAATGAAGACGTAGACTACATGATTGTTTACACGTAGAGAATGGCGTAGATTACTTGCAGTAGACTACACGCACATCCCTGGGTATACGTAACAGTTCTCAAGAAATTTTCAATTTGTTAGGTGGTAACACTGCTGTTTGACAGTTGATGTTACGGATATAACCTAATAAATATTCTTTAATTGTTCTTATTATTATTTATGGTCGTAGATAAAGTATAATACACAACTCGAATTGGAACGCTCGTGAAATTACGGTAAGGCTCGTGCGCAACTTTTTCACTCGCACGTAATGTGCTTGTTACAATTCTCATTATATATAATATACTATCACATAATTAGGTTCTGTAAACTACAATAATGAAGCTCAATTTTAAATAGTTTTTAATATAAAGTTAAAATTATAAAGTTCATATTTACTCCTTGTAGCTATTTGCAAACTTTTCTTACCGCAATGATTTACCTATGCAGTTTTACTGACAGTATTTTCATCGCGAATTGCAATTTATTCATGTCCAAGTTAACATTATTATGTAGCTTCACATATTGCGGTTAACGCGGTTATTATATAGAAACATAAATTAGACAGATTCTTAATACGCACTTTACGTCACTGATAACATATATTTGAACGATAAGAATTCAAATAATTATTAGGGTATACAAATTACACGGAAATATAGGTTAAATATACTTGATAAAATTAAGATATTTCTACGTTACATAAATGATAAATGTAGTTGTTGGCACGGAAATTAATTTTGAGTGCTAAAATTTCGTGAACTCTGCAGTAAGATACCTACAGCGTGTGTAGTATATTAATAAATATTGCATCTTAAGACAGGTTTACAATTATTTTAATTTATATGCTGGTGTACCTAACTTATTATTTATAGTTAAAACAAATATTTTAATAAACATAAATAGTTATTTTTATACCTAAGCCGTGGAATGATTGGTGTATCGAAGAGCTTGTCGGCCGGACCGAAATTCGAGGCAGACGACATTCTGAGAACTTCAAATAATACAAATGCAATAAAACTACAAAATTTATTACAAATTTTAATTATAAATCGTTTTATACCTATATTTATTTCTATGAGGTAGGTGGCTCAATGGTAACGAGTCGGTCTGTGGATCTTGAGAATCGTGGTTCGAATCCCACAGCCGACAAACAATTTTCACCAAATTAAATCTACCCCTGTGGCTCCCCCTTTACTAACATCTTTCGGAGCCGTGATTTGACGGCTGGTAACCGCACTTCACGCGAAGAAATATATCACTTACCGAGATCTGCTTCGGCAGAGTTCCACATCCAGTAATGGGTAAAAGGCGTGATGATATATATATATATATATATATATATATATATATTTATATTTAAAAATGATTGTGTAAACTTGTTTGAATTCATTACTACGAGTAGTTTTACACAGAGCTATAAAGGCGAAATATTAAGACATTTTTATAATGTTATAGTTTAACGTATACTAAATTTCTTAAAAGGGGAAACCTGTCTGAGCCTTCTAAAAAAATGTATTTTGTAAATTTTTTTAGAACATTAGAATAAATGCAATCACTTCGGGTCTTTAATATATTCTTAAGTGATATTTGAGCTTTATTTTCAAGAATTTCCTACACAAAATATTAGTTTCTCCGCTATTGGCAGCCCTGCCAACAAACAGCTGCAGGTGATGTATTGGTCGCTTGCAGGACAGCGTGGTCAGTACAGGATCATCAGAGAAAAAAATGAATTAGTGTTTTATGTTCCTAATTAAATTATCTAAAAGGTAACATAATTTTTTTTAGAAATTCGCGAAATTACCAAAATAGCGGCGCTCGAAAGAGACAGTTCGTTTTTTGTTTCAAATATCGTTACTAAAATGCGCAAACAAACTGTTGGAATACCCGAAAAATCCTATGCTACCTTTTAGATAATTCATTTTTACATCGTAAACCGAAAGAATCAGCAAAATTGATGGAATAGTTTCAGAGATCCCTGTCTCGCAAGCTAAAAAAATGTGGTTTCGAGAAAAACAAGTGCGTTAAACACAAGACTAACAGCGACTTCTGCTATTCCGGCACCGTATCGAATTAACATTTTGACACAACATTCTAGAAAGTATAAGGATGCCGAAACTGACACACGCAAGCCTTTATATGTATTTCTGGCAAAATTTATATGTTTTCAAATTGTAGTTGGAGTTCACACATTACCTAAATTTCAAACATTACTGATGAAACAAATAAAATAAATAAATATATCATCACGCCTTTTACCCATTATTGGGTGTGACACTCTGCTGTATCAGATCTTGATAAAGTGCGGTTACCGACCGTCAAATCACGACCTCCATAGATGTTAGTGGAGACGGAGCCACAGGGGTAGTTTTAACGTGGTGAAAATTGTTCATCGGCTGTGGGAATCGAACCCGGATTGTCAAATCCACAAGGCCACTCGATAACACATGTTATGTAAAAGTAAAACAAAATGTGTATTAAGAGCGTAAAGTAATACTTTGTGACTCGAGCACGGTAATTACAGCTGCAATAGTGTAAGAGGAACAAAGACATTTTACGCTCGTGATACACACATAATTTTTTCTACGATTACATTTTAAAATTATTACGAAACGTATACGTTCTGAAAATAAATTCGTTCTGTCAACTGTCAATATGACAACTTTCTGTTTTGTTTGTATCCCTGGTAACTATTGAAATAAGCGCGCAATTTTAAATTACCCTCTACTACGTATGTAGATACAATTATTTGACGACTGGTAACACTGTGAATCATGTTTTCTAAACTTTAACTCGCAGATTAATAAAGTGGATTAACCTTTAACACAATTTTGTTTTTAATTTAACCAGATTTAAATAAAATATTAGCATTAAATTAATTACACATCTTGAATATGTTTAGAAGAGAAACAGATAGATGATATTAAAAATAACGTTACTGGCTAAGCCTATATATTACAAAAATCTTCTTATAATAGATTAACCGTGTTTATACTTTTTTGCTCTATTGACATTTTTTTGTATACTTACTAGCCTTGTTACTATCACGATCAGATAAATGTATCGTACTGATAACCGTTGTCATAACAACAATATAAAATAAATTCGTTATGATTTGATCATCATGAAACCAATGCAAAACAAGATCGCTATAAATTATAACGGTCCTCATTTCACTGTAATTTGGAAGTTTCCTTGTTACTTTCAATCGGTAGTATATTTTTCAATAAAGTCAACAGCGTAAAAGAAATTATGCAACACATGATTCTTAAGTGTTCTCTCATTGCGAATGTCAGTTTTAAACTTTTTCATCCGATTATGAGGTTGTAATATATCTACTATTTCGTAACACATGCACAAGAAACACGTTCTTATTCCCTAATTTTAGAGAGAGAAACGCTGTTTTATGTTTCTCTCCCTAGGAAGATGTTTCTCTCACTAGAGACTACGATTTTTAGCTGTTTGCGGCGTTTCCTAGGTAACTAGTTACGCAACCCTTATTTGACATTTGTCCCGATAAGACAGTAATTTTTGTGCACTTGTTACGAAAAGTATAATATGCTTCATGGGAGGGCGCGATTATCCCTTGTGTAAAGTTGGCAAACCTCGACTTCAGCTCGAGTCTTCGGCCCTCGCTTATGTTTCGGTTTGCCAACTCCTCACGCGGGAATAATCGCTTGTTTCCCTCCCTTGATGCATAACATACTATTTCATGCTATTTATTAAACATGTCAAATTGGAGATTTGAGTACCCGGATTAGATCCCCACCACAGTCACTACATTAAAATTAATTCTATGGTTTCTCCCACCACTAACATCTTTGGGGGGACGTAATTTGACGATTGGTAACCACACTTTTTGCACATAAACATATACCGAGATCTAATATGGCAGAATGCCACACTCAATAATGTGTAAAAGGCGGAATGATATCTTTTTTGTTATTATTGTGTTAGTTTTTTTCTAATTTCATTAGTAATTTTTTCAAATTGTCCGTCAGTACGGTGGTGTGGATAGCGATACGGAATTCTAATCCGGAGATCCCGAGTTCGATTCTCACTCAAGCTAAAAATTATATAAACTACCACACTGCGCTCGGTGAGTGCGGACCCTGTACTGTAATTGGGATTAAATTCCTTACGTAACATAAATAAATAAATAATATATTTAAGTGAATCCTCTTCAAGCCTTTTTCGGCTAATATTAATAATTTGAATATAGGTACTATTCATTATAGGTTTTCCAGAAAATATTAGAGACAGAAATCCCAGCAATAGTTGAACTTTGTACCTTTTATTTTCAGAGAAAAAAAAATTCTTAGAATGTGACGTAAATCTTTGATAACTAGTTACTTTCTAATACCGCATTAGATAAAGAAAAATTGTAGATATTTTTCTTCCAAATTTTTGTCGATGATAAAAAATTATGCAGATACAAAACTTCAAAATTGAAATAAATAAATATATCATCACGCCTTTTACCCATCACTGGGTGTGGCACTCTGCCTAAGCAGATTTCGGTAAGTAATATATGTTTCGCGTGAAGTGCGGTTACCAGCCGTCAAATCACGCCCCCCAAAGATATTCGTGGAGGGGAAGCCACAGGGGTAGATTTAAATTGGTGAAAATTGCTTGTCGGCTGTGGGGATCGAACCAGAGTTCTCAAGATCCACATGTCGACTCGTTACCACTGAACCACCTACCCCATATATATAAAATTGATATATAGGTAAAAATAAATAATTTATATAAAAGAAGAAAAATAAATAAATAGAACCTATTGGAATGTTTTGCACATGACTATCGTTTTCTGCATAAAAAATAATAGTAAATAATTTGCTTAAGAAAGTAAATAAGAATAAAATAAACTCTATCTAATGTACTTGACGACTAGTTGTATTTAATAAGCAAATACTAATTTAATATTTAATGTAAAATACGTGTAAATGGACTTCAAGGCAAATGAAATGCATTCAGCAATGACCCTGGCAATGGTATGTGTACAGTTTCTTTTCTGTCACTTTCCACGACTAATTCTAAACTTTTCGTCATTTTTCTGTGAACATTACAAAATTTTATACTTTTTTCGCAAGTTTATAAAAACGAATTAAATTTCTATAATAATTTTAGGCGCTAAGAATAAAATAAAATACTTGTTTCACATGTGCAGTAAAAGCGACTTTCTAAAATATAAATGACATTATATTCATTTATCAAAATATACTATATCTCGCTTCATGTAAGAATGCAGTAATTTGAAATATAATGGCAGGTAGCACAAGCTCTACTTTTGGGTGTTCTAAGAGCACGGTTTTAACATATTAGAGAGAGCTAAAACACCCAAAAACACTGCTCTTAAAACAAGCAAAAACAGAGCTTGTGCTACCAGCCAATATTACCCGCGTTGATCATCAATTTTAACTGACTACATAACTATTTTTTAAATATAAACTGAATTTTGTTCACCAGTGATTAGTGAAATTCTTTTCTACAGCATTGTTTTGTTGAACAGGGTATAAGTATAATCCTTTACAATTTGTAATAAATCATCCTTGTAGTAAAAGACTATCATAAAACAAAATTTAATTATTACATTAAAAAATCGGAATGTCATTATGTTTTAAGGAACCACCCTAATTCTAATGCTCGTTTGTACCACTGAAACTGATATTTTATTGCTGGTTTAAATAAATAAAAGCAAATCGAAGTAAAATATCATAAATAAATAAATATATCATTACGCCTTTTACCCATTACTGGGTGTGGCATTCTGCCAGAGCAGATCTCGGTAAAGATTAGTGGAGGGAAGGCACAGGGGTAGATTTAATTTGGTGAAAATTGTTTGTCGGCTGTGGGGATCGAACCAGAGTTCTCAAGATCCACCGGCCGACTCGATACCACTGAGCCACCTACCCCATGTAGAAGTTTAAATTGCTGTGAAATAAATATATGCGATATTGTCAATTTATATTAAACTTAAAATTTAAGTTTCGTCGGTGTAAACGGGTATAAATACTTTTAAATCCTGACGAATAAATTAAAATGTTAGTATTGTATTTTCTGAAATAATATAAATTTGATAAAATTCATCATAACTCAAAATATGTAATGGTTTTAGTTATAATCAAGGGGAAATCTACGATCTTTTGAAGGAGGTGTCAAATATAAATTAGGTATTTATAATAAAATAAATAAACAGAAAATAAATCTACCTAAATATGTAATAATTACATTCTTCGTTTATTTAACAAAGTAAAATTATATTTCTACCTTTCCTCTTAATATTGAAAATACTGAAACGCGTAAAACAATTAAAATAATATTTTAATATTTACATCAAATTCAGTGTATTCTAAATATGCATCTATTAATATAGATGGCTTCTGCACAGTTTCATATATTTATAGATTTGCGTATAGTGTAAAACTTATTTGAAAACAATAACAGATCTTTATTTCGGAAAGTTAAATCTGGCATTGTGTACAATGAATAGTATATTATACAATACAGTGTTTTTAAACAATCACTAAAAACCTATCACGTTTAGGATCATATTAAAGGTTTTGAAGAGAGATGTCGTTCAGAATTATGTCATTTTTTTCTAATAACCAATAATGTAATAAACGGAAAGCGAATAATTGGGAAATGAATTGAAGTAATGCTAATTTTTAAAATAAAATTATCTCGAAATTATTGATTCTGAATTACGATGGAGTTACACTACCGGTACAATACTGGGTACATTTTTTTAATTTAAAAATTTAATTCATCATTTTTAAGTACATATTTTGATATTATTATCTCTATCAGAGATAAGTCCAAAACGTTGAATTTAAATAGAAATATAAAGTCAATCAAAATAATGTCCGTAATTTATAATAAATACAAAATATAAGTATTTCGTTAAATATAATAAAATAAAATTGTAAAGACGAAACTTAAATTTTAAATTTGTATTAAATTAATAAAAGCAAATTGAAGTTACATGGTAGACATTGCTGTCAAAGATTCGATATGCTTTGATTTATTTAAATCAAGTTTAAAATTAAAAGTGTTATTGATGCAACTGGCTATTATACTATTATAAACACACTATTATGGTTTATAAGATTGTTATTTCGGTAGCAAATATAAATTTCGTTTAAAAATTTGCATAAATTTCAGAAATATTGTTGTATCAAAAGTACAAACCAATAGATCAAAATTTATTAAATTTAGTTTATAATTTAGGTTTAAAAGAGTAAAAATTAATTAAAATCTCTTTCGAAATGCCAGCAAATTATCATTATAATTCTTCCCGTTAAGGAAGCAAAACCTAGTTCTGATATTAATCAAAAATATTTGAAATATACCTACAGCAGAATGCGCGCGCATTTTTGTATCCACATCCACATGCGACGTTCATATCAAACTTACCTTTCTCGTCCCCGCAACGATCTCTCTCTAGGCCACGGCGCTGCAATTGCGGAGCGAGTGAGACAGAGCTACCCGCGGCATGACGCGAGCCGTGACTTGGCATATTATTCCACATATAACTCAGCTACGAACTTACACGATTGTAAGCGTGTTACCAGACGGTCACACAAACGAGAAATTCAGTTTCCTTGTTTATTATAATTTTTATTTTGAAGAGAACACAACTGACGCTTTGGTGGACCTGTTACCTGTGTGAAAGTCTACCGGAAGTGTGATTGACTATAACTAAACCGGAAGTTGTGATTTGTGGGTGTGTTGTGTATTAATCGTGTTACTACTGAAGTTAGGTTAAATGTGACCGATATTCGTCAAGTGATATGGGATTGTACGAAGGTAAATTATGTCATTTTATCTTTGCAGATAACCTCTTTAAGTCACTAAAGTTCAATACTTAACTCTATTTAAACATGGTGACACTTTATTCATGCCTTCAATTACTTACAGAAATATTTTATATGAGCGTTCTTCACTACATTATATGTTAATTAATTTTATTAACAATAAAAACCATTGCTTATTTTTATTAAATTGGTAACATTTTTCCTACAAACAAACAAATGTAAATAATTGTTCAAATTATTAATTGACAGATTTTTCCAATGTACATTTGATATTAAAATATCTTAATTAATTTTATTTAGATTTAAAATCATTGCTTATTTTTATTAAATTGGTAATATTTTTGCTACAGTACATCAAATTATTATTACCTACAAACAAACAAATGTAAATAAATGTTTTATTTATTAATTGACAAATTTTTCCAATCATTACAGTTTACATTTGATTTTAAAATATTTTATGTCTACTTAATAACAACGCGCATACTTTAAGTCACTTATTAACCTTAATTATTAACCTTATTGCCAGTAATATAGTAATAGAATGGGTTTCTACTGGAAAAATCAAACTTATAAGTAGGTTTCTTTATTTTTATACTGTGACATGATATGATAATAGGACAAAAAAAATCCAGCTATATTTATATAAAGTAATTTCCTTTCTCATATTTAAATTAGACCAACCTTTGGTCACTCTATATTACTTACTGTAATAAAAAGTAAAGTAATTATTATTATTTTTCATTTATAACTTGTAATTATAACAATGAACATATTACATTGTTTTATTTAACAATCAAGTTGATGTGGAAAACTAAAAATGTTCAAATATTTGCTATTATTTCAACAAAAATAATTTTAAAAACTATTGACAAGTTATGTTTATACATCAAATAACTGAAACGTGTTTTTATTTACTTAAGAACATCAGAGCTTAAAATAATGGCAATGCAGTGCGCAAGCCACAACTATTTTTACATAGAAAGGTCTCCGGTTCAAATCCTGCTTAAGGCAAGGATGTTTGTGACGTAGGCAGAGTAATTTATATACCTGGATGTTTTTTCAACTGCCAAGTGACAAACTGACGAAAAGAAGAAACCTGTTTTTATGTTAATGTTACTTAATACATTATTATTATTTTATTAAATTTAGTACCGGTTTCAGATATTTTTCGTTATTACAAAGTTAACAAAGAATTAGAAATTAGTTTGCAATACCAATAAAAAATAGTGCTTCATAAATTAAAAATTTGTTTTCTTAAAACAAATATGAAAATAAATGGGGTAGGTGGCTCAGTGGTATCTTGAAAACCCTGGTTCGATTTCCACAGCCGACAAACATTTTTTACCAGTTTAAAATTACTCCTGTGGCTCTCCCTCCACTAACATCTTTGGCGCCGTGATTTGACGGCTGATAACCGCACTTCACGTGAAAAAATATATCACTTACCGAGATCTGCTTAGGAAGAGTGCACATCCAGCAATGGGTAAAAGGCGTAATGATTTATTTATTTATTTATAAAAAAATAGTGCTTCATAAGTTCAATTAAACATTTTTTTTCTTAAAACAAATATGAAAATAAATGGGGTAGGTAGCTCAGTGGTATCGAGTCGGCCTGTGGATCTTGAGAACCCTGGTTTGATCCTCACAGCCGACAAACAATTTTCACCAATTTAAAACTACTCCTGTGGCTCTTCCTACACTAACATCTTTGGGAGCCGTGATTTGACTTCTGGTAACTGCACTTCACGCGATAAAATATATCACTTACCGAGATCTGCTTACTGCAGAGTGCTACACCCAGTAATGGGTAAATTGCGTCATGATAAATTTATTTATTTAAATATGAAAATATAAAATTAATATTTTCAAATAGCAATTTTCAATTTAAATTTTTTATTCAAGTTTTTTAAATTTAGAATCAGTTATACAATACTCAGTTTTATATTTATTGTTTGTTCGTAACTTTCTTTTAAAAATACACATAAATTATATGATAAACTTGTAATCGTAGAACAGATTTTTGACTAACTACTGTAAACATGGCTCGTACAACTTACCCTTATTAGTACAGTGGAGTGGTTAGCATTACGGCATTCGAATCCAAAGATCTCGAGTTTGAATCCCACTCAAACTAAAAATATATGAAGTGCAACACTATTGCTAGGTAAGTTCTGAAGTTCAAACCCTATACGTCCTATAATTGGACTGGGATTAAGTTCCTGTTGTACAGAGTAAAAACAAAATTTAAAAAAATATATTGTCACGCCTTTTACCCATACTGTGGTAGGTGATATATTTATGCATGTGAAATGTGGTTACCAGCCGTTAAATCACGCCCCCAAAGAGGTTATTGAAGAGGAAACCACAGAGGGGTATGAATAAACAAATGCAATGAATCGAAAATGGTTTATTTTGTCAAATAACTTGAAAATACAAAAAATGAAAGAGTTACTAACATAAATATGGTAATTTTTTTATAAAATCAAAAGATTTTAATTCTTTTTTAATAATCCGAATGGTAGATTTTTATTTTTTTATATATTAGTTGAATTTCAGGCTTTAATTAGAATGAAAAAGGTAAAATTAATTATTCATTTTTGAAACCTTTTTTTTATTAATCTAACGTCGCCTTATTAGGTTAATAAAAAAAGGTTAAAAAGTGAATAATTAATTTTAGCTTTTTCATTCCAATTAAAGCCTGAAATCCAACTAATATAATTATTTTTATAAATATGGTAAAATTTAAAATATTTAATCTACATGTTCTATTGTTGGCTATTTTCCCAAACCTGTACTCGTAAAGTTTGAAAAATTTCGTGGTCACTTTCGAAATATTCTGGTGTTCACAGATTTTTATTAGGCCGTCTGTTTTTTCAGATTTCTCAAGGCAAAATTTTATTTAAAAAAATAATAATAATAATTAAAAAATCTTTTAGTGTTATTTCAGCTTCTCAAAAGTTGTTATACAAGTAAAATAAATAAATAAATGAATATTATATTAATGAATAAAATAAAAACCACTAGTATTTCAATATTTGTACATGACCTCCAATAGTAATTATATCAAGTTACAAAAAAATAACTCAGACATAGTTTTCTCAACAGGTGATTATATAAATTGTTTTTTTTTATTTGATGATGAAATTCGAATTCTAATTTTAATTCCTGAATAAAAAAAAATATATAAATAAACAAAAAGTTGTTTTCCTAATACATTCATAGAATAAGGTTATTTCTAGCCGAGGGGTTAACCACTTCCCAAAATTTTGTACACCGAATTTCCTGTACTTCGAATTTCCTCTGGAATACCTGTATTACCCATGGATTACCTGTATTTCCTGTGGATTACCTGAATTTCCTGTGGATTACCGGTATTACTTGTTGAATTACCTGTATTACCTGTGGATTGCCCGTATTTCCTATGGATTACCTGTATTTCCTTTGGAATATCCTCGTAGATATTTATTTATCTCTGGAAGCTATATTTCACCATATAAAATCAAACTTTTAATAAAGTAAAGTAATAGTGATTTTTTAGACAAGACAATAAAATTAGATTTTATCGATGAGCTGAAAGTGTTGTCACGAAAATTATTTTTCGCGAATCAATAATTTAATTTTATCGTCGTGTGTAAAATTCTATTTTTTTTTCTATAGCAGATTCTAAAGAAAATAATATGAAAAACCAGTTATAAATTAAATTATTCTTTAATCACAATTTTTAAATTTCAGTAGTTTCGGTTGTTGTGGAGTTTGTTTGAAACAAGTTTAAAAATTAAAGGATTTTATCTATCCTTGCGGTTAAAGTGCTACTTATTCCACTACTTTGAGTTGAACAAAGCATACTTTAAAAACTGATATAGAAAAAATTAAATATATCATCATTCTTTTTTTTCATTATTGGCTGTGGCATTCGACTGTAGCAGATTTTTTAATTAGAAAAACAATAATAATTATAATTATTACTATAAGATTAAACTCATTTTTACACATGTATTTACTTTTGGGTGTTCATGTAATGATTATTAACTTTCATTATAAGGGTATTTCGATTGAATACAATTTGAAAATAATTTTTAAAAGATTATTGCAACCTTTATTATTGAAAAAATATATAAAATTTTAACAATCTTTGGTAATAATAATAATCTAAAACTGAAATAATAACCTAAATAATATTAAAATATCTGTCAACGGCCATGGCTCAACTCGTTGGAACTGATCTATGCGATAATGCGAGTTAAGCAACGTTGCGCGCGGGGAGTATTTGGATGGCTGACCGTCCCGAGACACCCGCGTTGCTGTTGACTCTAAGATCTAAAACGCAGGATCAGGGCGTAATGGCAGCATATGACCTTAGCAGTTGGTCCGAAGGAAAAAAAATAAAAATATTAAAATAATAATAAAAAAAAACAAAAATAATCTAGTTATATTTAGAAGTTATCATGAAATTCTTTTTTAAACGATTTGTATAATTTTTGTATTTGAAGTCTGTCAGTACGGCGTATCTGCATTGGTCCTGAACCAATCATTTGAATGGGTCCAAAAAATACAAACTTTTTCTGTACAATTTGTATATCATCTAATTTTGGCCACGAAAAATTGTCCAATGTCTCTTTCAAAAATTTGATTTTATATTTAGATTCTGGTAAAATTTCTATAGTTCTTCCAACATACCATCGATCATCGTAAAAAATACTGTAATATTTCTCTTGTTCAATCGTAATCTCGGTCTCATTTGTTATTTCTGTGTCTTCTATAGTAAAATCTTCTAAATCTGTACTGTCATTTAATATTATATGATCATCATTGGATAATTCTGATGAGGAACTATCATCATTAGACTGTTTCATTTTATAATTTTTTATAGCTTTGCCTTTCAAAGATTTACTGAATTTTTTTTTATAATTTCTATTGAATTTCCTTTTAACTTTAAATTTGAAAACTCGTTATCTTGATCCTGATCTTCTTTCTTGTCTGTGATAGCTTTCACGTTTGATATGGTACATACGTAATATTTTATGTCTTTGAATCCATGCTCATTTATATCCGATAGTTCGATATTTCCTGTTTCATTTATACTGTACCAAGTACTAAGACAACCTATTCCTTTTTTTTCAGTTGATGTAGCATTAATTGGTGGTGTATTTAAGGAATATGCTAAATTTTTCCCTTTCCTTTCAAGTAACTGAAAGATAAAATTCTTCCAAGCAGAACATCTTTTATTGAAGCTTCTTTCAAACAAGTATTAGACAAAAAAATACACTAATCACCGATGTTAATAAATGATGTTTGATAAATTAAACTAGTATCATTTATTGAAAGATTCTGAGGTACTGAAATAGACGTTTTTTTATTACTTTCTATAACCCGGTATAGTCTGTCACTGCTTAAATTTTTATTTTTTTCTTCAAACAACCAACAGAGAGATGATTTTTTATTGTCATTGTTTGTTTTATTATCTAATGACACTCTAACAAACGGACCACTTTAAAAAAATTCGCCAGATATTTTGTCATTATACGTTTTAATATTAAGTGTTTCATTAAAGAAACCTGCGTTCTTTAAATTCGTAAAATCTTCAGATATGTCAAGATCTATATCTATTTTTGAATAATTTTCTTCATTATTAATAAAAATGTTGTCCGATCAATTATCAACTTCATTCATATCATAATCGAGGTAGTTCTCTTCAGTTATTTTAACAACAGGCATTGTAAAATTATTCCATGGTTCATCTATCGTCATACCCTCGGTTATACCCAGATCTGATGCAAGTTTAATAGCCTGGATTTGAGCATTTAATACAATCTCAGAAATGTAAGTGTCGTTATATTTATCAAAATTATCAAGTGACGTATTATTATAACGCAAGCGCGAACTCGAAGAATTTTCTCTCGGATATTTAAATTGATTTGATAAATCGTTTGTTATATTTTGTAATATTTGTATTTTGTTGAGTCTGGTAAGAATATCAAATATGCTGTAATTCACTACAGTTGAGAATGTAGATGTCATAGATCGCGTTGCTCTGAAAATCTGCTCACATGGTTGGCTACTAAACATCCAAGGAACAAACATTGAAAAATTTAAATTATTATCGCGAAAATGTCTTATTAAAATAATTAAAGCATGTGCATTCAGTTCTATTGATAAATAGCTATTTGAAGAAATAAAATTATTTGAAATAGTGTATCCAGATTGAGACACGATCCACGATTTCCATATTCTTAAAAAAAAATCGCAATACCATATGTTATAAATACGTTCTGATATCTGCATGTCTTTGCTGAGAAATAATGTAAGAACTTTATTTATTATAGATAAATAAACTCGGGTACCAAAACTATCTGAAACGTATTGCTCTAGAAGGTCGCATACATGTGCAGCAGATATTTTTTCTACCGCCTTAAAATTCATTTTATTCTCTGGATTGACATCTGTTTGTATAAAGCAAGTGTTTATCTTTTGATACATCACTGATTAATATTTTAAGGTGCGTAGCTGCCACCATATATTTTCCCAATGGTAATATTATTGATGGTTTTAACAATCTCGTTCTTAGTTTAGTTCCTATGTGAACTGTGTCTTGTATACATATATCATTACTGTTAATATTACAATAAAACCAATTCCAGGGTCGTTGCACATTGATTTCTGGTGGAAGCTGCATTACATACCTAAGAAACAAAATTAAATATTGATGAAGTGAAATAACCAGTTAATTTTAAACATATCACTCAGCTCAAGCAATTAGTATGAATATTTATTTGTTAAAACCGAGATTAAAACTGATATGTATTATTAAATATAAAGAAAGCAAACTATTTAAAAAAAGAATAGTATAATTGAAATTGATATTAAATTTACCTTATAGACTTTGTTCTAGTCAGTTATAAATCCACCTATATACTCGCATGTTTACGCCCCTTATTCTGTTAATGAATGCATCTGTTTTCACTCGTTTGATTAATTTTATTACTACTTTCTAGTAAGTTCCCTATAAAATTGGCCGGTAATCTTAAAAATTATGTAACAAAAATGAAAAAACAACAAAGAATGATAAGTTCTTCATAGTTATCTTAAATAAAACTTACCTGTTACAATATTATAAATTGATAATATTATTACATATACTGATCACTATAACTCGAGCTAAAAATAATAACTCATAAGCAAGCTCACACGTTATACGTATCACAACAACATCAGCGGGTCTAGCGCGGATTCTGGTGATCGTTAATATTCGTATGTGTTCGACATTTTTCGGTACATGTTGCACACTTCCCCTGTGCCAATACTACTGTTCATATACCCAAGGAATACCTCTCGGAATACCTGTATTACCTGTGAATTACCCGTATTTCCTCGTGGATTACCTGTGGATTACCCGTATTTCCTTTGGATTTCCTGTATTACCTGTATATTTCCTGTATTACCTATGGATTACCCGCATTACCTATGGAATACCTGAACCATGTACACCAAATTACCTCAGTGGTTATCCCCTCGTTTCTAGCTATAGAAGTGTTATTATTGGTTCCATAAGAGGACAAAATGATTGAATACAAAACATTTACTACGGGTACCCGTAGATGTACAAATTACTAATAGCTTTATAACAATATTTCTAAAGGTTACTTCTAGACGATTTGAAATAGCATTATTTATCAATGGTATGTAACTTGTGTTAAGTATTTAAATCTGTTTTGTATAATAAATAATAATTCCTATTCATTATTTTTTATGAATGCTCAGCATTGCTCAATCAATTCATCAAAATACAATTATAATATATAAATATGTCACGTGCACTTTGCAATACACGAGTAGTAGATCGCGGTAAGTCACATTTTTTACACTTAAAATGTGAATATTAATTATCAAATCATGGCCACTAAAGATGTCAGCAAAAAGGGGGCCACCGGGGAAATTTTGCTTTCACATCAGTTGTCACCTTTCGAGGTGTATCTTGCACTTAATTCAATGTGAAGTTAGCACCTGAACTCTGATCTTTTTGAAACACAGTATTATTAAAGTGAATTATACAGAGAAATATTAGGATATATATACAGGGTGTATATGTACTTCGGGAAAAAATAAAAGGATATATACTATAAAACGTACAGATCATTGAACAAAAATATATATTTTTAAAATTCGCTAAATTAAGGATGGGTTACTTGAAATGTACATTTTTAGGGCCACTGGATTAGCGTACTTTATAGCTTGACCTGCTGCATTTAAATAAAGTAAATTATTAATTACACAACATCAGACATTTAAATAAAATTATTAACAAAATGTTGCCTTTAAATACGATGCAAATTTTTTTTGTAAATTTTAAAAAAATATTTTTGTTCTATGATCAGTACGTCTTATAGTATATACCCTTTACTTTTATTTCCCGAAGTACAGATACACCCTGTATATATGCGAGTCGACCTGTGGATCTTGGATCTGGTTCGATCCCCACAGCCGACAAACAATTTTCACCAATTTAAATCTTCCCCTGTGACTCCCCTTCCACTAACATCTTTGGGGACCGTGATTCGACGGTGGTAACCACACTTCACGCGAAGAAATATATCACTTACCGAGATCTGCTACGGCAAAGTGCCACACCCAGTAATAGGTAAAAGGCCTGATGATATATTTATTTATTTATTTATATATGTATGCTTTAATCAACTAATCTACGATCGCCATGTAATTCAAATCTAGCTTTGTTCCAATTTTTCTGTCTATTTTGTTACGTACCAAAGGCAGCCGCGATCCCACGACTTTCATGTACTGAAAGACGGGACAAGAGTCATTTGCAATTCTACTGTTATTTAAGAACAATATTTACTACATGAAATTTAATTAGTTTTTTAAGTAAAAAAAAGTAAAAAAATTTAATTACAAAGTAATAATAATATAAAAATTATAATTAATTTATAAATCAATTTAAAAATTAATTATATGAGCAATAAAATGACAGTGATATGACGGGTCATATATGAAATGTTTGAATACACATTATATATCGGTGACATAGCATATGTACGATATTTATATATAAACTTATAGCAAAGTATCAAAATAATTATGTAATGAAAATAAAATAAAAATTTCAGTATTTATTCAAGGTTGCAAGATTTATACGTTAATTATGATTTTTCGTAATGAAGCCAAATTTAATTGTAAATGTTTAATTTTCACCAAATTAAATCTACCCCTGTGGTTTCCCCCTCCACTAACATCTTTGGGGCTGTGATTTAACGGCTGTAACCGCACTTCACGCGAAATTTATTTATTTATGTTTAATTAAATTTGAGTATAGATAAAAACAAGAAAAATAATCAATTTTGATTCTCAAAAAGCAAAAAAAAAAATAACATAGTTTCTTATTAGATTATAAAACCAACATAAGTAAAATGGCAGTATGACCAAAATCGGTAATATGGCCACTGTCATTTTACCAAGTACCAACTCTAGTATTTACTTAAATAGTTATTTGTGTATTAAGAGCGTAAAGTGATTCTTTGTTACTCGAACACGGTAATTGCAGCGCAAGCCGAATGCGAGAGCTGCAATAGTGTAAGAGGAACAAATACACTTTACGCTCGTGATACATCATTTTTTCTACGATTGCATCTTAAAAATATTAAAAAACGTATACGTACTGAAAATAAAATCATTCTGTCAACTATCAATATGACAAGTATCCCTGGTAACTATTGAAGTAAGCACGCATCAATATCTTTTTCGCGCGTTGCCATTGGAGACGCGCAAAAAAGATATTTTTCGATTATTCCACAGAAAACGTCAACTTTACGATGACAAATGAAAGCGTAATTGTCAACTTTTCATAGCAATTGTAGAAAAAAGTACTAATTAAATTTCAATTGGTGAATGTTCTCATTAAATAACAGCATCATTGCAGACGACTTTCGTGTCATGTCTTCCAATACATGAAAGACTCATGGGATCAAGGCTGACTATGGCTCATAACAAAATAGAGAGAAAAATTGAAATAAAATCAGATTTAAATTACATAATGACCGTAGCTTAGTTGATTAAAGAATGGAGTTTTTTTCTTAAAATTGTCGAATTCAATGGGCATAAAATTGGGCTCTGGGGTAGATTACTATATTCATATAGGGTAAGTGACTCCGTGGTATTGAATCTGCTTGTGGATTTGTGAACCCACAACCGACAAACAATTTTAAATAAATAATAAATATATCATCACGCCTTTTAGCCATTACTGGTTGTGGCACTCTACCGAAGCAGATCTTGGTAAGTGATCTATTTCTTCGCGTAAAGTGCGGTTCCCAGCCATCAAATCTCGGCCCCCAAAGATGTTAGTGGAGGGGAAGCCACAGATTTAGATTTAATTTGGTGAAAATTGTTTGTCGGCTGTGGGGATCGAACCAGGATTCTCAAAATCCACGACTTGATACCACTGAGCCACCTACCCAATTTTCACAATATTAAAACTACCCCTATGGCTTCCCCTCTTCTAACATCTTTAGGAGCCGTGATTTGACGGCTGGTAATCGCACTTCATGTGCATTAATATATTATTTACTAGGATCTGCTACTGTAGAGTGCCACATCCAGTAATGGCTAAAAGGCGAGATGATATATTTAATTATAAATAGACAATATTACTTTTATTACCTTTTTCCTAACTTTAAATTTAGAAATTATTTTGCATTATTATTTGCACAGAAATTAAATGTTTGAAACATTATTTTCATACCAAAAACGTATAGAAAAGTATTAAAATATTTATGGTGGTATTCTGTAATTTTCTATAACTATAGATCTGTAAATCTGAACAAAAGCTCATCATATTTGATTGTCAAATGGCATTAAAGGTATTTGTCAATAAAAATCTATGCGCTTTTGTTCAAATTTACAGAACTGTAGCGTTATAGAAAATTACAGAATAGCACCATTAATTTATTAAAATAAAATTTTCAGTGTTTATTCAAGGCTGCAAGATTATACGCTAATTATGATTTTTCGTAATAAAGTCAAATTTAATATCTTCAATCTCTAATTTCAAAAATATGTGTAATACATAACATGTTTTATTTAATCAGGAATAAATACAATGCAAAATGATATATTCTATAAATATTTTTTTGTAAATAGTCTAGTTATAATTAGTTTAAGGTTTATCTGTCAAAAAATGTAAACATACATTCGTTAAATTACATAATAATAATGTAGGACTATGTTATGTGTATGGTAGTGTTACACGACTATACATAACACGTCACACACACACACACACATGCAGCAAGCGTATGTTCGTCGTTAGCAAATGACCTTGATAATGCCGCTGTGCAATAATTAGTTGCTTAGTTTCAATGTCACGTGATGGTTACTATAGTGACAGACAAGTTTTTCATTTTGATCATCATTTTTATATATTACTGCTTACCTATAATATTTATTGCAGTAAATATGAACAGTTTTCGAAATATTTGTAATTTTATCTGACATTTACTCAAATTCTTACTTTTATTTATTTATTTATAATGTGACAAACAAGTATTTAATATACAAATTTGTTGCACAGACCATCTTGGGTAATGGGGTAGGTTGCTCAGTGGTGGATCTTGAGAACCCTGATTCGATCCCCACAACTGACAAACAATTTTCACCAAATTAAATCTACCCCTGTGGCTCCCTCTTTACTAACATCTTTGAGGGCCGTAATTTGACTTCTGGTAACCGCACTTCATGCGAAGAAATATATCATTTATCGAGATTTGCTACGGGGGAGTGCCACACCAAGTAATGGGTAAAAGGCGTGATGATATATTAATTTATTTTATTTAAAAAGCACGACAAAATGTATAGTAGAAACACTATATTTAGAGTCAAGCTGATAACATGAAAACCTATAATTTTTACTTGATTCCGGGGAAACACCGCCATATCAAACTTATTTATTAACTTGATTTCGGGAAAAGAACCCCATTTTTAAAATAGGGAGTCCAAAAAGAATATTTAATCACTTCTGCACTCAGGGCCGAACTAATGCCGCTGGGGGCCCTAAGAACTGCTCGTTCGGGGGCCCCTTTCTATGAAATAAATCGACCTAAAACCTAAAAAAAAGAGGGTGTGTTTGTTGTTTCACCAAATATAAAAATAAGATTTGATTGATTGAACAAACATGTTTAATACTGATGGTTTTAATACAGAAATGTCATAAATACATATTTTTATGAACTAATTCAGAATCGCAAGATTCTGTTCTATTATATGTTCTGCTATACATCTTGTAGGTATCTCGCGAAAAGTTAAACAAAATTTAAATTGTTGATTGTATTAACAAGGATAACTAGGGTAACAAATAATTCATTATGTTTTATTTTTTAGCATAATTTAATTGTATTTTTTTCTTTTTATCTGTTTATTAAAATAATCTAACACAAAAATTTGTATATATCTGCGGAAAAAAATATGTGATGGAAATTCTCGGGGACCCCTATTTAGCGGGGGCCTAAGCACGTGCTTAGTTTGCTTATGCATAAGTCCGGCCTTAATATTTTATTTATGTTACGCTGTACAACAGGAACTTAATCCCAATTACAGTACAGGGTCCGCACTCACCGAGCCGCAGTGTGCTAGTTTATATAATTTTTAGCTTGAGTGAGATTCTAACTCGGGATCTCCGGATTCGAATTCCGTATTGTTATCCACACCACCGTACTGACGGACAATATATAAGCTAAGTAAAATATTTAAAGCGTTAATTTTTGTTATTCATCGTTATTTCTAATCAGTAACCTCCAATCTGATATCTGGGAAATTAATTTGCTTTAAAAGATATGTAAGTTTTCATTTTGAATTGATAAACAATGTCTAGAATAGATATTCGCCAAGGGTGAATTTCCAGGGTCTAAAATTTATAATAATTTTTTGGCCACAGAATCAAGCAGTATTTAGCAATTTTTGCACTCGAGACAAGTGTCTCATTCCCTCCCCTTTATTACAATATTGCTACAGATAACAAGAAAGTAAAGATTTTGGTGAACTAGAGTCAAATCTGTGTCAACTATCTTAGGATCGGCTCTAATGATTTTAATGAAACTTGGTATGTATAATTGCTCTCAAAACTCGATATAGCTAGGTCTGGTTTCCCGGAAAATTCATTTAGTACATTTTGAATGAAAATTGAGGACAAAATACATAAAAATTTTGTTAGGCAAAATATAGTCATGTGAGTTGAAATTTGATCTGAAATCTAAAAAATATATTGAGATCAAAAATTAACTTGAATTGTAGAATAAATGTATAGATGACGTAAAGAAAAATGAAAATCTGTTTAGTAGTCAAAACCAAGAACCATTTATAATACATGTAAATGACAATGAGTCAAGTACTGAATCAGACTAGTAGAGTAATGTAGGTAAATGTTTAGATTATGTTTGTATATAATATATTATACTTATCGTTTGAATAAGGAAATATACTTATTTAAAGATTGTAATTTTTTTGTTTTTATTATACACGTACCGGCGAATGGGGCTGCAAAACCCTGTGCGAACCTTGGGACAGCAGTTATAACGGGTCATATTTTGAGTTTCTTTGTGAATTTAATCGTTTTATGCCGATCCCTCCAGTTTAAAATGAAAATAGTATATACTATGTTCAAAGATATTCCGTTATGGCCCTCTCAGCGGGTCTATTGTTAGGGATTTAAGCTTGATTTATAGGGGTGCAAGGACAGGTAGGTATGTATTCAGTATTTCCCAATTTAATTTAATTTTTATATATATTATAATAATGAAACAGAGAATTTTGTACAAATATTATTATTGATAATGAAAAAAAAAATGTTACATGAAAGTATCATTGTATAACAATTCGTCATTTAGTTAAATAATGCAAATAAACAATTTTAATATTTTGCAATCCTACCCTGAGCGCCAACAGGTAGAATCTCTTACTGTGTGCGGTTCAACACAGGCTTAGTAAGTTAAAGCCATAACGGAATATCTTTGAACATTCTATACCATCAACTGTTTTTGAAATATGAGAGAAAAGTTGTTTCTCTTCCCTATTTCTTTCCTATTATTCATCTTTAACCTTTCATCTTCCGTTACTTCTTGAGCTAAGCTCGGTCAACCAGATATTTACTTTAAATGAAGTATAATTAATTCATTTTGCAACATGTGTCACAAATAACCTAATAAAAATAATTCATGGCCACGTCGTTTAATAATTACACTAAAATTGTGGTTTAGATAATGGATGTTCAGTAAAAAATTCTACCTGAAGTTGTAAACAAACAGTGTTATAAAACTCATTTTTTTCTAAGTGTTTTTTTCTTTATAGAATGTTATCTTTATTTACAAGTAAATATAGTGTAGGAATATATTTCGCAAGGTTACTTATTCAGTCACTTCAATAACTTAATTTTATTATCTGCCAAAATTCTGAATCTTCTTGGCAGAGAAAAGAAATAAAAATTGCTGTAAGGAGACATTTTTCTACGCCTTATTCTAAATATTACCCAGTTTTGAAGGTAAATATGAAGTGTAGGAAATTAAATTTAAGATGGCCTAGATTCCATTTTATATTTAATCATTTATTTGTACTTTAGATTCGCAAATTTTTACAAAAAGTCAAAACCTTGCAATGTGTACATTTCCACCATTGGAATCATGGAATCACGATAACTCGAAGCGACTGCTGAAAATTTTTTATTACAGAATTAGTAAAAATCTTTAAAGATGTTATTGTTTGTTCATAGTACCTATAGAGCTGGTTTTATAAAAAAACTTCGTTGAAAATATTTTTTCACTTTGAAGAAAATAAAAAATATTAAAAATGAAAATCAGAAAAATAAAATTTTACGCAATTCATTCAATAATATTTTTATTATTTATATATAATAATACTAATAATAATAATAATAAAATATATTTCTCAATAACTGATAGTTTAAAATTATTTAAAAACAAAATAGTTGTTTAGCGCACAAATAGTAAATGTTAGTTACTCGAGTAAAATAATTACTGAAAAACTAGCTTCAAAATGTAACAGGTACTTTAGCATTAATTTTTAGCTGTTCTTCGTGGTTTTCTTTTTTTTATAAAATTTAGCTAATAGCTGTAACTTCTTTTTATTTTTAAAGAATAGTAGTAGCTGCAGCTTGTACAGTTGAGATTACAATATTTAAAGAAATAAAATAGTTATTTACGAACTAAGTGCGGGAAGACGATGTTCCCACATGAGTGCATTTTTGAAGCACGAGCGACTACAAGGAGCGAATGTCTTTAATAGCGCGAATGAGCGGAAGACGTCTTCACGCACTTAGTTTGTATAATATATTATATTCGAGTACTGGTATTTAAAAAAATACATCTTCAATTTCAACTTGTGTGAGTACACCAGAATCTGCAAATTATACACAATCTTTATCAATTGCAAACCAAGCTGCTCCAGGAACTTCGATTTCTAATTGTCAAAATTTTACTATAAATGTCTATAACATATATAGTTTTTTAGTTCAAATATCAAACCTAACCTAAAATAGATTAATTAATGTAAGCATTTGATGTTGTTATAATCCTACTTTTCCATTAAACTAAGTTGTTATATTTCACAATATATGTTTTTTCTTATTATTTATATAGTATTAGTCGCGATTTTTGTTTGATTACAATCTGCAAGAAGTTATATCAATGACGTCTTTAGTTCAGAAGTTGTATAATAATTGGCACTAATGCTAACAAATGTTGAAAGAATTTTAGCAAATTACTCTTATTTTCCAAACTTTGAATAAAGGAAAATTCAGGGAAGTTGTATTTTATAAATTAGATTTTATTATTATCAAGACAGATTTATTTTAGAATGTTCCAAGGGGCCAGTTTTTTTTGCTATTTTTCCAGTCGAGTCGATCGGGAAGCACTTGTTCCAGATTGAGTGTTACGTGCGGGAAGTGTCATTTTGAATGTTACGAGTACAAAAAATATTTTTATACAACTAACAAAAAATATCAATAATAATAAGTAGCACATAGTAGGAACGAAGTACTTCACGCCCTTCGTGTACTAGGGCGTTAATGTACCTATTTCGCACACGCTGCAATATAAGTTATCATGGAAAATGACATACGTCACACTGTGATAGATATTAGTGTAAAAATAAACAGACAAAATCTGTTTTTAGACAAATCTAGTCATCTCTCGATTAGGTACTTTTTGAAAACAAAAACATCGTTAAAATGGTTTATTTATACAACTTTTGTCTAACTCAACATAAATAATAATGTTAGAACTTTTGAAAAATCATGAGCATTCGCCGGGATTTGAACCCCGGCGAATGCTCATGATTTTTCAAAAATTCTAACAAATTTACTAGACAGACAGAAATGTCGTATATATATTTCTTAAAAACTATAAATAATAATTTTTATAATATTCGGAATGGTCTTCGAAAATTAAACAAACACACTGTATACACAACGGTAATTCGGAGCCAAATATAAATTGTAGGTCCTTTTCATGCTGCATACACATCGATCTTTGTTGCGTTATAATTAAAAATATATTTTGTTGTGTAACCAAAAAAATAAATATTGTGAAATGGCAATTTGGTGGATCTATAAAAAAGTACATATAAAAAACATTCAGAAATCATAATTTGATATTTATGTGTCAAATGGCTTTGAAACAATAAATGTAGAAAGAAAATAGTAAATGTTATGATGTTGAAAGTCGTTTGACGGTAGCCAAGTTATTCATCTAATATCCGTTATAAATATCACCTATGGCCTCAAACTAATTAGAGATACGTTTTTAATTGCGTAAGTTAAATATCTTCATAAAAACCAAGGACCATTACATATAATATGTACAAAAACTTACCGAAAAAATCAGAACCAGAGACGTAACTAGCTATTTTTGTGCTCGAATTAAACGGTTTGAGTTTGTAAGGTGTATTAATATATGAAAAAAGGTCCCTGGTTCGAATCCAGGCGTCATCAGAATTTTTCTGTCATAATATAAATTAACTTTAGTCAAAAACTACAGGTATGATTACCTTTAATAATCACACAACTTAATAATATTAGCTCTAAGCTTGGGTATGATTCCCTCATAATCAAAAACTGTGTCACTGTAGACGAACCCGGTTGTCAATGCCTATATAGGAGTCTCTCGGAACGAAGCTACGCTTAGACACTGTGACAGAAAAATTCAGTTGATGCCATATTTCGAACACAGGTGACGTGGTGTAGCGGTTAGCATCTCTGCCCGGTATGCGGAAGGTCCCTGGTTCGAATCCCGGCGTCATCAGAATTTTTCTGTCATAATATAAATTAACTTTAGTCACATGAAAAAAGATTTTAGAACTCTTATTTAAATGATTAAAACTATTTTTAATTTATTTATTTGGTTCTACGTTAAAGTATACTAAAAGGAATATGAAAATAAATATAAATAAAACGTTACGATTAGTTTTGTTTATTTATTCTTTAATTTTTCTGACGAAGGTACATGTTGAATGTGTGGAAACGTCGAATTAAATAAATATTATACATAATTTAAAATTGTTTTAATTATTTCTTAGGTGTGGTGTTTAAACTAGAATTTGATTTTTTTAATTGAGCGATGCGAGCAGTGCGATAAAAATCTTAATTTTGTAATATGTTTATTTGAATAAAATTAACTATATTTTTTTTAGTTTGTCGGGTGTGTTGCACGTGTTTTGCTAATTAATGAAGTGAGATCTGCAAAATTCGTATCACACATAATTAAAATTATTAAAAAAAATAAATTAACGTTATATTTTAATGTGGGTTTAAAAAATACATTTGTAATTTGTATATTAAAACACCTGAGAGTATCAAATATTTTTAAAGTAAAACATTAAAGCCACTAGTGTACAAATTATTTAAAAAATCAACTTACCTTGTTCGAATTGAAAATTACTAATCAATGAAAGTTGGGTAGATGGCTCACAAGTAACACTACCCAACTGTCACTCACCGATTAAAATGAAACTTGGCATACTAATACAACTCTAAAAAATATTGAACACCTATTGTTTTTCTTTCGGAAGTTGCTTTTTATTGGTACAAATCGCGCCTAAAAGGTGGTAAAAGCAAGAATCGCCATAAATGAAATTAAATAATACCAAAATATTACGCGTTCAACATTGGTTACCCAGGGGTTTTTGAGTTCGCCAAAATCTATTTTTGGGATCATTTTGATCATATGCACTTTTTTAAGGGGTTAAGAAGGGGATGGGGGGATGAAATTTCAATATTCAACTGAAATAGGGTTTTAGGTTTAAAACTAGTTACTCGGGGGTTTTTGAAGTCGCTGAATCTATTTTCGAGGTCACTGTATTAAACTTTACTTACATAATATGCAGTACAAGTAAACCTACTTGTATTAGTAATTTATGCCTATGGCACACTGGTCGAAGAGCATCGATGAGCTCTTCGATGAAACAACAGAACGCACCCGTCATTGACAAACAATAAAAGCTTCCGAAGTTGAGAAAGAAAAACTAAATTTCAAAAATATGCTAACGTGAAGTGAGACACAAAAGATACGAGTGAAATGAGATACGTTCGTTTCATCAATGAGCTCTTCGATGGAAATAGAGGAGCCTCTATTCTTCGACGCTCTTCGACCAGTGTGCCATACGCATTAGAGTATAACAATTGTTTCTAGTAGGAGCGAATGCGATTACTCTCATTTTGATCGCCTTCTGGATTTTAAAACGCATAAACAACTATTGATAAATTGCAGAATGATAAAAAACAAACAGTTATGGTTGTATTTTTATTTATAAAACAAACATATAAAGTAACTATATTTTTCCTAAGGTCACGTATGTACAAGTAGTCTCAAACTAATTAGATCGGCGTGGGTTTGGTTAAATTATTGAATATATATCTCCTAGAACTTAATTTCTGCAACAATTCAAACAAAAAGACAAAATATGTATAGGTTAAATAAAATATTTACAAAAACTTGTGAAATTTCATAAAATTTGAGCCTCTGAGTCGACTTATCAGATTATCATTTCAGAGGCTGAAATTTTGTGAAACTTTACAAGTGTTTTTAAATATTTTATTTAATTTCTGCAGTTATTATAAATAAAAATAGTTTTTTATGTATTATTCGTAACCTGGATTACAATAAGTATTGGAAATGATATCTTAAAAATATAAACAAAAAATATATCATCACTCCTTTTACCCATTACTGGGTGTGGCACTCTGCCGTGGTAGATCTCGGTAAGTGATAAATTTCTTCCCGAGAAGTGCGGTTACCAGCCGTCAAATCACGGCCCCCAAAGATATTATTGGAGGGGGAGCCACAAGGATAGATTTAAATTAATGAAAATTGTTTGTCGGCTGTGATCTAAAAACCTAAAATCTAAAAACAGTATATACGAGTATAAACAGAATTGTAAACTACCACAATTCTATTTTAAATTAATGTTGATATTATATCCAATGAAGGTTTAAATATTTTGTCATCACTGTTGGAGCGTAGCCACTTATAAAAATATTATGAAATTTCAAAAGATTTGTTAAAAATATTAGTATACGTTCCAAATAGATTCCTTGTCTATTTCAGTCACGAGAAATAGTTTTCAGTGTATTTACAGCCGTTGGAAAGAAACCTGTTTATAAATGTGTGCAGCCTACGCGTTACAAATTTGTTGTCGGACTTACTGAAAGAAATGCATGCTGAATGCTGCTGACTGAAAAACAAATATAACAAGATATTTAGTTCTAGTTAACATCTGTTTGCCTCTATAAATTCAAATATAAATAAATATAAATATATCATCACGACTTTTACCCATTAGTGGGTGTGGCACTCTGCGTAAGCAGATCTCGGTAAGTGATATATTTTTTCGCGTGAAGTGCGGTTACCAGTCGTCAAGTCACGGCCGACAAAAATATTAGTAGAGGGGAAACCACAATTAAATTTTATAGTAATTATATAATACGATTGTTACACATTTCTGGGTATGATTTCTCTGCATCTGCAGATCTCAAGTGAAATAATCCTACTTTTTGTGGAATATATTGATCCTGTGTTTCAATTTTGGAAAGGAATATATGGCTTTTGGATCCTAGGATAATTTTATTTATTTATTGAACGTTTTAATGCAAACCTAATAAACAATATCAACCTTTTCATAACTGGTTAAGTAAACCCAGTTATGAAAAGGTTGATATTGTTTGACGAACATAATATTTGCTCAAACGAGCGAAGCGAGTTTTGCAAATTATGTGAGTCTAACAATATCCCGTTTTCATAACGTATTACGTACACGAATTTATCTAATTCCGCTAAAATAATATTCTAGGTTTATGACAGCTCAGTATATTTCAAAATCAATAAATCAATTTACCAAAGCATTGCCGTGAAAATAAATGATAAAATGTTAAATTTAAAGCTTATGTCATCATTGAAAATGAGTTCTGAATCCGAGACAGACCTTCCTTCTGATATCGAAGAATCTGCTAATATGCCCGTGAACTGTTTAATACCAGAAACATTATTAAATGTATATAAATCCTAAAAATTTTAGTAAATAGTATAGTTTTATCCGTTATTTGCAAACATTCATTACGTAACTAGTTATGTAAAGAATTCTTTACATAACTCTTGAATGACAGTTATGAAAAAATTGACATTTCATAACCTCAAAAATTGATGTAAAACAGGACCTTTCATAACGGAATTAGGTAAATATGTTTCTTACAATTGTCAATTTAAAAAAAATGCTACTTTTAGCTGTATTTTTTAAAAATAGACAATTGTAACAAACACATATTTATTAGGTTTGGAAAAATAACTTTTTGTTAATAAATGCTGAAGATGATGGAATAATCATCAAAACGTTCAATAAATATATAAAATTATTCAAGGATCCTAAAGTCATATATTCCTTTCCAAAATTGAAATAATCATAGAAATAGTTTTGTATCGAAATATAGTTCATTGCCAACACATTGGACTGTGAATCTAAAAAACTGAATAGGAATTCCACAGTTGATAAACTGATTAAAAATACCCGTATAGCTCCCCCTCCACTAACAATTTTGGGCGTCTTGATTTGACATTTAATAACCGTACTTCACTGATCTGCTACGGTAGAGCACTACACCCATTAATAGGCAAAAGGCGTGATGATTATAGCTATAATTTATTATCAAGAACAACTTAGAACTTGATGGAATAAATGAAAATAATTAACACACAAACATACATATTCTATTTTATTTATGCAGACTTAATAATCGATGGACGTCATTGATTCTTGATTTCTAGTGATTATTTACCTACGTTTGCGTATTTCTAGATGAACTTGGCAGAGTTTATGTTTATTACAAATCTTAAAACTATAAGGGTATTTGACGTCATTTTACACGCACCTTGCTTGATTTTCATTTATTATTTTAACTACTCAGGCAGAAAATATATTACATTTCAAATATACAGGGTGTTATAAAATTAAAACACTTGGTATATTTCACAAACTTTTTTACTTCCTTGTACGAAGTAAAGGAAGTATTGTAATCGCGAAAATTTTCGGTTCTCAGATTTCAACGGAAATAGGTGTTTTGGCCCTCCCTGAATCCATTTTGACTAATTTCGTCATGCCGTCTGTACGTACGTATGTACGTACGTACGTATGTGCGTACGTACGTACGTATCTCGCATAACTCAAAAACGGTAAGCCGTAGAAAATTGAAACTTTATATTTAGGACTGTTATAACATCTAGTTGTGCACCTCCCTTTTTGGTCATTATACAACTACCGGAAGTGATACTTTACTTGAAGCCTATAATAGATTTTCATGAAAAACTATATTCAAATATAATTTAAAACTTTCCAAATTTGGTATATAAGACTACTATATCAATGGAAATAACATAATAGATTTTGGTTAAAATAGACTAACCGGAAGTGGCACATTACATGAAGCTGCTAACAGTTTTCCTTGAAAAAAAATGGTATTATTTTAATTTTAGAAAGAAATGATGCAAATAAAAGTTTTAGAGAATTAAATTCTGCGTCTAGCACATTAAGAATTTTTAAATTAGCTTTTTGCATAAACGAGATATCTAAATTTAAATATTATATATTTTTTGATTTTTTTTAAAATTAAGTTTGCTATGGATTAGAACAAAAAATAAAAGATTTAATGTCAAATATGTGCAATTAAAAAAATATCTATAGTTTAATACGTGTACAAGGAAGTCATGTGGTGTCCACATCAGATATTTTTATTTATACGACGCGTTTCGACCTTTCAGTCTTCATCAGGTAATAATACAATGGTTTACAAAAATACAACACTTATATGCTAAAATTAATATTAAGAAGAGGGGAGGAACTTACGTCCAATTGGTCATTGACTATATTTTTCTTAGAATTAACCGCCTTGCGAATTTCTAAATTTTCCAGTAAGTTAAGCTTAACCCCTTTCGGCTCAATATGGAGAATCCTATAATCTAATAGTGAATGGTTGTGTTGAATACAATGTTGGGAGAATCCTGTGTTATTAGTATTTGTTTTAATTGATTTCAAATGTTATTTTATTCTAGTCTTGAAATTTCTACCACTTTGTCCGATGTAGATGGCATCACATTCTTTACATTTAATTTCATATACCCCCGAAGATTCTGATTTATCATTTTTTGTTTTTGTATTTGTTAACATTGTTCCTAAATTTGTTTTATTAGTAGAAACGGAGTTGATGTTAAGTTTTTTGAAAATTGTTGAGACGGCTTGTGTGGTATTTGGGATGTAGTTTAAATATATCCAGTTTTTCTTTTTTACGTTACTTTCCGCGTGTGTATATATATATATATGTTCTGAATCATAATTTTCTTATTTTTATTTCTCAATAGTTTGTCAATAGTATCTAATTTATAACCATTATTAATGGCTATTTGTTTTATTGTTGTTAATTCTTTGTTAAAGTTTGATTTATTTAGCGGGATTGTGGTTAATCTGTGTATCATGCTATGGAATGAAGATAATTTAATTGTAAGAGATTGATTGGAGCATTCGGGTATTAAAGTGTCTGTAAATGTTGGTTTCCTGTATATGTCATATTCTAAAATATTGTTAATGTTGTGTATTATTAAGTCAAGAAAGTTCAATTTTTTATTTTCTTCTATTTCTAAACAATCAATATAATACAGGGTGTTTCACAACTTATGACATTTATTTTAACCTCATATAGTAGTCAACGTACTAATTATGATACATAAATATTTTGAAAAAATATTTCTGTTTCATAACCAGTACGTTGAGAACTATACGGAGTTAAAATAAGTGCTATAAATTACAAAACATTCAGTATATTTGTAAATCGTAAAAATAATAATAAATTCTTAACACGCATGCAATATAACCGGATGTTAGTCACTGACGTAGACAGGGAGAGAAGGGCTAAGGAACTTTTGGTGTAATAAACAATTTTAATACAAGTCTTTATTATCTTAAGTTAATCCTACATTGCGCCATTTATTTAAAATATAATATTATGTTAAGAATCGGATCTTAGTTAACAGGAAAAATATGTAAAAAATGTTATCACGCGATAAACAGTCTTATGCTCGTGCCTATAAGGATGTAGTAGATTGTCTACAATGATACTTAAATATTTATAATGAAACCGTAATTTCACAAAAAAATATGTCGAACAAATTCATGGTGGAATTCTGTTTAAAACCAGAAATGATAAACAAAATCGCAACGAACTTACTATTTTATGAAATATATTCTACTTTTCAACAAATATTGCTGTGAATCTGTTCATTATTTACAGATTTTCGAATCTATAAACTTATAGATTTATAATAGAATTCCACTATAAAACAGTTAAAATTGGTTTAATCAAAAAACTATATTATTTATATTTATTTTATTAATTTCAACAAATATATATGGGGTAGGTGGCTCAGTGGTATCCAGTGGATCTTGAGAACCCTGGTTGATCCCCACAGCCAAGAAACAATTTTCACCATTTTAAAAATCTACCCCTGTGGCTCCCCCTCCACTAACATCTTTGGGGGCCGTGTTTTGACGGCTGGTAACCACTTCACGCAAATAAATATATCACTTACCGAGATCTGCTTCGGCACAGTGCCACATCCAGTAATAGGTAAAACGCGTGATGATATATTTATTTATTTATTTATATATGAACACCATTGCAGTCTAGTTATGCCACAGGGCCGTAAAATCACAACGATTTAACAATTAATACCGTACTTCACTGATCTGTTACGGCATTAATAAATAAAAGGCATGATGATATATTTATCTAATTATTGTTAAATTAATCTTAACATATTGAACTAGACTATAATTATTATCAAGAAAAACTTAGAAATCTCTAAAATAACTGAAGATAATTAAAATGCAAATATACATATTTATCATAACGTGCGGATACCAACCTTAAAATCACGGCCCCCAAAGATGTTAGACGACGGAAAACTACAGAACTAATGTTGATTGAGAATCCACTATACTTGTAAATTCTGATAACCCACATCACGCCAGTGCGAGTCTCTGTTTTGCGCTGTCAGACAATCTAGTTCCTGTTTGCGCCGAAATAAAGAAATAAAACAAAGCAAATAGATTATCCTCCTATAATCAAACTATGACTCAAAATTTATTGTTATAGTTCATTGCTTTTTCATAAGATAATGTCTTAAAAACTACGGAAACAAATTTCGAAATATGTATATTGCGTTTCATATATTTTTAAATTATTTGTGTAAACGTGTTGTTGATTTACAAACACTTGAATATCAATGATATCTGAATGTAATTAAAAATCAATTTCCTCATTTTAATTAATGCGAATATAAATTAATGAGGTAAAAAATCTGATATCGATTATTAAGTCTTGTTTTCAAATTTGCAGTGTTATTATTATATTTGTTTATTATTCAGCATAACATATTATTTTTTACTGATTATGAAGTCACCTCTGCTACTATCAAAATTAGATCACATTTGAAAAAATCATTTTCCATAAAATTTACATTGAATACCTATCTTTTCGCACGTATTTTTTGTTTACTAATGATGACATTGAATTTTTCAAAATATGATTGTATTTTTAATAACAATTATATTTAGCTATTATTAATAGAAAATCGACAAAATAAAATAGATGGTTACTAACTGTGCTGGCCAGCCTCTGACGATGCCCTCATAAGGTGACTTGGAGGCTGAATTTTGTGGGACTTTGCCAAGTGTTTATTTAATATTTTTTATTAAACCTAGTTTCACCAAGTGTATGGATGACAATTAATTTTGTCTTTGTTGTTATTTAAATTGCTATTGCGTAGCTTTTCCTTTTTTTCGGTGGATGGCATTACTGGGTCGACAGAACTTCTCATGTCATCTTACCGTTTGTTAGAGATCTTATTATCTGCTGGCACAGTTCTTCGTCACCAGCTTCTTCACATGAACTTTGTTCTAGGTGAAGAAGTGAGTTATACCATACTGATGAACTCTAATAAGAGCGAAACGCGTCTATGGTTACTAACTGTGCTGGCCAGCCTCTGACGATGCCCTCATAAGGTGACTTGGAGGCTGAATTTTGTGGGACTTTGCCAAGTGTTTATTTAATATTTTTTATTAAAATAGATTTTTGTAAATTCTAATTATTTACTTTTATGTTGCACTCAGGTATGCATCACTCGTATATCTGTTAGCACTTTTTAATTACTATTGAGAAATCAATTCGCAGTGCAATTTCAAAGTCTATGTTTAATGTTTCCATGTTTAAGTAAAACATAATTTTCTGCGAAGCTGATGAAAGTCTTCCTCAGTAGTGTACTTTGCTTTCATATGACTATGACGAATTATTATGAATAATGACAAAAATAAATACAGTGTCTTTGATTCATGAATTCTGTTTTCACGGCCGGCTGAATTTTTTGCAAAGCCTAGAAAATAAATTAGAAATGGGACCTCAAAATATTTGCATTAAAAAATTAAAAAAAACATAGTTATCACTAGTCCAAAAACTGCACTTTTGCGAGTGCAACACGAGCCAAAGGCGAGGCTTACAAATGCGAGTATTTTCAAAATAGTTTCTGGACGAGTAATACACAAGATTTTTTATGTTTAAGTTACCTTAAAATCTATTCAAAAAAATCTGATGTGGACACCACATGACTTCCTTGTACGCGTATTAAACTATAGATATTTTTTTAATTGCACATATTTGACATTAAATCTTTTATTTTTTGTTCTAATCCATAGCAAACTTAATTTAAATAGAAAAAAATATATATAATATTTAAATTTAGATATCTCGCTTATGCAAAAGGCTAATTTAAAAATTGTTAATGAGCTAGACGCAGAATTTAATTCTCTAAAACTTTTATTTGCAGCATTTATTTCTAAAATTAAAATAATACCATTTTTATCAAGGAAAACTGTTAGCGGCTTCATGTAATGTGTCACTTCCGGTTAGTCTATTTTAACCAAAATCTATTATGTTATTTCCATTGATATAGTAGTCTTATATACCAAATTTGGAAAGTTTTAAATTATATTTGAATATAGTTTTTCATGAAAATTTATTATAGGCTTATTATTAGTCAAAATGGATTCAGGGATGGCCAAAATGCATATTTCCACTGAAATCTGAGAACCGATAATTTTCGCAATTACAATACTTCCTTTACTTCTCACAGGAAGTACAAATGGACATATTTGTTCAAATATTAAATACACATACGCTTTCCAGTGATACTCTTTCAACACTTGTATTACAATATTTTGTACATAACATCATGTTATATCCCATTAAATGGAGTAGCACGAACCCCTAAAGTATTCACAGAACATTCTCATCCTGACACACGATACTCGTTTCAACCACATTAACACTTCCTCCATACGAGCTCTTTCCTTCCTCACAACCAAAAACCATCATCACGCAACAAACCTTCATTCACATCCATCCATTCGCTCCTGTACACCTGTTTCGTAAATCTTCACTTACGCCCACTTCTCTAACAACGAATCTATAAAGAAATAAAATTAGCATATTTTATATCAAATATATAAACAAAATATAGTATGTTATGCATCAAGGGAGGGAAACAACCAATTATTCACACAAGGAATAATCGCGCCCTCCCGTGAAGCATATTATACTTTTCTTAAAAAGTGCACAAAAATTACTGTCTTATCAGGACAAATATCAAATATGAGTTGCGTAACTAGTTACCTAGGAAATGCCGCAAACAGCTAATAATCGTAGTCTCTATGGAGAGAAACATCTCTCTAGGGAGAGAAACATCCTACCTAGGGGAGAAAAGCAGTGTTTCTCTCTCTTAAATTAGGGAATAAGAACGTGTTTCTTGTGCATGTGTTACGAAAAATAAATATATCGTCACGCCTTTTACCTATAACTAGTGTAGTACTCTGCCGTAGCAGATCTCGGTAAATGATATATCAAATCTGAGGGTCAAAGATGTTAGTGGAGGGATAGTTTTAGTGTGGTGAAAATTGTTTATCGACTGTAGGAATCAAACACGGGTTTTCAAATCTTAAGTTTAAGGTTAATTTTAATAGAAAACGGTGTTTTTTCGATATTTGCACGACTAGTATTCAATAATAGTAGACATTTTTAAGATACATGTAATATTTTATCCCTTTATAGCGATGCCACCTTCATAATTTTAATTCTAATATATAGTAGATGTTTAAAAATAAAAGAAACTAAATAATCAACAAAATTCATTGCCCGTCAACAAAGCAGATCGGTAAACTACAGTCATGCTGTCAATATGTCTGAGACATTGTCAACAATTATATATAAATATAGGCTTTAATCAATTGCCTTTGTTTGATAACTATTTACACTCACATACTGAACAGATGTAAGTGTAGCAGTGTTGTATTCATGTTATGATCACATGTCCAGCAAGAATGTAGAGCGTTATCAGGCGTCGATATTCGTTTGTTTACTAAGTGATGGCTGTGACAGTTGACAATTGACACTTGTTTTTTGATAATTTGCATAGGAATATTTATTTATTTATTTGGTGGTATAACAGATAAATCATATTCCAAATGAGAGTGTAAATATCCTATTTTGTTAAATAAAAACGAATGGAAATATGAAATATAGTCGAGGCCTCAAACTGTTTATTATTCATTATTTAAGTCTTCTTTCTTTTTATTGTCGTTGTATCAAATAGATTTAAGATTAATACTTTGTATAAGATTAAATAACTACAAAGTTTTGGTTTAAAATTTAGCTCCCATTTTAGAAAAGAAATTTTGAGCTTTAAATTGTAATAAATATAATTAATTATTAAGAAAGTATGACTGATATTGCGCCAGTTCCAATTTTACGAGTATTTGTTCGAAAATTTAATGTTTGAATTTCAAAAGTTGGCCGACAGGTGTTTCGTACAATAAAAAAGAAAGTCTTCAATATTTCAAGTTTAGTGCAACTTTTAAGGATTTCTTAAGCAAATTTAATTAGTATTTTAAGTAAACACGTAACAATTAATGAAATCAAATTGAATTAAAAAGAGAAAAATTGGAACACCGCCAAGTTTTGAACCTGGGACGTATGTACTTCGGCTATATGTATGTTGTAAGCAACTAAGCTACGTCGGCATGTAATTCAAATTTGATTTATTATAAGTTTTCTCTTTATTTTCGTTATACTCTTATGTCATTGGTAGCCTTAATCCCAAGACTCTTTCATATAGGTACTCAAATACTTGATACAAGAGTTGTCTGCAGTGACACTGTTATTTAAGAAGAATATTTACAAATTGACATTTACTTAGTTTTTAAAATAAATTCTTAATATTTAAAGAAATAAACTTGAATTAAATAAAATAAATAAAAAATAAATATATCATCACGCCTTTTACCCATCACAGGGTGTGGCACTCTGCCTAAGCAGATTTCGGTAAGTGATATGTTTTTTTCGCGTGAAGTGCGGTTACCAGCCGTCAAATCACGGCCTCTAAAGATATTAGTGGAGGAAGAGCCACAGGGGTAGATTTTTTAAATTGGTGAAAATTGTTTGTCGGCTGTGGGGATCGAACCAGAGTT
This sequence comes from Pterostichus niger, assembly GCA_947425015.1. Lineage (NCBI taxonomy): Eukaryota > Metazoa > Arthropoda > Insecta > Coleoptera > Carabidae > Pterostichus > Pterostichus niger. Next base: position 12,142,275 of record OX380337.1, on the reverse strand, counting down.
CTCAAGATCCACAGGCCGACTCGATACCACTGAGCCACCTATAAAGAGAAAAATAGACTTCTAGATCAAAACCTGATGGTATCCCATTTTTTCTCTGTTGATAGTTCAATTTTATTTCAAATTTGAGGAATATTTAGTATTGAAGTGTATCTGCTACAGTACAATTTAGTATTATTCATATTTAAAATATTATGTTGCATCCATTTATAAATAAAAGTTATAATAAATTTTTATAAAATATATTAGGAAATTAAACTAACAGGAAAATAAACATTTGTCTGACCTTTAAGACTCAGGAAAGCTTTGCTTTTCATGCTTATTCAGGAAAATAACATATTGCCTGTCTAGGCAGGTAATGAAAGAAACGTGAGTGTATAGTTACTTGGCAACATAAAATACTGACTGAAGATGTAAGTCAAATATTTATTTTAATTGAAATTAATTTCAAATATGTATTATTTGTTTATAAGTTTCAGGTAAAATGTTATACGTAACACGTCAGTAAAGCGTCGTACAGGATTCGTAAGCTGTTTCAAGCCTCGCTATCGCTCGGCATGAAACTATCTACTCATCCTGTAATTGAACGCTTTACTGAATTTTTATGTAAATAACTATTAAATAAATAAATAGCCTCCAAGGCAATCAAACTTAAAGCTTCGCATGCAATTCGTACATAATCGCACATTAAAATACTTGTTACATAAAAAGTAAGCATAAAAATCATTAAAAAAACATGTAATAATATATGTCAAATAACTTTCTTTTGTACAATTCGTATAAAATTAAAATATAACAATTTGACAATTACTGACTTTTTACGTAAATAACTATTATCTCTCTCTCTCTATATGCTGTGTATCGCTACATTGAATTAGTATTTGCTGCCAGTGTGGTTAGGTCAGTTCCGACCCCGGGGTGCAAGGTGTGCGGGGCACACGGGCGGCAAGCCAAAGGGGCGGCAATAGCCGCCCGCCCTATATTTAGTTTTTTTCAGAAAATTTTAAAAAGCGTTATAAATAACTACTGTCAAAACTAATTTACAGGTAAAATAATTAGTATAAAATTATTCTGATTATACTATATTTATATTTCATTTAAAAACTATTCTATGTATCTAGTTACTGGAATTTAACAATGCAACAAATATGATTTTGTTTTCCCGTGTTGTGTCGTGGTCATCAAACTATGTGCGCTAGATTTTGCAGGAAATAACTTGTTTTAAGCCAGATCTAATAGGGGGAAGAGGGTGAAAAATTATCCTGGTACTAGGTATACCACTGAGTATGTTGTCGTTAGACATAATGTCCTGTTATGCTGCCAAATAAACAAATATTTACATAACATGTAAAAAATGGTTAAAACACGTTAAAAACATGTACACTTATCTTTAATCACACGTGATTGCAGTTTGCAATTTGCAAATACAAAAAGGAAAAATTGTCAGTAGCAGATACACAAATATTCTTGAATTAATTACATTGTAAACAAAATACATCGTCATCAGAACACGTAAATGACTTAATCATGGAAATATTTAATGGCCTGTGTTTTTACAATTTCGAAAATTTTACAAAAACAAAGCAGCGTGGTAAACAAATCAACTGAAAATTGTCGCTTACTCATAACTTGTTATCTGAAAGAAATCTTGACCTGGGGTTGACTTGCCGCCGAAAAAAAAAACTCCTGATAAAGATGCCATTTGACCCCGTCTGGGTCATTTGAATTCAAATCTAGTTAAAACCTAACAGAATGTAGAGTTGCATCATTTTCACAAAATCTTTAATGAGTTGAAATTTTTAAATTTTATTTTATTTGTTTGTTCGTCGCGTGGCACGCTCTATCAATGAGAAGAATTTTGTATTTTGATTTGTTCAATTACAGAACTATCAGCACGTGTTTTGTTTTGATTGCGTTTATGATTATTCTGTTAATTTCTTATTCATGATAATGATTAATTAATATCTTCATATTTTACCAGTTAATTTTGAAAAATACATCTTTTTTTTATAATGTTATTTTAAAATAGTTTCACTATAAATGTGACATTTTGGCAACTATATTTTTATAGGTATTCATAATTTGTATATGTCATATTTAGTCCCAGTTTATCATAATATATGATACAACATGTTATATATGTATGTCAAAGAAGTTAAAAAATAAAAATAATTTTACGTACATTTGAATCGTAATGAACTGTTTACTTAACTCTGTTTCTAGGGGTTACGAGACTAATAACGTGCTAGCCCGTGTAAAATTTATAACGGGCTGTTGACATTGGTTATCATGACAACATATCTAATTTTAAACGTTTGACACTTAAATATTTTTTGATTAAACAAAATCTGTCAGATTTTCAAAGTCTACCTTGATTGAACATTTTAGTTATTACGTTATACTATTGCAATTAATTTTATTAAATATACATATATCGCGATTCAAATGCACATAAACCATTGTACAATGCACGACCGTTAACTGAAATTTACAGGCTCACACAGATAACTATTACAGTACCACATCTAAGTGCTACAGTTTGATATTATTGTAGAAATTATATCATCTGTAAATCTTGTGATTTAAATAAAATCGTAATAAATAAATACGGTGTTCTAATAATTAATTAATTACTTTAGCTTTGACGATAGTTGAAGGAATGGAGAACAAATTTGATATCTTTCCGTTTCCCATTGCAAAATTTTATAACAAGGGCAACCAAAAAATAGCTCTTAAACAAATAATGGCTTAAAAATGTTACATAGAATTGAAAATATGCTTTAAAAACAGAGAATATGCTCCAAGTTTTGCGGAACAACTCAATACAACGAAAGAAAATAAATAAATAAATGTTGAATTTCATTTATATAAATAAAATTAATAAATATATCATCATGCATTTTATTCATTACTCTGCCGTAATAGATCGCGGTAAGTGATTTATTCGCGTGAAGTGCGGTTACCAGCCTTCAAATCACGACCCCCAAAGATGTTAGTGGAGGGAGAGCCACAGGAGTAGATTTAATTTTGTGAAAATTGTTTGTTTGTTTTATATTTAGTAGTAATGAAATAAGTAAAATGAATTGTGTTAATTGATTTGTATGCAGAATTTATTTCTCTACAACTTTTATTTGAAACATTTTCCTATAAAATAATCAAGAAAGCAATAATTGTAGTGGAAAATTTATTTTCAGCAATAGCACACTTTTTGTGGGACATACTGTATTTGTCCAATCCATTTTTTTATGTTGTATAAAAACAAATAAACCTTATAATATTTTTAGCTCAGTGGTATCGAGTCGGGCTGTGGATTTGAGAACTTGAGTTTGTTTCCAACAGCCGACAAACAATTTTCACCAAATTAAATCTATCCCTGTGGCTTTCCCTCCACTAACATCTCTGCGGGTCGTAGTTTCACGGCTGGTAACAGCATTTCACGCTAAGAAATATATCACTTTCTGAGATCTGCTACGACAGAGTGCCACACCCAGTAATATGTAAAAGGCGTGATGCTATATTTGATTTATTTTATATTTTAACTTAGATTATTTGAGATGAGTATAAACTGCCTTAACCCTTTGAAATGAAATAAAACTTATTGTTATGTATTCCTTGTGACGAACTAATGAGCACCTACAGCAATTAACATGTACGGTTTTTATTGACGCAAGTTGAACAAGTTTTAAAGTTGAAAATTACATTCATTATTTATTTAACGATAAAATTAACAATATTTTATACGTTATCATTTGAATATTGAAGGCTGCGTAACTGTTGCTAAAGTGATGAATCCACTTCATTCATTCTATAATTATACTACATTATTGTACATTATACAAACGACTTAAATGTTCGCTAATAGAGATTGTTATTCAATAGTGACAGTCCTCGAAATTCGATTATATTATTAAGTAACTATTAAACAAGCTGAAAAATATGTACATAAATACGCTATAAATTTCAAACATACGAGAGCTATCTATTCACTGTTCGGTAATGGATCTAGAAAATAACAATTAACTTACAAGTAACACTACCCAACTGTCACTCATCGATTTAAATGAAACTTGGCACACTAATAGAACTCTAAAAAATATTGAACTCCTATTTGTTTTCTTTCGGAAGTTGCTTTTTAGGGGTACAAACCACCACTGAAAGGTGGTAAAAGCAAGAATTGCCATAAATGAAATTAAATAATACCAAAATATTACCCGTTCGACATTGGTTACCCAGGGGTTTTTGAGATCGCCAAAGTCTATTTTCGGAGTCATTTTGATCATATGCACTTTTTTAGGACTGTTATAACATCTAGTTGTGCACCTCCCTTGGTCATTATATAACTGCCGGAAGTGGTACTTTACTTGAAGCCTATAATAAATTTTAATGAAAAACTATATTAAAATATAATCCAAAACTTTTCAAATTTTATATATAAGACTACTATATCAATGGAAATAACAAAATAGGTTTTGGTTAAAATAGACTAACCGGAAGTGATACAATACATGAAGCTGCTAACAGTTTTTCTTGAAAAAAAAAATGGTATTATTTTGATTTTAGAAATAAATGCTGCATATAAAAGTTTTACATAATTAAATTCTGCGTCTATCACATTAAGAATTTTTTAATTAGTCTTTTGTATAAGCGAGATACCTAAATTTAAAAATTATATATTTCTTGTTTCTTGTAATTAAGTTTGCTATGATTAGAACATAAAATAAGAAAAAAAATTTAAAAAAAATGTCAATGGTAAATTACGTCAAATATGTGCAATAAAAAAATGTAGGTATAGTATAATACGCGCCCAAGAAAGTCATGTGCTGTCCACATCAGATTTTGTCTTTTCTTTATCATCTCCAATAGTCTTCTTTTTATCTCCTACTTTTTCCAATAATTAATTCTTTCCATCTTTCTTCAAGTCTACATTTCTTAATCTTTTATTCTTTTCCTGTCTACCTTTTTCATCCTCCATGTTTCTCCGTACTCAGGAGGTGGAAAATCTAGAACAGGGGCGGATCCAGACTTCGATAGAATACAAAAATTATTGAATTAGAATTTGATTTTTTAAGTGCAAATGTCGGTAGTCACATACTTGACTAGGTCTTAAATAGAATACCTCTCCCATCTGCGGGTTGAAATAATATCACCACAAATTATTGGTTTTTGGCTATTTATTAGAATAATAAATCAAACAATAGTTCTTAATTATCTTACAATTTTAAGTTCTTAGATAATATTTTCTATTTAATTTATGTAACAAATTGAATTATCGTAAATAATGACATCATTATTATGTATTAGGGCCAACATTTAAAAAATAACAACAAAGACAAAATTAATTGTTATCCAACACTTGGTGAAACAAGGTTTAATAAAAAGTATAAAATAAACACTTGGCTATGTTTCACAAAATTCAGCCTCCAAGTCATCTTATGAGGACATCGTCAGAGACTGGCCAGCACAGTTAGTAACCATAGACGCGTTTCGCTCTTATTAGAGCTCATCAGTATGGTATAACTCACTTCTTCACCTAGAACAAAGTTCACGTGAAGAAGCTGGTGACGAAGAACTGTGCCACCAGAGAATAAGATCTCTAACAAACAGGTAATATGACATAAGAAGTTCTGTGGAACAGATCATTCCATCTACCGAAAAAAAGGGTATCTGTCGGTGAGTTATACCATACTGATGAGCTCTAATAAGAGCGAAACGCGTCTATGGTTACTAACTGTGCTGGCCAGCCTCTGACGATGCCCTCATAAGGTGACTTGGAGGCTGAATTTTGTGAAACATAGCCAAGTGTTTATTTTATACTTTTTATTTAAAAAATAGTCCATGCTTAGGGCGGGGGTCATGACCCCCATGAACAATCTCCACCAACCCCATATACATATTTTCAATTTGTGTTAAAACTGTGACTTGTTCATTTATGTTGTGAAATTAAATAATATTCTGCATTCTACATTACAATTAACAGCGTATAAGTGTAATGAAACAATCACCAAGTATTTTTACAGTGTAATTAATCATGTAAATTGATGGCCTTGCCAATAGATACACTTTTTCCTGACAACAAACCTACTCATCTATAGTGAACATCTTACAGCAATGTAAGACCGCAGTTTACATCATTTGGGTGTATTTAGTATTTTCTTACATTGTTAATTCATTTCTGTTGATGGATCTGTGGTTAGTTCAGTAAGAAATCTGTTGGAATGTGACTTAAATCGTGATATTTCTGATAATAAGTGATTTATGTTTATTATAGAAGATCATTTTAAGGACAGTGGAATATTATTTGTCATGGTAACGACTAGTTTAATTTTAATGTTTCCATATATGTACTTATTTAAATGTAATTATATTTTTTCAAACACTTTATGAATCATTTCTCATCATCAGGAAGATGTACGTTTTAGCACAATTATTAAACGACATTACAGTCATTAATATAATAAATTATTAAGTATGGGGTAGGTGGCTCAGTGGTATCGAGTCGGCATGTGGATCTTGGGAACCCTGGTTCGATCCCCACAGCCCGCAAACAATTTTCATCAATTCTATCAATCTACTCCTCCACTAATATCTTTGGGGGCCGTGATTTGACGGCTGGTAACCGCGCTTCACGCGAAGCAATATATTACTTACCGAGATCTGCTTAGGCAGAGTGCCACACCCAGTAATGGGTAAAAGGCGTGATGATATATTTATTTATAAATTATTAAGTCTGCCTTCATTGCTAAATTATTTTAGGCAAAAATATAAATAAATAAATATATCATCACACCTTCTACTCATTAGTGGGTGTGGCATTCCTCTGTAGCAGATCTCGGTATGTCATATATTTCTCTAAAGATTTTAGTGGAGGGTGAACAACAGGGGTAGTTTTTTTTAATGCAATCTACTCCTCCACTAATATCTTTGGGGGCCGTGATTTGACGGCTGGTAACCGCGCTTCACGCGAAGCAATATATTACTTACCGTGATCTGCTTATGCAGAGTGCCACACCCAGTAATGGGTAAAAGGCGTGATGATATATTTATTTATAAATTATTAAGTCTGCCTTCATTGCTAAATTATTTTAGGCAAAAATATAAATAAATAAATATATCATCACACCTTCTACTCATTAGTGGGTGTGGCATTCCTCTGTAGCAGATCTCGGTATGTCATATATTTCTCTAAAGATTTTAGTGGAGGGTGAACAACAGGGGTAGTTTTTTTTAATGTGGTGAAAATTGTTTATAGCTTGTGGGGATCGAACCTATGTTTTCAAATCCACAGGCCGAGTCGATATCACTGTGCCACCTACCCCATTGTCAAATTGTCATGTGTCAAATTAAAAGTGCAAATAATTAAAGTTTCTACTTTCTACCATTTTTATTTTAAGTATATTTTAAGTAATGTAACATTAACAGTAAAAAAACTGGTTAGAGTTAGTCATATTTTATCAAATTACACTACTGCTAGTTGATGTTTCGGTATTTCCCACAATTATTTATAACATCTTTTATTTGATGATTTATCTTCTGTTATATTAAAAATATGCGTTTAATGACGTCCTGGTATTCTGGGTATTAGCTTTTATAATCTGAATTTAAAATATTGTTATTTAAGTTTAAACGTAACAAGAAAGCTACAGATATATTTTTATTTCCTTACATTATTATAAAGTTACAAATATATTTAGAATGTCAGCAATATTTGGTGGAAGGAGTCGTTTACTTTTCTGCCGAGAGCGCACATCCCTTTTACCGAGATACACTTGCACAGGTCCCTTCGATTGAATATTTTTCATTTAAGAACTTTAAGAAAATGTAATAGCACTCCAAAAGAATGTCTTTGAGCCAAATATTTATATTATTTTAAAGTTTAATGCTCGGTTTTATAAAGGACAAAATAAATTTATTTTCATAGTAAATGCATTTATAATTATTAACCTACCTATGAATGTTATGAGTATCATTACAGCCGCAGATGTCAGTTTGATGATTTTAAAACATCTAAGGCCTGTTATGATTCATAACATCCGTGGTTTGTTCAATAGTTAACCGGTTTCAGAATATAAACTCGTTAACGTCATTAATAAATATTATTTTTTGAAATTCTTTAATGAATAACGTCATTGTCATCATTTTAGAAGGTGATCAAGTAAGTCTGTGGTCTGTATGTTTTTATTTAACGCCATGGTTACAATTGTTTTGTATCCAATTTATAAATATATTTTTTTATTTAAACGTCATAACGTGGTCATCTCTAATTTGAAAGACTGTACAATTAATATATATTATGATACGCAGGAGAAGTAATCTTTGTATTATTGTTGTTTTGAGTTCCGTTTGTATTAATAGTGTTATATTATCATTGTGTTTTATTTTCATTTTCTTGGCTGTTTTGACAAGTCAGTATGCGCTACCGGTAAAAGCATTTTGTTCAATCCTGCTATTGAAACATGTTATTTCTAACTTGGATACAAACCTTGAAACCCTTTGTTTTGTCCACTGAAGGTATATCTATGGCAACGGGTGGGTGAAAGTAGTGAGCGAAAGTACTTTCAGCCACATACTTGTCATTACCGAAAATAGGAATAAACAACAAGTTTTTTTGAAAATGATTTATTTATATGAAAGTGCACATTGCAATTATTGAAAACAGGGTGACTTACGCCAGACATGCCAGCAACTAAAAATGGATCCATCTCAGTTACAACATGTACATTTTTTGATTGCATCCACTCACGAAATTTTTTCATCTCTTTCAAATATCTTCCTTTTGATTTCTCAGGCAATAATTGAAACATAGCGGCATCAGCTTCTTTTAAAATAATTTCTGGTATAGTAACATCGTTATATTCTTCCATTTTCTCAATTATTAATAATATTTTCACAATGCAACGGTAAATTATTTGACATTCGCAAATATTTATTTATATTTAAACAAACGAACCATAGCAACGCAATGGCATCTATGTTCATTTATACTACATAAACAGCCGTACAAATCTTAATATTTTTTAAATATTTCAATAGCAGAATTGAACAAAACGCTATACATCACTCCAGAAGAAACGAATTCGCTCACTTATGTGCCTTTGAACACGGCTTCAAAACTGACACATGCGTGAGCGAAATTCTTAGTTTCTTCTCTTGTAATGGAATATACTATTTTACTATTACTAAATTAACATTGTACATCTAGTGTTGATATTACTTTTTACCTGCAAGAAAACAAAACAAAAATAGTGGTCATAGTTACTGGAATTAAAAATATTGAAATTGTAATTAGTTATCACACATATTATAAACATGAAATACATTTTATTTATTTATTTTATTTATGTTTCGCTGTACAACAGGAACTTAATCCCAATTACAGTACATGGTCCGCACTCACCGAACCGCAGTGTAGTAGTTTATATAATTTTTAGCTTAAGTAAGATTCGAACTCGGGTTCTTCGGATTCGAATTCCGTATCGCTATCCACACCACCGTACTGACTATATAATGCAAGTATGTTTGTTGGTAATCATAACCCAAGATTCATTTTACGTCTTAAGCAAGACGTCGTGCGTTCAATTCTAGATTACTTCGGCTTACATATATTCAAAAAATATGATTGTGTCTAAATTGTTCAGATGCCACTGGGATTAAATTCTTGTTGTACAATTAAATAAACAAAAAAAGTTAATCAATCGTTAATTATTATTTTCAAAGTGTGAAAATACTATTACAGTAATCAATTCATACTTGTACTCGTATTTACAATTACCATAGTTCTCGTGATTACATTTCGGTATATTTGTCTGAATTATCCGTGTAAATAGACCATTATCTAGCAAGTGCAAAATGAAGAAGAAATTTCAGAAAAGAGATGAATACTGATGTTCTTCATTATTCCGTATGTTAAAATGTAAACATAATTCATAACAATTCTAATAACAAGCAGTTACGGTCGATTGAAAATGTATTTGGTCTGCCTTTTTAAGTTTGTGGACATTATATTCACTATTGACGGATTTAACTGTATTTACCTTCAAATTAATTCCATTGGGTTGCTGAACATTTGTTTCATGTTCATTAACATCCTTCAAAACAGAACTTTAATGGTGTAATTAATGTTGTGCAAGAGCTTTGAGAATTACATACAACAATATCATTCCCGTAATTGACTACGTACTGGGACACTTATAATCTACTACTTGGAAAAAATGAAAAAATTCTGTAAGAAGATTAACAAAAAAATATGGCCTGAAATTTTTAAAATAACGAAATTAATAATAACAAGATAAACATGACAGTTTGTAGGACCATTTCACGAATTGATTATATATATATACCTCAAATAATTCCTATATTAATAAAGATATAATAAAATGGTATGAAACAATCTTATAGAAGTCCAAGGGGGGATCCGATTAAATAAGGAAAAAATCATTTAAACCAGTGGTTCTGAAGTTGGAGTACAAAGTAACATTTTTTAAATGAGATCATACATATTTTTATGCCTATTCGATGTAATGTAATCATTTTATATCCTTACATAACAAAAATATTGAGAAAATTCAATTTAAAGTTTCCATAAATTGTATTTAATATGACACAAAATAATAGGCCATGATCAATAACAAAGCAATAAACATAAAGGTTATAAACCATAAACATTTGAATACCTAATACAATACTCATAATTTATCTTCTCAATAAAAACAACAATCACAACTAATTATTATAAATAACAATGAACTTATTTTGTTTATTATTATTATTATTTTAATAATGATGTATAAATTAAATAAATGAAACTTATATACTCGTACATATGTATAATGAAATCTCTCATATTCGAAAAAAGTATGTATAGGTCTTACAAAGCCCCCCAAAATATTTTAGAAAAAAGACATTGAAATTAAAGTTGTAAAGAATAAGATATATGAAAAATAAAAATAATTTTTTTATAAACAAAATTACAAACTGATCATTTGCATCATAATCATACAGTTTTTATTTTTTTCTGTGATATTTTCAAACGATTGTAATAATGTGGCAGCATTGCACTCCAATCAATCGGAGCCCTAGGCCTTTGCTTGCTTGTCTAACCTACTATTAAGGTTCTGCATATAGAAACACAGAATGTATAGATTTTTTTGTTGTTATAAATTAGGTAAAAATTATGTTCAAGATCTTTCTATTCTTTCAAAAAACTTCGTTACTAGCACTCTCTAACCAAATGCTAACCGAGCATCAAACCGTATCAAATTCGCTCTGCAATAAAACTATTCCAACTGCAATGTCGTACGTTCTAAATAACGTTATAACCGGTTGTAAAGAAGTTATAACAATTTTAATAAATCTTACTGCTAAAATACGTTATTTTAATCAAACATACATTGCTATGTTATATGTAAATGTAAATAGTAATAATATTGTTTGTTTGTTACAGATTCCGATCTCGGGATGGCAGGCAACTCGACGCTGGCGGCGACGCTAAGCGCCGCGGCGGGCGGTTCTCCGGCGCTCGCACAGCACTGCGCCATCTGTGGCGACCGCGCCACTGGCAAACACTATGGTGCCGCGTCGTGCGATGGCTGCAAGGGATTCTTCAGGCGGTCTGTGCGCAAGAACCACCTCTATACTTGCAGGTAACGTACTAACATAAGACCATAGATTTAGGAGCAGATGTATCGGAATCGATATCAATATGTAGTATTGGTTTTGGAAATTTAGAAAAAAAAACTTTTTCATATATAGTTACATATTGATTTAAAAATATTTTCACCACGTTACCCCTGAGGCTTTCCCTCCACGAACATCTTTAGGGGTCGTGGTTTGATGCGAAGAAATTTATCACTTACCGAGATCTGCTAAGGCAGAGTGCCATAACCATAAAAGGGCAAGGGCATGATGATATATTTATTTATTTATTTTTTCATTTGTATAAGAAATACATCAAGTGCACAAATTTATTTAAAAATTCATGAAGTATACGAGGTGTGTTAGAAAAGTAATGAGACTGACTTTGTATTTCCCAAAGTTTTTTATATTTTCAAACAACAACCCTTCAAAGTAGTTCCTTTCCATCAGCGGAGTCATTTTATCTGTCACAACGACAAACGTTGATGTTTTGACAGATAAAACGTCAAGCATTTTGTTTTTGTTCAATTCCATGGCTATCAATATTTTCAACGTAATTTTCGACATTTTCATATTTAATTTCTGTCGTTACAAAGCACGTAAAAGTAATGTTCATGTTCATTGATTTAGATGCAGAATTTGTTGCCCTAAAACTTTTATTTGACGCATTTTTGCTTAAAATAATTAGGGAAGCAGGAAATCGCAAAAAACTGATTTCCCATGTTAAAGTCCTATGACCGGCTGAGCGAGTCACCACCCTGTATATAAACTTGGAGATATTTTGACAGATATTAGATGCAGAAAATTATAATAATTCTAGTTTTTACAAAATCTGTGTTAAGGTTTATACTTATAGACATCTATAGGAGTAAAGAATTACCATATATCTACAGTATTTTTTTGCAATATTTTATAGCATTAGTTTATAGTTTACAGCTTCCGGTGCAGAATGTTTAATCTGTCTGATGCCTATTAAAAATCATGTAACTTGTCAAATGAATGAATCCTATTAATGTGTAATTCAAGATAATATTATAATTACTACAAACCTTATAGGCAGTCTTTTATCAACCGTAAGGTTGCCAAATGTCAAAAATTAAAAAATAACAGTATCACCTTTTCAAAAGAAGGAAAAACACTACAATATTTAATGTTGTTTTCCTTTAACTTCATTTCTTATAATGGTTGTTGACTAGGTACTTTCAACATATAAAATTGTTATTTGTGTATGAAGAGCGTAAAGTGATTCTTTGTTACTCGAACAGGGTAATTGCAGTGCGAGCCGAAGGCGAGAGCTGCAATAGTGTAAGAGGAACAAAGACACTTTACGCTCGTGATACACACTTCATTTTTTCTACGATTGCACCTTAAAATTATTAAAAGACGTATGCGTACTGAAAATAAATTCGTTCTGTCAACTGTCAATATGACCAGTTTCTGTTTTGTTTGTATCCCTGGTAACTATTTAAATAAGCGCGCATTTAATATCTTTTTTCTACGATTGCTATGAAAAGTTGACAATTACGCTCTCATTTGTCATCGTAAAGTTGACGTTTTCTGTGGAACAATCGAAAAATATCTTTTTTGCGCGTCTCCAATGGCAACGCGCGAAAAAGACGTTAAATACGCGCGTTTCCAATGGCAACGCGCGAAAAAGATTATAAATGCGCGTTACCAGGGATACAAACAAAACAGAAACTTGTCATATTGACAGTTGACAGAACGAATTTATTTTCAGTACGTATAAGTTTTTAAATAATTTTAAGATGCAATCGTAGAAAAAATTATGTGTGTATCACGAGCGTAAAGTGTCTTTGTTCCTCTTACACTATTGCAGCTCTCGCCTTCGGCTCGCGCTGCAATTACCGTGTTCGAGTAACAAAGAATCACTTTACGCTCTTAATACACAAATAACTATTTCGTGTGTTGCCATTGGAAACGCGCGCATTTGACGTCTTTTTCACGCGTTGCCATTGGAGACGCGAAAAAATATATTTTTCGATTGTTCCATAGAAAACGTCAACTTTACGATGATAAATGAGAGCGTAATTGTACTTTTCATAGCAATCGTAGAAAAAAAAATATATATATCATCACGCCATTTATACATTACTGGGTGTGGCACTCTGTCGAAGCAAATCTCGGAACTGATATATTACTTCGCGTGCGGTTACCAGCCGTCAAATCACGCCTCCCAAAGATGTTAGTGGTAGGGAAGCCACAGAGTTAAATTTAATTTGATGAAAATTGTTTGTCGATTTTGGGATCGAACCACGGCTCTCAAGATCCACAGGCCGACTCGATACCACTGAATTATTTTTTATTTTATTTATTATAATATATTTGTTAAATAATTGGAATTAATTAATTATTAAATAACGAATTACATTATATACACTTATTGCGTAATTATCCATAACTAAAATCATATAATATGTAGTTAAATTTAAAGCTTTATATACAATTAAAAAGCAATTACAAATTATTTATGATTTTTCATTAACTATGCATTTATATATAATAAATTTTGTTAATAAGTTCAATTAAATTTATGACACGAACTTGCAGGCATTATATAATACCTGTTTGTTATATAATTCCATTTTTATGTTGTCATAATATTGTATGTTAGCTTTCTGAGAAATATTTTGTATGTTCTCTTGAAAAACATTTGCACAAAAACTTGCAAAATACACTTTATAAGTATTACGTAAGCATGTTAAATAATTATATATTCTAAAGTAAATAAATCGTACTTCTCCCGTTTGAAATCAAACAAAAAGGTGTTTTATAATTGCTGTGTTAATTAGCTATGCGTATAATGATAATGCATGACCATCGTTGACACACAGCGATCTTCTTTATTTGAACACTTGTTGATCCTAGATCTGACATTGCTTGCTTGATTTGTATACGTCATGTGTAAAAATGTCAATAAGTGACATTCCTATGAACGAACGGACAACGATTCGTCATCTTAACCACACGTTAGAAGCGTGCTTATTTAACAAGCATTTTTGTTTTATCTTTACTGTTAATTATGGATTAATTTACGTTGCTGCTCGGAAGAATAATGGGACAAAAATTTTAATTGTAGGCGATATTATGTTAGCCAATTTTGAATGAAGGAAATTTAGTCTATAATCAATAGAAATCACAATTGTTACATAAGTTTTATAATAAGTATAAAGGGTATTATTAGTTATTACATTAATTTTTGTAACATATTTATCAAGAGCTTTTTGTTTCTAATATCATTGTAATCATATTTCAATAATATTAGGGGTTAGGTGGCTCAGTGGTATCGAGTCGGCCTGTGGATCTTGAGAACCCTGGTTCGATCCCAACAGCCGACAAACAATTTTCACCAAATTAAATCTACTCCTGTGACTCCCCTTTCACTAACATCTTTGGGGTGCGTGGTTTGACGGCTGGTAACAAACTGTTTTTCTTTGTCATCGACATTTAATATTTATAAAAAAAGTTTAACTTGATATTTCAAATTAAATTAAAATAAAACGTCAGGAAAAGCTATAACTTAATTAAAAATTAGGCTGAATAAGTTAAAAACAATAACAGCTAATTGTCATTAGTCTTTTTATCTATTTGTCTATTTTATATATATATATATATATATATACAGGATGTTAAAAAAGTTCCGGGACGGTGAAATATGTCGAGAAATACACATCGAATCAAAAAACAAAAAAACACGTGTTTCATATTTTGCAAAAACCTATCTATGCACATCAAACACAAACCCCAACTTTGAAACCTTAAATGGGAACCCCCATTTTTTATTGCAGATTTGTATTCTGCGAAAAAAAATAAGTTAATTTTATCTGAAACTTTTTTTCCAATTCGGAATAGATGTTATTGTAAAATATGTAAAGAACAACTTTTATCAAAATTATAATTTAAAATTACTATCTTTGTGACTCATAGTTGAATGTCAAATTATTTAAAATATGTCGAGCTTGTATCAAATTAAAGAAAATTCTAGTTGAGTGTCAGTAATGATATTTAATTGATTATCAATTGTTTCTCCACATTTTTGTGACATTTTACTAACATATAAAATTAACTTCGTCATGTAGGAAAATTATCTAAGCTTTTAAAGTTAGAAAAGTACTGTGGTGCCCACAGCAGATTTTTATATAATAATTATCTGATATTCAATTATATTTAGAAATTAAGTACTCGTATTACGTTTGATTTCAATTCAAATCCTCCACTAACATCTTTGAGGGCCGTGATTTGACGGCTGGTAACCGCACTTCATGGGAAGAAATATATCACTTACTGAGATCTGCTACGGCAGAGTGCCATACCCAGTAATTGGTAAAAGGCGTGATGATATATTTACTTTATATTTGCCACTTAATTGTGATTTAAATTGACATTTTCTGCCCTTTAAAGTTTACTGAGACAAGTACTTATTGCTTTACTATCAATTTTATGCCTTAGCCGAGTTGTTCGAAATAATAAAAAACAAATGATATATCAGGTGAAATGTCAAAATAAATCCTTAAATAAAGAAGGTACAAATATCATGGTGCACTGATAATGCATTAATGTTCCATAATTTTTTAAAATTTTATAACTTTCTGAAGTAAATACAAGTATTTGCCATGAGTGTAGAACTAATTTAAAGTACTTTCAGAAAATATTAAAAATATATATCATTGCATTTAAAAAAATCAACGATGATATCGCTTCCGGCGAAACTGGAGATAGACCTTTTCATACCAGAAAATGACATTTAAGCTCGTCTCTAACTTTGTGGTTTGAACTATAGGTGTAAAATTTATGACAGAAAATAACTATTTATACTTATACTTAAGCCTATAGGTAAATCCGGAAATGAATGTAACATTGATCTTAGAAAGCAATTTAACTTTAAATTAATTCTAGCATTCATTTAATATTACTATTATTTTAAAGTATATTTTATATGAAAGTTATTATTATGCGAATAGAATAAGTAAAAGAAATAATTTCTAGCTAATATACGAATATTAAATCTTTAAATGTACAAATAAATATATCAAAAAAAAAACTGCTCAATTAAATTATTACAAATTATAGTACATTTATAATAATTAGTGTGTCAAATAAGAAATTAAAATTATGTAACTATAAATACAATAATTATAATTAGACATTTGTAGACATATACAAATCTATTAATATATGTATAAGTAAAAAATACATTTGAATATAAATATTTAAGTCAAGGTTTCTGATCTTAATATAAAGTACCTGTTTTATAATGATTTTCTTGTTTCAGGTTTAGCAGAAATTGTGTCGTCGACAAGGATAAAAGAAATCAATGTAGATACTGCAGACTTAGAAAATGTTTTAAAGCTGGAATGAAAAAAGAAGGTATGTTATATTTTTATCGCTATTTTATGTATTTTTTAATTACTTTCCCATTGACGTTGCATCATTAAACATTGTTGACAATTGTAATAAGCAGTTCCTGTAGGTGCATGATTACCATGGTCGAATATAAGTGGTAGCGCGTTCGAATATCGCTAAGATTAACTAAAACTTAATAAATCATTGTGAATGGTTAGGTCTCTATTGTAAAGAAGTACACCAAAATTCAAATTATCGGTATAAAATGATTAAGACACTTTTCTAAAATTATGTAATAATCTACGTCTACATAGCATAGCTTTTGTTCTTGTATTTGCAAAATTAAAAAAGGGTTTATACATTTCCAAATTCCACGAATTTTAAATACATTAGTCCAGGGGTTCTTAACCATTTTGTCATCGCGAACACCTAAATTTTCCAAATATTTTTCGCGGCCTCCCAGTTTCTATTAAAATTACGAATATTATTATTTATTTCTAAATAAAGACCGATTTAAAAAAATACCTCAAATATGTACGATTTTGAAATATCTCTATTTTTAAGACAGAAAATTAAAACAGTTTCATTTCTTACTCTAATAATGGTAAAATACGATTTTTGTAATATTTGAAATTTATAGTTTTGAAAACGACTATATAATTTTTATTATATAACCAAGTAAAAATACAAATAATATTTCGCTATTAATATTAAAGACAATAATAATTACAGACCAAAATATTTACTAGTAGGTCGAGTTACAGTCACTGCCTAGCCTACTGCTGCCATCTACGACGAGCTTTGCCCAACATCTTCCATTGCGTACAAAGAAGCTTCATAATATATTAATAATAAATAACAATGTAAACACACTGGTTTTACATATTTTGCAGAGGGCTTAAACGCAAAACTGAAAAAAAGTATTCAAAAATACTTTGTGAACATTTGAAGCATTTTGTTACTACTGCTGTTTTGTTCCTATGTTGTACACTCATGTCAGGGGCTTAGAAATTGCTGTATCAATGATATATAACCTCTAAAGGTAGAGAGCCTCACCAGTCAACCGAAGTATTATTGATCTGAAAATTTGTATTCTCTAATTTTTATTTTTATTTTAAATATTTAAATACAAAATTTATAGTAGAACCATTTTAAACGGTCAGGCCGATGACATTTAAACCTATAATTTTTACTCGATTTCAAGGAAGCCATTTTTTAAACGAGATAGCCCTCAGAAATATTTTATACAGGGCCGACTATGTTCTAGCTAAGTCACTGACTTTTATACCGATGTATTAAATATTAAATCAGTTATTACAGAATTTAAAAATAATAAATAAAGTAATATATTTTCAAAATAGATCATATTGACAAAAACAAATGAAATTTGTAGCAAATAATAAAAAAGTATCTTCAGAAATTAATAACTCGTTAAAAACTAATAGTGCGCAGCAGATAGTATTTTAAAAATAATCTGTTAGCAAATATTCGGCTCAATAAAAATAGTGAATATCAGATTATCCTGTCGAATATTATATTTTTTCAGATTTTAAAATTACAATAAAAAAAGCTGTCCGAAATTTTTGGTGCATTATTATGTAAACAAGCATTGACTGTTTTTTTATTCGTATATAAATAATTACTAATTTTTCATTAAATAATTGAATTGCGTTCTGAGAATTTGATCTTGCTGACAAACATAAATGCTTCTTTATTTTGTCGTATAATTATTTTATGCCGATCCTTTGAGTTTTAGAGAACTATACATCAATTCAGTGCAAGAAGTCTCGATTTATGAGTGCAGATTTAATCGGTAGCAATTAAACCTTGTGCGACTAAATAAATAAATAATATTGTGTTGTACACTGGCTCTGGTAAACATTTTGCTAAAAGCATAAATTAACTTCTAGAAAGATTGATAATATTATTGCAGTAATTTAAACTGTTAAAATTATAATGGCATTCTGTACAACAGATGAATGGATCTGCTAAAACTAAACATTTGTATAACTGTTACACTTCGTATATTTCTCGGTTAAAATTAGACAGAAGACTTATTTCTGACGTTCGAGACATTAAAAAGATACCAAAATATTTCTGTTCTTCGGGCATTTGTCCAACGACTCGCATCTGTTGAAGTTATAATGTAACTAATTCTGTTTTTTGTTTTTTTTTTTTCAAAAAATAAATACAAATATTTCATAACAGAGAGCAATGATTTTTCTATAATTATTTAAAAGAAATATCTAGGTTAGTATCTTAGATAGATATCGTTTAGTGACGATTTGTGACTAATTTCTTTTATTGGCACCTGACTATTTGTCCTTTTCTTTGGCAGTGAAACACGTCTTGACAATTACAATTATAAGTAGCAATGAATTTAGCATTTGATTTGCGTAATGATAGACTATTTTGACCACCTGTTAAGAAACTGTCATCTAAATTTACCATTATAATTAATTGTAATCGTTAAATTTGTAAAACTGTTATGGAAGATTTCATAATAACATTAAAAAGATTTATAATATAGACTTTAATGTAAAAGAAAAATGGCAAAACACATTTCAAATCTTTCGTAATACTTTATAGAAGGCAGATTCTTAAAGGCAGAGCTAGGCAAGCTACTTAAAAAAAATAGCGAAGCTACAGCTACTACTATTCTTTAAAAATGTAGCGGAGCTATAGTTATTAGCTATATTTTGTAAAAAAAAATAGCGAAACTACAGCAAAAACAAATGTTAAAGTAGCTGTTCAATTTTAAAGCAACTTTTTTAGTTATAAGACCAACTTAAGCAACAAACAAAAAGTAGATTTAAAATACAAAACGTAATGACGAGCTACAAAAAGTAGCCTTAAGCTTTAAAAAGAAGCTTTAAATTAGTTTCAGTTGGTGTACTATTATTTTTAATCTACAAGAGGATATATTTTCACATTTACTGAAGCTACACCTATAGCTAAAGTATGTGTAGCTAAGCTATAAAAGTAGCTACTTATTGTCCAGCTCTGATAAAAGATAATTTAATTTGAAGTATTAGCAAATATTGTACTGCTGTAACGCTATTAGTATCCGGTAGTTTTTAAAGAAGTAAATATGTTATTAATAGGGAGCTAGTTTATTCGAGATATAATAGATATAACCAAATAGTTATCATGTGACGTTAGATTTTTTTTAATTCTAAGACCTGCTTTTGTATATATATAATTTTTATATTAAATTATAAAAATTAGACATTCAGCTTTCTTTAAAAAATACTAAGTAAGATTTTATTAATTTTAAAATTCAGTACAGTTAAGAATATAGTCACTTATTCATAATAGAGAGAAAAAAGATTAAGTTTGAGTATGCAATTTTTAAGAACGAAAAAGAAAAAATATACAGAGAGACAGATTTTGTTGCATATTTTTTCATTTTTTTCTCAAAAATTACAATTTCAAATTGAATCAAATCTTGTAGTGATACAGAAGATCATATTCTTAAATATACAAATTTTTAAAATAAAAATAGTGTCTAGTTTTTTAAGAAAATTAGTCTAAAATTTTTGGTAATCTTCATGATCTACACTTTAAAAAAAATTATTTGTACTATAGAGATTCAGCTTTTCATTTACCTACATATTCCCAACTACTTCTAAGAAATCTTCTTCTTCTTCTGATGGCACTACAGCCCAAGTTGGGCCTGAGCCTACCGGACACACCGAGCCGTAGTTTTTACACTGCAGTACTGCCGGTCTTCGTAGTCGAATGCTATATTATTTAAGGCGTATAAGTGACTAGCTTATAGCGCCCGAGTGTGATAAATACATGTAACTGTATTTTATATTTTACGACAAATCACACATTGTCGACAGGCGGATTCGAACTGACGAACCTTGGTTCGGGTGACGTCACAGTATGTTAAGAGATGTGCCTTAACACGCTCGGCCTGTACTTCTAAGAAATAATAACATTTTATCGTGAATTATCAATGTACGATAAATAAAAAGTATGAGTACCTATTTGAAAAACGATACACACAATACTCCCGAAAATATATCTTGGGGACATCTGGACATTGAACAAAAATGAGGACATATCTCGAAAAATCGGAATATCTGGTCACCCTTGATTTGACAGACTGATTTATAAATTTCCATCCGGTAAAATCTGCAACTACTTGCATTTATAGCACAAAAATTAATGAAAGTTCGTGGATTCTAAACACCTTGCCCCGGATCACACTATTTTGAAATCTATTTGCGAGAACTGTCATTTGTTAAGTAGAAATAATGATTTTATATAATATAACACAAAATAACCAGTGCATTTTGTACCACGTAATACACAAGTCATGTTGACTACATTTATTTAGAATGAATGTACTACAAATTTGGTGATTTAAAAATTCTACTAGTGACTTTTATCCAAAAACAATTGCCCGAGTCGTTTGATTTCCACTATATTCTGTAGAATTAGGATTAATTTCTGTTATAAAATATCAAATAAATGTTTGATTGTTAGTTAATAAAAGATGAATTTTCTTTCAGCTGTACAGAATGAAAGGGACAGAATTAGCTGTAGAAGACCAAGTTATGAAGAAAACACAAATGGCAATGGATTATCAGTTAGTTCTTTATTGAATGCTGAATTACTGTCAAGACAAGTTGGAGCTGCTTTGGAGGTATTCTATAACTCTATATTTTACTGGCAAACTCAAAACTTTATTAGTATGTTCCGTTACAGCAAATGGGGTCGCCAGTTAATGATTTTGATCTATCCAATAAGCAAATTGCAAGCATTAACGATGTCTGTGATTCGATGAAGCAACAACTTTTGATCCTTGTGGAATGGGCGAAATATATTCCTGCTTTTACAGAACTTCAATTAGATGATCAGGTAAATGTTAATCAGAATATAGTCTGACTTAATGAATATCTAATGTGGATTTATTTTTGTAGGTTGCTCTTTTGAGAGCCCATGCAGGTGAACATTTACTCTTGGGACTTGCAAGACGGTCAATGCATCTTAAAGACATTTTATTGTTAGGCAATAATTGCATCATTACCAAACATTGCCCAGGTAAAACACTAATTATTTTCCAAATTTAATGCACGACAATTTTTATTGTTTGTTTTGTCAAATCAATTCTAACAAACTCAATATTTACCTAACATAATTTCAACGGAAAACAAAATCATTCCTAGTCGTTTAGCAATATGAAAATTTTAAATATAATTGATTGTCATTTATATGAAATAGACCACATAATAATAATAATGAAATTATAGTTCTAGAAGATTTAATCAGTTTATTTTTTTTTATTCAAAGTATTTTAAACATTACAAAGATAGACTAACAGTGTGACTGACATTTCAAAAACACGTGTTTGATAGGACACTTTGCAGACATGCATATAACATGCCAACAGTTACAAGGCCAATGTAAGGTCACGATTTCGGATATATATTTTTTTAATATCAATTATTATAAAGAAAAATTGATTCAGTAATATTTAACACATTTAAACAAAATTATCTAAGAGACACTATTTCAATCTCCTAAAAAAGTTTCTAATAGATTAATATATCAAACAAATAAAAAATATCGCATCGAAATTTTATTTATAGACGGGTAAATTTATTGCAAACTTTGTTAGAATATTTAAATACCTGCCCTAAGACAAATATGTGAAAAAAATAAAAATAAACGATTCCATTGTAATAACTAGTAACAGCACTAATGCTCAGTGTTGTAAAGAATAGAATAAATTTACTTCCATAGTAAATTTCATGTAATCAAAAAATTGGAAACAATTTTATTTATTTTATGGCATAAACATTGGCTGGTAGCACAAGCTCTGTTTTTGCCTGTTTTAAGAGCAGTGTTTTTGGGTGTTTTAGCTATCTCTAACATGTTAAAACCGTGCTCTTAGAACACCCAAAAACAGAGCTTGTGCTACCAGCCATTACTGTAAAAAAATCACTGTCATTTGAATGAATAAATTTTATTTATTTTGGAAGTAAATTTAATTGTCATTTATAATACCGGACCGCCGTAAATCCGACTGCTGAATTTTTCATTTAATTTTAATCAACATTTACGTACTTAAATTTTAACGAACGATAAATACAAATTTAGAAATAAAAAGTTCCAAATTTTAAGTGTTTTATATTCGTTTGCAACAACAAAACTTAAGTTTTAGGACTAATTAAAATATAATAATAATAAAAGCAAATCGAAGTTAAATTTCATATGAAGACATTTATATTGCTGTCAATTGATGCGATATTGTCATTTATGTCAAACTTTAAATTTAGTTGGTGTAAACAGGCATTAATTAATTAATCTTCGAGTATGGTTTTATTTATTATATCACAATATTTCTTATTTGGTATACAGGGTGAGTCTGGGAAGACGCCCCCCCCTTTAACTTTTTTATTATGAGTAATAGAAAAAAATGGTTCATATGAAAGTTTTATTATTTTAAATATACTATTTGATGGCAGATGTAGATATTTTTTATAAAGTCAGGTTTACAAGATACGACTATCTACTTTTATTTTTTAAATAGCAACCTATAATTATTTTACTAAAATAAAAACCGCCATTTTTTTCTCTTTTCAACGGTGTATTAGTTTTTATTAATGTATCTGAAAAAATTCGAGAAAAATAAGAAAATTGAGAAATACTAGAAATAATTTTTATACAAATATTATAGGTGGCTATGTAAAAATAAACAAAATGTAACAGTGTTATACAACTTAACAAACTAAAGCAACAAATTCAGTAACAAAAACAACTTAATTTTGTTTATTTTCACATAGCCACCTATAATATTTGTATAAAAATTATTTCTAGTATTTCTCAATTTTCTTATTTTTCTCGAATTTTTTCAGATACATTAATAAAAACTAATACACCGTTGAAAAGAGAAAAAAATGGCGGTTTTTATTTTAGTAAAATAATTATATGTTGCTATTTAAAAAATAAAAGTTGATAGTCGTATCTTGTAAACCTGACTTTATAAAAAATATCTACATCTGCCATCAAATAGTATATTTAAAATAATAAAACTTTCATATGAACCATTTTTTTCTATTACTCATAATAAAAAAGTTAAAGGGGGGGGGCGTCTTCCCAGACTCACCCTGTATATGTATGTACATAAAATGCCATATTTTCTTTCATAAATTCATTAAAATGTTTTAAATTTAACTATATCAAATACTAAACTTTTTGAAACTAAAATTGTATTGTATGGTTCGGCTGAATTTTTGCACAGTCGGGTTCGGTATCACGACCGGATTGTCGTGACATCACTAGTAATAATAATAACATTCGTAGTTTAATGTGTGGAAAGTAGTTAATATTAACAACGCATGTGTTGATCCATTTTATATGTACTCACAGTGGTTTTGCATGATTTAATATGTATTTATCATTTTTGAATATTTCATAAATGCATGCTTATATTTTGTTTTTAGTTTATTGTTTCTAGCCGCAACAGTTAACGCATATTATTATGGTAATGCATGAAACATCCTTTTTAAATTCAATGAACATTAGTTATAAAATTTAAAATATCCCTCCACTGTGTGTGTGTCATATAAAATGTGTGAAAACCAGCGTTTACATTTGGACTAAAGACCAATGGTAGTATTCGTGTTCACAGATTCAAGAGTTTCTCCTGATTTGGACATCAGCAGAGTTGGAAGTAGAATCATGGACGAATTGGTGAAACCAATGACTGAAGTGCAAATGGATGACACTGAATTCGCCTGTTTGAAGGCAATAGTCTTCTTCGATCCAAGTAAGGGAATAGATTCATACATATCATCACTCTGTATCCCACAAACTAGATTCAAAATGTCAAAAAGTTCATTTCCTTACATAGTCTTCCCTATTTTATAATTCGATTATCATCTTATACTGATCGATTAATAAATTGAAAAGGAATGTCTATTTCGTCTTGAATTATTTTTTTATAATATGGATTAAATTATTCAAACAAAACAATGGGATTCGAGAATGTTTCAGGTCCGGAGTACAAATAAATTAATTACTAGAGACTACGAGAAATTATTGACAACTCTTATTTTTCTTGATTGGTGTATAGATTACCATCATTTTGAAATTCTGAGACAAACATAATTTATTCTGTTGTTTTTATTTTACTTATGTGCATTTGCTCTCATACGAAGCTCCCCACTTGTTTCGAAGCTGTCGTTATGTTATTACAAATTATATAATAACAGCTACGTAAAAAACAAAATTGTTATTTTTTTTTATTAAGAGCGTAAAGTGATTCTTTGTTACTCGGGAGCTACAATAGTGAAGAGGAACAAAGACACTTGACGCTCGTGATACACATATAATAATAATAATCTACGGTTGTATCTTAGATTACTAAAAAACAAATACGTCTTGAAAATAAATTCGTTCCGTCAGAAAATAGTTAATTTGCGATTGTTCCACAAAAAACGTCAACTTTACGATGACAAATAAGAACGTAATTGTCAACTTTTCATAGCAATCGTTGAAAAAATTAAATTATGATGATTTATAAAATAATCATGATTTAGAAAAAATTGTCATTAATATATCAATCGATTATAGATAATGATCGAGTTATAAAATAGTAGAAATATAAAACGCATTTTTGATCACCGGCAGAGTAAACTCCAGAAGGTACATTTCATATGCGGGACTTGCGTCAGTTACATGTGCTCCTTTATCAATTAAAACCGTACGCTTTTAAACGGTTAACAAAATTTGAATCTTATACTATTCCTCACACTCAATGACGGATTAAATATTTTTTTAGACCAGTGATTCTCAAATAAGGGTGCAATTTTCTGTATTTTAAGTGGAAACCTATTTTTTTTTTAATATTTTTGTGCTGAATAAAAATTAAAAATAAATATCATCACGCCTTTTGAGTGTGGCACTCTGCCGTAGCAGATCTCGGTAAGTGCTATATTTCTTCGCGTGAAGTGCGGTTACCAACTGTCAAAGCACGGCCCCCAAAGATGCTGAAAATTGTTTGTCGGCTGTGGGAATCGAAGCCGGATTTTTAAATCAATTTGCTATAAAAGAATGAAATGAACAAATTATAATATTTTTCACCAATTAACGAAATTCTTCACAAAATAGCCGTATTCACATTTAATAATTAATGAAACAAACAAAAATATTATGATTTGTTCATTTATTTGTTTTATAGGACTAATTAAATTAATATAAATTTAATATGCATTTTTCTCAAAAAATTTGTAATGTGAGGGTTACTGAATTTCGTTGAATTCAAAATAAATAAATTCCGCACAAAAAAAAATTAACAATTAGGTTTTCATTTAAAATAAGAAAGTTGCACCCCTTGTCTAAAAAAATCATGTTTCGCTCATTAAAGCAATTTATAAAATATAAATTGTTTGCTAATTTAACCAACTTGGTAGCTCACCATACTTGTCGAAATAGAAATGGAGTGTTACTTAAAATGAACACCCTGTATATTCTTATGGAGTAGATGGCTCAGTGGTATCGCGTCGGACTGTGGATTTAAGAAGCAGGGTTTGATTCCTACAGCTGATAACCTATTTTCACCACATTAAAATTACCTCTTTGGCTCCTTCTCAACTGGTAACCGAACTTCATGCGCATATGTAGATATTATACATGATTTCAATTTGTATGGGGTTAGATGACTCAGTAGTATCGAGTCGGCTTGTGGATCTTGAGAACCCTGGTTCGATCCCCACAGCCAACAAACAATTTTCACCAATTTAAATCTACCCGTGATTTGACGGCTGGTAACCGCACTTCACGCGACAAAATATATCACTTACCTAGATCTGCTTAGGCGGAGTGCCACACCCAGCAATGGATAAAAGGTGTGATGATATATTTATTTTTTATTTATATTTCAATTTGTATTACATAGCTGCAAATAAATCGATTATAGTTTTTATTCGATAAATATAGGAATATAATACAATAGTATAAAGAGCTAATGAAAAATTACTTAATAAAGGAATAGTATTTCTTACAAATTTGTTGCTTTAGGTAGATCTACACGGTAGTAAACCACAACTCACTCTTGAAATCTTTCGCTAACGCAATAAACATCAATCATATGTATTAATCTATTTCTACGACGTCCACACAATCGTTCATGTTAAATTTGACCTACATTATGTATATATCTTTTTGCTAATCAATCTTTGTTACTCTCATCCGCTCTAACTCTCTTAATTTCACACTCATCATGTTATCGTACATCGTAAACTAATATATTCCTGATATCATCCTTGTTTACTTATTTAAAATTCTCAGTTCTTATGTTGGTATCTGAACTTAATCATTCATGTTGTATAATTTTATTTTTATAGATGCGAAGGGTCTAAGTGAACCAAGCAGAATCAAAGCGCTTCGATACCAGATCCAAATAAACTTAGAAGATTACATCAGTGATCGACAATATGAGAGCCGCGGACGTTTTGGGGAAATTCTTCTAACGCTGCCAGCTCTGCAATCCATCACTTGGCAAATGATTGAACAGATTCAGTTTGCCAAGCTATTCGGCATGGCTCACATTGACAGTCTGTTGCAAGAGATGCTTTTAGGAGGTGCGTTTCAAGACAAAATCTGTGGTAACAATGATTTTTTATTTTCTCTAGTCTTTAGTACGCTTGTCTTATTTGTAAATTTCATTTAAATAAATAATTACGCGTTTTGTTTATTTCTGCTGCGGCAGCTCCAGAATTGCAAATCACAGTCTCGATCTCAGTATAGCTCTCAAATGTTCGGATAAAAGATCCTATCCGATGTTTGGAAAAACATCTAATCCGAATTTTAAATAAAATTTCCGGTCTGCAATTCTGATGAAATATCCGATCCAAAATCTTCCAACATAACTTCTACGCATACATTCTAAATAAAAATATATAAATACCAATTCCACTCTAGAAATTATAACGCAAAGTAAAATTTATAAAAACTTTATGTTACATTACAGCAAAGTTTGTCTCTAGTCGTTCACAACAAAATTATTACTTTAATTTGGTTTATAACAGCTTTTTAAAATTTCAAACGTTTAATTAACGTTACAATTGCCGGATCGAATCAGATCGGATTCCATATAGAATCTTGGATTGGATTTCGTATTGGATGTCTGATCGGGTTTTGGATCGAATCCCGTATCGAATCGGATTTGTATAATTCATTCCATTTTCTATGTATTTACTATTTAAGTTATTTATTTAAGTATAATTATTATGAACGCCTCTTATTCAGTGCTTGCACGGTTTTTAATAAAAGATAAACGAGTTCAAATCAAAAAAATTCTGCATTCGTTCGAGTTCTACTATAAGCTATACTAGTGTTCACAAGTGTTATATTTTGATGCTATTTTCATATAATATTTTGATTCCAGAAATTTAATTTATGTAATATAGTTTAGTTATTTTTTACTGGACTAAAAAAATAATTTATAATATAAAGTTCATGTTTAGTTAATCCGTTAAATTGGGTAAATGTTAGTGATAGAAAATCTAAGAGATCTTTGACTTATACTAACGGCAGATAAGCGCGATATTTTTTCTTGTAATTTCAATAAATTTTATTTCAGATAATACGAAAAATAAGCACTCCAAAATAAATTAAGCAAATATAGATTAAAAATAATTTAAAATTTCTACATGTACAGAATATAATGTTTATTTTATAATTACATAAAAATATAGTGTCCTTTTTTCGCATTGTGATAGTTCTGTTATTAGAGATTGCCAAACTAAAGTTTATTTTAAGAACCTAAAAAAACTACTTTTCCAGGTGCTTCAGCAGAAAACGGCCAGGGCGTGTCTAATGGAGCTCCAGTGGGCCCCGGCAGCTACCAGAGCACCAGCGACTCTCCTGACAGCCCCCTCACCCCACCTGGGGCAGTGACTCAGTGTAACAGTCCCACTGGCCAGATCATCAACGCCAGCATGGCCAGTCCAAATAACGGTGAAACGGTTATGATTATGAGAGATATTTCTATGGCTGATAACGATACATACAGGATTGCGTTTAAACAGGAACCCATCCTTGAAACTGACCATAGTTTCTAAAGAATTACAGTGGAATTCGCTTATAACGAGCTACTAAAGGGTTGTTATGTTAACGATACACATTGTAGAAAAAGATAGACAAACAACTGGAATGAGCTTTTGACCTTTGTTATTCAAATTTCAAGTGTTTACAAATATTTTTACCTCCTTCATGAACTAACTTAAAACTAATCATCACTTGCTGTTTCCGGGTACACGTTATAATCGAACTCGTTATAAGTGGTTTCATGTAATTATTTGTATGTGCTATTTGACGGACGGATAAAAAATGATGAAAATTTTTCAATCATATTTGTTTTATTTGGATTTCGTCAGTAATTTATA
The DNA here is from genome assembly GCA_947425015.1 of Pterostichus niger. NCBI lineage: Eukaryota > Metazoa > Arthropoda > Insecta > Coleoptera > Carabidae > Pterostichus > Pterostichus niger. The sequence continues at coordinate 12,112,879 of OX380337.1, read as the reverse complement.
TTTTATTATTATTATTTATATTTTAATCGGTTTTTCATTAGTTTATTTTTAAAACTGATTCACTTGTATTTTTAGTTCCCTTTTGAAGACTGTCAAACTTAGTCTTTATCAAGGAATTGAAATAAGCGATGTATATTTTTATTTTAATATTATAAATACAAATAATCGTTTATTTACTGATATAAATCCAATATTTTGTTTCATGAAAAAAATTATGATTTAGTTATATATGTTAATGAATTTCTTCTATAGTTTATTACTTTATTAATATTGTATAGTTTTGAATTATTGTTTTAGTTTAAGAAGTATACTCTCTTTAGTCCTTGCCTGTGGATACCATTCCGACCTTCGAACGACTGTTACATTGTTAAGTTTCAGATAATTTAGTTCAAGTTTATGAAGATTTGCTCACATTGAAATGGTTGTTAAATAATTGATTAATTAGTTATAATTTGTTGACGATGGCTAGCTCTAATATGAACATCGATTGAAGGTAACTAACTTTTATTTCGCTGTGAAGCGTTCTTTGATTATTATCAAATAAAAATAACTTTTATTTAAATAAATAATTTCAAGAACGTATAACAGAAGATGTTTAGCCATTATTCATCGGCGTTTATATTAAGTGGCCGATGTGTATATAGATAAATTTTATACGTTTACAGGCTGTTAGTTTTAGTTAGTAGTTTAGTGATTTATTCCATAGTTTAGTAAATGTTTTGTACTGTAAAATTTGAAGAAACTTGCTCAACGATATATTTAAAGTGCGATTAAATATAAATATAGTTTGTATATAATAAAATTAAGATATTTTTGCGAATAAATTGATGAAGAATATTTGCAGTTCAAATTTTCAAACAAAATTAATGCCATTTCAATGCAAATAGTCAAAATTGTATTTTAACAATTGTTATAGATATTAATTCAAAGGCTGGTAGTGGCAATATTATAATTTGTTAATAATGTTTTGATATTTGCGTAGTAATAATTATTTAGTTGTAAGATACTAACGGTGGCCAGTTAATCACCTGATTATTTCCTAGTATACGACTTGTTTGGTATGATTAAGTATGATACAGTATAAAATGAGTAGAAAACACCATTCATCGATCATTTTGGCTGTGCGAAATGGTACTGTGTACAAACTACATGACAATCAAATGTATATCATTATAGATTCATGTTATCATATTGCCAATTTTAGTTAATAAATACTTTATTTTAAACTTTTTTATGATTTCTTTATTGACCGATTAAAAGTTATATAAAATAGAATACAATTTTCAACTTATCTACGATCATGTGTAAAAGTGACTCTTACAAGTAACACTACCCAAGTGTCATTCACCGATTAAAACCAAACTTTGCACATCGCTAAAATAACAACAAAATATTCAACTAGTGTTTTTTTTTATTTTGGCAGAATACGCTTTGTAGGGGTAGAAACCACTCCTGATGAGGATAAAAATCAATGGATATTAAATTTTCAACGTGAACGGCTTATAAAATTCAACAGTATTTACAATTATAAAAATCTTTGTTTTGTTACACGAATACTGATCTACGAAGACAGTTACGAATTTTCAAGTTCAGAATTTACCTTAACTCTTGGTAGGAGGTAAAAACTCTCATAAATAGCTAAAAATAACTTTTTACATACATAAATAACATCACGCTATATCTCATTAAATGGGGTAGCACGAACCCGTCAACATTCTCATCCTGACACGATACTCGTTTCGACCACATTAACACTTCCTCCATACGAACTCTTTTTTTTCTCACAGCCAAAATCCATCATCACGTAACAAACATTCATCCATTCACTCCTGTACACTTTTTAACTATTAAATTGTCCAAAAAAGGTTGTAATATTTTATTGATATTTTATTTTGTAAGTCTACAACTAATATTTTACCGACTTCCAAACCACGAAATCCACCCTACCCCTTGTTCAGAGGATGAACATGCTGTTAAATAGATAAAAAATGTAAATACTGTTGAATTACATAAGCCGTCCATGTTGGAAATTTCATATCCATCTACTTTTACCCTCCATCTACTTTTACCCTCATTGGGAGTGTTCTGCCAAAATAAAAAGCACGGATTCAATATAGTTTTTGTGTCGATGTGCAAAGTTTGGTTCCAGTGTTACTTGTTAAATGGTTGTTTTAAGATCGTAGAGCGACTGTTTAATAACAAGATTTCATTGATTCTGATTGTCCAGTGACGAGTGGATAGAATTACTTTATGCATTGTTTAACAAATTAGCACGATAAAATAATAATGGGATTTTTCAGTATTCAATATGAATAATTTGGATTTTAGCTAATGTTCTTAGTCGCAGATAAAATACTGTACTGTATTCATACGTATCGAGTCGGCCTTTGGATTTGAGAACTTGACAAACAATTTTCACAATATTAAAACTACCCCTGTGGTTTCCGCTCCACTAACATCTTTCGAAGCCGCTACTTGATGGCTGGTAACCGCATTTCACGCGATGAAATATATCACCGAGAGTGCCACATCCACTAATGGGTGAAACGCGTGATGATATATTTATTTTTACATATTTGTAAAGCGAGTGTTTAAAAAATATATTATTGTGGCCCAAGACTGTTGGAGTCGACCTCAGCCTATACGAAAAACTTTTTAGCGCTTAAAATTTCCTGTGTCTTTAACTGTACCCTCTACTTTATAAAAAAAATAGATTTTATTTATTATTCCTTTTTACATAATAAATAAATACTTTATTAATTATTTATTACTTATTAAACTGACGACTTCCATGTCCATTCTTTTCCGTTTTCTGTGATTTTGAACCATCTCTGACGCCTCGATTCTAGAACTAGATTCTAGTATCCACGTATTTAATTTCATTCTTCCTGCATAACCATCTTGATATAAACGTCGTTCCATTAAATCTAATGTATCTAATGAATGTGGATCAATAAACATCTTTTCACAGAGATCCATAATATGTCTGAATCTTTTCTGAAATGTCTGGAAGTTAGGTAAGTACAATTAGTAAAGGAAAATTTTCATGAAAAAACATTACTTGTTCTAAACAGTCGTGTACTTCTCCTCTTGTGTCATAATGCTTAATGTAGCCTCCAAATTCATAAAAATGTAAGTTAAATTTATGTAAATCAACAGCAATTGCATCAGCTTTCAAGATTTCACGGTAGCTTTCTCTGTAAATTTTTGGTAAACTTGGTGCTACAATTGGTTGTCTGCCACTTGATACTGACTGAACTAGCCATAAAGGAAGTTCTAATTCTGTTCCAGCTACTAAATCTTTGGTTTCTGATGAAGAATCAAGTTGTCCTTAAAACAAAAACATAAAAATGACACAAGAAAACAGTTATTCTACAAATAACCTTACCTAAATTAGGAACATCTTGTAAAAATTTACACGGAACACGTTCCTGAGTGGCTAAAATATCTTCTATTGAGAAATAATTGGGTGAATAACTACAGTGAAGTGACATTTCATTTATAAATTACAATATTTAACAGAAAATTAAAAAAAATACTTTGACAACTAAATGAACTTGACAGTCTTTCGCGGTTTTTCTGGATACAGTGACGCCCTGTCAGTAAAAATATTGTCAATATTTAAGATATCTGAAGTGGTTTGTTGTAGTACAAATATCAAGATACCAATGAGATTTATTATTGTTTTTATGAGAGAAATTTGGAAATGAATTAAAGTTAAGTTTATAAGTTGGGCATTTAAATTTATTACGCCTCGTAAAAAAATATCCCTGTGCGCAGCTGAAGAGCCAAGTAAACCGGTTGTACAATAGATGGCAGCATATAACGTACGCTGAGCTTTGACAGTGTATGATGCAACATTGAGCGTCAAAAGATTTAACTTTACGACGAATATTCGTGAACGAGAGACGATACGGAATACGTGTACCACCACTATTACACCGTGAATTTAACTTGTGTGTTGCATACTCTGCAGTCGCTACAACGAAGGTCGTTTGCAATAGCCGCATTGGCTGTCGCTGCGTTCTCTCGATATGTCAAGCCTTCATTCAATACGGCAGAACTAGTTCGGCTCACAGTTTCCCGCGACATAAGCCTCAGTGTTATGATATGTTGTGTGTTGTCATTCACTAATTACTAGTAAAATGCCAGTGATACTACTAGACCGTCTCCCTCTGCCAAGTTTGCGTGTTTATACTGCTGTGAGTGTGTTGTTATTATCCGCATCGGTTTACTATGCGGTGCAAGTAACCAGTGATCCTAATTGGAAGACTAACTTTACTTCGCCGACACCCCCAAGTGATACTGGAACTCAAAATTTCTTTAAAGCAGTTGGAAATGAACTAAGTACCGCGAAAAATGCCTCGAATGACACTCGTACTCTTCAGCATCATTTTGCAGAAGTTGTCACTTTTATGCTGCAGGAACCCCACTGCATATGGGTGAGTGTTTAACCTGTAAATTTACATCTGTGAGCATGTGACTCACTTATGATAGCTTCTCAATCATTGAGGAATTCCCTACAATCTGTTGAGAGGCATAAGACCGACTTGACCTTGGAGGTGTCTATGTGACGCCCTCACGCAATGCAGGAGATTTCTTTGGCACTGTGCCCTCATTTTCAATGTAAAGTTAAAATACAAACAGCAGATTTTATATACATTTTTTCCATGAAATGCAGTGCAAAAGTCACGTAAAATAACAAGAACATTTCAAGAAACAAAAATTGTTTTAAAATCTGCAAACTGCGTAGCTATTTAAAAATACCGATTTTGTTATGAAATGTTAATTTTAATATAACAGTGCTTATACATTGAAAAACAATATTTTCCTAATTTTTATCGTGCTAAATATACTTAACCATATAGTTATTTCATAATAGAATTAACAGAAGTAATTTAAAATGTTTGTTTTATAAATATCTAAAAATTCGATAATGAATTAGTCTTATTTTCCTGGAGTAATATTTTTCATTACATTTTATAAATATGAAGAATTGAAAAAAAAAACAAATAAATAATTAAAAATAGTAAAACTGAATAAATATTAAAACAAAAAACTGGAACTAAATTTAAAATGTAAGGTATTGTTTAGGGTCGCAAACATTAGTGATTCATCAACAATTGAAAGTCACTTATTATTTTTTGAAACAATAAAATAAAACAATTGTTTATACAAAAAATAACCATAAAATTTTAATGATTTTAGGAATATAAGTACCTACATAAAATATGCCTGTCACGTAGAAGTAAATATTGCAGAGATATATAATAACAAATTGGTTTAAATTATTCATTTTGGATTGGTTCGACTCCGAAAAGAAAAATATTTGGCATAAATAGATAGATATGTTATATAACTTTTGAGGTTATAACACAACTTATATGAAAGTAAAAGTAGAACATAACTCATTCTAATGAAGAGGTAGATATTTAGCACTTTTTTCTTCCAATATAATTTAGGAATATTTGAAAAAGCTTACGGAAGTTATAGTTTATGAAATAACAAATAATTAATAAATGTATGAGTTATATTATTCGTTCAATATTTTTAATTAATAATTGTATAATACATATTTAATCGCACTCATTCTTAAAAGTGCAAGCGAAACCAGCCATGTGTAAAATGTATTTAATAAAAAATTTGATTGATTATAGAACTAAAATGATCATTTATATAAAAAAGTAATAAACAAAATATATGTTTAAGGGATTGACTCACGTCAACAAAAAATGTAACTAAATGTAGTGTACCTGATAAAATTGCATAGTATTGTTCGCTTCTAAATATTGTACGAGACTTTAAAAATACGCTTTTTTAAGATTCACAAAATGGTTAGAGATTTGAAACAAATGTGTAACGTAATCTTAAACAAATTGACAGATCAATGACAACTATTGCCAGAAATGTGACACATAAACAAGTATCAGTATTGCCAACCTTAAAACCAAGAATTATACTGTTAGTTTCTTTAAAAAAATATATTAAAAAAGAAAGATAATAGTTTGTAACACATGTATCGATAACAAGTTTAATTATTATTCAATACTTTTTTATAAGATTTGTATTTCCTTGTTTAGTTTTTTTTTTAATTTTTCATTTAAATATTATACTAATTTATTAGTATAGATGTACTAATTTTGTTCATGATTGATGACGTAAGTGAATCTCTTAAACATTTCTATTATTGTTGAATATTTATAACAGAATGGTATCAAATTTAAAGTTGATTAATTTAACTAACACAAACATATTTTTGTGAGTATTTAACTAACTTAAATTGATTAGATTAACAAAATTAATTTCATCGGTAAACGCATATAAGAATCCTGTAAAGTTGACAGTTTCAATGACCCATTTATTCCTGGAATCTCAACTTTCTAAAGAACTCAAGTTCTTCACATTTGATTGCCAGAGTTCCTTTTATTGCAGATAACTTCCTTACCGATAATTCGAAGCACTCTTCCGTATTATCCATTGTTTCAACTGTTTAAGTTGTTACTTGATTGTTTTACACATTACACGCTTTCTTTTCGAATCGTAAAATTTGTTTAAATGTGTAAAAGTCAAGTTACGTGTTTCAATTGCAGGTTGTAATGGAAAATAGTGTGTAATTAATAGAAAATGAATAATGTTGTACATTTATCGTTTCCTCTATTGTATAATTTAATAATTGTGTACTTGCATTTTGTTCTGTTTTGAATATGTAAATGATTGTTCTCAATTCTTCGTGAAGAAATAATGATACGGCAAACTATAAAACAATAAGACCATTGTCTTGTATATTTTAATGAAATATTAACAATTGATTTATTTATTTTTTTAGAAATATATATTGCAACGCTGGTAATAGATAAAATCAATAAGGGTTGTCTAATATAGCCACACAAAAATAAATAGTAAATTAATCGTTTATATCAAAACTAGATCCAAAAACTTCGTACCAGAGATGATTAAAGTTTTAAAAGTGTTATTAGTTTCCAAGATATTTGAGTTTTTAATGTCATTAACTCTGACGTCAGTCCATTGTGCTCTTTCTTTAATCTTCTCTCTTGCCTATTCAGAATTCTTTCTATTTTTCATATCTGACATTTAATTTTAAGGTTATGGTTTTACTTACGACGGTATATTTAGAATTGTAAGTATATTTTAATTACATAATTTATATGGGGTAGGTGGCTCAGTGGTATCGCGTCGGCCTGTGGTTCTTGAGAACCCTGGTTCGATCCCCACAGCCGACAAACAATTTTCACCAATTTAAATCTACTCCTGTGGCTCCCCCTTCACTAATATCTTTAGTGGCCGTGATTTGACTGCTGGTAACCGCACTTTACGCGAAGAAAATATATCACTTACCGAGATTTGCTTAGGCAGAGTGCCACACCTAGTAATGGGTAAAAGGCATGATGATATATTTATTTTATTTATTTATTTCTTAGCTAATAAATATGTTACTTAGGTAAAAATGATTGTTAAAAATAAGTTCGAAACTTAGGTTATTTTTAAATAAATCAGTGAGGAAAAAGACATACAGAATAGTAACAGGAAATCGTACCAGTGGTAATCAAACTTTTGTTTATACAAAAATATATTAAGCAGGTCATAAATCGTGGATAAAACTGTACAAAATGAAACTTATTTGCACCGAACTGATAGAATACATATATATAGGGTGTTTCAGACCACCCGTACCCCCCGAATATCTCGCGAACAACAAAACGGGTTGAGAAACAAAAAAATACGTCCAAAATATTTTTAAAAGTTCTATTGAATAACACCAAATGAGAGTTCCCCCCTCACTTCCTTGGGGGAGGGGGGTCACTTCGAAATTTTACATGGGAACCCTCAGTTTTTATTGCAGATTCGTATTCTGCGAGAAAAAATAAGTTAATTTTATCTGTAACTTTTTTTCCAATTCGGAATAGATGGCGCCCTAATCACAAGGGGACTCACCGAAAAAAAGTCACCCCAAAAAACAATAAAGGAATAAAATAACGTTTATTTTATAAAATCGTTTTGCAAATTTATTACAAGCATTTAGTCGGTGAAAGGCTTGTGGCTACTTGTGATTATGTTAATTTTTTTATTTGATTCAATGTTTATTTCTTGTGATATTAGACCGTTTTTCACTTTTCTTTCAGAATCATGTCAAAACTTAGAGCTTCATCTATTCCGAATTGGAAAAAAAGTTTCAGATAAAATTAATTTTGGTGTTATTCAATAGAACTTTTAAAAATATTTTGGACGTATTTTTTTGTTTCTCAATCCGTTTTGTTGTTCGCGAGATATTCGGGGGGTACGGGTGGTCTGAAACACCCTGTATATATATTTGTAGTTAAGTGAAAAAAAAATATAATAAGGAAAGTACTCATTAATGATATTTACAATTATTTAAAATTAAAACATAATTAAACATATTGGCTGGTAGCACAAACTCTATTTTTAGGTGTTCTAGAGTACGGTTTTAACATGTTAAAGATAGCTAAAACACCCAAAAACACCGCTCTTAAAACAGGCAAAAACAGAACTTGTTCTACCAGCCAATGTTTTTAAAGAATTTTTAATTTATTTAAAAAAAAATGAAGTTCATTTCTTTACTATGCGTTGGTACCTACTGGTTTTGAAAACGTTTACATTTGTATCCGACTCTCACTCTATTTTGTTTCGCGTTGTCGTTTGGTCACTTTTGTTGTGATTTGTTTGTTATATATTTGATAAATAATGCTTAAAACATTGAAATTGTTAGAAAATTTATTATACATTTATATAACACTTATTGCATTTAATTTTTTGTATATCCTATAAACGTAGCCGTCTTTGACGTCATTATTCTAGTTACAAATTTTGATGACGTGTCTCTTCTGCTTTTTAAAAAATATAATTTTCTGGTTTAAATAACTGATAGCCTTAGACATTTTTAATTATTTGCTATAACAGATATTTAACCTACATTTATATACAGGGCGGTGACTCGCTCAGCCGGTCATAGGACTTTAACATGGGAAATAAGTTTTTTGCAATTGCCTGCTTCCCTACTTATTTTAAGCAAAAACGCGTCAAATAAAAGTTTTAGTGCATCAAATTCTGCATCTAAATCAATAAACAGAATTACTGTTACGTGCTTAGTAACGATAGAAAGTAAATATGAAAATGTCGAAAATTGCATTGAAAATACTGATAGCCATGGAATTGAACTAAAAAAAATAAATGCTTGACGTTTTATCTGCCAAAACATCACGTTTGTTACTACAATTACACGTGAGCCCCACTTAATTTTGACATCACAAAATTTAAAAAAAATACGGATTAATGAATAACAATTAAGATTTTCTAAAGCTGTACATTGTTTTCAATTTAGATGCAGTTTATTAAAAAATAATAATAGCGGAGGACCTTATTGTTGTTGTTGTTTATTTGTTAACTTGAAATATTTACCAACAGTAATGGTTTCAATTGTTTTATAACTTGTCAATTTCCGTGTTATTATGAATGTTTCAAATGAGTGTCGCAGAGGCGTACATAGGTAACGGGTTACCCCTAACATCATTGCTGCGTTTATAATTATTGTTATATTTTTGAAGCATTGAATTTCACTTATTTAGTTTGTAATAATAAAATATAAAACTAAAGACTTGTCTAAGTCTCACGAAATTCAGCCTCCAAGTCACCTTATGAGGGCATCGTCAGGGGCTGGCCAGCACAGTTAGTAACCATTAGAGCTCATCAGTATGGTATAACATACTCCTTCACCTAGAACAAAGTTCACATGAAGGAGCTGTGTGACGAAGAACTGTGCCAGCAGAGAATAAGATCTCTAATAAACAGTAAAATGACATGACAAGTTCTGTCGAACCAGCTATGCCATCTACCGAAAAAAGCAAAAGCTACGAAATAGCAATTTAAATTAAATAACAAAGACAAAATTAATTGTCTTTGAATGCTCACTTGGTGAAACTAACTTTAATAATTATATAATATAATATAATAAAATATAAAATAAAATTTCGTGAGACTTAGACAAGTGTTTAGTTTTATATTTTATTATTAAACCTAGTTTCACCAAGTGAGCATTTAAAGACAATTAATTTTGTCTTTGTTGTTTTATTTAGATTATATTTATTTAAGTGAAATTTACTGTTATCATCTGCACAATTACCTATACGTAGAGATGTTGCGATACTATCGATATCAATAAAGTATCGATATCTTCTTTCTAATACCAAGTATTTTAGTACTCGATACGTTTGTTTCTATATTTTATCAATATTGATATTAGTTTCAAGATATCGGTATCATTTGAATTCCATATCATTTAACTATTTTTTTTTAATATAAAAATAAATATATCATCACGCTTTTTACCCATTACTGGGCGTGACATTCCGCCGCAGCAGATCTCGATAAGTGATATATTTCTTGGCGTAAAGTGCGGTTACCAGCAATAAAATCATAGCCCTTAAATGCATTAGTGGAGGGGGAGTCATAGGAATAATTTTAACGTGGTAAAAATTGTTTGTCGGTTGTGGGAATCGAACCCGGGTTGTCAAATACACAGTACGACTCGATACCACTGAGCCTTCTACCCCATATAAAATAGTTACTTGTGGGCGAGAGCTGCAATAGTGTAGAGGAACAAAGACACTTTACGCTCGTGATACACACATAATTTTTTCAATGATTGCATCCTGAATTTTTTTAAAACGTATACGTATTGAAAATAAATTCATTCTGTCAACTGTCAATATGACAAGTTTCTGTTATGTTTGTATCCCTGGTAACTATTGAAATAATCGCGCATTTATAATCTTTTTCGCGCGTTGCCATGGGAAACGCGCGCATTTAACGTCTTTAAAAAAAGATATTTTTCGATTGTTCCACAGAAAACGTCAACTTTACGATGACAAATGAGAGCGTAATTGTCAACTTTCCACAGCAATCGTAGAAAAATAAAGTTATTACTTTTGCAGTAATCCCATGCTATGTATGTAGGGTGTATCTGTACTTCGGGAAAAAATAAGGGTATAAAAGACGTACTGATCATGGAACAAAAAGATTATTTTTAAATTCGCTAAATTAAAGATGGTTTACTTGAAATGAACATTTTTAGGGCCACTGGATTAGCTTACTTTATTGCTTGACCTATGCTGCATTTAACTAAATTACATTTTTTGGTGTTGGTTAACAATTACTTGTAAGAAGATTTAAATAAAATTATTAGAAATAGTTAACAAAATGTTTCCTTTTAAAAAATATTTTTGTTTCATGATCAGTACGTCTTATAGTATATACCCTTTAATTTTTTCCCGAAGTACATGTACACTCTGTATAAGTAGTGAAAAAATTGTCTTTTTGTAAATTTTTGATACCGATACTTCAAAGTAGAGTCAACTGAAAGAAATGAGAGTATGAACAAGGAACTGGTTAAATTCTATTGGTGATCCATATTCTGTTAGAATTTGTTTTGAAATGTTTGTGTTTGTAGAGTTATTAAATATATTTGACAGTGATTGACACTGACAAGCAATTTGTCAAAAAGAAAAATTACATATTAAACGAAAATGCCAGCGTGCAGTGCTACATATTGCATTAATAAGACGGGAAATAAAATTAATACTATTTAATTAAAAGTGTAAGAAAATGTAATAACAAAATTTGAAAAGACTGTTTGTCAAATACATCAAAAATATCTAAATTCAAGGCTTATACAAAATTATGTATTCTAAATGTTTTTTCTACGATTGCTATGAAAAGATGACAATTACGCTCTCATTTGTCATCGTAAAGTTGACGTTTTCTGTGGAACAATCGAAAAATATCTTTTTTGCGCGTCTCCAATGGCAACGCGCGAAAAAGATTATTTCAATAGTTACCAGGGATACAAACAAAACAGAAACTTGTCATATTGACAGTTAACAAAACGAATTTAGTTTTAGACGTATACCTACGTTTTTTAATAACTTTAAGATGCAATCGTAGAAAAAATTATGTGTGTATCACGAGCGTAAAGTGTCTTTGTTCCTCTTGCACTATTGCAGCTCTCGCCTTCGGCTCGCTCTGCAATTACCGTGCTCGAGTAACAAAGAATCACTTTACGCTCTTAATACACAAATAACTATTAAAAGGAATTGATTATTTTTTTAATCGAAGATTGCATTTCATTGTTTTATTGACAAGTAATGTATTTTTACAATGAAAAATTGAATAAATAAATAAATATATCATCACGCCTTTTACCCATTACTGGGGGTGACACTCAGCCGTAGCAGATCTCGGTAAATCACAACCCACAAATATGTTAATAGAGGGGGAGCCACAGGGGTAGATTTAATTTTAGTGAAAATAGGGTTCTCAAGATCCACAGGCTGACTCGATACCACAGAGCCACCTACCACAATTTAAAGGAAATTATAGTAAAAATAGGTTGTTGTTTTCCGATTTAAAATTGCAAATAACATAATTAGAATAAATCAGAACAGTAGCAAATCCATAAGATCAAAAATAAATTTTGTATGAAAATTGTAAAATGTATTTCTATATATACAGGTGGTAACTCGCTCAGCCGGTCATAGGGCTTTAACATGGGAAATCAGTTTTTTGCAATTTCCTGTTTCCCTAATTATTTTAAGCAAAAACGCGTCAAATAAAAGTTTTAGGGTATCAAATTCTGCATCTAAATCAATAAATTAAATATGGAAATGTCGAAAATTACGTTGAAAATATTGATAGCCATGGAATTGAACAAAAAAATAAATGTTTGACGTTTTATCTGTCAAATCAGTAACGTTTGACGTTGTGACAGATAAAATGTCAACGTTTGACGTTGGACCTGCAAGAGAAAATATTTATATTTTATAAAACATTCATAATTAAGTAGGCAAGTAAACAGTTTATTTATTTAATTTTAATATCAGAATAAAAATTTATTTTTTAACAAAATGAAACTATAATGGACATAATAAATATATATTCTAGTCTAGAGCCGAACTGTACTATTCCTGCATTCCTCTGCAATTCTTTGTTTTAGAGAATCCACATTTGGGTGCCTACTTTTGTAAATTTTATTTTTTAAACGACCCCACAGAAAGAAGTCATTAGGTGACAAATCCGGTAATCGAGCTGACCATTTTTCTATTTCTTATAATACAAAAGCTAGGGGGTGGGGGGGTTCGTCTTTCCAAAATCACTCTGTATATACACCATAAAATAAATAAAATTAATTCGAATTTGTTGATTAAATTAAATTTACGATGCAAGTACTACATTTATTATGTTCTTTATAATACTTGGCATTAATGTTCCATAATTAAATATTTAAATGGCAATAAAAATCATTTGAATTGGTTGTCACATGAATATATTTTAATAATATCTAGAAGTGCAACTCATAAATGAGTCATTGAATAATTACTTTTCTTTATTTTTTTACTGATAAAAAAATTGAAATAGTTTCAGATAGGTTAAATAAATAATGATAATTTTAAACAAATATTAATAGTATGATAGTATTATTTGACAGTAATTAGGGGTGACTAATATTTCTATCCGACGTCCATGGTCACGGTTCGATGACATGTTTTGAAATCTAAACAAAATCTGGAATTCCAACCGGAACGATATTGATGCCTCTTTTTTACTGAAGCATGAACCGAAGTCAATGATATAATGAAAATCATAAAATCTAAATCGGAATCCAATCAACTAGAATGACAATCGTATCGGATCAATTTTTAAATTTAAATTTCAAAGTTTAGATACACAAAACAATTTAGAAACATATTAGTAAAGTTAAATCTCTTTTACTTACAGCTTGGTGCAGTTATAGTGAGCTCGTGTCGTAGTGCAGAATTCTTGATTTTTTTTTTTAAATTTATATATCGGACCAACTACTTAGGTCATATGCCGATATTTCCTTTGTGTGGCCGCCATGGGCGGGACCCGAACCCACGACCTTATGGTTATCAGTCAATTTAAACCAAGAATTCAGAATGGAGTCATTTCACATTTTCTTTTCTATCTTTTTCCTCCAAAAGATTGAGTAAAATTATTGATATATGGATATGTTTCAGATTAAAAAGTATTTAATATTTGAAATATATATTTTTTTAAAGTTTTTTTCCCGAAAATCTTTACTTGTTTACATTAAGTATATAATCCCGTTTTTACTTCCATGTACGAAGTAAAGAAAGTATTGTAATCGCGAAAATTTTCGGTTCTTAGATTTCAGCGGTAATACGCATTTTAACCATCCCTGAATCCATTGAAATTTTGTATTTAGGACTGTTATAACATATAGTTGTGCACCTCCCTTTTTGGTCATTATATAACCTCCAGAAGTGGTACTTTACTTGAAGCTTATAATAGATTTTAATGAAAACCTATATTCAAATATAATCCGAAACTTTTCTAATTTGGTATATAAAACTTACTATATCAATGGAAATAACATAATAGATTTTGGTTAAAATGGACTAACCGGAAGTGATACATTACATGAAGCTGCTAACAGTTTTTCTCGAAAAAAGTGGAATTATTCTGGTTTTAGAAATAAATGCTGCAAATAAAAGTTTTGGAGAATTAAATTCTGCGCCTAGCACATTAAGAATTATTTAATTAGCCTCTTGCATAAGTGAGATATGTAAATTTAATAATTATATATGGGGTAGGTGGCTCAGTGGTATCGAGTCGGCCTGTGGATCTTGAGAACCCTGGTTCGATCCCCACAGCCGACAAACAATTTTCACCAATTTAAAAAATCTACCCCTGTGGCTCCTCCACCACTAATATCTTTGGAGGCCGTGATTTGACGGCTGGTAACCGCACTTCACGCGAAAAAATATATCACTTACCGAGATCTGCTTAGGCAGAGTGCCACACCCAGTGATGGGTAAAAGGCGTGATGATATATTTATTTTATTTTATTTATTTATATATTTTTTTTTAAATTAAGTTTGCTATGAATTAAAACAAAATATAACCAAAAAATAAAAAAAATTATATCAAATAAGTTCAATTAAAAAAATATCTATAGTTTAATACGCGTACGAGGAAGTCATGTGTTGCCACATCAGATTTTTTAAAATTAAGTTTGCTATGGATTAGAAAAAAATAAGAAAAAAGTAAAAAATTTAATGTCAAATATGTACAATTAAAAAAATATCTATAGTTTAATACGCGTACAAGAAAGTCATGTGTTGCCATATCAGATTTTTAAAAATTAAGTTTGCTATGGATTAGAAAAAAATAAGAAAAAAGTAAAAAATTTAATGTCAAATATGTGCAATTAAAAAAATATCTATAGTTTAATACGTGTACAAGAAAGTCAAGCGCTGTGCATCAGATTTTTTCAAAATAAGTAGCATAACAAATATATATCTTTTTAAACATAAAATTTATCAGTTTATTTATTCAACAATTGCAGCAAAAACACGCTCATAAAAATATTTTTAGCTTTTATATCCAACTTAAACAATATTTGAAGTATGTATAGTTTGACAAAGTAAAGTACTTCTTTAATTTAAACTTTCTAATAAATAGGAAAATAACAAATTCAAAACAATATTTTTACCTGAAACTGTCTGGAAAATAAACATTTGCCTGACCTTTAAGACTCAGGAAAGCTTTGCTTTGCATGCCTAGTCAGGAAAATAACATATTGCCTGCCTAGGCAGGTAATGAAAGAAACGTGAGTGTCTAGTTACTTAGCAACATAAAACACTGACTGAATATGTAAGTCAAATATTTCTTTTAATTTAACTTAATTTAAAATATTTATTATTTATTTTCAGTTAAAGTTTCAGGTAAAATGTTATACATAACACGTCAGTAAAGTGTCGTACACTATTCGTAAGCTGTTTCAAGACTCGTTATCGCTCGGCATGGAACTATTTACTCATCCTGTAATTGAACACTTTCCTGAATTTTTACGTAAATAACTATTACATCAGTGTTAATTTAAACAATTATAAATAATAGAGCGAATTCAGTACAAGAATTTTAAATAATATATGATTGTGCTGTGTGACGTCACGAAATCGATGCCGCGAAACTTTATTACGAAAGTTATTAATAAAAAGATTAAATTTTAAAGGCAAAAAATACGTGATTTTTTTTCAAATGGTATTGCAGTGCAGAAGCTTGCAAAATCCAAGGTTTTGTACCACCGATCAAACAGAACGAATCAAATTTGAAACTGTCGATAATGTTTATATATTATTATATAATAAATGTCAAAATATATTTGTCATTTAATTTTATTTACGCTAATTTGTTTAGTAGTTTTTCTAATTTAATAATAGAAATGCTGTGTACGTCTATATGTTTGTAATATTTACTTGTAAATTGAATATTTGACAAGTTAATTTAGAGGTTATATCATAATTTCGGCGTGTGTGATAATTCTGTATGTAACTGCAATACAATTGCACTATGTAAACGATGCTTTATAGTTAAAAATTTCGGGATACATAAATAAATAAAATAAATATATAATCACGCCTTTTACCCATTACTGGGTGTGGCACTCTGCCGAAACAGATTTCGGTAAGTGATATATTTCTACGCGTAAAGTGCGGATACATTACATCGATAATTCAACTCATGTATAAAAGCTTCAAATAAATAAATTGGATACACTTTTATGTACCTTCATTATCTTGCAAATTGCGGATATAAATGTCATAATTATAATAAAATATTTCATACCGTAAATTATTATAACTAATATAACAAGTAATATGATAATTGCTAATAAAATTTTGACATGAATTATGAGTTGTTATGGAAATGGAAATAAAGTGTGCAGTATGAGCTGTAATTCTTATTTCCGTAACAACGAATTTAAATTCATGTGAAAATATTATATGACAATTATCATATTACAAGTTATATTTTGCGTAAGAATAATACGAGTAGATAATTTGTCATTTCTATAAACAGCAGTTGGGGAAGCAACTCAACTACTAGTAAGCCAGCCCTAAACTTGAACTGCATTTTGGAAAGAAGCAACAAAGTGTGGTAGAATCCCACGTTAACAAAGTCACCTAACACTGATTTTACTTTGAAATTGGGGAGTCGTCTGGACGTTAAACTTTTTTTTGTGTATCGTGGCGTCGGCTGATTTGCATTGCACTATGTCTTTCATTGAAGGTATAAGCTGGTTAGTCCAGCTCTTGCCAGAAACTGGGCGGAGTGTAGTGTATTGTCTTTATGTCTAGGGTGCATGGTCCAGCCTGGCGATTCTGTTCGGATATTGAATAATTATTATTCAATACTTAGCAGAATGTAAATAAACCAGGATTGGCTCTAGGGCCCGCCATGTATCTCTAACAGAACAGAACAGAAGATTTTTTCAATTGACGTTTATGAAAATAGCATTTTTTATTTTATTGGTAGCCAAGGAGATTTAATTACAGAGAAAACTATCATTAATTTCACATGTGGAGAATGATCAAAATAGCTTTCATTTCATTGGTTCTTTTTCAAACAAATTCGTCATTCTATTGGTTCCCATATGTATTCTTTCAACAAATAACCACTCGAAATTTAGAATTTCTCATAGCAAATTTTTATTTTCTTCACTCAAACTTAATTGTTGTTTGGTAACAACTAAACAGTTCCAATAATAATTTGACATTAGACACAATTTCCCTGCCTTCCGTGTCGTAATTTTCTCATGTCAGTTTTTATGATAAAAACTACCCTTGTAGCTCTCCTCCACTAACATCTTAGGTGGCCGTAATTTATATAAATAAATATATCATCACGCCTTTTACCCATTACTGCGTGTGGCACTCTACCTAAGCAGATTTCGATAAGTGATATATTTTTTCACGTGAAGTGCGGTCACCAGGCGTCAAATCACGGCCCCAAAAGATATTAGTGAAGGGGGGACCACAGAGGAAGTACGTGATTTTTCATCATTTACATTACCATGACAACACGTATTTTACGCATTATTTTGCACCTTAGTGCGCAAAATAAGTATTTTGCTCACTATTTCGTATTCTAGTGCGCAAAATGAGTATATCGCGCACGCTCACAAATTATTTGCTGTCAGGTTTCATTAGTTACAACACATCAATAGAATCAAATTCATATTATTGTTGATTTCATTCCTTCAATTTACTTAAATAAATCCCTAAATATTGTATTATTCTTTATTTACAGTTATAGAAAAAATGTTGTTTGTATTTCGTGGGCAAAATTCTTGGTTTTTGGCGCGTTCGAATGACTTTTATTGTCTTGACTAAAAGTAACATTCTCACACGCAAAAAAAAACAATTTATTTTGCGCATACAAAAATAACTATTCATAAACACAATTTATTCGTCTTTAACACTTGTTGCCAAGAGATATTCAGTTTTACTTTAAGTGTTCAATAAGTTGATAAGTCGTATTAGATTGGCACCAGTCGCCAAGAATACGGCGGAAGTCTGATTACACTATCACTTGTTAAACATTAAAATTCTAAAGCGAAAGTATGTTTTAGCATTGAAATATTTTATTTCCAGTAAACAAAATCCAAAACTTTTTACTTCCGAATCGCGAACCGAAACCTAATCATAATTTCTAATGGTTTGTCTCCCTGAAAGACATATGAAATATTATTATTTTCTGATAAAGTAAATTGTAGTTGGTTTTAGTTATTTTTACTTCCTTGTACGAAGGAAAGGAAGTATTGTAATCGCGAAAATTTTCGGTTCTCAGATTTCAACGGAAATAGGTATTTTGGCCCTCCCTGAATCCATTTTGACTAATTTCGTCATGCCGTCTGTACGTACGTACGTACGTACGTACGTATGTATCTCGCATAACTCAAAAACGGTAAGCCGTAGAAAATTGAAACTTTATATTTAGGACTGTTATACGGTAAGGCGTAGAAAGTTGATATTTTGTATTTAGGAATGTTATAACATCTAGTTGTGCACCTCCCTTTTTGGTCATTATACAACTACCGGAGGTGGTACTTTACTCGAAGCCTATAATAGATTTTCATGAAAAACTATATTCAAATATAATTTAAAACTTACCGAATTTGGTACATAAAACTACTATATCAATGGAAATAACATAATAGATTTTGGTTAAAATAGACTAACCGGAAGTGGCACATTACATGAAGCTGCTAACAGTTTTCCTTGAAAAAAATGGTATTATTTTAATTTTAGAAATGAATGCTGCAAATAAAAGTTTTAGAGAATTAAATTCTGCGTCTAGCACATTAAGAATTTTTAATTAGCTTTTTGCATAAACGAGATATCTAAATTTAAATATTATATATTTTTGTATTTAAAAAAAAATTAAGTTTGCTATGGATTAGAACAAAAAATAAAATATTTAATGTCAAATATGTGCAATAAAAAAAATATCTATAGTTTCATACGCGTACAAGGAAGTCATGTGGTGTCCACATCAGATTTT
The DNA here is from genome assembly GCA_947425015.1 of Pterostichus niger. NCBI lineage: Eukaryota > Metazoa > Arthropoda > Insecta > Coleoptera > Carabidae > Pterostichus > Pterostichus niger. The sequence goes on along the minus strand of OX380337.1, from coordinate 12,093,460 downwards.
TTATTTTTGTGGAGGACTTATCTTTATATACTTACATTTTTATTTGAGCTAATTTCACTTTAGTACAAAATTAGCCATAAACAAAAAACAATTTTGTCACTTTGACAGCGTATCTTTTTGCGAGTGAAAAAACCTTATTTACCTTTCTCTTAGCGAATGTCATACGAATTATTTTCTGTAGTTAAATTATCTCGCCAAATTACACTCGAGCATGTTATTTTCTTCGGATAAATTTCAACCTTTGAACAGCAATTTGACTCCAAAATTTGTTTTAAAATAAAATCACGAGGCAGCAGGTGGTGTGATTTGATTCAAACAGGTTTCTTGTCATATTGCTAGCTACCAAAATTTCATTAAAAAAACTTATCCGGAAAAATTGAAAGCTCTTGTCTAATTACAGTTGATAAACATTAATTAATCAATAATAATAAGATACAGTGTGGAGTTAAGTAATTTAACCCCTTGAGTACTGATTTATTTGAAGATTTTCGTGTATATACAGGGTGTTTCAGGACTAGTGTAACAAACTTTAACAGCTTATTCCTGAGGTCATTTTGAGCTAAAAATGTTATATGGACATAGGTCCTATTCCTTCTAGTTACCGAAATACAAGTGGTTGAATTTCTATAATTAACACGAAATTTTCAAACTTTCGTAATCAAGATACTTTCGGAAAACAAGAGTTTTATTGAAAAGTCATACCTTATTTGGCTTAATTAATTTTATTTATTAATATTAACATGCATACGAGTTCGAGGCGCTCATTTTGAACACTTGCTGTAATTTTTTTAAAATTTGTTATTATTATTTCATATTGTGTTAACCTATTCCATGTTTGGTTATGTTGTTCTGTGTCTATTTAATTGTGTCATTTTATGTTTTGTTCTCTAAATCGTATTCGTTAATATTAATAAATAAAATTTAATAAGACAAATAAGGTATGACTTTTCAATCAAACACTTGTTTTCCGAAAGTATCTTTAAAAAATTTGAAAATTTCGTGTTATTTATAGAACTTCAAACTCTTGTATTTTGGTAACTAGAAGGAATAGGACCTATGTTCATATGACATTTTTGGTTCAAAATGACCTCAGGAATAAGCTGTTAAAGTTTGTTACACTAGTCCTGAAACACCCTGTATAACGGAGTTAATTTGTTGCTATATGGATTAATATGTAAAAGTAATACATTTTATTTGGAATATACTTATATTTCCAATTCATTGTCGTTTTCATCATTTTCTTTTAGCAGCTTCATGTAATGTATCACTTCCGGTTAGTCCATTTTAACCAAAACCTATTATGTTATGTCCATTGATATAGTAGTCTTATATACCAAATTTGAAAAGTTTTAAATTATATTTTAATATAGTTTTTCATTGAAATCTATTATAGACTTCAAGTAAAGTACCACTTCCGGAAGTTATATAATGGCCAAACAGGGAGGTGCACAACTAGATGTTATAACATTCCTAAATACAAAATCTCAACTTTCTACGTCTTACCGTTTTAAGTTATATGAGATACATACGTACGTACAGAGGTCACGACGAAATTAGTCAAAATGGATTCAGGGATGGTCAAAATGCGTATTTCCGCAGAAATCTGAGAACCGAAAATTTTCGCGATTACAATATTTCCTTTACTTTGTACAAGGAAGTAAAAAACAGGGATAATAATAAAGATAAGTGGAATTATCCTTATTTGCAACTGTAAGATGTCATAAACAAACGTCAGACAATTGTTTGCGATCAACGCCCACGGGTAGGGGTACCGCAAAAATCAACGCTTACTTCCTAAATTCAGATGACGAATCAGACTCGTCCACCGTAACTTCGCCCAATTAAGCAGATGACGAGTCTCCCTCGTCAAATGTACCCAAAGGGTTAAAGATAAAATGTGGTCGTTTTGAATAATCCTAACAACGAATAACAATAAATGCACCACCGTACAACCATGGTTATTAAAAGGGTACGACGATACAACTACCTCTGTTTATGGGTGTATTTAGAAAGCAATTTCAAATCTTAATTTGTGCTACTAGTATTAGCTTTTGTACAACTATTATAACTCGTATCATGTCTCTGTCAAACGTTTCTAAAATAATTGTTTAATAGCGAATAAATGAAAGTACCGATTAAACATTTTCGTCTATTATTATTCCATAATAGTTATTATGATAATATATAGATTAAATAAATCATTAATTTGTTTAGCAATTAAATACTTTTGGAAGGCCACTAGTTGGTTGTTGCCCAAAATTTCCCAATAAACGCAAATTCTGATTAGTGACCTATAAAATGTAACCTTGATACTGCAAAGTGATTGCGAAAATTGTTTACTTCTTAATTTTCGGTTTAGTGATTAAAATATCAATATTTTGTGGTATGATGTAAAAAAATTAAAACTTTTATTTATATTTTTTAATGCAACGTTTCAGTTATTAAGAAGCTAAATTTTAATATAAAATTGATGAAATTAATGGTGCAATAATAAATTCGTAAATCTGTAAATAATGAATAAATATTTCTTGGGGTAGGTGGCTCATTGGTATCGAGAACCCTGGTTCGATCCCCATAGTCGACAAACAATTTTCACCAAATTAAATCTACCCCTGTGGCTCCCCTTCCATTAATATCTTTGACTGCTGGTAACCGCACTTCACGTGAAGAAATATATCACTTATCGAGATCTGCTTCGGCAGAGAGCCATACCCAGTAATGGGTAAAACGCGTGATATATTATTATTAAAAATTCGATACATGATCTATATTTGTTTATGATATTCATGAATTTATGTAATTAAAAATAGTGAAAAAGTTAAAATATAAAATATAAAATAGATATATATATATATATCTATATATATATTTCAATTACTTAAATAATATCATTTGGATTCTTATCTTTGATTTTACTCAAGCATATAGTTAAAAAAGTCATCAAATAAAAAAAAATGCTGTCACAGGTATAGTTTTTCCACAATTTTTGTATGTACCGAAAATTACATTGCCAATTATTGTTTATTGTGTAATTTTGATAAGAATTATTTGTGAAAAAAAAATGCACGCAACATATTGTGCTCGCGATTATGTAATACTATAATATTATTGCAAATTTATGTTTACAACATACGTATTAATGCAAAAACACGAGTAAGAATATATTGTATTTATTTTGTTTATATTTTGAAAGACCTATTTGTTACACATTCAAGTAACATAAGTAATGTAATTTTTTATAATATAATACAAAGCACATTGTACTTTATTGTAGTGACTTAATTATTATACTTGTATAATGTAGAAATGGTCATATTGAAATAAGTACTAAAACATTTTATTCACTACCACTACTATGAAATTGTTTTTCACTACCGCTTGATTAGAAACGGTGAATACTGGGTTATTATTCACCAATTTTAATAATGCAAAATGTCAACTCAAGCCTCAATTTATTGTATTGTGTATTTCATTAGATGCAATGTTAGAAGTATAACCACTTTCACTAAACACTGTTACAAAAATAATAAAAACAATATTAAAATAGTTATTTTTGTATTAAGTACGCAAAATGAGTGTTTTCTTTTTGTTGCGCGTAAGAATGTTACTTTTCGAACGCGCCAAAAAACAAGAATTTTACCCACGAAATACAAACAACATTTTTTCTACAACTGTAAATAAAGAATAATACAATAATTATTGATTTATTTACGTAAATTGAAGGAAAACAATAAACAATAATATTAATTTGATACTATTACTGTGTTGTAACTAATGAAACCTGACAACAATTAATTTGGGAGCGTGCACTAGAATACGAAACAGTGCGCACTAGGGTGCAAAATAATGCGCAAAATACGCGTTGTCATGGTAATGTAAATGATGAAAATATCACGAACTTCGCGTATTGATATTAGTGAAAAAATGAATATTTTTTGACAGTAGAAAAAAATAATTTAATATTCAGCTTGCTCAGTTTTTTATGGATATTAATCAAATAGTATATCTTTGTCGTGCGTCTTTAATGTCAACGCACGAAAAAGATATTAAATTAAAGGGTATATTCTGTACGACGTGCTGATCATGAAACAAAATAGTTATTTGTGTATTAAGAGCGTAAAGTGATTCTTTGTTACTCGAGCACGGTAATTGCAGCGCGAGCCGAAGGCGAGAGCTGCAATAGTGCAAGAGGAACAAAGACACTTTACGCTCGTGATACACACATCATTTTTTCTACGATTGCATCTTAAAATTATTAAAAGACGTAGGTATACGTCTAAAACTAAATTCGTTTTGTTAACTGTCAATATGACAAGTTTCTGTTTTGTTTGTATCCCTGGTAACTATTGAAATAATCGAATTTAACGTCTTTTTCGCGCGTTGTCATTGGAGACGCGCAAAAAAGATATTTTTCGATTGTTCCACAGAAAACGTCAACTTTACGATGACAAATGAGAGCGTAATTGTCATCTTTTCATAGCAATCGTAGAAAAAAATATGTGTGTATCACGAGCGTAAAGTGTCTTTGTTCCTCTTATACTATTGAAGCTCTCGCCTTCGGCTCGCGCCGCAATTACCGTGTTCGAGTAACAAAGAATCACTTTACGCTCTTAATACACAAATAACTATTATTTTTTTATCATCGAGTACCTCGTCGAGTACACACAAGACATGGACTTAATTTCTATTGCAAAATTATTTAAAATGAAATAATTTCAAAATTATCGTGTGCATTCTATTACAGAATTATGTATCTAGGGGCTATTTATTGTGTGTAGGAACTGCACCAGAAAAAGTAAAAACTGTTTTTAAGCTCACCAATGTAAAGAGAAGCGAAAAAATTGAAATAAAAGTTATCTTCCAAAAGTGTCAATACATGCATGTGTATGTGAATTATAAAAAAAAAACCATAAAGACTGTTTATTACACTTTGTTGCTTCTTCGCAAAAAATACAACTACATAAATAATATTATATAGCTACTAATTACATAAATTAACCCATAAAAATAATTTTCATTAATAATAAATTATAAACTATGATATTAATAAAATATTTAATATTAATGATTTTTAATTTTATCGCCTACTGACATTGCCGAACTCCAATTTGTCACCTTCCGTCATGCCTAATGCCCTCTTAGATAATTCAAACGTCCCTAAAGGGGGGTGATAACGGCTACTTTAAGATGCACTGGCTTAAGTGTAGTTCCTCTCCTGGCTCTTAGATCCGGAACCCTTCAAATGATTGCACTATGTCTCGTACATATAAAAAATTGATTCTATTGACCCTCATAGCAGGCAGGCACACTTTAAGCGGGTATAATAAAAATTATATGGGGTAGGTGGCTCAGTGGTATCGAGTCGGCCTGTGGATCTTGAGAGCCCTGGTTCGATCCCCACAGCCGAAAAATTTCAACAAAATAACCAATTCCTGTGTCTCCCCCGCTACTAATATCTTTGGGGGCCGTGACTTGACGGTTGGTAACTGCACTTCACGCGAAAAAATATATCCCTTACCGAGATCTGCTTAGGCAGAGTGCCACACCCAGTAATTGGTAAATGGCGTGATGATATATTTATTTATTTATATATTTGGAAAATAAAATTGGAAATTATGGTCAAAAATCAGATAGTCGTGGAAATAAAAAACAAATAAAACAAAATTTCAATGTGACAGTCCATGCAGGTATTATGAAGCTAGTTGTTATAATCATTATAATCAACAAATATGATTCAATTATGATCCATAATACTTTACTTGCATATTCTGAACTATATCGATGTAGAAACAATGATTATAACAATTAATAAAAAATAAAAAAATTCCACGGCTATCTGATTTTTGAAGATAATATCCAATTTTATTTTTAAAATATCTCGTACAACAAACAAGCACTTACATCAAATTTATACTTTTTAAATGTAGAAATTGATTTTATACAACTTTTCATTCTTATAGTTTTGCTGTAAAATGTAGAGGAGAGCCAATTTCTGCACATTTTTTAAATTCTATGTTAAACTCCTATGTCCCGTCTACTGTCCAAGTCTTTCGTAATAATTACGGCGCATATTTGATAGCTGCCGGGCTGTACTATTCCTGCATTTCTCTGCAATTCTTTGTTTTAGAGAAGCCACATTTAGGTGCCTACTTTTGTAAATTTTCTTTTTTAAACGACCCCACAAAAAGAAGTCATTAGGTGACAAATCCGGTGATCGAGCTGGCCATTTTATCTGTCACAACGGCAAACGTTGATGTTTTGACAGATAAAACGTCAAGTATTTATTGATTTTTTTTTGTTCAATTCCATGGCTATCAATATTTTCAACGTAATTTTCGACATTTTCATATTTAATTTCTGTCGTTACAAAGCACGTAAAAGTGATTCTGTTTATTGATTTAGATGCAGAATTTGATGCCCTAAAACTTTTATTTGACGCTTTTTTGCTTAAAATAATTAGGGAAGCAGGAAATTGCAAGAAACTGATTTCCAATGTTAAATCCCTACGACCGGCTGAGCGAGTGACCACCTGTATATACATTATATATATATAATATTTGTGCTGGGTTTCACTCTGCTATTAGAAGAGCGGTTCTCAACCTACGGCCCGCGATTATTTTGGAACTGATCGTGATGCTAATGCAATCTTTTTGCAACTTTCGATTAACATTAGCTAGGAATGGTTTTGATTTGATTAAATAGTTATTATTTACGTAACAAGATAAGAAAGTGATATTTTTCTAGGTGAGCAAGTATATTTGTTTTTGGTTTTCTGATCTCTTTTTTTTAATTTACGGATAAGTAAAGTTTTACCGATCTCTCTGGTCGTATTTTCCGATCTAGATCACTAAATTAGGATTTTTAAATTTATAAAGTGATCAGAATCCCTGTATTTATGAATCAAATCAGTTATCTTATATTTTGGAACACGCGATATCTATGCATTATTAAATAATGATCTTATACCGTCATTCTTTTATTTCGGGAGCTTTTCTCAGATATGCAGAATTTACAATTATGCAAATGTTAGTACATGCATTACAGTTTCGAGTACATAGGCGCCAAGTATGGGAAGGCCAAGAAGGATATCACTCCGTTAAACATTAGAGCAGGACATTAAAATGCCAATTCATAATTTCTATAAAAAGGTACTACGTACTTATAATACACTTTCGTCGCCAGCTGCTCAATAACCTCCACGGCAAAGAGTCTGTTAGCGGATTTAAACGAAGAAAAAATATTTAAGCTATTCTATTTTGTAACAAATGTATTAAAGATAAGAAGTTTTATTATTAATTCATAGCAAATATATGTTTGTTTTCGACATCTGTATTATGTAAAATGTGGTATGGCATAAAATTAATATTGTACCAACCTATCTTTCTTTTGTATAAGCTGTAGCTTGTTTACAAAATAAATTTATTATTATTATTATTATTATTATTACTTATAATACAAACATTTTGCTCTCCTGCTAAAAATGATGGCTAGTATAACTAGCAGTGTATTTGGGTGTTTTAACTATCTCTATCATGTTAAAACCGTGCTCTTAGAACACTCAAAAATAGAGCCGATATGTCGGCGTCTATGATTGAGTAAAAATATTGAATATGCAAGTTTGTTCAAGAAACAAAACTTGTTGAATTTGTTTTGCGCATTGCAGTAGGAAAATTAAACTGTTTTCATGTTTCATGTGTACTTGTATGTCTAATATTTCTACTAATGTAGTCATTCTTATGTTATTTATATTGACTTTTGACATTTCCTGATTATTTTTATCATTTTATATAATTTAGATACAAAGTTGTAACATATAAAATTCTTATTGTATCATTTAAACGTCTTGGGAAAACTACAAATGCTACATAAATTTTAAGACGAAAATTGATTTTATTCTTGTATTGGAAAAAGTTTGCGAGACCTTGATTTTTCTAGGTCACGAAGAAGTTTCATTTGTTTCATTTTGAAGTTTTGATTCGCTTTTTTTACTGTTCGTTATGTTCCAATACAAAAAGAATTAATAAGTCACATTCAGTTTTTAAATGTATTTTTTCTACGACCACTTAGAAATCCGCTCATTGTATGTTTGTTGTTGCTAGGGAAATGAGGTATATTGTAAACACAATTTCGGTTGCCATAGGAAAAGTGACAGAACTGTGCAGGAATGAGCATTCTCGCACAGTTCTGTCAAAAACTAATTCATTCTCGCACAGTTCTGTCAAAAATGATAAATTGTTTTAAATTTAAAATTGGCGCGCTTCGGCAATTCATTCCAATCGGAAGTTCGGCCATATTCCAGCTGTCAATAATTAATTGAGTTTAATATTATAAACAGAAATATTTATTGAATCTCTTATTTAGTTATTTATTATTAGTGATATTGAATGTAATATTGTTACAATTATTAAAAATTATTTTCGATGAACATGAATGTTTATGGTTATGATTTAAGTTGTTTTGATTGTCCACACTAATAGTTGTTGATGTCGAAGATCTATTTCAGGTATTACTTTTATTATTTTATTTAATATTTGTTTTGTTGTTACTGCTAGTTGGTAGGATACTAACTTTGAAATGTCATTCTGGAATAGTGAAATTGGGACATCTTTATTATTGAAAAATACATTAATATGGCTATAGTATCGTGATAGTAAAGAAAGTATAGTGTACAACTCGCATGGAATGCCCATTTCATGCTTAATGTACAATATACTATTAATCAATGTAAAATTAAAACACTTTTATTAATTAGTAGTTGCCTAATTTTTTGTTTAAAATTCGACAAAAGTCTTGGGAAAACGAAAAACATATAAATAAGCAAAACGTTTACTACTGTGAAAAGAGTTTTAGCTAATCCTGAATTTTGGATTAGCTATTCTTATTTTAGTCCGATTTTAAAAAGTAAATTCAAATCACTTTTCAAAAACGTAATGGTAACAAGATATTAGAATTAAACTCTTTTGAGAATATCCTTGAGCTCAATATACATACATAACATCACGCTATATCCCATTAAAAGGGGCAGCACGAACCCCTGAAACATTCACAGAACATCCACTAAAAGAGTCATCAAAACAAGTTCACGTCAACATTCTCATCTTGACACACGATACTCGTTTCAACCACATTAACACTTTCTACATACGAGCTCTTTCATTCCTCACAACCAAAATCCACTTCTCTAACAATGAAACTATAAAGAAATGAAGGCAGTATCGCCTGCGCTTGTTTAAAAATACATTTAACTCAATTGCACACTGTATAGTAAAAACTTAAAATTAAGTAAAAGAGATGAGGAAGGTAGGGAGTATCTTCCTGCGCTTGTTTTTGAAACTGAATTCCACACAATTGCAGTTGGAAGCTCTATAGTAAAAACAGAAAATAAATCAAAAGATAAGAAAGGAAGGGAGCATCTCCTGCGCTAGTTTTTGAAACTGAATTCGACACAATTGTGTTCGGCATGCAGAAGGTCCTTGATTCGAATCCAGGCGTCACCTGAGTTTTTCTGTTATAAATTTATTATTGTCATTGTACTTACAGTCATGTCTTATGACAAAAAATTCATACTAAATTTAACTTTAAATAGATTAGTACTGTCTCAATCAATTAAAGAATACAGAATTTAAGTTCTGCCATCTGAAGTCGATAATCTTGGATTTAAATAAATACATATTCGTAGAATTAATCAAGAACTAGTAAAAAAATTCATTAAATTTTGTTCACAAATTATACGTATAATAAATAATTATATTGTCAACGGCCATGGCTCAACTCGTTGGAACTGATTTATGCGATAACGCGAGTTAAGCAACGTTGCGCGCGGGGAGTATTTGGATGGGTGACCGTCCCGAGAAACCCGCGTTGCTGTTGACTCTAAGATCTAAAACGCAGGATCAGGGCGTAATGGCGGCATATGACCTTAGCAGTTGGTCCGCCAGGAAGCCAGAATAATAATAAAAAAAAAAAATAATTATATTTCTTTATTGACATAAACTTGCTTTAATCATCAGATTTTGCATTGTTGGACAATAATTACATTTTGTATTGTTGATTTTAAATATTACCTTTTACAAAACTATATTTAGATTTTTGTACATTCTGGTATATTTTATTTGCAACAATACTCGCTTTTTGCATTGTTGGACAACAATTACATTTTGTATTGTTGATTTTAAATATTACCTTTTACAAAACTATATTTAGATTTTTGTACATTTTCGTATATTTTATTTGCAACAATACTCGCTTTTTGTATTGTTGATTTTAAATATATTACCTTTTACAAAACTATATTTAGATTTTTGTACATTTTGGTATATTTTATTTGCAACAATACTCGCTTTTTGTATTGTTGATTTTAAATATATTACCTTTTACAAAACTATATTTAGATTTTTGTACATTTTCGTATATTTTATTTGCAACAATACTCGCTTTTTGTATTGTTGATTTTAAATATATTACCTTTTACAAAACTATATTTAGATTTTTGTACATTTTGGTATATTTTATTTGCAACAATACTCGCTTTTTGCATTGTTGGACAACAATTACATTTTGTATTGTTAATTTTTTATATTACCCTTTTAAAAAATATATTTATTATTTTGTAAATTCATCAACTTAATATTATATATAAAACTATAATTATTTAAGCTTACGGTTTAATTATGCTTTGAAACTTAAATATACTTTAATTTAAGTATAATTTATTTACAACAATACTCGCTTTTTTGCATTGTTGGACAACAATTACATTTTGTATTATTAATTTTAAATATAAACTTTTTACAAAAATATGTTTAGACCTTAAATTTTATCGGTAAAATATTGACCAAACAGTTATTTAACTTTTTAAAAAATAAAAATTGCTAGAGTTCTCAAAAATAAAAATGAATACATTATTAAAACTAGATAAGTTCATATGCGTTGTGTTTATTTTAAAAACTTAATTTATTAAAATTATTTCAATTAAAATGTTGTTGATATCAACATCGAAAGGTAGAAGAGGATCGATTATGTATGTTAAATATTAATGGCAATTATTTTTTCTTTGTATATTGATTATGAAGGTCGTATTTCTGAAGAAGACTCGTATAGAAAGTGTCACATTTATGAAGTATTTAAAAAATAATGAAAAAAGTAAATACTACTTTCTCATTGATTTAATATTACTTTTTATTGATTGATTTCCTTGGAGATCATTTAAAAGATAATAACATTCTATTGAAATTTTAACATCGATGTAAATGATTTGAAATTTTTATATCCATAAAATTAAAAAAAAATCAAATATATCCTTACGCCTTTTATGTATTACTGGGCGTGGCATCTCACTGTAGTAGATCTCCGTAAGTGATATATTTCTTCGCGTGAAGTGCGGTGACCAGCCGTTAATTCACATCCTCCCTCAAAGATGTACAAATAAATAAATAAATATATCATCACGCCTTTTAACCATTACTAGGTGTGGCACTCTGCCTAAACAGATCTCGGTAAATGATATATTTCTTCGCGTGAAGTGCGATTACCAGCCGTCAAATCATGGCCCTCAATATTGTTAGTGGAGGGGGTGCCACAGGGGTAGATTTAAATTGGTGAAAATTGTTTGTCGACTGTGGAGATCGAACCAGGGTTCTCATGATCCACAAGCCGACTCGATATCACTGAGCGACCTACCCTATGACGTGTCAAAATAATTTATTTTCTAAAAATCAACCTAAATATGCAAAAAATAACATGTGCAACACGTAATAAAACCAACTTTTTTCACCCATTTGTTTGATACACTAGTGCTTTACCCTCCTGTATCAAACTTATGGGGTAGATGGCTCAGTGGTATCCAGTCGGCCTGTGGATCTTGAGAACCCTGGTGTCGATTCCCACAGCCGACAAACAATTTTCACCAATTTAAATCTACCCTTGTGGCTTCCCTTCCACTAATATCTTTGTGGGCCGTGATTTGACGGCTGGTAACCGCACTTATTTAGCTTAGATAGACTCCCACACCCAGTAATGGGTAAAAGGCGTGATGATATATTTATTTATATGAAACTTAAAATATTGCTTTCATTATTAGTTATATAAATAAATGTTGATATTTCAACGGATTTAAAGCTGATTTATAATCTGTATTCAAATTATTTTCACCTTGAAACAGTTACGTGTTACATATGTACTACATATATTAATGATCTATAATCTATGCCCTAAAATCAAGTTATAAATCAATGAATAATTTTGATATGTTGTAACGTATTTTTTTTGCCTACATATCATAAATCAGTCTCTTATGGAAGAAAGTTGTTTTAATAATAATATAGAGGAACATATAATATCGATTAGTTTTTGCGGGTGTATCCATTTAAGATTTATTAATAAACATCTTTAAATGTTATTTGTTTTTCGTACTACTTTAGAACGGGACTTGATAACTTTCAATTTTCCTAACATAGAGAACTGACCCACTTGTTTTAATCAAATAATCTTTTGATTATTTAATTTTTATTTTTTGTTTATTTGTACTTTGAATTCTAGTGAAATTTTTGACCTCATTTTGTCTTCTACATGAAATTATAATCTTAGTTTATGAATGTCGGTTAAGGATGAGTAATATTTTTATTATTCAACGCTCTGTCAAAAATACTATGGTGTGCTGACATCATTTCCAGGACCGGAGTCAAATAATGTACAGGTGACGCTCAGTCTTATAGCTAAGTAAACCCAGGTGAAATATGGACGAGTCGATTTTACTGATACTTATATTAACATCTTATCTCTGCAATATGGTGCTTGCGATTTTTTAAATTAATTTTAATTGACAAGTTATACAATTTTAAATGTAAAACTTAATATATATATATATATATGTAACTTGAATTCTTCCGGGTATCTTCTCGCGTTTGGTTTTGGTCTTGAACTTCAAGACCTAACACCAGATCGAGAACACGGAATCAATCCAAGACCTGAAGATGGCAAGTGAGACCTTGCCGAAACGTCGTCTAAACAACGGTTCTTCTCAGAACCAAACCAGACCAACGCGAGAAGATACCCGGAAGAATTCAAGTTACATCAATAACACTCGCGGAAATTTAAAATTCAACATATATATATATATATATATTTCTATAACTGTAAAGAAATGTTCATTTTTTTTCACTAATATAAATACGTGCAGTACGTGCTTTTTTCATCATTTACATTACTATGACAACGCGTATTTTGCGCATTATTTTGCACCCTAGAGCGTAAAATGAGTATTTTGCGCACTGTTTTGTATTCTAGTGCGCAAGATGAGTATTTCGCACACGTTCCCAAATTATTTGTTGTCAGGTTCCATTAGTTTCAACACACCAATAGTACCAATAGTATAAAATTCTTTATTATTGTTGATTGTTTTCCTTCAATTTACTTAAATAAATCAATAATTATTGTATTATTCTTTATTTAGAGTTGTAGAAAAAATGTTGTTTATATTTCGTGGGCAAAATTCTTTTTTTTTTGGCTCGTTCGAATGACTTTTATTGTCTCGACCTGCGGTCTCGACTAAAAGTCATGCGCAACAGAAAAAACACTCATTTTTTGTTTATACTTTTTTTTAAACCACTCTAAAAACTTGAATAAAACTATCTTCTACTCTTGTGACATCATTTTACATACAGCCACCGAAATCAGCATGAAATCTAAGTTATCAATCGTTGAAAACACATTCTACAATATCAATAATAATAAAGTAACTTTAAAATTGCGAAATAAGTTTAGAAAACTGTAGCATCCAAATTATTAATATAGGTACTACTGTATCGAATCAGAATTCCCTACTTTTAGTTCAGTAGTACAGTACATGTTCAAGCAGCCAATAGGATGACATTTGTTTAAAATCATAAATAGTACAGATTTTAGTCTCTTGGAGGCGTTGTCGCTGTGTGAAATATAATATCACATTTTTTAAAATAATATTACTGTCAGAATGCTATGTAAATGTGTCTTCATTTTGACGTTTTGATCAGAATTAGAATAAAATACGTCGTATACAACCAGTTTGTAATCTCTCACCGAACTGACTTTACTTTCGATTTTATCAATAAAACGTGAAGTTGATAAAACATAAGTCCGACAAACTCTAGCTGTTAAACTTGGATTTAACGATAAATGTAGAAATTACTCTGAAGATACTCGTATAATAGACTGTTCACATTTTAAAAATATTTACTAATTTAACGTTTTAGCAATATGTAGGCAATAAATAAAATTATTACTTGTTAAAAATTACATTCAGAACTGACTTAATGGATATGCACGAATTTAAAACAATTGACCAGATAGTAGAGTACCTGATCCACCATAATAATACTACTAAAATGGCACCCAGCAAGCTCGTGACAGCGAATCGAAATTTTCATGCTTTGTTTACATTCAAATGAGCGGAACTCGAATCCAAAAAGTCGTTGGAAAAATCTAAGCTGACGAAATTTCCTAACTTTTCCTTCATTTCATTTTTCTGGCAAAAATTCTCCGCACTCCGTGTAAATTGATAAAGAAAACATTTTTTTTGTTCAATGTCCTATAAAGTACGTAATGGAATGTGACAAAAGGGATAATAAAATAGACAGTTGTACGAACATTTCGACGTCTCGGAAGTTCAAAACGGCCAAATTTCGCCCAAGATATAGACATATGAAAAAGAGACCTTTTTTCGTGTCCCTTTAATTGTTTTGCGCAGTGTATATTATATATATATATATATATATATATATATATATATATATATATATATATATAAAATATGATACATGTTCAGGTATAATATATTACTAATTTCGATTAAGCACTTTAATTAGTTTATTTAATGAACTTGTTAAATAAAAGCAATAATTTTCTTTACAAAAGCCATTTTTCTTTTGCTTCTTACTCTTGCATAAAAAACAATTGACCAACAAATAGTTACTGAGTAGATACAGTTTTTAATACTTTTTTGTATTTACATTTTTTGTCTTAATTTAATTAGGAAAGCAACAATCCTAATATTTTATTCTATTCTACACCCTATATACTATTTTTCACATAGAGAATTTTCTTCTGATTTCAACGATGTAAATATTGTCTATTGAAAAAATGTATTAAAAATGAGAAATAGTGCTACAGTGTTAAAGTAGGCTATGTAATAAACAAATAGTTACTCATGTTATTCATTGTTTGCCTTCTCGATTATTCAATGACATGTAACAGAACTATCTGTCACCTGTATCATTTGTTTGTATATGTTTATTGCATATTGCACTTTAATATTGTAACATTATTTCTAATTTGAATAATATTTTTCTCGAAATAATTATTATACAATCCTATATAATATTTATATCGTTGAAATCAGAAGAAAATTCTCTAATGTACTAAAAAATTACGTAGGTTACCATTAAAAAAATATACTCAACTGTTTGATAACCACTTGTTTCATATATGATTTATTGTTATTGATAAATTGAACCCTTATTCTTGATTATTTTATTAAAAGTCATTAGTTAGCCCCAAAAAGCATTGGTTCTACCGTTCTGCTCAATTCTACCTAAGTTGATAATTAGCCCCACCTGAAGAAATAACTGGGTTGTCATTGTTTAAGTACAGGAAGTTCAGATTTTTAAACCAAATAAATGATAAAATTTATGTGTGGCGTCAGCTGGCTTGCACTGCACGTAACTTTCTTATAAGATACAACTAGCTTGCACTGCAGCTCCTATCAACAACTGGGTGCAGTGTATTATAATGTCTTTATGGCTCGGCTTGGCAATTCTGTTCAAATATTGAACAATTATTCTTTAATACTAAGCAGAATGAATATAATCCAGAACCAAAACAGGGTGTCCATCATTAATAACTTGAGGTAGACAAAAGTTATATGTACGCTCCCAAACTATTTTTTGTTAGGTTCCATTAGTTACAACACAATACAAATAATTCCGTCTTTTTCCGTATTTTTATTAATTTTGACAATGTAATATCAAATTATTAATTAGATTGGTAATATTTTCATGTATAATAAAATGCTGAAGATGATGGTTCAACCATCGAAACGTCCATTAAA
This sequence comes from Pterostichus niger, assembly GCA_947425015.1. Taxonomy (NCBI): domain Eukaryota; kingdom Metazoa; phylum Arthropoda; class Insecta; order Coleoptera; family Carabidae; genus Pterostichus; species Pterostichus niger. Next base: position 12,077,379 of record OX380337.1, on the reverse strand, counting down.
ATTAAAACTCAGGATCAACAAGAAATAAAAAAGGAATAAATTAAGGATATACATACAATATGTACTGATTACAACGCATTTTTTTGTTCTCGAAATTCTCAAAAATAATGTTTCATTACTTGAAACAAACACTTTTCATGCCGCTGGATTGATAGTTACTTTAGTGAATAAATATGAGTAAACATTGAAGGAACTGTTACACAACTTTAAATAAATAAAATAAATTTTAATGTTTACTAATTTTTATTCATTACTGTAGAATATCAATCCAGTATACTTCTTGCGTTGTATTCATTATATCAAATAATATATACCCTTAATTTTTTTTTGCAATAATTTATATATATATATATATATCGGGTGTCTACTTTTTTTCCGAACATAGGAAATTCAATGTTAAAATTTTGATTTAGCGATATCTCTTTACCTATTAATTGTACAATTGTACGGAAGAAAAATGTTCAGAATGATAAACTGCATCCATATGAGTATAAGTTTCAATTGTTTCTTATATCCAAGTTAGGAGCAGAAGAAAATACACGCTTTAAAGCAATTATCAGAGTGCCATGAGAAATAAAACAATAATTTGTTTGTTGTGTCTGACATTATTTGGCATATTGGACCAGAATTGGAAGCTTACTCTAATTTATTTATTTATTCGAGCATTTAATTAAATAATAAAATTAATTATAGCAACTTTTATTTTCTTTTTTCTACATATTCTAGACCTATTATTAAGTTATCTAATTTGTTTTATTTCTCATGGCACTTTTTTTTGCTTCTAACTCGGATATAAGAAACAATTGAACGACAAATTTATACTCTATAAATACAGTTTTCCATTCTGACAATTTTTCTTCAGTACACTTTTTTTTTGGGTATGCGGCTCAGTGGTATCGACTCGGCCTGTGGATCTTGAGAACCCTGGTTCGATCCCCACAGCCGACCAACAATTTTCACCAATTTAAATCTACCCCTGTGGCTCCCTCTGCACTAATATCTTTGAGGGCCGTGATTTGACGGCTGGTAACCGCACTTCACGCAAAAAAATATATCACTTACCGAGATCTGCTTAGGCAGAGTGCCACACCCAGTAATGGGTAAATGGCGTGATGATATATTTATTTTATATTTTATTTACACTTTTGTTCTAAAATTAATAGGTAAAGAGATATCGCTAAATAAAAATTTTAACATTGAATATCCTATGTTCGGAAAAAAAGTAGACATCCGATATATATATATATATATATATATATATCGCAAAATAATATTACATTTAGTATATAATATTTAGTTTGGCAAACATAGCATTACTAGTGGACCTGTTAGGCCAAATGTCCGCTGCATCCTTAATACTTACTATTCGTAAAATCTTCCTAAAAAGAAAATTTAATAAAGTGTTGGTTGATTTATAATGCGAAAATTATTACCTATAGCATTCCGTGTACGTTGTAGGTGTAACATTATTTTCGCGCAAGATTAGGATTTATTGCTTTTTTGCGATAATCTGCAATGTTTACTCGTACATTTGATGATAACATGTTGTTTGTAAAAATGTTTTACAAAAATTCAATAATCGCAAATTATAGTAAAAGAGATTAAAATGAGTCATTACTCAATAAAAATGAAAAGGTTTGTTTTCTTATTATCATGTTTTAAATTATGCACCTTCTCTGAAGAAATTGTTGTCCTAGGTACGGTCCTGGTTATTTTATAATGAATTTTTATGAACTAGAATGTAAGTGATCTAATACGAAACCCGGAAATTGTATATTATATGTTCATCATTGAATCAACTCCGGGAAACAAGAAGGCTGTGAAAGAGTATTTAACAGCTGAGAAAGAAAGTGAAAGTTGAGAGACTGTAAGACTGGTACCGATAAAATGCATTCACAAGAAATTATCAGCATTTTTAATTTTCAAGATCAAATATTTGCCGTAGCAAAATAGAAATTTCTTGCAGTGAAATTGTGTGGGTTAGTATTTATGTTCTTTTAAATGTATAGTTGTTAGTGCGCACCCCACAACTTGTAAGGGGTAATTCACTTAGGCCTAACCACTAAAATTATAAATTATATTGATAACATAAACACTTGGTTAGTTTCAAAATTCGTTTATTTAATATACTATACGTATTTCATTCATTCTTGTGATAACGTTATCTGATGATGGTCTACTCGACCGTAGTAATACGTATAGTATATTAAATAAACGAATTTTGAAACTAAACAAATGTTTATCTTTTTAAATAAATATATATATCATCACGCCTTTTACCCATTACCGGGTGTGCCAGAGCAGATCTCGGTAAACCTGCAGGAGAGCTACTTCACCTTCGATTTCGATGAAAATTTGTGAAAAGTTTCCTCTTATTTATTTCTTTTTACCATAAAAATGCGTTCTGTACTAGGTTAGGCAAGGTTATTGGTGTTTTTACTTCCTTGTACGAAGTAAAGGAAGTATTGTAATCGCGGAAATTTTCGGTTCTCAGATTACAACGGAAATAGGTGTTTTGGCCCTCCCTGAATCCATTTTGACTAATTTCGTCATGCCGTCTGTACGTACGTATGTACGTACGTACGTACGTATCTCGCATAACTCAAAAATGGTAAACCGTAGAAAATTGAAACTTTATATTTAGGACTGTTATAACATCTAGTTGTGCACCTCCCTTTTTGATCATTATACAACTACCGGAAGTGGTACTTTACTTGAAGCCTATAATAGATTTTCATGAAAAACTATATTCAAAAATAATTTAAAACTTTCCAAATTTGGTACATAAGACTACTATATCAATGGAAATAACATAATAGATTTTGGTTAAAATAGACTAACCGGAAGTGGCACATTACATGAAGCTGCTAACAGTTTTCCTTGAAAAAAATGGTATTATTTTAATTTTAGAAATGAATGCTGCAAATAAAAGTTTTAGAGAATTAAATTCTGCGTCTAGCACATTAAGAATTTTTAAATTAGCTTTTTGCATAAACGAGATATCTAAATTTAAATATTATATATTTTTTGATTTTTTTAAAATTAAGTTTGCTATGGATTAGAACAAAAAATAAAAGATTTAATGTCAAATATGTGCAATTAAAAAAATATCTATAGTTTAATACGTGTACAAGGAAGTCATGTGGTGTCCACATCAGATATTTTTCTTTCGATTTCAAGGTCAAATAATTTCGACCGCCAATTGTTAGTATTTTTCTTAAATTCTGCTCGCTGAGAGGAAACTTTTAACAAAGTTTCATCGAAATCGAAGGTGAAGTAGCTCTCCTGCAGGTTTACCCAGATCTCGGTAGGTCATATATTTTTTCGCGTGAAGTGCGGTTACCAGCCGTCAAATCACGACCCCCAAAGATGTTAGTGGTGGGGGAGCCACAGGGGTAGATTTAAATTGGTGAAAATTGTTTTTCGGTTTTGGGGATAGGACCAGGGTTCTCAAGATCCACAGGCAGACTCGATACCACTTAGCCATCTACCTATTTAATTAAAATGTTTCTACAAGAGCCGACATAGAAATCCATTGAATTTATCATTATAACAGTAACACGACAGTCGATTGATAAAAACTGTAGTTTAAGAGTACATGCCAAGGCAACTAAAATCACGCGAACTAATATCCACGCCGTTGAAAAGCAATTCGACCTAAAAACCACACGAACTACATATTCCCCCACCACAATGTGCGTTCGGTATAAAACCGTTCTGTATAATGCCTAGGCACACTGGTCGAAGAGCATCGATGAGCTATTCGATGAAACAGCAGAACGCACTCGTCATCGAGGAAAAATAGAAGCTCCTCTATTTCCATCGAAGAGCTCATCGATGAAACGAACGTGTCTCATTTCACTCGTATCTTTTGTGTCTCATTTCACGTTAGCGTATTTTTGAAATTTAGTTTCTCGACTTTAGAAGCTTTTATTTTTCGTCAATGAGAAAACTTCCGAGTTTATTTATTTCAAGTTTCTGGCAAGGCTCACTTCGCTGGCGTTTTAAACAAACTCAGTAGTATCGAGTCGGCCTGTGGAATTGAGACACCTGGGTTCAATTTCCACAAGTGACAAACATTTTTAACTATGTTAAAACTAGCCCTGTGGGTCGCCCTCCACTTTGTGGGGTGTGGTTCAATGGTTGGTAACTACACTTCACGCGAAGAAATATATCACTTATCGAGATCTGGTATGGCAGAGTGTTACACCTAGTAATGGGTAAAAGGCGAGATTATATATATATATATATATATATATATATATATATATATATATATATATATTTTATTTCTAAATCCGTAGAACGCACGTTCTCCACAAGCAAACCGACATATATGTTTTTGTTCTGTGCAGGGACTTGAACTACAAAATTTGGTTTTTATACGATTGCTATGAAAAGTTGAAAAATATCTTTGTCGCGCGTCTTCAATGGCAATGCGAGAAAATGATGTTAAATGCGCGCGTTTCCAATGGCAATGTGCGAAAAAGATATTAAATGCGTGCTTATTTCAATAGTTACCAGGGATACAAACAAAACAGAAACTTGTCATATTGACAGTTAACAGAACGAATTTATTTTCAGTACGTATACTTTTTTTAAATAACTTTTAAGATGCAATCGTAGAAAAAATCAGAAGCGTAAAGTGTGTCTTTGTTACTTCGGCTCGCGCTGCAATTATCGTGCTCGAGTAACAAAGAATCACTTTACGCTCTTAATACACAAATAACTACTTGTTCCGGCTCGATACTTTTTTTATTCGACTCGCGAAACTATTTAGTTTTAATTCAATTAACGATTATTAAAAAAAAATGTGTACACACAATAACTAATGTAATATATATATACATACATACATACATAACATCACGCTATATATATATATATATACCGGGTGTAACACGAAAAGTGAAACATAGGCGTTTAACTTGGCAAATCAGTTTTTCCGTGCGCATTGCTTCCCTAATTATTTTAGGAAAAAATGTTTCAAATAAATGTTGTAAAGCATAAAATTCTACATCCGAATCAATAAACAAATTTAATTTTGACTACTTCATAACTGCAGAAATTAAATTTGAAAATTCACGTAATTTCAATTTAATAGTAATAGCCATGGAATTAAAAACAAGAGATAAACAAATGCGTAACGTTTTATACGTCAAATTATTATTATTTATTTTGACCAACTGTGATATTAAATCAATATTAGGTTTTATTATTATCAAAAATGAATAATTATTCAAATGAAGAAAAGTTGCAAATAATTAAATCACATTATTCTGGCCATAGGTTACGACTAATTCGTAACTATATTAGCGCTATTTGGCAGCATCATGATATTCCTAGTACGGCAACTATTCAGAGGTTTATAGTAAAGTTTGAAAAGACAGGAACACTAAATTTCAAGAAAGAAATAAAAGAAAGAATTTATAACAATGAAGAAAATATTCTTGCTTTAATAGAACTGGAGCCAACAATGAGTGTGCGGGAAATTTCCAGAGAACTAAATATAAATTTTATGACAATGCATAGAATTCTCAAAAAACATAAATACATTCCTTTTAAATTTCAAAACCACCAAAATATTTTGGAAAGAGATTTTGAACTGCGTGCCTCATTCTGTGCAATAATGATGGAGAAATCAAATTGTAATAGAGAATTTTTAAGTAGTATTTTATTCACAGATGAATGCACATTTACCATGAATGGCGAACCAAACTGTCATAATTATCGGTACTGGTCACAAAATAATCCACATAATATTGTAGAATCGAGGACACAATATCGTCATTCTGTCAATGTGTGGGCAGGAATTTTTGCTGATAAAATCATTGGCCCATTCTTCATCCAACGAATAAATTCAGCATCATATTTGAATTTATTATTTAATGCTGTTGGACCACAAATTGTTGAAACAAACAAAAAAAATGTGTGGTTCCAGCATGATGGCTGCCCTGCACATAGCACTAGAGAAGTTGTGGAATATTTAAACCATGTATTTCCTGAAAGCTGGATAGCACGAAATGGACCAGTTAACTGGCCAGCACGGTCGCCAGATTTAAATCCGTGCGATTTTTTTTATGGGGCCATTTAAAAATCTTATGTTTATAAAAAAAGATACCAGAATTTAGAAGAACTTAAAAATGCTATATTACAAGAATGCCAGAAAATAAATAATCGACAATTAAAGAATACTCGAGAAAGCTTCTACAACAGATTAGGTTATTGTTTAGCTCAAAACGGTGGACTTTTTGAACATCTAATTTAACAATTTAAGAATATTTAGTTTGTTGATGTTTTTATTGAATTAAATTTATGTTACATTAATTAATTTGTTAAATAACAACCTACCTTAAATATTTTATCGAGTTTATTATTTTATTATTCTTAAATAATAAATCTAAAAAATATTTTGCCTTATTATTATTAAATTTTTATTTAGAAAATAAATATTTAGTACGTAAAAATGATTTTGACAATTTATTCTGACATTGACGTATAAAACGTTACGCATTTGTTCATCTCTTGGTTTTAATTCCATGGCTATTACTATTAAATTGAAATTACGTGAATTTTCAAATTTAATTTCTGCAGTTATGAAGTAGTCAAAATTAAATTTGTTTATTGATTCGGATGTAGAATTTTATGCTTTACAACATTTATTTGAAACATTTTTCCTAAAATAATTAGGGAAGCAATGCGCACGGAAAAACTGATTTGCCATGTTAAACGCCTATGTTTCACTTTTCGTGTTACAGCCGGTATATATATATTTAGTGTAATTTTTTTGAAAATACAAAATAATATTATTGATTGCAACAAAATGAAAATTCTTTGGGTTAGATTTTCATTTTTTCCGGTCACTATTTACAGGATAATTGAAAAAATGTCGCATCAGGAAATGACATCCAGTTTAATGATTACCATTTGTACTAAGATTTCAATGCGATTTTTTTTATTTATCTTACTGATAATTATCGGAAATTTTATCTGGAGATATAAAAACATACACATCCAGTTAAAAAAGTACTTTATACTTCGTTGATCCATACACTACATTCTAAACTTGTATATTATGACATTTTCATGCAAGACCACATAGATTTAACCGAACCAATTTATAAACCGGTTCGCTGAACCGCCTTAGTTTTTACGGTGGTTTAATGAAGGGTTTCTCTCTTGAATAAAGGTTCAAATTCCGGTTCAGGTTTCTTATACCGATTCAATCCGGTTCAGCTGTCTTAGAAAAATGCCGGATCAATCTGGTTTCGGTTATGTTCTGATTCGGTTCAAGTACCTGGTACTATGATTCTATAAAAATTTTAAAATAAATTCCAAAGATAATAACAGTATAAAGAACTGTTAAATAATTGCACGTATTTTCTAAAAATAAAAGAGCTATAATTTGCGACGTCTGTCGCATTAAAAGGTGAACATTTTTTGCATTTAAAAATTGTCTAGGAAACCGTTATGAGTCTAAATTGCATAATATGATACTAGAACCATAGGCGCCGGCAGCATGTTTATCAGGGAGGTGCAAAAAATTTCGGATGAAGGGAAGGGGTAGAGGTTGGAAGTTAAATTTAAGTACAAATGTTTATGTAGTAGTGTGCGTTTACGTAAACATTTAGAAAATGAAACATTCACACTGAAAAATTATCTGAGCGAGAGGATACTCAATTCATCAACAGTGTTATCAACGAATATGGACAATTATCAAGATAATTGTAGATAGATAAGTGAAGAAAAGAATTTTATTAAAAATAAAATAAATATATCATCACGCCTTTTACCCATTACTAGGTGTGGCACTCTACCTAAGCAAATCTCGGTAAGTGATATATTTTTTCGCGTGGCGGTTACCAGCCGTCAAGCCCCCAAAGATATTAGTGGAGGGGGAGCCACAGGGTTAGATTTTTTAAATTGGTGAAAATTGTTTGTCGGCTGTGGGGATCGAACCAGGGTTCTCAAGATCCGCAGGCCCACTCGATACCACTGAGCCACCTACACATTAATAGTGACTGAGTATTATTATTAGTTACTTGTACGAAGTAAAGGAAGTATTCTTTTCAGATTTCAGCGGAAATATTCATTTTGATTATCCCTGAATGCATTTTGACTAATTTCATCGTGACGTCTGTACGTATGTATGTATGTCGCATAACTCAAAAACGGTAAGCCGTAGAAAATAGGACTGTTATAACATCTTGTTGTGCACATCCCGGTTTGGTCATTATGTAACTTCCGGAAGTGGTATTTTACTTGAAGCCTATAATACGTTTTAATGAAAAACTATATTCAAATATAATTTAAAACTTTTCAAATTTGCTATATAAGACTACTATATCAATGGAAATAACATAATAGATTTTGGTTAAATGGACTAACCGGAAGTGATACATTACATGAAGCTGCTAACAGTTTTTCTGGAAAAAATGGTATTATTTTGATTTTAGAAATAAATACTGCAAATAAAAGTTTTAGATAATTAAATTCTGCGTCTAGCACATTAAGAATTATTAAATTAGTCTTTTGTACAAGCGAGATATGTAAATTTAAAAATTATATATTATAAAAAATTTAATCTCAGTCAAATTAGGTCAAATATGTGCAATAAAAATATCTTTAGATTAATATGCGTACAAGGAAGTCATGTAGTGTCCACATCGGATTTTTAAATTAAAATAAACCAAAAAATATAATGTAATAAAATAAAGTTGTTATATTTTTAAAAATTACATCAATTCTTTGTTTTATTTACTACTGAGTTGTCCTCTCTCATATTGTCTAAAGGTTGTACTATATTTAGACATATAACCTAAAAACCAAGGGGGTGTACCTCTCTCACGGCGCCTATTTCCACATACCTTATTTAATATCAGATTAATCAGGTTCTGGTAATATAACAAATTAGAGAAATTATTTAACATAATTAATTAATAAAAACTATAGTTCCATTTAAAATAACAAGGTTGGTATCCACAGTTTGTGAGCCACTGGTTGAAAAACAATATTTTATGCTCATTAAAATAATCTTGTAAAATAGAAATTGTTTGCTAATTTAACCGACCTCGTAGGTCTTATAGTTCTCGAGATAGCAAAATAGTGGACAAAATAAAATGAACACCTGTATAGTATGCATTAAACTTTTATTTTGATGATTTTCTTCTATTTCCAATAATATAGAAAATAATTGAGAGGTCCTATATTCGTAAAACACTGTATTTTAAATGTATTGTATAGTATTTATTACCATGTTCAACCTTATTTTTAGAAAACAAATATAAAATGAAGTTTAAGGCGAAAGATGATCCTAATAGGGTGTGAAAGTGACACCTAAACATTGATCCTTTTAAAATAAGATATTATTGTTGATAGTACTTACTTACTTAATCCTAAGGCGTTTTTACCTTCTCGGGTGTAAGGCTGTGCGGGGGCTATTCTACTGTCTTTTTTCCCCATATTTCCTTCCATTCTTCTCTTCTCTTGGTTCTAGATCGTGCTTCCTCCCACTGAATTCCCCTCTTTTCTAAGGCTTGCTTCACTTCTTCAGTCCAAGTTTTTCTAGATCTTCCTCTTTTCTTCTTCTTTCTTGTTTCGTAAACTTTTCTTGTTGTTCTTTCCTCTTCCATTCTTTGAGATTATTATTGTTGATATTATTGTAATAAAATTGAAATAATTTCAAAATATTCAGTACATTTAAAAAAAAGGTAATAAAATATCTGGTAGATGATTAAATTTTTATTTCATTTGAATTCGACAATTTTGAGAAAGAAAAATAAATACGCAAAGAAAAACCTTCAAAAATGCACTGTTTTATTTATTTATTTATGTTACGCTGTACAACAGGAACTTAATCCCAATTACAGTACTGGGTCCGCACTCACCGAGCCGCAGTGTGATAGTTTATATAATTTTTAGCTTGGGATCTCCGGATTCGAATTCCATATCGCTATCCATTCCAACCTACTGACGGACTTATATGTGAGAAGTGTGAATGTTTTCTCTGTATTCGATTCGGTTAAGATGACTCTACTTTTTCTATGCGAGACATATATATTTTGCAATAAAAATGAGGTAATACATTTGACGCGTGTTCTTAAACAATAAGAATTTATGAGTTTTCGCCCTTTTCAAATAATTTAATATAATTCAGATTATCATCTTGGCAGGAAGGTGTATATAATAGATTGTTAACGGAATTTATCGCTGTTTGAAACCACTTCCAGTATATTTTGATTATTTGTTACCACGAAGAAACAGTATACAACAAATGTTTAAGCTGAAGAGAGACGTCATAGGTCGTGGATAAACCTGTACAAAATGAAAATTCACTTGCACCAAACTGATAGAATGATAAATATATTTGAAGTTAAGTGAAACATAATAATAATAAGGAAAGTACACATTAATGATATTTACAATTATTTAAAATTAAAACATAATTAAACATACTGACTGGTAGCACAAACTCTGTTTTTGACTGTTTTAAGAGCAGTGTATTTGGGTGTTCTAACATTAAAACCGTGCTCTTAGAACACCCAAAAATAAAGCTTGTGCTACCAGCCAATGTTTTTCAAGAATTTTTAATTTATTTAAAAGGATTAAAGTTCATTTCTTTACCAGGCGTTGGTACCTACTGGTTTTGAAAACGTTTACATTTGTATCAGACTCTCACTCCATTTTGTTTCGCGTTGTCGTTTGTCACTTTTGTTGTGATTTGTGTGTTATATATTTGATAAATAATGCCTAAAACATTTAAAATGTTAGGATATTTATTATACATTTATGCAATAATCATTGCATATAATTTGTTATGTATCCTATAAACGCAGCCGTCTTTGACGTCTTTATTCTAGTCACAGATTTTGATGACGTCTCTCTTCTGCTTAAATTTTTTGTATAGATTCTATGCTGTGTGCATTTGCTTGTAAGTTTGTGCATTTTTTCCGGCACTAGAATGCGAGTTAGATCAAAATGTACAGTTGTGATATATGTTAAGATATTTTATTACAACAAAATAATATTATTATTACAATAATTTGTTGTTGACATCTTTAGATATCCTAATAAATTAAAATGTTAAATAAATATATCTTCACAACTTTTAGCCATTATTACGTGTAGCACTCCTTGTAGTATTGTTTTTATACTAAATAAATTCGACTAATCTACAGTACTTTTCCAATCATAAGCTTAGATAATTTTTCTGCATGAGGACTATAATTTTATATCGGTTAATATAAATTCAACCAATTTTGGACAAATAGGCAATCACTTAGATATAAGTTTTGAACTTTTTTTAGAGTTATCTGTTTGGTAGCTTTAATTAGATACGAAACTTGACATACATTGAATAGCTTTTGAAAAAAATAAACTCTTATTTTATATTATGATTTTGATAACTACATGTGTTTTACAATAACAACGATTTTCAATACAAATAAATAAATAAATATATCATCACACCTTTTACCCATTCCTGCGTGTGGCACTCTGCTTGAGCAGATCTCGGTAAGTGAAATATTTTTTCGCATGAAGTGCGGTTACCAGCCGTCAAATCACGGCCCCCAACGATATTAGTGGGGGGGGGGAGAACTACAGGGGAGATTTAAATTGATGAACTTTTCAATACAATATATACAAGTTTTTTAAGATGTCGTATGAAACGAGTATAATATACCATTTTGTTTTTTACTTTGCGTTATTTTTTTCTTCGAAATTTTACAATTTCAATTGCAATCTAGGGATATATGGGTAATAAGTTTTGAAGTTTTTCAACTGTAAATTCCGAAGAATATACTTGAAATTTTTAAAACACGAACATTTTTCACTTTTCTGTTTACCTCACATGTGTATATATAATTATGTAGTAATTTTCGTGCAAATCATGTAGCTATAATATAAAATCTGAAATTAAAGAGATTAATATTTTGATGTTTTAAATTCTCAGGTTGTTATAGCTTATCAAATTGTAATATCGTTTTACATTAATCTTCTCGTTAAATTATCATAATAATAACATTAGAAAATAATTATCCATCGTTGAAAATGCTTTTAAATTGTTATTAACATAACATTTTAAAATATTTGAGGGTATCATTTTAATAGTTATTTAACTATCAAGTGTGTGAATGAGGTCGATTAGTAATCGATACATTTTAACAACGCATTTATGAGTTATTTACAATATTGTCCATTGATCGTACCGTGTTAATTTGAAAAAAAATCAAATTTCATTCCATAACAAATTTGTTAGGTGATTGTCACGAAAATTTGGACGGACAGATGAGTAAAGTGCGAATACTTGCAAATCTGAAACTAACATAAGCACGTGTTTCTTGTTCTTTGTTTGGAATATCTTTATCGATGGAAATATTGAAGTACATCGAAGTTAAGTGGATGCGTTCAGTTCATCTTAATGTTTATTTATTTATTTATTTATTTATTTCTTTAACAATACAACTGCCGAACAGGCGAAGCCCAATTACAGAACAGATACAAAAAAATACATAAAGCAAAGAGAATAAGCAATATTTATAAAAGTACCAAAATTACTTAAATACCTTAAAGTATAATTACATACATACATAACATCACGCTATATCCCATTAAATGGGGCAGCACGAACCCCTGAAACATTCATAGAGCATCAGTGCACATCAACATTCTCATCCTGGGTGGTGGTGGGGAATCGTGCTTGGTGACATAAGATAGGGGTTTGAAAAATATTAAACACGTGTTTTTTACTTCCTTGTACGAAGTAAAGGAAGTATTGTAATCACGAAAATTTTCGGTTCTCAGATTTCAACGGAAATAGATATTTTCGCCCTCCCTGAATCCATTTTAAATAATTTCGTCATGCCGTCTGTACGTACGTATATCGCATAACTCAAAAACGGTAAGCCGTAGAAAATTGAAACTTTATATTTATGACTGTTATAACATCTAGTTGTGCACCTCCCTTTTTGGTCATTATACAACTACCGGAAGTAGTACTTTACTTGAAGCCCATAATAGATTTTCATGAAAAACTATATTCAAATATAATTTAAAACTTTCCAAATTTGGTATATAAGACTACTATATCAATGGAAATAACATAATAGATTTTGGTTAAAATAGACTAACCGGAAGTGATACATTACATGAAGCTGCTAACAGTTTTCCTTGAAAAAAATGGTATTATTTTAATTTTAGAAATAAAAGCTGCAAATAAAAGTTTTAGAGAATTAAATTCTGCGTCTAGCACATTAACAATTTTTAAATTAGCTTTTTGTATAAACGAGATATCTAAATTTAAATATTATATATTTTTTGATTTAAAAAAAAAAATAAGTTTGCTATGGATTAGAACAAAAAATAAAAGATTTAATGTCAAATATGTGGAATTAAAAAAAGATCTATAGTTTAATACGCGTACAAGGAAGTCATGTGGTGTCCACATCAGATTTTTTGTTTTATGTTCCATGTGTATTTCTCGAGATATTTCACCGTCCCGGAACTTTTTAAACTACCTATATGTTACAATTATGGCCAGTTTTATAAAAGACAATTAATTTAGTTCCAAAGTAAATAAAATATATTCATTCGAATGACAGTCGAACTTTTGATAGTAACGTAAATAAAATGGATTCGAATTTAATAATTGAAATACATTTACTATGGAAGTAATTTATTCTCTCCTTTATAAAAGTGGACATTAGCGAGATATAAAATAAATAACAAGGTATTTAATAGTGTATTTAGCTAGTTAGCTGCAAAATCAAGTACTTAACAAGAACTAACTTTCGCCAAAAACATTAGAAAAACGTAAACATTAGAAAGGCGGAATTGTTTATTTACCTACATCGTTTGTTAAATGTTTAATGTTGTTAGATTATAATTTACCTTATATTATCTATTTACTACATTTATCTATTATCATTTTTTATCTATAAATATTTTAATTTAATAATATTAATAACATGATAAGCATATTTATTTTTAGATTTGTGAACGATATATCAGTTGATATTACTTCCGTAATTATATATTTTTTATTTTTACAAATTACATATTACTCTTACGTGACGTTCTAGTCACGTGATGACTTTATTTGCAATAAACTATAGAAGTGCAATATTTCATAAATGAATAATTTTTTGTTAATTACGTGTATGTGTATCAGTTGATTTATTTAATAAAACAAATGGATTCGCTAAATAGGGGACGACATTTCATTCACCTAACAACATGTATCTTATTAACTTGTCAGCTGACGTTCACTATCTCTCCAATATATACAAATGATATTAATTGTACAATATTGTTTTACAATTATTAATGATAATTTTGAATTTGAAATTCAATTATTCATATCAAGTGACGTAAGAATGGTTCAGCATAAATTTCAGTAAGTCATGTTACAAAATAAAATTTCTTTTCTTGTTTTTCTTTCTATATTTGTAATCTCTGTTTCTCTTTCAAGTGTTGAAGCTGACAGATGATATATATCACGTGGTATAATTTGATGTTAGTTGTGAGAACAAAACTTACAAATGTCCCTTCTAGCTACTTGTACTTGCTACTTACACATAACAGTGCCATCACAATAATAGCTATTAACAAACCTAGGATTGTTATGAGTAAAGCCCGGATTTTTAGGCAATTGCATAGATTCAAATTTTAATATACTTCAGGCAATTTCGTTTTTCTATACATAGGTAATATGTTTACGTGTAATGGAAGGTTTTTTTTCGTGCCTTAGAGCCTATTTTTTCTATATTTTGGTTATTGTGCCTATTTTACCTTATACAGCCTATTTTGCCTATTTTTGTTGCCTATTCTAACTTTTATTGAGCATACAAGGTTTATCATCTACTTCGATGACTAATTCAGCACTCGACAAAGTGTTTCAACCTAACATATAATATTTAAAGTATTTACTTTAATCAAATTTTTGTGTGTGAATTTAAAATGCCGAAAGAAAAAACGTTTTTTAGTCAAAATTTTACGTGGCAATTCAATTGTCTTTGCCATTAATCAATGGAGCTGAGGTAACTTTAGACGATATGGCTAAATATAAGAACGCTCCTGTCAGATTTTGTGATGTCTAACGAAGTTTTCAACTTACAAGCAAGTTCTGACAGACCGAAGACAGTCCCTTTCCGAAAATTTCATAGAGCAATTGCTCGTAATATTTTGTGAATTAAAGTATACTACATAATTTGAATTTGCATAATAGTTAATAAAATGAGAACCCTACATTATTATTTTTCAGATTGCGTTAATTTTTGTTTAAAATGATTATTTTTTTCTAACGAAGAGTAGATACGAGTGCAAATATTAGAGAAAGAATTCGTTTATTTTTTAAAAACAAATTATTTACATTTAGGCTGCCTAAAATCCCGCCTATTTTAGAGTAATTACCGGCCTATATGCCTGCTTATTTGGGTGTTTTTAAGAGCCTAAATATCCGGGCTTTAGTTATGAGTATCATTACAGCCGCAGATGTCAGTTTGAAATCCGAGCTCGTAGAGCGAGTATTTTAAGACATCTAAGGCCTGTTATAACTCATAACATCCGTGGTTTGTTCAATAGTTTACCGGTTTCAGAATATAAACACGTTAACGTTATTAATAAATATTATTTGTTGACATTCTTTTCTGAATAACGTCATTGTCATCATTTTAGAAGGTGATCAAGTAAGTCTGTG
Organism: Pterostichus niger; assembly: GCA_947425015.1. Taxonomy (NCBI): domain Eukaryota; kingdom Metazoa; phylum Arthropoda; class Insecta; order Coleoptera; family Carabidae; genus Pterostichus; species Pterostichus niger. The sequence goes on along the minus strand of OX380337.1, from coordinate 12,061,682 downwards.
GTCTGTATGTTTTTATTTAACGCCATGGTTATAATTGTTTTGTATCATATTTATAAATAATTTTTTAAACGTCATAATTGTCCCGTGTGTTGTTCGCGCGGGTTGAGGGCCTGACTCGCAACCATAAGGTCGTGGGTTCGGATCCCGCTCGTGGCGACCATACAAAGGACATATCGGCATATGACCTTAGTAGTTGGTCCGATATATAAATTAAAAAAAAAACGTCATAACGTGGTCAACTCTAATTTGAAAGACTGTACAATTAATATATATTATGATAAGCAGGAGAAGTTATCTTTGTATGATTGTTATTTTGAATTCCATTTATATTAATAGTGGTTAAATTATCATTGTTTTATTTTAATTTTCTTGACAGTTTTGACAAGTCAGTATGGTAATATTACCGTACAGAATACAATTATTACTTACCAGCCTACTTTTGTGTATGAAAACATAGGTTTAATATCTTGAAACCGGTAATATATGTTTTTCTACAACTGACAAAAAAATGTTAATTTTTTTTCATTAATATCAATACGCGAAGCATTTTTTAGTCATTTACTTGACCATGACAACGCGTATTTTACGCATTATTTTGCACCGTAAAGCGCAAAATGAGCATTTTGTGCACTGTTGTTTTGCATCCGAGTGCTCAAAATGAGTATTTCGCGCTCGCTCCCAAATTATTTTTTGTTAGGTTTCATTAGTTACAACACAACAATAGTATCAAATTCATATTATTGTTTTTCTTCAATTTACTTAAATAAATCAATAATTATTGTATTTTTTTATGTACAGTTGTAAAAACAATGTTGTTTGTATTTCATGGGCAAAAGTGTTTTTGGTGTGTTGGAATAACTTTTTTTTATCTCGACCTGCGATTAAAAGTAACATTCTCATTCGCAACAAAAAACATTCATTTTGCGCACTTAATACAAAAATATCAATTTTTTCCACAAAATAGTCATATTAACATTTAATATGATTAATATTATGATTTATTAATTTGATACTTTCATGCTGATTCCTATGTGATTTGAATTAAATTAATGTCAATTTAACATGCATTTTTCTTCAAAATCTTGGAATGTGAGGATACTGAACTTTAACAAAATTCCCTACCCCTCAAAAAGTAGGGTACCATTAACAATAAGAAAGTTGCATCCCGTATTTTGAGAATCACTAGTCTAAAAAAAATCTTGTTTCGCTCATTGAAGTAGTCTTATAAAATAGAAATTGTTTGCTAATTTAACCGATTTCGTAGCTGCTACACTTCTCGACATAGCAATGGTGCTTCATTTAAAAGGAACATTCTGTATATATAAAAAAATCTAGATTTGGTCTTAGCTCCAGTTAAGACTAACTAATTATAGGTTTCGCAATAAAACGTTTCTAAATTCTTTAAATAAAAAATGTAAAGAATTTAATATTTGCTGTGCTAAATGACATGTCATTTACGTCAGTGAATTTGTTTGCCATACATACGGTGATAATTTTGTTTCATTTATATGTTGAATATTTATGACTTAGTAGCAATGTAGCGAAATGTAGAAATATCAACTAGATTCCTACAATTGATTTTCATCTCATTAATATATTATCTATGTCTCTTCACTCTCTACTATCATTTTTGAATGTAGACATTTAAGATAAATCATTCGCTTAATTGGCTCTGAAGTCCGCAATGAATACTCATCTATATGAAACAAGATATTATTGTTATTATATGTAAAACATAATACATGTTATGTGTTGTATATATTCAAGATAAAGGTTAAAAGTATTATAATAGGTACATTTGAAAACATACAATTTATGTGCAAATAATATTGAAAAATTATTATAAATTTTTTATTCAATTTCTCGGAAGCGCTTAGGCGGACAGATATTTTTAAAATCTGCATATTTATAACTACCTATAGTAATCTATATCTATATTATATATAAATAAATAAATATATCATCACGCTTTTTACCCATTACTGCGTGTGGCACTTTGCCTTAAGCAGATCACGGTAAGTGATATATTTTGTTCGCGTGAAGTGCGGTTACCAGCCGTCAAATCACGGCTCCCAAAGATATTAGTGGAGGGGCAGCCACAGGGGTAGATTTATATTGGTGAAAATTGTTTGTCGCCTGTGGGGATTGTACCAGGGTTCTCAAGATCCACAGGTCGACTCGATACCACTGAGCCATCTACCCCATAATATTTTCATGCCTTTTATCCATTACTGGGCATGGCACTCTACTGAAATCGATCTTAAATTTATCTATACCATGTGTCTATATCTCAGTAATTTTTTTTCACGTAATTGTCAAACAAAGTTTCCTGCAAAATTTAACTTTTTTGTAAACAGTCCGACAAAAATTCATTACTGGGCTGTCAACTACTTTGGCGGCCTGTTCTAAATCAATCAAACACTTAATTACATAATGCCACCAATAAATATACTTGGTTACACATTCATATTTATAATAACTGTCATTTCGAAGTTGAATTTGTAATAAATTTTTAAGTTTTTTAATTAATATTACGTAGTAGCGTCAGGGGCGTATCTGGGGTACTTGGCGCCTGGGTTCTGAAGCAGAATGTGGCGCCCAGAGGCGTGCGCCGCAGGCGAAAATTTTGGAGCACAAAAATGCGATATGGTACTCAAAATACGTGGAATTTTATGCTCTACGATACAGAAAGAGTAAGGCAGTAAGCCGACACGCCGTACTATGCGAAACTTGCGTGTAGATTTAGAGCAATAAGCAAACTCATGACAAATAATATGTTATTCACCTTAGCGTAGAATAATAGAACTTTGTTTGTCTAGAAAAATAACTAATTTTTAAATAAATATTTTATTATATAGTTTCTCATAAAATTAAATAAAAATACAAAAAAAAAAAACAAAAAGAAATTACTTCACTACATAGGTACATTCTAATATAGGTACCTAAAACTAATTAAAACAATATAGTTTACATTTTACAATTGCACATAATAGCACAAACAATTATACAAATAACAAAAATAACATATCAATACATGTAAATTAAATTTACAATAAAAATACTTAAATGCTCATAACTATACCGCGCGTTCCACGTAAAGGTTGGCATAGGGAAATGACATGGGGAAAAAAGGTTTTTGTAAATAAAATGTGTCCGGTAAAAATTATGGTATAATATTGCACATGACCATACTAGACCTATCCACACACATTATTTCATACAGATTACTTCATTTTAATGCCACAAATTTGAGAAATTAATGAAAATAGTTCGAGAAAAACGCCTACTAATTATGATTTTTTGTGACAGCTTTGTCATAGAAACAGAAGCTGTCACTATAACCGTCAAGATTTGTTGTGAATATTAAGAAATCTTGACAGTTAACTTTATATTTTAAACATTAATCACATTACTTCGCGATCTTTTGTAATTAAAGGCCTTAGTACGATAGTAGGTACCTACATTTGGTATTCATTTAATTACTTTATTTATTTTACAAATAATATTAAGACGCAGTATTTGTGTTTTTTTAATATACTCATATTTATTTTAACTTTTTGCCGTCTGCCGCCCTTTTATGCTGGCGCCCGGGTTCTGGGAACCCCAAGAACCCTGGGTTGGAACGCCCCTGAGTAGCGTGAAATAGTTGTTTATGTATTAAGAGCGTAAAGTGATTCTTTGTTACTCGAGCACGGTAATTGCAGCGCGAGTCGAAGGCGATAGCTGCAATAGTGTAAGAGGAACAAAGACACTTTACGCTCGTGATACACACATCATTTTTTCTACGATTAAATCTAAGAATTATTAAAAAAACGAATACGTACTGAAAATAAATTCGTTCTGTCAACTGTCAATATGACAAGTTTCTATTTTGTTTGTATCCCTGGTAACTATTTTGCACATAAATTTAAAGTTTTCAAATTTATTACCTATACAATACTTTAAACATTTATCTTTAAAAATATGTACTATCTTGTTTCAAATAGATCAATGTTCAGGCGCATGATTAATCTTAATGACTGCTAACGCACTCCATGCGCAAAAATATAATTGACCGTGATCTGTCACGGCAAAGTGCCACACCCAGTACTGGGTCAAGTGGCGTGATGATGATATATTTTCTTCGTACAACAACGTAGGTATTTTGTTTGTTGCATGTAAAAATCTGATGTGGACACCACATGACTTCCTTGCGTATTAGACTATAGATAATTTTATAATTGCACACATTTGTCGTAATTTGCCATTGACAGTAAAATTTTTATTTTTTATCGTAATCCATATGAAACTTAATTACAAAAAAAAAAAATTATATAATTTTTAAATTTACATATCTCGCTTATACAAATGATTAAATAAATATATCATCACGCCTTTTACCCATTACTGAGTGTGGCACTCTGCCGAAGCAGATCTAGGTGAGTGATATATTTCTTCGTGTGAAGTGCGATTACCGACCGTCAAATCACGGCCCCCTCCAGAATAACTGTTAGCAGCTTCATGTAATATATCACTTTTGGTTATTCCATTTTATGCAAAATCTATTATGTTATTTCTATTGATATATTAGTCTTATATACCAAATTTGAAAAGTTTTAAATTATATTTGAATATAGTTTTTCATGAAATTCAATTAGAGGCTTAAAGTAAAGTACCACTTCCGGAAATTATATAATGACCAAAAAGGGAGGTGCACAACTAGATGTTATTACAGTCCTAAATACAAAAGTTCAACTTTCTACAGCTTACCGATTTTGAGTTATGCGAGATATACAGGGTGTTTCAGGACTAGTGTAACAAACTTTAACAGCTTATTCCTGAGGTCATTTTGAACCAAAAATGTCATATGAACATAGGTCCTATTCCTCCTAGTTACCAATATACAAGAGGTTGAAGTTCTATATATAACACGAAATTTTCAAATTTTTGTAATCAAGATACTTTCGGAAAACAAGAGTTTTTTCGAAAAGTCATACCTTATTTGTCTTAATTAATTTTATTTATTAATATTAACGAATACGATTTAGAGAACAAAACAAAAAATGACACAATTAAATAGACACAGAACAACATAACCAAACATGGAATAGGTTAACATAATATGAAATAAGATAACAAATTTTAAAAAAATTACAGCAAGTGCTCAAAATAAGCGCATTGAACTCGTATGAATGTTATTATTAATAAATAAAATTAATTAAGACAAATAAGGTATGACTTTTCAATAAAACTCTTGTTTTCCGAAAGTATCTTGATTACAAAAATTTTAAAATTTCGTGTTACATATTTATAGAACTTCAACCTCTTGTATTTTGGTAACTAGAAGGAATAGGACCTATGTTCACATGACATTTTTGGCTCAAAATGACATCAGGAATAAACTGTTAAAGTTTGTTACACTAGTCATGACGAAATTAGTCAAAATGCATGAATATTTCCACTGAAATCTGAAAACCGAAAATTTACAATACTTCCATTACTTCGTACAAGGAATTAAAAAATTACCTGATTACTAACTTTTAACTTATACAGGGTGACAAATTACCCTCTAATGCCCGGCCATTTTATATACATAACATTTTTGTCTAAAGTCGTTATTTCGCCCAAACAAGCGCTGGTTGTTTGTTTAAGGAAAAGTTGTTTTCTCATGGGTTTTTTCCTACAATAATACAGCTAAAAATCTTTAATCAGTATTCACATGAACAGTCTTGATAATGTGTGTCATGAGATATAACTTGTGCATACGTGACTGAAGACACAGTTCGATGAGAAAGAAGATTTCTTAGAATAAAAAGTATGTGATAGTTGAGAAACTGTATCAAAAATGTGATGCGTCTGAAAAAAAATGCGAGGCGTAACAAATAGTTAAGATATGCAATTCTTAACTAATGACATTCTAGTTGAAAAGTACACATTGATACATTTTTACTTTTTTGTACGAAGTATAGGAAGTATTGTAATTGTGAAAATTTTCGGTTTTGAGATTTCAGCGGAAATATTCATTTTGACCATCCTTGAATACATTTTGACTAATTTTATTGTGACGTCTGTACGTACGTATGTATTACGCATAACTCAAAAACGGTAAGCCGTAGAAAGTTGAAATTTTGTATTTAGGACTGCTATAACATCTAGTTGAACATCTCCCTTTATTGGTCATTATATTACTTCCGGAAGTGGTACTTTACTTGAAACCTATAATAGATATTAATGAAAAACTATATTAAAATATAATCCAAAACTTTTCTAATTTGGTATATAAGACTATTATATCCATGGAAATAACATATTAGATTTTGGTTAAAAGGGACTAACCGGAAGAGATACATTACATGAAGCTGCTAACAGTTTTTCTTGAAAAAAATGGTATTATTTTGATTTTAGAAATAAATGCTGCGTCTAGTACATTAAGAATTATTAAATTATCGTTTTGTATAAGCGAGATATATAAATTTAAAAATAATGTATTTTTTTTTGTGATTAAGTTGGCTATGGATTAAAACAAAAAATTAGAAAAAAATCAAAAAATTTATGTTAATGTCAAATAAGGTCAAATATGTGCAATAAAAAGTGTAGGTATAGTATAATATGCGTACAAGGAAGTAATATGGTGTCCACATCAGATTTTTCAGTACTACAAGAAATTAAAATAAAATTTTAATGAATAAATTAAATAAAGTATAGTGTATTGACCTCAATCTCCTGATGCCGTCTCTGGCAGAATGGAACATGATACATTCACCAGTGCCGTTCGTAAGTAGTAGGGCACGTGTAGCATGAAGTCACATTTCCACTTTCTACACTCACTGTTTCAATGTTTGTTTTAGCTATACAATTCTGACCAATCCTAACTATTATAAATAAAATAAATAAATCATCACGCCTTTTACCCATTAATTATTAATTAAATTTAATTTTAACATCTGCATGTAAATATCTAAAGTATTTTAGATTGTGTAATAAATATTCATAGGAGTGGTATCGAGTCGGCCTGTGGATCTTGAGAACCCTGGTCCGATCCCCACAGCCGACAAACTATTTTCACCAAATTAAATCTATCCCTGTGGCTCCCGGGGTTCCGCTAGTATTTTTGGGAGCCGTGATTTGACGGCTGGTAATCGCACTTCACGCGAAGAAATATATCACGTACCGAGATCAGCTATGGCAGAGTGCCGCACCCAGTAATGGGTGAAAGGCTTAATGATAAATTTATTTATATAATTATTATTTATGTGATGTTTTAAGGTTAAAGGTTGTTTGGGGCAACAGGTGCAGTCCAAGGTTAAAAAACCCTTTTTCTACGATTGCTATGAAAAGTTGACAATTACGTTCGTATTTGTTATCGTAAAGTTGACGTTTTCTGTGAAAAATATCTTTCTTCAATGTCAATGCGCGAAAAAGATATTAAATGTGCGCGCTTTCAATAGTGCCTAGGGATACAAATAAAACAAGAACTTGTCATATTGACAGTTGACAGAATGAATTTATTTTCGGTACGTATACGTTTTTAATTAATTTGAAGATGCATATAAAAAATGATGTGTGTATCGCCTTCGGCTCGCGCTGCAATTGCCGTGTTCGAGTAACAAAGAATCACTTTACGCTCTTACTACACAAATAACTATTAAATTCATTTAGTGTTTGTGGTACAGCGAAACATAAATTTTACTATCTTAATTTTTTTTAAATATCTATGTCAAATACTTATTTGCGATGATTTCTGTATTGTTTCTCTAACAAAAATATCATTTTTTCGAACTCTCAAAAAATTAGTTTTTTTCGATCATGAATATCCGTCTTTATCAATCTAGATCGAAAAGTACAACAAGCAAAATCGGTAAAACTTTAGCGGTCCCTAAATTTCCAAAAGAGAATAAAAAATTAATGTTTACATGATGATCAGGTTACTTATTTTGCGAAAATATTTGCCATTCGTGTCAAATCATGAATAATTCATGATTGATGGTCGTAAACAAAATATTAAAACACACCTTAAAACCTTTTGCAGGTTCTCAAGCTTACAAAGCTCGCCTACTTGCTTGTTCGTCCAGTAAAATATCACTTTCAGTTCTTGTAATGTAAATAACTATTTTTAAATTTTGATAACTAATGTCAATAATATCAAATTTTGCTTTACCGCCCGTAATCAGTAATTGACTCAATACTACTTTGGTAACAAGGATGTAATGATATACCCATACTTATTATATTGCTGGTAGAAAAAAAAGGCTTTCGGTTTCTAAGCAAAATATTTAAATATAGCTTCTTTTTATGTTTCTTTTTGAAATATATAAATACGATATACACTGCACTAAAAATGCAACACTTTACAAACCCACGAAGAAAACGTGATTTAAAGATCATATAACTTGGTTGAAAATTAGTAGCTTCTATTTTTGTTATGTAGGTATTCAAGCTAAAAATTAGAAAACAACGTTTTTTTTAAAAGGACGTTATAACCTTCTATTTGATAAAATCGGAACGTATAATATGACAAATTTAATGCAAAAAAGTTGAACTTTTTGAATTTGTTGTAAAAATTAACCTACGACTACAATTGCGTTATGTGCACGTTTGTAAAGTTGATACTTTTTTCGTATTTTTTTGGGTGCTAAACATCCGGTTGTAGCTAAAGCACTTCCGGGTATATTGAATTAGCACATACATCATTGTAAAGTAGAGACTTTTGACATTTGAGTTAAAAAACGTTGAAAACAACTTATTTTCAACTATGTTACATGATCTTGAAAATCACATTCTTTTGGGGGTTTGCAAAGTTTTTGCGTTGTATATTTATATTATTTCATGTAATTTTTTAAAATTAAGAACGAATTTTTGCGGATACGTATTATTACTTTTTTCTCGTATTTTTTTTCTATATAAATGTCATATGGGTGGTGGCTCAGTGGTATCGAGTCGGCCTGTGGATCTTGAGAACCTTTGTTCGATCCCCACAGCCGACGAACAATTTTCACCAATTTAAATCTACTCCTATGGCTCCCTATCCACTTATATCTTTTGGGGCCGTGATTTGACGGCTGGTAACCGCACTTCACGCGAATAAATATATCACTTACCGAGATCTGCTTTGGCACAGTGCCACACCTAGTAATGGGTAAAAGGCGTAATGATATATTTATTTATTTATTTATATCACGCTTTTTACCCATTACTGGGTATGGCACTCTGCCTAAGCAGATCTCGGTAAGTGATATATTTTGTCGCGTGAAGTGCGGTTACCAGCCGTCAAATCACGGCCCTCAAAGATATTAGTGGAGAGGGAGCCACAGGGGTAGATTTTTTTAAATTTATAAATGTCATATAGTATGTTATGCATCAAGGGAGAGACACAAGGGATAATCGCGCCCTCCCGTGAAGCATATTATACTTTTCGTAACAAGTGTACAAAAATTACTGTCTTATCGGAACAAATGTCAAATATGGGTTGCGTAACTAGTTACCTAGGAAACGCCGCAAATAGCTAATAATTGTAGTCCCTAGGGAGGGAAACATGCTACCTAGGGAGAGAAACATCCTACTGTTTCTCTCTCTAAAATTGGGGAATAAGAACGTGTTTCTTGTGCATGTTTTACGAAAATTGATTTATGAATTAAATTTTGTAGAACAAATACAAGTGAATTGATTTATTGTTTTTAAGCTAGTTGTTTGATTTTCATATGGAGTTTTTGACCTTTTTTTTTTTCTAAATGGAGTATTTCTTGATCTCAACCACCGGCTTTTATTGAATTTTGAACGTTTGTGCCAACTCAGTACTTACTACTTGTTAAAAAACTAACTCCAGTTGTCTAGAGTCTCAAGAAAGGATCTAATGAAATGTTGAAACAGTTCGCTTCATTTAACTGTCTACTATTACCAGTGAAGAAAGTGTTTTATTTGTACAGGAAGTAAAGAATTTATGATGCACAGTACGTTAGTTCTACAGCTCTGCTTTTGTAGCCAAGCATTAATTTATTTTCTTAAAAATTTGGAAGTATTTGACGTTTGAATATAAAATTACCGTTGACTGTAAGAGTTCATACTACCGTAGCGATCAATATGTTTTAAAATAGATGCTATAAATACTTGTATCTTAAACATTTTTGAAATTTAATTTTGTCTGATTAAGAATTTATTTACAAAACAATTCAGATTAAGTTATGTATTCATGAGATCACAACATGATTCATAAACTAAATAGATATGTTTAAGTTTGATAAACTTTGACCAGTGCAGGTGCAGACAGAAATTCCATCATTAAAATATGATTTCGAAATAAGTTATAAATGAACTCAACGATATGTTCGTTGCCCCGCACATTATCATCGAATAAATATTACGTTTTGTTTCTTAAATCTTTAAAATATAGTAATAACAAACAATATAATATATTGTAAATTAATATATAATTAAAAAAGTAAATAAATATATCATCACGCCTTATACTCATTACTGGGAGTGGCACTCTGCCGTAGCAGAGATCTCGGTAATTGATATATATCTTCGCGTGAAGTGCGGTTATCAGTCATCAAATCACGGCCCCCAAAGATGTTAGTAGAGGGGAAGCCACATGGGTAGTTTTAACGTAGTGAAAATTGTTTGTCGTTTGTGGGAATCGAACCCGGGTTCTCAATTCTACCGGCTGACTGGATACCACTGAGCCAAAAAACTTTAAAATCAAACGGTTTTAGTTCTTTTTAATAAACCGAATGATATAATTTTAATAATTTTTAGTTGGATCTCAGGTTTTAATTACAGATAAAACAGTAAATTTAAATATTCATTTTAATGTTATTCAAAAATCAAAAAAATTATAGGTGGCTTAATGGTATCTAGTCGGCCTGTGGATCTTGAGAAACTTGGTTCTAAAAAATGTTTTCACTCCCTCCGAAAATAATTCTGCCTACATCACTGTTACAGTGTGGTTCTATAAGACGTATTTAATCTTGATTCTGATTAGCTAAGTATCAAATTGAGACGCGTATACGCAGCATAAAAATTTGTAATAGTGACAATTAATTGTCCTCTAATGAAACATGTTGTACACGTTGGTTACATGATTTATTTTAAGAAACTTATTTACCCACATTTATAAAAAATTAAATCAATAAAATGGTATTTGAGCTATTTACTCGTAATATACAACCATGTTGGAGTTTGAAGCGGCGTGACTGTTGAATATAGGCTGTTCGGATAATTCAGACGCAAAACGTACAAACCAAAATGCTCTTAAAATTTTCGACTACATTTTTTAACATCATGTATAAGATCTTAGTTAATTCGAGATATTACTCTCGTTTTAAGTAGTCCAGCCCAAGTGACATTAAGGTAAAGTTACACTTATTTAAATACTATTCTATTCAGGTTTTCTGTTCTTTAAGGCAAATTAACATAAAATTTTGCAATTTCTTTAAATTGTGAAGAAATTATAAACTTAATATAAAATGTAAAAATAGTTTTGTTTGAACAACTATATACTCCACATCAGTGATTCTCAACCACTGTTCCGCGGCACTTTTGTGTACCGCCTAATTTTAGAAATGTATATAGTAACAATTATAATGCTTATTTTATTACGAGTAAAGTTTAAATTAAAGAAAAGTACTTTATATGAATATGTTAATATTATTAAATATGATTTAAATAGAAAATGTACAAATTATTTTAATTTATCCCATGATAGCCAAAAAGCTTTAAAAATATGATTACAATGTTGTACATCTTATTTGTGTGAATTCGGATTTTCAGTATTAACCAACATAAAAACGAAAAATAGAGACTGTTAAATGTAGAAGACGATATAAGCATGTCATTTTTACGACCAAATATAAATGAAATTATCAAAAAACATCAAGCTCAAATTTCTCATTAAAAGTATTCTTATTATTAACTTATAATTAATTCCTTAATAAACGTACTGTTATTTTTGTAGTACATATTATATTATTTTATTTTACATTCAAAATTATTATCATAAACTATTTTACACAGTGTATTATAGGTAAGTTAACAACTTTTAAACATATCTTTTTCTTTGTGTGCCGCCAAATTTTGAAATCGTTAAAAGTGTGCCGCGACAAAAAAATGTTGACAATTACTGCTCTACATTATAACATATAACATTAATATTAATATGAGGTAGGTGGCTCAGTGTTATCGTGTCGGCCTATGTATCTTGAGAACCCTGGTTCGAGCTCCACAGCCGACAAACAATTTTTACCAAATTAAATCTACCCCTGTAGCTCCCCCACCATTAACATTTTTGGGGGCCGTGATTTGATGGCTGGTAACTGCATTTCATACAGGCGCGGTGGTCGAGCGTGTTAATGCACATCTCTTAACATACTGTGACGTCATCGGAACCAAGGTTCGTCAGTTCGAATCCGCCTGTCGACAATGTGTGATTTGTCGTAAAAATATAAAAAATATAGATACATATATTTCTCACACTCGGACGCTATAAGCTAGTCACTTATTCGCCTTAAATAATGTAGCATTCGACTACGAAAACCGGCAGTACGGCAGTGTAAAAACTGCGGCTCGGTGTGTCCGGTAGGCCCAGATTCAATTTGGGCTGTAGTGCCATATGAATAAATTAATGGCAATGCGAATGTTTCAACTTAGGTAAAATTGTTTCTGATTACAACGATGAAAGATTTTATAGTGTTGTATATGAATTTTTTTGTAAGAAATTGCATCTAAAATCTACATAAAATATGCGTGATTCTAGCCGGCCTTGAACAATAATAAACAATGTTTCTGTCGTAAATGATACGCTGACATAAGGATTGAGATTGTAGCCATGGAAACAATAATATATTAGCATCATATCAACAGTAGTTTATTTGGTCGCTTTGATTAAAATACGTTATATTTCCATACCTTATAGTTTTATAAACGACAAATTACTTTACTTCCAAAGTAAATCAAATTTATTCATTCAAATGACAGTTGAACTTTTGACAGTAATATTATATATGCAATAAAATAAATACAATTGATTCGAATTTGATAATTTAAATGTATTTACTATGGAAGGAAATTTATTCTGTACTTTATAAAACCTGATATCACAGAAATTAAATTTACTGCTCTAAGAATCACAAACACACCAAAACTAAAATTTTGTTTTGAATAAAAATTAAAATCAATTTTTATAAACATAGTTCAGTAATGACTGGTTTTATAAACGACATATTAATATATTTCTAAAGTAAATAAGATTTATTCATTTAAATGATAGTCGATGGGGTAGGTGGCTCAGTGATATCGAGTCGGCCTGGGAATCTTGAGAACCCTGGTTCGATCCCCACAGCCGACAAACAATTTTCACCAAATTAAATCTACCCCTGTGGCTCCCACTCCACGAACATCTTTGGAGGCCGTGATTTGACGGCTGGTAATCACACTTCACGCGAAGAAATATATCACTTTCCGAGATCTGCTTCGTCAGAGTACCACATTCAGTAATGGGTAAAAGGCGTGATGATATATTTATTTATTTTGTGGATCTTGGGAACCCTGGTTCGAATCCCACAACCGAGAAACAATTTTCACCAATTTAAATCTACCCCTGTGGCTCCCTTACCACTAACATCTTTGGGTACCGTGATTTGACGGCTGGTAACCGCACTTCACGCGAAAAATATATCACTTACCGAGATCTGCTTAGGCAGAGTGTCACACCCAGTAATGGGTAAAAGTCGTGATGATATATTTATTTATTTTATTTATTTGTTTCTCTTTTACTAACATCTTTGAAGGCCGTAATTTGACGGCTGGTAACTGCATTTCTCGCGTAAAATATATCACTTATCGAGATCTTCTACAGTGGTGTCACACCCAGTAATGAGTATTTTATTTATTTTTATCAGTCACATAACATCCGTGGTTTGTTCAATAGTTTACCGGTTTCGGAGGAATATAAACACATTAACGTCATTAATAAATATTATTTTTTAGAAAATTGGTGATCAAGTAAGTCTGTGGTCTGTTTGTTTTTATTTATCGCCATGGTTGCAATGGTTTTGTTTCATATTTATAAATATATTTTTATTTAAACGTCATCTCTAATTTGAAAGACTGTACAATTAATATATATTATGATAAGCAGGAGAAGTAAGCTTCGTATTATTGTTGTTTTAAGTTCCGTTTGTATTAATAGTGTTATATTATCATTGTGTTTTATTTTCATTTTCTTGATTGTTTTGACAAGTCAGTATGGTAATATTATCGTATCGAATTCAGTTTTTACTTACTTACCAGCCTACTTTTGTGCATGTAAATATAGGTTTAACATCCTGAAACCGGTAATAGTTATTTGTGTATTAAGAGCGTAAAGTGATTCTTTGTTACTCGAACATGGTAATTGCATCTCGATCCGAAGGCGAGAGCTGCAATAGTGTAAGAGGAACAAAGACACTTTACACTCGTGATACACACATAATTTTTTCTACGATTGCATTTTAAAATTATTTAAAAACGTATACGTACTGAAAATAAATACATTTTGGCAACTGTCAATATGACAAATTTATGTTTTGTTTGTATCCCTGGTAACTATTGAAATTGGAGACGCGCAAAAAATATATTTTTCGATTGTTCCACAGAAAACGTTATCTTTACGATGACAAATGAGAGCGTAATTGTCCACTTTTCATAGCAATCGTAGAAAAATGTTATATCTTTGTATTAAATATTCTGGCTTAAAACAATGATTTGAACAAAATACTTAATACAAACATGATCACTATATCCGATGCTTGAGATAGGAACACACTACAATCGTGTCACAGGAACGCACATTACTTTACTATTCCGATAATGCATTAGTTTGCCAATAGTAACACACTAATATCACGTCAAGTAACATGTCTATATAATTATCACGTCAGGTAAAAAAACAGAATTGGTGATTCTAGTCCGTCACCTTCAGATTTTAAAGAAAATTTAGAAATTGCGTGTATAGTATAGCTAAAAAAATATGAGAACATGTTATACAATATTATATAATTTGAAATGAATGTAGCAAATGACAATGTTATGTCCCCTGGCATTATAAATAAATGGGAAACATGGGTTTCAACAATTTGACGCTTCACGTGAAATCATGCGAGTTCACGTGACATGATATGTAGTAGTGTGGTACTACCTGTACTTGAAAACAACATATTTTTTCATAACATGCACGAAAAACTACAATTTCTTCTCTTGAAATAGTGAGATATATTATTTTTTCTACGATTGCTATGAAAAGTTGACAATTACGCTCTCATTTGTCATTGTAAAGTTGACTTTTTCTGTGGAATAATCGAAAAATATCTTTTTTGCGCGTCTCCAATGCCTAAGCGCGAAAAGACGTTAAATGCGCGCGTTTCCAGTGGCAACGCGCGAAAAAGATATTAAATCCGCGCTTATTTCAATAGTTACCAGGGATACAAACAACACAGAAACTTGTCATATTGACAGTTGACAGAACGAATTTATTTTCAGTATGCATACGTTTTTTAATAATTTTAATATGCAATCGTAGAAAAAATTATATGTGCATCACGAGCGTAAAGTGTCTTTGTTCTTCTTACACTATTGCAGCTCTCGCATTCGGCTCGCGTTGCAATTACCGTGCTCGGGTAACAAAGAATCACTTTACTCTCTTAATACACAAATAACTATTTACCTCTTTAGAGACGAAAAAATAGCAGTGTTACGTGGATGCTATTTTACAACAAAAAATACTTGATTTTTATTACTTAATACTATTCAAATAATAGCTATTAACATTACCTAGGAATGTTATGACTCATAACATCCGTGGTTTGTTGAATAGTTTACCGGTTTCAGAATATTAACACGTTAACGTCATTAATTTTTTTTTTTAATTCTTTTTATGAATAACTTCATTATCATCATTTTAGAAGGTGATCAAGTAAGTCTGTGGTCTATACTTTTTATTTAACGCCATGCTTACAATTGTTTTGTACCATTTTTATAAATATTTTTTTATTTAAACGTCATCTCTAATTTGAAAGACTGTACAATTAATACATATTATGATAAGCAGGTGGAGTAACCTTTGTATTATTGTTGTTTTGAATTCCGTTTGTATTAATACCGTTATATTATAATTGTGTTTTATTTTCATGTTCTTAACTGTTTTGAGAAGTCAGTATGGTAATATTACCGTAAAGAATACTTTTATTACTTACTTACAGCTTACTTTTGTGCATGTAAACATAGGTTTAATATCCTGAAACCGGTAAATAAAATAATATTTTTATTTATTTAAAGTTTGAATAAATCTTGTTTGTTTCTATTTTGCATTCAGAAAGAAGTCATCATGAAATCCAGTTGCGTATCGAAAGAGCATTCATTACGATACGCAACATTTGGCTTTAGACGGTTGGTAGTAGTGGATGACATACTGAAACATCAAAATTTCCACATAACCCCAAAATCTGAACAATTATATAAATTTTAATAACAGTTACCAACCACAACAAGTCATATACAAGTTTCCTTAAATTGGCTCAGTTTAAAATATCGCAGATTTTAAATAAAAAATAATTTATAAAAGCCGCAAAATAGAAAAAATAGTATAAATAACTCATTTTATGACTTTTATTGCACTTGTCCTTTAGAAAACTCGCTTGCGATTCATTTTCTAAACTTGAACGCGTGCGAAAAAAACATGTCTTATAAAACTCGTTCTTTAATATATTATTTTCCTCTTCAGAGAGAAAAAAATAGTAGTGTTACGTGTTACTATATTACAAAAAAATATTTAAATTTAAAACTTAATACTATATATTATAAATTATCTTTAAATTTTTATTCAAATAAATTTAAGTAGTATATTTATTGTACTTACTAGATTTTATTATTATCAATTATTTAATTAGTAAATACTTAATTAACATAAATCAAATTAAATACAGAGAGAAATAGGGACATCGCCGGGATTAGAACCTATGACCTTATGAACTCCGGTCATGTGCTTTATCCAATTAGGTCACGGTCGTCTGTGATTCAAAATTTTCTCTCTATTTTTGTTATGTGTCATAGACAGCCTAGATCCCATGACTCTTTCATAACTGACAGACTTGATTTACATTAATTAAGTGTTTACTTAAAATAAATACTAATTAAATATTTCAATTGATTACTATTCCCCTTAAAGAACAGTGTCACTGCTGACGATTCTTGTGTCGTCAAGTCATTCAGTTTATGAAAGAGTCATGGGATCGAGACAGCCCATGACATTGAAAAATTGGAATAAAATCATATTTAAATCATAGACGACCGTGACTTACAAGTAACACTACCCAACTGTCACTCACCGATTTAAATGAAACTTGGCACACTAATAAAACTCTAAAAAATATTGAACCCCTATTTTTTTCTTCCGGAAGTTGCTACCCCTGAAAGGTAGTAAAAGCAAGAATCGCCGTAAATGAAATTAAATAATACTAAAATATTCAACTTTGGTTACCCAGGGGTTTTTGATATCGCCAAAATCTATTTTCGGGGTCATTTTGATCATATGCACTAATTTAAGGGGTTAAAAATGAGATGGGGGGATGAAATTACGATATTCAACTGAAATAAAGTTTTAGGTTCAAAACTAGTTACTCGGGGGTTTTTGGGGTCGCTGAATCTATTTTCGAGGTTACTCCTAGGTAACCAATATTGAATGCTTAATATTTTGATATTATTTAATTTCATTTATGGTGATTCTTGATTTTACCACCTTTCAGGAGTGGTTTGTACCCCTAAAAAGCAACTTCCTCAAGAAAACAAAAATAGAGGTTCAATATTTTTTAGAGTTCTATTAGTGTGCCAACTTTCATTTAAATGGGTGAGTGATAGTTGGGTAGTGTTACATGTTAGTAGCATATGATGGGAAATCATAAGGTCTCAGGTTCAAATCCTGGCGATATCCCAATTTTTCTCTATTTAACTATAGTTATTTTAACTAATATTTTTAATCGTTTCTTTTTGGAATTTATTGAAAGTGCGACACGTGAGCTGATTAGAGATTTTGAATTTCATACTATGAAACAAACTAAATATCTTTAGTTTTTCTAAATTTATTTACTGGACTTTGATAGAAAAACTGTCGCATTTTAATATCCTAATAACATTTTTTTTCTACGATTGCTATGAAAAGTTGACAATTACGCTCTCATTTGCCATCGTAAAGTTAACGTTTTCTGTGGAACAATCGAAAAAAATCTTTGTCGCGCGTCTCCAATGGCAACACTCGAAAAAGATATTAAATGCGCGCTTATTTCAATAGCTACCCGGGATACAACAAAACAGAACGAATTTATTTTCAGTACGTATACGTTTTTTTAATAATTTTAAGATGCAATCGTAGAAAAAATTATGTGTGTATTACGAGCGTAAAATGTCTTTGTTCCTCTTGCACTATTGTAGCTCTCGCCTTCGGCTCGCGCTGCAATTACCGTACTCGAGTAACAAAGAATCACTTGACGCTCAATCTCACACTTATCAATCATATACCAACATATGAAGTTAAAAATACCTGTATTCCTGATATGTTTTGTTGGTAATTTACATTAGAAATATTTTCGTTTATTTTTTCGTAATGCGACTGAATAGAAATAATATTCGACGCATTTTCTTCTCCATCTACAGTAGTGATAGTTGCATATGTAGGTGATCGCGTAACATGTGATTTATCAGTATTTTCATCATAAATTATTCGGTGTAATTCTGGATTTTCTCTTAAATCTCAAACACTTACAGATCTATAAAAATATATTCATAAATAAATTAAATAATACAATTATTTATTATTTAATTTACCCATCACAAATTGCAGCAAAAACTAAAAACCCGTGATTATTATCAAAAATAGCTTTAGTAATTTCTCCTGAAGATATTAAAATATTAAGTGGATATGTTGGTTATTTTGATCCATATGCACCTGAATATTACTTTTATGTACTGTCAACAACTTTGAATATTTTGAATAAGCCATATGAGAAATATTAGGGATCGACCGATATGATTTTTTGTGGCCGATACCGATATACTCATATCCGATATCGGTCGATACCGATATATCGGCCATAAAATTTTGTCGGAAATTTTTTGCTGTATAAATAAGGTAAAAGTGATTTATAATGATATAATGGAATACTTTTGATGAACTTACTGGTATGACGACACGTAAATCAGTGTCATATAAGAAAAGTAATGATGATATGATGAATAAAATTGATGATGAGATTGAATTGTGTAAGAAATTAGAAAAAATATCAAGAAATGAAGATCCTTTGACTTGGTGGGCGCAAAAAAAGGACAACTTAGTGTGTAAATTTACTTCTACATTTTTAATGACTTTTTTGCTAAATTTTGAATAAGAATAAACTTGATTTGTTTTGTATTTAGTATTTCTGTTTTAATTTCCTTAAAAAATCCTTAGCAACTGAAATATTAAGCAATTTATATTTTTTAGGCCGATACCGATATATTCCGATATCGTGGTTTACATATCGGCCGATACCGATATCGGCCAAAAAGACCGATAAGGCCGATATACCGATATCGGTATCGGTCGATCCCTAAGAAATACACAAATAACTATGTAGTTTGCCGCCCAATAGGTTCGAGTTGGCACAGCCCTTAAACGTGCTGTTATTCAAATTAAATTGTATGAGTAAATAAATAATATGTGTAAAATATTGCGTACATAACTCTGCACACTAGATAGATAAACGGCAAATAATATACATTGAGTTTGAAGATATATAAACAATGTTTCATTCTGCTTGACACATGTATGCAGATACATAATGATGTCTCGAAGCGCGCTAAAAGTGCTCACATTCTATTAATAGGCATACACACTTCACATACTGACTGTACGTTACGCTTTGGATCGATTCAAATAGCACCTGCGTCATTGAACCACGTAGATTTCGATATAGTAATAATTAAACTAAATATATATATATAGCTCTGGATACGAGTACATCTACCGTCAAAAGGTTTTTGTGGATTCGTACAAATGTATTGCTTACTTATTGCTCTCTTCTGAAAACGGAAAATTTGATGTGAATTGGATTGTAAGACTGACATGCTTCTGTTTTTATTTTACACTGGTGTCAACCGTTAATTGAAACAAAAGATTTTATTTTAAGAAAATATATTTCAAGCTAGATAAAAATAGCCAATAATGCACTTTTAAAATGAGTAAATAAGAATTCTATATTTACAACAGTTGTTTGTTGTTTATTTAATGACATGTGTTTTCTGGCTGAGAAAATCATAATACTTTATATTATAAGTAGGGTTGTGCCGTGGTCAATTGACCAAAAATATTTGACAGCCAAATAATACGGTCAAATAATCTAAATGGAAGCGCCACGACATCTGTTGTTCAATAGAAATAGCTACTTACTATTATTACATGAATATATCTAGTTTGGTATTCTGGGTTCTGGAGAATTTGCTTACTTTACTTTACAAATAAAATAAATACATATTATTTCATTTCATTACGTCTTTTACTTTATTTTACCCTTTATTTTGAATTTGATGTGGTTTTGTTTATTATTTGTTGTTGGCTATTATACGTAAGTGTGATAATTCTCACGAGCATATAATGTCATTTCACTTGTGTTGGATAACAACATTTTATCTACTCTTATTAAAATAATGTATTCATTACTTATGAAATTTATGATAAGTAATACTAATCATTATTGACAGTGTTAAGTAATAATTCATTACTCAACACTTCACGACCAATCACACGTCTGAATTTTCATTACTTACCACTTTAATAGCCAATCAAAAAATAACGATAATTGCCGCGCGTTAAGTATGCTATGAAACAGTGAAGCGCGCTATTGTTAATTATCTGTCAAAATTAGTTTAAAACGTTTTTGTTTACAATAATACTGTAATTTGTGTGATTATACATGTGAGTTATGGATTCTGAAAGCGAACAAAATGAAATTTGTACTCCACTAGATATTGTAGAAGCCGCACACATACGTTTCTTAAATTTATTGCCCGAAAAATAAAAAATAAAGTATGAACAAGTTTATAAAGCTTTTATGGATTGGCGAATACGCAAAAATGTAAATTCCTTTTCGGAAAATGTTCTTATAGTATATTTTGGCGAACTTTCTGATAAATATAAATCATCGTCATTATGGGCTACTTATTCCATGTTAAGTAGTGTTAATATTTATTAAATAAAAATAAAAACAAAAAATTTAAGCAATCTGACTTATTCATATTGTAACTTAAAAAAAATTTGTAAATTCTTATTACATAATAACATATAGTCGTAGATAAAGTATAGTATTCTATTCGCAAGTAATAGCTATTACTTACTCATTGAATAATATACTATTATCTTACAGTAGAAGTTTTTATACAATAAAAGATTCAAACTGAATTAAATGGAGATGCTGTAATAGTTATTTACGTAAAAAATCTGGAAAGTGTACAATTACAGGATGAGTAGATAGTTTCATGTCGAGCGAAAGCGAGGCTTGAAACAGCTTACGAATCCTGTACGACGCTTTACTGACGTGTTCCGTATAACATTTTACCTGAAACTTATAAACAAATAATAAATATTTTAAATTAATTTAAATTAAAATAAATATTTGACTTACATATTCAGTCAGTATTTTATGTTGCTAAGTAACTAGACAATCACGTTTCTTTCATTACCTGTCTAGGCAGGCAATATGTTATTTTCCTGACTAGGCATGCAAAGCAAAGTTGTCCTGAGTCTTGAAGGTCAGGCAATTGTTTATTTTCCTGTCAGTTTCAGGTAAAATAAGTTAGTATCACTATTGTCAGGCTATTGCAATGGTATAAATTATTGTTAGTTGTTTGTGGTTGTAATGCATTTAATTATTTTAGTTACATGTAAATAATTGGTGATTGCAGTTGCTGAACACAATTCTACTCGTATAGAAATTGTACCATATTGCATGCTGGGCAATCGAAGATTTATCACAGTAATTCAACGCTTATGTACACTAAGTGTTGTTGATATTGTTCTTCCAGTTTGTCCAATATAAACTTAACCATATTCACAAATAAGTACTATATATTCCTGAAGACTGAATTGTGACAATATCTTTTGTATTCATTACTTGCTAAAATTTCATGTTAGATGAAAATAAAAACCTTGTTAGTATTTGGTCTTTTTATTTGTAACATTTTCTACAAAAGGCAAGGCCGCGAAGATGATATACGAATTGTCGGTATCATTATCGATTTCTGTAACCTGTATTCTTTTTCTAGTATAGTTGAAGTTTATCTGCGTAATAAATGGTCACTGCTCTATTAAATAAATCGAAATGTTGAAATAAATTGACAGAACGTAAACCAAAAACTGTTTTAATGATTAATTATGAATTCTGAAATGTTTTTCCATATGTTACTTTCTCAGACATGCCAGAAGTACTTGACCGGTTGATACCATCAAAATCTCCTTTTTATTATATAAACAAAAGAATAAAGCAATTTATGTGCGACATAACAAGGTATATATATAAATATATATAAAGATCTCTCAAAAATCTTGAACCTCTATTTTTTTTATTCCTGAAGTTACTTTTTACAAACCACCCCTGCAAGGTGGTAAAAGCAAGAATCGTCATAAATGAATAACACGAAAATATTACGCGTTCAACATTGGTTACCCAGGGGTAATCTCGAAAATAGATTCAGCGCCCCAAAAACCTCCGAGTAACTAGTTTTGAACCTAAAACTCTTATTTTAGTTAATATCGTAATTTCATCCCCCATCCCTTTTTTAACTCCTTAAAACAATGCATATGATTAAAATGACCCCGAAAATAGATTTTGGCGATCTTAAAAACCCTTGGGTAACCAATGTTGAACGCGTAATAGTTTGGTATTATTTAATTTATGTCGATTCTTGCTTTTACCACCTTTCAGGGGTGGGTTGTACTCCTAAAAAGCAACTTCCGGAAGAAAATAAATTAGGGGTTCTATTAGTGTGCCAAGTTTCATTTAAATCGGTGAGTGATAGTTGGGTAGTGTTACTTGTTAGTATAATATTAGTTAATTACAGTTTTATTACATTCTTAAATAAATATATTATCACGCATTTTATCCATTACTGGGTATGGCGCTCTGCTCTAGCAAATCTCGGTAAGTGGTATATTTCTTCGCGTAAAGTGCGATTACCAGTCGTCAAATCATGGTCTTCAAATATGCTAGTGGAGGGAGAACCACAGGAGTAGTTATGATGTGATGAAAATTGTTTGTCGGCTGTGGAAATCGAACCCTGGTTCTCAAATCTACAGGCCAACTCGATACCACTGAGCCACCTACTCCATTTTACCTTCTTTATTGTAAATATTCGTTCTATTACCATTTATTTTTATTATCTTTTTAAAATACTTAGTTATTAAGTTAGTATATGGAGTAGGTGGCTCAGTGGTATCGAGTCTGCCTGTGGATCTTGAGAACCCTGGTTCGATCCCCACAGTCGACAAACAATTTTCACCAAATTAAATCTACCCCTGTGGCTTCCCCTCCACTGACATCTTTGGGGGTAGTGATTTAACGGCTGGTAACCGCACTTCACGCGAAGAAATATATCACTTACCGAGATCTGCTCTGACAGAGTACCACACCCAGTAATGGGTAAAATGCGTGATGATATATTTATTTTATTTTATTTATTAAGTTAGTATCAAACTTTACGTTTGTCATAGTTTAAATTTTCTCCACTATGAGCGCATTCTTATTTAATAATCTCAATATAAGCAAAAAAATAAATTGTAGTTACGGCCCTGGCCGCCCTGATTGTGTGCCAGGTCAGATAGATTCTGCCGGCAAACGCTAAAGATTTCACACAATTTTCGAATAACAACTATATCGATCACATGTAACGGTGATTTCCACGAACTTCCAAGGACAGCAGCCAGGGTGGAACCCAAAGGGTCAAACCTCCCTGCTCTCTATGTACTCATAATTAAAATGGTTGTTTGTTGCAATTGATACTGAAGAAATAATTAATACATTTGCTAATAAAAACAACGATTAATTAATGATTTGTTCCACTGTTTGTACTTAAATTTTAAGGGTTACATAAATGAAAATTATCGATTCAAATGTTTGATAGCAGGGTCGGATTAAGGCAATCGGGAACCTGGAAACAAATTAATCATTGGGCGTCTTCCCCCCTACTTTTTAAACTAAACTTTGTTTTTTTTTAAGTCCACTTGAAATTATATAAATAAAACAAGATGCTGCAATAAACAAACAAATAAAGAGACCTTCCGCGCTTTGTAGGCAGCAAAGTCTTCTACTATGGCACTAACATATAATTTCTCCAGTATTTTACATTCAATACTCATTAACGCCAAAGCATTCAATCTAGGATTGAGCATTGTTGATCTGTTGAACCACAATCTTAAAATATAAGTAACAGCGTTGCAACTAACTAGCTATTAATGTATGTATTTTTATTTTTTCTACTTCCTAGATGACAAACAATTTTCACCACTTTAAAACTACCCCTATGGCTCTGTGTCTACTAACATTTTTGGTAGCCGTTATTTGAGTTTACAGTACGGCAGAGTGCCACACCCAGTAATGGGTAAAAGGCGTGATGATATATTTATTTATATATTAACAGAATATCTTCATACTATCATATAGGATATGGATATACAATATTCGGATATGAAACCGACTCTGCTAACAAATTATTGATACAAGTAATTTTTGTTTGTTTTTTGGATCAAATATTTAAACAGTAATATGTAATTAACCATTATTAAATCTCAAATAATATTTAAAGGCATTGTTTAATCATGAAAAGAGTAAATACATTTTGTAATTTTTATGTTAGAAACAACACATATCTCATATGTCAACATTTTGACATAAACTTACTTATTGCATTTGAACGCTAGATTTGCAGCACAGTTCAATTGTTAAAATAGTTATTTGTGTATTAAGAGCGTAAAGTGATTCTTTGTTACTCGAACACAGTAATTGCAGCGCGAGCCGAAGACGAGAGCTGCAATAGTGTAAGAGGAACAAAGACACTTTACGCTCGTGATACACACATCATTTTTTCTATGATTACATCTTAAATGATTAAAAAACGTATACGTACTGAAAATAAATTCGTTATGTCAATTGTCAATATGACAAGTTTCTGTTTTGTTTGTATCGCAGAAAACTATTGAAATAAGCGCGCATTTAATATCTTTTTCGCGTGTTATCATTGGAAACGCGTACATTCACTTAAGACGCACGACCAAGTTATTTTGTTATTGTTCCACAGAAAATGTGAACTTTACGATGAGAAGTGGACCGTTATTTTCAACTTTTCAGCAATCGTAGAAAAAATAAATAATACAATTTGAATCGTATGTACTTGATGCAATTGAATGAAAAATTTGAATTGTGATAGCGATAATGACATCGAAATAAATGCATCATTATGTACATTACCAAATATACGAGAATATGATGTCGGAGTTTCATGTCAGCCATATCTCTTCAATAATTGCACATTTGTAATTAACATATAAGTAATAATAAAGCAGTTTAAGTTTTTTCTTCTTTCTTTAGTCGTAGAAAAAGTACACTGTACAACTCCAGTTGGATATAGCACGCGAAGATTTGAGGCACTCCCTCTGAGAAGTCGTGTCTACTAATTCGTTCTTGTGAGATATCGATATTATATCCACCCAACATAATAGAAAAAGTATTGTTATGGTGTTTTTTTCGATCGTCAGATTTTGATGAATCTTGACTTTTTGATCCTACTAAACCAAAAAGAGAACAGTCCCAAAAAAGTTGGCCTTTGAGTCTCTCTGAAAGCAGGATAAGTTAAAAACATGACGTTGTCTTGAAATGAAAATTTATATTTAAGCTTCAAAACGAAAGACAGGTCGTTAATGGGCTATATATAATCAGTAGTATTTTATTGACGTGACTTTATAGGTATTTCGTAAATGGTAGTGTTTATCATAAATTACGTAAAATCTAAAATGGACCCTAATTTAATTAAATACAATTTTTGTTTGAAATATTTTTTGAAATTATAAAGAATTCATATGTTATTAATAGTAACTCTTTAATAATTTTAAACATCCTGTTGTAAAACATAATAGTATATTATACAACGACGCTATAATGGATGCTCTTATTCCCGAGGATGAAGTCCGAGGTAATAATAGCCATTATAGCGAGTTGTATACTATACTTTATATACGACTAATTTAATAAAAATTACTCAATTTTTATATTTTTTATTATCTATTAATTTTACATCTATTTACCTAATAAATTTACATCTAATTGAAATGAGTAAATGAAGTAAAAAGACCATAACGAAGATGATTTGTATTTTTCACCTAATTCAGTAAAATATGCCAACAATACATTTTCTGAATACGAATTTGTCTTCATTTTAATAGGCCAGTCCATAAAACTTTGGTATGCTTTGTCATAGAAATTTTTAGACTTTTGCGGTAATAAACCATATGTAGTAGCATCAGCGATTTTCGTTATTTCTGGTGGTGTAGAAGATATACTGTCTTCTGTAGTACTGTCCATTTTTCAATTACAGTTAAACACAATTTGCAAGACCGTTTTTGACAACTTCTCAACGATGATTTCGTTTTGTTTGTTTCCGATTCGTAAACATCAGTGAACTTAGCAACGATCATGTTTAATTTAAATATGAGTCGCTATGGCAACACTGTTCCGATGGCACAATAAAACAATGATCCATGTTTTAAGCATTTTGATTGGTTCACGAGCGGGAATAATGACCATTATTCCCGACTCATTATTCCCGGCGGGATTAATATATAGCATTATATAGCAAAAAATGCATATATAATGATAATATTATTAGTTAGTCGTATATAAAATATATAATAGTTATTTATGAAACTAGTAAGGAAATGAAGGTTATTATCTTACGCATGTAAAATTTGCAGCCGAGTTATGTAAACACATAAGTAAGGTAATAACCGAGTTTTCATACGTGTTGCATACAATATTTTTTTCTACATCCGTTCTAATAAATACAAAAGGACGTTTTTGAAATTATGAAATTTTGACATATTAATGACAGTTATAAATTCAAAAAATAAAAGAATAACACATCAGAATTCGTCTACCAAGATATCTGTTACTATGTTACCTCATTATTTCACTAGTTAAATAATGCAGTTCATTACCTAATTCAAATAAGTGAAATAAAACGTCTATTTCCTAACGGAAGTAGAAAAATAAAATAATTATATCATCACGCGTTTTTACCCATTACTGGGTGTGGCACTCTGCCGTAGCAGATCTTAGTTAGTGATATATTTCTTCGCGTGAAATGCGGTCACCAGCCGTCAAATCACGGCCCTCAAAGATGTTAGTAGAGAGAGAGCCACAGGGGTAGTTTTTTTAAGTTGTGAAAATTGTTTGTCGGCTTTTGAAATCGAACCCTCAAATCCACAGGCCGACTCGATACCACTAAGCCACCAACCTCATATGCACATAAAAAATTATTAAAATTCAGTGAGTTGTTTCCCTCTCTTGATGCATAACATACTATTTACGAATATAGGAAAATAATTTACCCGGGATCTATCAGACGTCATTTTTCCTGCAAAATTAGTTTCTCACTGGCAGGAAAATAATTAATTTTTAATTTATGTGGTTTTAAACCACTTCCACGAAGTAAATATATTTTTTAAGAACATTGTACAGATTTTAACAAAAATTTTAAACGACAGAATAGTTATTTATGCACTATGGACGTTATAATATAATAAAAAGAGAAATAAAATATATTTTTGACCAAACTACATTGACAAAAATGAAATATCAGCCACTGCATTATATTTTAACTTAAAAATAGTATGTAACAGGTTTCGCAAAAATTCTAAATTTTTCATAGATTTTTTTGGATTAATTATTATTATTAGGCTTTTTGATTATTCACATTTTAAATTTTTTTTAAATTACATCGCTAACTGGAATAAAAGTTATTAGTATTTAACTATTTAAATTCCTTTTAAAAATATGTGGTTTCGATTATTTTTGAACATTACAAGTTTTAACACGAAGTTTTTAAACTATACGCTCGACTATACGTGTTTACAACTTGGGTGTCCGCGGTAGGTTAATATGTTCTTACACGAAATTTGATGTTTTCATGTTTAATATTAATTCATTTAATAAATAAATATTGAAAATTATTTTGTCTGTTTTACAAAAAACCTTAAAAATGTTTTTTAAACAACTATATTTTTATTAAGACACTTGTTTTTCTGTACCAGAAATATATTTAAATTAATACAAAATACAAAAAAAATTAAAAAAATTATTTAAATTAATGATGTTTTTTTTAAATCAGGCCAACCCTGGTAATGTAATACATGTGTTGAAAGGCCATTAGAAAACTTATGTGAATGGAATAATCACTTTCTACATTTGTTTTACAGTATACTATTGTAATTATAAAGTAAATATGTTTTTCTACAACCGTCAAAAAATGCTCATTTTTTTTCACTAATATCAATACGCGAAATACGTGATTTTTTCATCATTTACATTACCATGACAACGCGTGTTTTGCGCATTATTTTGCACCCTAGTGCGCAAAATGAGTATCTCACGCACGCTCCAAAGCATTTGTTGTCAGGTTCCATTAGTTACAACACATCAATAGTATCAAATTAATATTATTGTTGATTGTTTTCCTTCAATTTACTTAAATAAATCAATAATTATTGTATTATTCTTTATTTACAGTTGTAGAAAAAATGTTATGACAAAATTCTTGTTTTTTGGCGCGTTCGAATGATTTTTACTGTCGCGACCTGCGGTCTCGATTAAAAGTAACATTCTCACGCGCAACAAAAAAAACATTCATTTTGCAAACTTAATACAAAAATAACTATTTTGTTTGATCATATATTTTAATTTTTTGGCACCCCCTATATGTTTTGATTGTGAGTGCGCTATTGACCGTAGCAATTTTAATAAACGGCCACAACCCTGTTGAGTCATGAAAATGACTGGGTGTCGGCAGGAAGTTTCATATGTTGATGTGTTATTAGCATTAATAAACTCCCTCAGGGCTACCGTAAGGGAGTGTACAAATTGTGCACCGCACAACAGCGCCAAGTGATTTGGAGTGTCACATTATTTACAGATTATTTCATGTCTGTGTAGTTTTC
This sequence comes from Pterostichus niger, assembly GCA_947425015.1. Taxonomy (NCBI): domain Eukaryota; kingdom Metazoa; phylum Arthropoda; class Insecta; order Coleoptera; family Carabidae; genus Pterostichus; species Pterostichus niger. Next base: position 12,032,449 of record OX380337.1, on the reverse strand, counting down.
TATGACATTGGCAACAAAATTCTACTCATTTAACAACCGCGAAATTGAGGTTTAAAAGTTATTTTTATAAAGGGTATTATTGAATTTGAATAACATATTTAGGTTAGGTTTGATATTTGAACTAAAAAACCTTGGCTGGTAGCACAAGTTCTGTTTTTGGGTGATGATATATTTATTTATTTTTATTTACTATGTTAGAGAAATAGGCTGTTAGCACAAACTCTATTTTTGGGTGTTTTAAGAGCACAGTTTTAACATGTTAGAGATAGCTAAAACACACAAATACACTGCTCTTAAAACAGGCAAAAATAGAGAGTGTTATTATAAACATTTATAGTAACATTTTGACAATTAGAAATCGAAGTTCCTGGAGCAGCTTAGTTTGAAATTGATAAAGATTGTGTATAATTTGCAGATTCTGGTGTACTTACACAAGTTGAATTTAAAGATGTATTTGTTTTAAATACCAGTACACGAACAAAAAATATTATACAAACAACGTGCGTGAAGACGTCTTGCGCTCATTCGCGCTATTATAGACACTCGCTCCTTGCAGTCGCTCGTGCTTCAAAAATGCGCTCATGCGGCAACAACGCCTTCCCGTACTTAGTTCGTAAATAACTATAAACTGGATGAATGTCTGTCGATTGACAGTTGCAATATTCAATATTAGGTGATATAATTTCAAATTATTCGTGAGAACAAAAATTACAAATGCTACTTAGTTATCCTCTTCTCGTATGTCTTTCTGTGGCCACTTGCCACTAGTTCGTCACGTATCTCTTCAATATTTTTTTCCCGTACTGATAAAAAAATATAAATAAAATAAAATAAATATATCATCACGCCTTTTACCCATCACTGGGTGTGGCACTCTGCCTACGCAGATCTCGGTAAGTGATATATTTTTTCGCGTGAAATGCGGTTACCAGCCGTTAAATCACGGCCTCCAAAGATATTAGTGGTGGAGGAGCCACAGGGGTAGATTTTTTTAAATTGGTTAAATATAGGTATTTTAATTTCTTGTTTAGAATCATATATAAAAAATCAAAATTTGGTTCGAGTCCCTATTCCTAAGCTATTTGATTAACGTTATTATTATTTATAGTTATTAAATTTTTTAATTAAAAACGCATTATCGCCATCTCCTAATTTACTAGGTGTAAAGAACTACGTAGTTATTGAATAAAAATTAAAAGCGTTTGTGTATCTAATTGAATTTGTGTAACCTGAATACTGAATAAAAGTATCTCTGTAATAAGGTATCGATCGTTGCGGATTCTAAAACTCGGTTCGTTCCAATTCAATGCGTAGTAAATATTAAACACGCCATCATTCTAAACCAAAATTACAAATATGTAGGGTTACAATAACAGGAAATCATGAAACCGGAAATGAAATATCCTGAAATATTATAATTTCTATGAACTTAACAAAAAAATTGTTGATTAGCGATCAGCGGGAAATGCTTTATTTTGGTACATAGACTAATATTTGTACTCGAATTTTGTGATAAAAATAATTGTTAGTTGTATGATAAAGTATTAAAGGAATCAGTGGCGGCTCGCTCCATAGAAAATTTGTTATTAATTATTATTTCTATTTTTACTTCCTTGTACGAAGTAAAGGAAGTATTGTTATCGCGAAAATTTTCGGTTCTCAGATTTCAGTGGAAATACGCATTTTGGCCCTCCCTGAGTCCATTTTGACTAATTTCGTCGTGACGTCTGTACGTACGTATGTACGTATTACGTACGTACGTACGTATGTATCTCGTATAACTCAAAAACGGTAAGCCGTAGAAAATTGAAATTTTATATTTAGGACTGTTATAACATCTAGTTGTGCACCTCCCTTTTTGGTCATTATATAACTTCCGGAAGTGGTACTTTACTTGAAGCCTATAATAGATTTTCATGAAAAACTATATTCAAATATAATTTAAAACTTTCCAAATTTGGTATATAAGACTACTATATCAATGGAAATAATATAATAGATTTTGGTTAAAATACACTAACCGGAAGTGACACATTACATGAAGCTGCTAACAGTTTGCCTTGAAAAAAATGGTATTATTTTAATTTTAGAAATAAATGCTTCAAATAAAAGTTTTAGAGAATTAAATTCTGCGTCTAGCACATTAAGAATTTTTAAATTAGCCTTTTGCATAAGCGAGATATCTAAATTTAAATAGTATATATTTTGTGTTTTTTTTTAATTAGGTTTGCTATGGATTAGAACAAAAAATAAAAAATAAAAGATTTTATGTCAAATATGTGCAATTAAAAAAATATCTATAGTTTAATACGCGTACAAGGAAGTCATGTGGTGTCCACATCAGATTTTTTTAATTAGTTATTATAGTATGGAGTATGTTAACTCGATGGTATCATATCGGCCTATGAATTTGAGAACCCAGGTTTAATTCCCACAGCCGACAAACAATTTTCATCACATTAAAACTACCCCTGTGGCTCCCCTCCACTAAAATCTTTGGGGGCCGTGATTTTACGGCTGTTAACCGCACTTCACGCGAAGAAATATATCACTTACCGAGATCTGCTACGGCAGAGTGCCATATTTCTTCGCGTGAAGTGTGGTTACAAGCCTCCAAATAACGGCCCCCAAAGATGTTAGTGGCGGGGGAGCGACAGGGGTAGTTTTAAATTCGTGAAAATAGTTTGTCGACAGTGGGGGTACGAACCAGGGTTCTCAAGATCCACTCGATACCACTGAGCCACCTACCACATTATAATTATAACTAATATAATAAGTGATCAGATAAGTGCCGATAATATTTTAATATCTATTATGAGTTGTTATGGAGATGGAAATATAGCGAGTGCGCAGTACGAGCTGTATCTCCTATCTCTACTAGCAATAATGAATTTAGAATCATGTCAAAATATTATCTGACAATTATCATATTACTAGTTATATTTTCTTCTGTTGAAGCAAGAGATTTTTAAAAATGAAAATAGCATTTATTTTATCGGCAACTAAGCAGATTTAATTACAGTGAAAAATTATCACTTATTTATTATATCTATCAAAATAGCTTTTATTTCTTGAGTTTATTTACAAACAAATTTGTGATTTTTTGAATCCCACATATAAATGGTAAAATTTTAGAATAATTTGTTTTCTTTTATAGATTACTATCACATATATTATTCGTGAAATACACTTTTGGAGAAGTTCGCTTCGTTCTCATTAAAGATGCTTTAGATTGTAGCAAAGAAGACAGATTATACATTTAAGAAAAATTTGTTGTGTTCGTATTTTAATTAAATTTATTCAAGAAAATTTAATTTTAATTCAATATGTAGAGTTAATTAAAATTAAAAAGATTCTAATTCCTTTTAATAAGCCGAATGGTATATTAAAAAAAAAATAGTTGGATTTCAGGCTTTAATAACTAGTAAAAAAGGTAAATTTAAATATTCATTTTAATTCCTTTTTTACTAGTTATTAGAGCCTGAAATCTAGCTACGAAAAATAAATTTCTTAATACAATAACTTCAATTCGTTTTAAAAATTAATAATGTATGAGTGAAATTTTAAATCATATTTAGATTTCTATTTTCTGTAAGGAAACTTTAAGCTAATCATATAGTTCACTTCTCGAAAAACTTGAATTAGAATAAAAAAACGCATCTAATAAATATCAAAATTTTAAAACGTTATAATTGCGTTAAACTAAGAATGATTTGTTACAAATTATTTTTTTGTATCTAACAATGAGTACTTTAATGCTGATATTAATTAATTATAACAATATATATTTTTTTAATATTTAAAACGTGGTGACAATTGTTAACTTTTTATATGTTGTTAGCTAACAACATAGTTAACATCGTTTTGTTACAACCAGACGTTAGTGTATTAGTGTGTTTAACTATTTTAGGCCCGATTGCATAAAATTTTATTGACAGTTGAATATGTTTTATTTTTTATTATTTGTATTTGCAGTAACAAAGAACTTAAATAAATAAAAGCAAGCCGAAGGTAAATTGTTGTATGAAGTATTTTACATGTCAAATATTAGTTTTGATATCAATAATATTACATAATTATGAGGTAGGTGGTTCAGTGGTATCGAGTCGGCCTGTGGATCTTGAGAACCCTGGTTCGATCCCTCCAAATTAAATCTACCCCTGCGGCTCCTCCTCCACTATCATCTTTGGGGACCGTGATTTGACGGCTGGTAACCGCACTGCACGCGAAGAAATATATCACTTACTAAGATCTGCTTAGGTAGAGTGCCACACCCAGTAATGGGTAAAGGGCGTGATCATATATTTATTTATTTATTACATAAGAGATAAAATGTAAGTCTTTAGGGTGAAAAGGTACATAAATTGATATTACTTATAAGTATAAGTAAGTCACAGCCAGAAATGAGTTAAATTCATGAAAACATATTTATTTATTTTATAATGTAGCAATACGCAAATGAGGACACAGATAAAAAGATTAATAATTTTAGGACACACATGTCAAGTAAATATTTACTAGACGTGTGATGTATTATAACAAAGCGAGTATTGTAGTCATAGAATTACTTCTCTTAATTCTCTGTAATATAATTACAATTATCTTACGAGACGGAGTAGAAAAGACGTTTCATTTTATCCTAGCCAAGGACAACAGTTTAAATATAAAAACACAATGAGTCAACTCTTCACAGAAATTATACATGATTAAATGCAATACTGTTGTATGATTTGTTTATTAATCATATTAATTAATATTTCTTGATGAACAACTATTACTTTTGTAAGTAAGGACAACAAGAAAGAAAGAAATATTTACAAGAGAATTTCAATATGTTAAACTTTAACCTATAGCTATTTATAAATAAATATATCATCGCATCTTTTATCCATTACTGGGTGTGGCACTTTGCTGTCGCAGATCTCGGTAAGTGATATATTTCTTCGCGTGAACAGACCGTCAAATCACGGCCCTCAAAGATGTTAGTGGAGGAGGAGCCACAGGGGTAAATTGTAATTGATGAAAATTGTTTGTCGGCTGTGGGGATCGAACCAGGGTTCTCAAGATTCACAGGCCGACTCGATACCACTGAGCCACCTACCCCATATAGCAATTTAAATGTAACGTTATTTAGGAATTAAAAATATACTTACTTTAGATTCAAAAGTATAGACATTCCGGTTTGAAGTTCATAACTCTTAAAAACTAAAATAGCAAAAATTGAAATAAACAGGTATCAATAATTTCATCATTTTTATTTTATAATCTTAACTTTATTTTTTAAAATATGTATTAACATAAAATATCAGCAATTTGTAATAAAAATGGACCGTTATTTCAACATAATTAGTGAAAGGCCATCTTTAGCAACACGTAAAATAAGGTTCGCGCAGCTGACGTCACAACATGGCTTCCATCAGCTGTTTGGAGGGTAAACAATAAATATAAGTGTAACAAAGTGAAACAATTCAGAATTAGTTTTTGTTATAATTGGAATTTTTCACTATCAACTCAGCTTCGAAAGATACAGACAAATTAAATATTATCTTAAGTATATTTTTTGTAAAGTTGACTTGACAGAGTTTTGGTTATCAAATTTATTAGTGCATATGTTTGTAATATTTTCAGTATTCTTCGATCATTATTTATCGAGTTTATGATTTCTTTGAATTGTCGCGCTTGTTAGCTATTATGTGATGACATATCTGGGTAAATTATTAGCTGTGCGTTGGTCTGAGATAGCTTTTGATCCTTGTATTTCATCCCTTAGAAGCGTCTGGTGTTTTTTATGTAAACTCGAGCATGGGAACAGTTATCACTAACCAAGTCAATGATTCCACCCTCTAACCCCTTGTCAGCACGTCCCATGGAAAACAACAACAAATATTCAGTGGTGGTTTAGCTTTTGGATTGACAAGATGTAGTCTCGCCATGCAGTAACTTTAGTTCATATGTTGTTGTTGTTGCCATCTTTGATACAAGTTGTTTAAATAGAGATTTAATATTTTTCGTATAATATACATTTTGTTGTTATGAAGTGTTCCTTAATCTTATTTTCTATATTATTATGACAAAAAAGTATTATTTCGTTTAATAATAATAATTACAATTGTTTTAGTTAATTGTTTTATTTCAAGCCACAGTCATGGCTCACTTTTCTCTTTCCGATTTGGTGTATATTAAAGTGCCCACCATTTTACTTAATAATGTAACATATGGATTATTTTACATGATTGTAAAGCAAATTTGATGCACTTTTCAAATTTGTAAAAAAATATAGTATGTTCCATCTGAAATTTCAAAGTTGATATTAATTACTAATAAACCGGAAATGATACCATGAATGTACATCCGTCATCAACTAGCTTACATGTTGCTGTACAAATCATGTTATATGAAAGAAATTGCTAAGTTGATAAATAAGCGAGATATTTGCTGGGTCTCGTAAAATATAACATCCTGTATATCACTTTTGTAATTTAGTAAGTTTTGCTATATATTTTACTAATCTGTTGCCAAGCGAATTAGTTAGCACTTTCGTGTTACATAAGTTCGAACGTTATTTTTGTATATAAGTAATATTTTGTACTAACCTTTCCTAGAATTAAAATACCACCAAAGAAAGTCTTTGTTGCAACTTCTTTCATCCATCCATACTTGAAAAATGTATATGAATTCAAATTTTTATCTGCACGAAACTCACTTTGTGTATATGCACTTTTTTAATATTGTATAATTGTATATGTCAACGTACGTTATGTGAGGTATGTCTTTTAACCTCTGTACTTAAATCCTTATTTGACGAATATGAATGTGTGTTATTTATGACAGATATTTATTTTTTACATTGCTCTCAAAGTGTATGAAAGTATTCTTTTAAAGAACTCATGGTTTCACATAAATATTCTCAAAGACATTGACGAACAATCTGTTAACACCTTTACAATTCAACATAAATAGTGAAAAATAATACCTTGAAATGCATTGTTTGTCCTCCAATCAGGTGATTGGCGCCATCTTTGATGACGAAGCACCTTATAGACATAAATAAGTTGAATTTGATTTATATTGCTGTATTTTATCTTAATAAGCCTTATGAAGTGAATTGTTAATATTAAATATATTTAGCGACAAACAAGGGTGATTAAAATAGGATATATGTTTTTCTTTATTATTGTTTACCTGATTTTTCTATGTGTTAAATTAAATCAATTCATTTAATTTGTTATTTAAGTTTCGAGATCGTCAAAGTAAAAAATAGTATGTTATGCATCAAGGGAGGGAAACAAGCGATTATTCCCGCGTGTGAGCCTTCGGCCCTCGCTTACGTTTCGGTTTGCAAACTTCACACAAGGGATAATCGCGCCCTCCCGTGAAGAATATTATACTTTTCGTAACAAGTGCACAAAAATTACTGTCGTATCGGGAGAAATGTCAAATATGGGTTGCGTAACTAATTACATAGGAAACGCCGCAAACAGCTAATAATCGTAGTCCCTAGGCAGAGAAACATGTCCCTAGGGGAGAAAAGCAGTGTTTCTCTCTAAAATTAGGGAATAAGAACGTGTTTCTTGTGCATGTGTTACGAAAAAAAATTAATTGGCCATCTCGTATCAGTACTCTTGTAGCTATCGCACTATTTGATTTTTCTAGGATCACTAAATAATACATCCATGATATGTACTTTTTTTTTAATTAAACATTACTCACGGTCGTAGGTAATAATTTATTACCTACCAATTACATCGCAGTTGCTATAACAACATACCGACGGCCATGAGTAATAATTTCTTATTAACAATCATATTGAGATTACTATAATAACGGAACTTAAGTTTGACATTCATGTCATATAATCTGTAATAATTATTATTTTCGTCAGAGTTATCTAGACCATAAAGTGTAATTACCTGTTATTTAGTCGTAGAAAATAGTTATTTACATACCAAGTGCGGGAACGACTGGTTCCCGCCATAGAACGAATCCGGAAACCTTGTTCACGCAAGAGTTTTGTACAATATATTTTGTACGAAAAGTGTAAAACTATATAATCATCATCATCATGTGCAAGTACTTCAACAGAAACTGCTGCTGCTGCTATAAATGTTCATGTGCCCCCAGCTTTACAATCCATTCAAAGAAACGAAGTTGTGCCAGGAGTTAGTATTTCAAATTGCCAAAGTTGTACTATAAATATAAACATTCATAATAATATTCCACAAAACAATAATTAACATAAACAAGAATTTACCATATACACATAACACTGCTTTGTAACCATTTTATAACTAATTTCAAATTTCAAATGATATAATTTTTATTTTAATGTAATGAAAATAAAGAGTGTAATATTATATACTAATTTCATTTGTAGTATACAGTAATAGTTATTTACGAACTAAGTGCGGGAAGATGATGTTCACGCATGAGCGCATTTTTAAAGCACGAGCGACTGCAAGGAGCGAGTGTCTTTAATAGCGCGAATGATCGGAAGACGTCTTCACGCACCTATTTTATATACTATTTTTTGTTCGAGTACTGGTATTTAAAAAATACATATTTAATTTAATTTTACTATAAATATTTATAATAACACTTGTAACAATTGTGGCTCTTCCCAATCTAAAAATATCGTTTTTTAGTTCAAATATCAAACCTAACCTAAAATAGATTAATTAATTTAAGCATTTTATGTTGTTATAATCTTACTTTTCCATTAAACTAAGTTGATATATTCCACAATATGTGTTTTTTCCTATTATTTATATAGTATTAGTCGCGATTTTTGTTTGATTACAATCTGCGAGAAGTTGTGATGATGAAGAAAAGATTATGGCTTTAGTTCAGAGGTTGTATAATAATTGGTACTAATGCTGACAAATGTTGAAAGAATTTTAACAAATTACTCTTATTTCCCAAACTTTGAATAAAGGAAAATTCAGGGAAGTTGTATTTTATAAATTAGATTTTATTATTATCAAGACAGATTTATTTTAGAATGTTCCAAAGGGCCAGTATTTTTTGCAATTTTTACAGTCGAGTCGATCGGGAAGCACTTGTTCCAGATTGAGTGTTACGTGCGGGAAGTGTCATTTTGAAGGTTACGAGTACAAAAAGTATAATATTGAACTCCAATGTAATAGCTCACCTATCACTCGTGTCGCAAATTTCATCCTAACCAGTTCGTTGAATAAGATAACGTTAGAAATATGCAGATTGGTGACGACAAATGCGAATATAGAGATTATAAATGACAGTTGAGCTTTTATGCCAGATATCTTGATATAATTGGAGTATTGCTACAAATCGAAGTAATTCATAAATCGCTTGATAAGAAGAATAGACTAATTGAATAACAGAAGTTTAGGATTTCTGGTAAAAATATGCAACTGGTAACTACCTTCAAAATACAAGTCTTGTTAGTGAGATTTTAATAACCATCATAAATAACATTATCTTTATATTATCTTGGTAAAATGAATAACTGCTTTGAATTTGTTTTTTTTTGCAGTTTACAATATTGTCAAATTTAAAACAGATTGCAACAAATTTATTATCATGTACAGAAGTATAGAATGCATGTTCTGTAAATAATTTATTTGATTTCGCTTTATATTATTGCTGCAAACTAAATTATATATGTATTTGGTTTTCGTGCCTCCGTTCAAAAACACTAGTTTTGCAAAATTAAAAATCGTCCAGAAGCAGCTTGTTTTCGGCCAAGGCCGGAAAAACTAGGGACTTTGGTAAGATTATTTATCATTGGGAACAACTGGCTCTCAATGTTTGTTTCATATGTTGAGTGTTTGGAGGTTAAATTTTTCCCAAACTCAAATCTAAGTAATTATAATTGAATTTTCTGGCAATAAATTATAAATAACATTCTCGACTACTTCTTTAAATGTGCGGGAGTAGACATAAAATGTCTCAATTTTTTGGTAAGAAAACAAATGAATTGTTAATATTTCTTTAACTCTCGTATCCTTGGTTACGAATGCCTTGATGTTGTCAACATAAAAAAATCCTATTGTTTAATATTTCATAAATAAATCAATAATGTCATTTAAATCGGCTCGAAAAATTTTGTGTATCACACGTTCAAAAATTGTTTTTCCAGTTCTTGCAATTTACTCGGACTGTCCATTTGGACGCTCGAATTCTAGTGATGCAAATAACTATTTTAACACGCATTGAATAGACCAAATTTTTTTTGTTTGATTTTTTTAACAAAATTGTCCGAGACTAAATTTTGTTTTTTAAATAAATTTATCCTATTTAATTAATTATACCATTTTTTTTTTATTATTTTTGGTTTCCTGGCGGACCAACTGCTAAGGTCATATGCCGCCATTACGCCCTGATCCTGCGTTTTAGATCTTAAAGTCAACAGCAACGCGGGTTTCTCGGGACGGTCACCCATCCAAATACTCCCCGCGCGCAACGTTGCTTAACTCGCGTTATCGCATAGATCAGTTTCAACGAGTTGAGCCATGGCCGTTGACTATACCATTTTAATTATTGATATTTTGGAATGATTTTAATAGTAAATTTCATGTTGATGTCCTGTTAGTACTTTATTAGTATTAAATTTAAATATCTAAAAAACCTGTAAGCTTTTCAAGAATTTGCATATGAAAAGTATATATGTAAAAGTTTTGGAATTTATGGTTCTTGTCACATAAGAAATGTGACATAAATTTCTATAGATATAATTTTAATCATTTTACAAAATCGACGACCTAGGAATAAATGGATAAATATGATTGAAGGATTGTTGCTTGAACGAAAGATTCTGAGCGTGAAGAATAAACGAGCTTGTATGAAAGAAATTATGTATGTGGTTGAAGCAAAAGTGGTGTGTAAGGGTAGTAATGTTTGGCGAAGATTAATTGCGGGATAAATGTGATGAATAAGGACAAGCGTATGATTCTTGATTTTAGATTCATTGGTTAGATTTTTCGAGTGTTTTGTGCGTTTTTCGGTAGATGCCATTGCCTGTTCCACAGAACTTCTCACGTTATCTTACTGTTTGTTAGGGATCTTATTCTCTGCTGGCACAGTTCTTCGGCACACAGCTCCTTCACGTGAACTTTGTCCTAGGTGAAGGAGTGGGTTATACCATACTGATGAGCTCTAATAAGAGCGAAACGCGTCTATAGTTACTAAAGTCGACTTGGAGGCTGAATTTTTGTGAGACTTAGCCAAGTGTTTATTTTAATATTTTATTTATCTTTTGTTCCGTTTTAATGTGAATAATAGTAATTTCCATAATATAATGCAGGTTGTACAAACAATACTAACGACACACTTCCCAGCGTGTTCATATCTCTTTTTCAATGTATATCATTTACATTTTCTTTATTTCTCAAGAAAACAATAAAGTATTATATAAACAAACAATAACATGTTTGTTGTACAATCGCAATGTTTTAAAATCTGTTTTGACACATACTCATATCTTGTTGAGTTTTGTTTAAGTAATGTGATATTAATATATTTCGCAAATAAATTTTATTAAGGACATATATAAAATTGTTTATCTTGACTTTTATTATTTGATAAATATTTAAATAAATACCATTAAATGAAAGCTTAGCAGAACTACAGAGACAAGTAAAGTTAAAAACCGGCTTTTTAATCTAGGATTTAGATTGTGTAGATAATAATTGAACAACTACAAAAATTTAAAATTAACAGATATCAATAATTTTAACATTTTTATTTTATAATGTTGAGTGTTTTTATTTAATTTATAACCTAAATGTAACAGCAATTTGTAACAAAAAATTTACCAATATTTCAGAATACTCGAATTTTTAAAATGTCATCTTTAGCAATATGTAAAACATAAATCATCCAAATTGATTTATATTGTAGTATGTTATTTTCATAAACCTTTTGAAGTGTTAAGTAAAGATTAAATAAAAGAAAACTTGTATTGACACATGACATCTATTCAACTCAAATCGAAATCGATAGTTTCATATACAAAAAGAAGGAATGAATACAAACCGATTTTTGAAAATCGTTTCTAATCAGAAGAAGCATTTTATCAAATTTCCAAAATCATAAATATTATATATATAAATTATTTATACTTACGTTACTAATGAAATAAAAGTATAAACACTGGCTGCAAATAATCATTTATTAATTAGTTATTATGTAGGTACCTGGTGTAATGCCTTATTTTTTTAAAATAATTGTACTAATAAACCAGGGACACTAAAAATGTTCGCTAGGAATGAAATACTCTAATTTTTGCGAAATTCAAAAAAATATTTTTGTTCTATAATCAATATATCAAATTGTATATGTCATTAAAGTATCTTGCAGAGGTATAGAATCATCCTGTATACTTAACATAAATAAGTGAAGGTCACTAGAGGGCCGAGCATGTGACTTTTTTTCACAGACATTATACTAGAAAGATTTGAAATTAGGTATCAACTTGAAACAATTTTACTCGTATTTCAACCACTAAATATTTAGGGGTAGGTGGCTAAGTAGTATCGAGTCGGCCTGTGGATCTTGAGAACATTGGTTCGATCTCCACAGCCGACAAACAATTTTCACCAATTTAAATCTAGCCCTGTGGCTTCCCCTCCACTGACATGTTTCGGGACCGTGATTTGACGGCTGGTAACGCAAAGAAATGTATCACTTACCGAGATCCAGTAATGGCTAAAAGGCGTGATGATATATTTATTTATTTAATATATTCTCCGTGCGTTGCCATTGGAAACGCGCGCAATTAACATCTTTTTCGCGTGACAAAATTATTTTCCAATTGTTCCACATAAAACGTCAACTTTACGTTGACAAATAAGAGCGTAATTGTCAACTTTTCGTGGCAATCGTACAAAAATACAATTTTCGTAAGACATTCACAAGAAACACGTTCTTCTTTAATAATTTTAGAGAGAGAAACACTGCTTTTCATTTTCAAACATAATATTTCTCTCCCTAGGTAGCATGTTTCTCTCCCTAGAGAGATGTTTCTCTCCCTAGAGACTACGATTATTAGCTGTTTGCGGCGTTTCCTAGGTAACTAGTTACGCAACCCATATTTGACATTTCTCCCGATAAGACAGTAATTTTTGTGCACTTGTTACGAAAAGTATAATATGCTTCACGGGAGGACGCGATTATCCCTTGTTTCCCTCCTTTGATGCATAACATACTATTTTCTTACTTCCTTGTAAAAACTGATTTAATTTTTTAAGTTTTTTTAATCAATTTAATATTATGCTCGATTTTGGTTAAATCTTAACCAATTTTTTATATCCTTGTCTTAAACCTGCATAATATAAGAATTCTCGACCTGCCCACTGACATTAGGATTATCTAGCCCGACCAAATAAATAATGAAACATTTGTTTGTTGCAGACTCTCATCAACATAGCTTACTGCTGGCTGATCCTGATGGGGCGAGCCGTCCAGAGGCTGGTGTTCGGCGAGCTAAGGGTGTCCGAGCAGCAGCACATCAAGGATAAGTTCTGGAACTTTGTCTTCTACAAGTTTATCTTCGTATTTGGAGTGATCAATGTGCAGTACATGGATGAGGTTATTCTATGGTGTTCCTGGTTCTCTATGTTAGGATTTTTGCATCTGTTGGCACAGTTGTGCAAGGATCGCTTTGAATATGTAAGTAAGAACTAGTATAGATTTATTTATTTATTTTTTTTAATTTATATACCGGACCAGGTCATATGCCGATATGTCCTTTGTATGGCCGCCACGGGCGGGAGCCGAACCTGAGACCTTATGGTCGTCAGTCAGGCTCTCAACCTGCGCGGCCATCACTCGGGACAATAGATTTATTAAATATATATTTATTGCAAAAAAAGTATAGAAAAAAAATATGGAAAAATTATGAAAGTATGTGGTCCATAAGCGTCGACAGGATATTGCAAGATCTTTGAAATATTATCGTATATTCGTTGATTACAACAAAATATTATTTTCTCAAATTTCTTTTTGTGAAAATAGTGAGGAAAAACTGTTTTCCCTTTCAGAAAGGAACATTTTTTTTTAGTAATGGATGTACTTTTACGAAAAACAAAATAAAATTTACAAAAAGTCATTATTTTATTTTAAAAATTCTATTCAATAGTAATTTACTTTAATTAAAATAAATAAAACATCTTTATTGCACCTACTAGATTTTTTCTTCAGTGTATTGAAAGTTCGAATAAAACTTTTTTGAAGAATGTCGTGAAAATTCTTTTGTGTGACGAAAGAAAAACGCTTATTTCATTCTACTCTCGTGAGGCAAACTTCAAACTCGAGTAGGAAAAATATTGTTTTCCGCTCTAGTTTCACAAATAACTATATTATAATAATTTGTATTGATTAAATTCAGTACAACTTAAATCTATTGTTTTTTTACTTTTTTATTATCCTATAGTCTTTTGCATTTCCGAGAAACTTAAAACCTCTAAAATCAGTTAATTATAAATATAATTATAACAAAATAATATATCGGTTTAATTTTGTCTAAATAAGTTCTTGTTTTAATTTGAGTACAGGTGAATCATACGCAAAATTGGATTTGAAATTGGTACTAGGTCGCCTTAAAGAAATATAATTGTCTACAGACTGTTCAATTTAAATGTGTCACCATTACCATAAATATCAAGATATATAACATTTTAATTCTATGACATATTGATTGATACCATAAGTTCTGTTTTCGCCTGTTTTAAGAGCAGTGTATTTAGATGTTTTAGCTATCTCTAACATGTTAGAACACCCAAAAACAAAGCTTGTGCTACCATCTATTATGATTTGTTCATATCTTCTTTTCATAGCACTCGATTTGAATTAAATTAATATCAATTTCAGACAAATTTTTTCAAGAGAAACTGTTAGCAGCTTCATGTGATGTATCACTTCTGGTTAGTCCATTTTAACCAAAACCTATTATGTTATTTCCATTGATTATATACCAAATTTGAAAAGTTCTGGATATTTTAATATAGTTTTTCATTAAAATCTATTATAGGCTTCAAGTAAAGTACCACTTCCAGAAGTTATATAATGACCAAAATTGAGATGCACAACTAGATGTTATAACCAGTCATAAATACAAAATTTCAACTTTCTACGGCTTACCATTTTTGAGTTATGCGAGATACATACGTACGTACAGACGTCACGACGAAATTAGTCAAAATGGATTCAGGGATGGTCAAAATGGATATTTCCGCTGAAATCTCAAAACCGAAAATTTTCGCGATTACAATACTTACTTTACTTCTTACAAGGAAATAAAAAGAAATGATTCTGTTGGTTCTCTTTTACATATTTGATTACAACTACACATGTTATTTCATGGATAACATATCATTAAAGTTAAATAGTTATATGAACACGAGGATTACACAAATATAATAAAACTTATAACATTAATAATTAAATATTCAATGTGCATGTTTTGTATCAGTAATGCGCTGTAATTTTTCTTAAATTACATTTAAAAATTAAAATGGTTGCTTGTACCAGCCAGCTTGGAATTGGTTAACCTGACTAAAATCTTTAAATATCTATAGTGTGTTCAGATTTAGAGGTTTACTATTGGGACCTCAAAAACTACAAAAGCTACGATTTCGGTTTAATTAGGCCACATAAGTAAGCCAATTTATTGATGTTTTTAATTTTAATTTAATTCTTGTACTACATTTAAAACTGTGGTAATGTTTTTTTGTAATGTTCCTTTTAATGTGTTTTATAGTTAATTGTTAAGAGTTGTTGTAATTTTTAAACATTTTTGACTATTTATTCTTTTAATTTGTAACTAATTGTGTTAAGTTTTTTGTTAAACAATTTGTTTATGTCAATTATTAGACGTTACATATCCCTGATGGTTATCGCCGAATCGTCGGAATTGTAACATTTTAAAAATAAATTAGACTGATATTCCAATTATCTAAGTTTCTTCATTATTTAAACACTCGATCATCGTATTTACTCTATTGATGTTTTTGTTTTTCAAAAAAAATCACTAGATATGGCGAAAAACTGATTGCGGTCGATTTTTTCGTTTTCAAATAATTTTTATATTATCGAATATGAAAAAAAATCAAATAATAAATATTTATATGTATTTATACTATCCAACCATTGACGTATAATTTTTTTAAAGCTTAGTTTAAATATATTACAAATTAATATATTTTTAAAATGAAACATATTAATTAATATTAGCGAAACTATAAATTTTATATGGTGTAGGTGGCTCAGTGGTGTCGAGTCGGCCGATAAATCGATAAACTATTGAACAAACCACGGATGTTATGAGCCATAACAGGCCTTAGATGTCTTAAAACCTTCGCTCTATGAACTCGGATTTAAAACTAACATCTGCGGCTGTAGTGATACTCATAACATTCCTAATTATGTTAATAGCTATTATTTTACACGTTTTATAACCGAAATGAATCATATTTAAAATTGCTTTTTTACAGTGACAGCCGTGGAATTTAAATAAAATAACAATGTATGACTTGTAACCGTCAGGAAAGTTTAGTTTCAAACTTTTCTTCATGTGAACAGTTAATCATTTTCAATAATAATATGACGAGAATAACTTTTATTGTCACTTAAATAAATCACAAATTCATTCGAAACTAAACTTTCCTGACAGTTAAAACATACATTTGGTTTGTTATTTTGTTTTAATTTCATGGATATCATTATAAAGCAGCAACTTTATATACAATTGTTCCGGTTACGAAACGTGCAAAATTAAATGTGACTAATGATTTCAATGCAGAATTTGAAGCATTTTTATCACTTTTGTGCAAATAATAATAGATTTCTCATGTAAAACACCTATTGCCAAATTTTCCATGTTACACTCGATATGTTGATTAAATTTACAATACGTAATAAAAAGTGACGAAGGAATGTTAACCCCACTCGAGATTAAAGCAACGACATGCAGTTGTAATTATATTTATTAAATTAAATTATTATATATAAAATAAAATAATAATAATGGCTGGTAGCACAAGTTCTGTTTTTGGGTGTTCTAAGAGCACGGTTTTAACATGTTTGAATTAGCTAAAACACTCAAATGCACTGCTCTTAAAACATGCAAAAACAGAGCTTGTGCTACCAGCCAATGATTATATTTATTATATTAAATTATAATTGTTTTTTCATAACCTAAGCTGTAAAATTGCACTTTATAACCTAGGCTATAGTAGCACTTTACAGCCCGTCAATTGTCAACAAATATCCACTTTTAATATCAATAGGTAAATAATATTTGCAGACAAAAAATTATTTATTAAATTTATTTTCTTTTTCATATACAAGGTATTATGAAAAATCAGCTTGTACCTAATAATTGTCTTCCATTTAATTACTGAAAATAGCTATTTTGGCAGTTTTTAATTCAGTAATTGACAATAATCTTCCAAATAAATTTAAAATATTTATTATATCATTTTATTCTCTACATCTTTTGTTTTTATTATTATTATATATCGGACCAACTACTACGGTTATACGCTATATGTCGTTTGTAAATAACCGCCACAGGCGGGACCCAAACTTACAACCTTATGGTCGTGAGTCAGGCCCTCAACCCGCGCCGCCATCATGAGGGACATCTACATCTTTTATTTTTCACTTAAATGAGTTCAACGAATTTGGACCGATTTTGCTGTGAAACTGCTATATTTTCTTTATATTTATATTACAGCATCTATGCCCAGTTTTATAAAAGACAAAATAAATTTACTTCTGTAGTTAAGAGGCTGCAGCCACAATCGCGGGAAAAAATTTTGGCCGGGACGTGCGGTGGCAGGTAGCAAGTAGGCTGGCCCAGGCACGTTCCCCTTCCACTATCTGATGAAACGAAATGGGTTGTTCGTACAAAATGCACTGACACTGACACACTCACGTTTAATTATGCAAGCAGTTTATTACTCGGTCATTGTAGATTGAGTTATGAGCAAATTCGTTTCAAAAAATGTTTAACGTTCGGAAATTTAGGTAGGTATATGGCTAGAAAATATCATAATCGACGTAAACTTTCAAAGTTTTTAGAAAATACACAAATTTTTCCTCGTCTTAAAACTTTTTTTCGTGTTTATAGTAAACTAAAAAGCATACATAGTTTATATTTTGTAATAGAATTTCTGCAACTATCCAACATGCAAATATGTTGAACAAGATATTATATTGTTAATAATTAATTATTTATATATTTATTTATGTTGTGCGGCGCATTTGGTTATTTTGTATAACAAAAGCAGCATGCTACAAAATCACGTACCGTTTAGAATTGTAATTTACAGCGAGTAAAACATGAAGGAAAATTCAAACTTATTTTTAGTGAAGAAATATTGTCTCCAACTTGTATAGATTAGGAGTATTCATGGTTATTTTTACAAATATGCATTTATTATGTTATAATAGGTACACAATACACATTAATGCATATTAAAAAATAAATTATATTATAACATTATTAAAATAAAATATTATATTTGACAAATAATATAAATAATAAAATAGGTAAACATCTGACAATGCTAAAATCTCAGTAAATAATAACAATAATAGTTAGGTATTCATGCAAATAAATATTTTATTGTAAATAGGTACTCATATAATTGGACTATTATTACGCTGTGTATGTCTTATTTGTCATACAAGGGATATTACAAATGGAAGTTAATTCCTCAAGTTGTGAAAATCCGCAACCTACTGATGTTATACCAAGAACAGCAGCTCTATTTATATCCATATCTGTAACACCTTCAGATCTTACTTGCTTATTTTTTTGACACATTTCGCATTTTATTGTAAATGTACTAAAAAATCCGTCACGCTTTTCTGTACTAATATTTAAATTCTTCATGGAACAAGAAAATAAAGAATTATGGTCAAACGTTTTTAATTCATTAAAAAAATAAAATATGTCTACAAATCTCCTTTCGCATGCATTTTGTTTTGCGGCGCTCTCCTGTATTACATTCTGAAAATATTTTCATTGTTAGGTATTTAAATAATAATTACATTAACTATTGCTTTACAAACTTTTCAATAAATTTGTTACAATGAAATATATTTCAAGAAATACTTTTTCTTGTTATAACTAATAAATGATAACTAAAAATGTACATAAATAATTACAACCAAATAAAATTGGCAGAAGATTGTTACGTTTTTGACACGTTTGCAGAAGAATTATGAATCCCGATAAGAATGCGTCTATTTTTATTTTGTCTATATGTATTATTGTTTTTCGCTCAGCAGAAACATTTGTGCACAATGTAGCATTGTGTCTGCCTACATCGGCTTGTATCGTGATTCATTTTAGTTTATTTATCTAATTTTATATTCTTTGATTTCTTTTGTATTTAGATTAGAAGCGATTTTAGAGAGTAACATGGCTGAATTTATTCATATGGGTGCATATTTGTAAATTATCGATAGGCATCAGAAATCCTAGTACCAGCCCTACCTGCCTGTTTATACATACCTACTTTGAAATAGAAACTTTAAAAAAATATACATACGGATAATTCATCGTTGTCAACGTCAACTTCATGCGATGAAATAATTTTTTCCTACAAACTGCCACAGTAACCTGCTCTGTAGAATTTTCTGGTTCCTACATAATTATAAATTTTTAAGGGTATAAGTAGTACATACAATGAATAAGAGATAAAACCTACCAAATCAGGATTATCCTCAGATAACTTTAATTTAACTGCGCGCACTTTTTTTAATTTATTTTTTATACTTCTCACTTTTGTAAGTTTTAAATTTTTCGTATTTTTTCTGCCCATGATAAAAAATAAACAATAAGCGAGAAATCAAGATAATATGTAATAATATCCTACGATTATAATTGTCACTACACAGTCCACAAATAATAAAAATGATAGAAGTTTTAAATTTGTTGGCGAATGCATTATTCTTTCAACGCTCTCTTGAACATATGAAGCTCCACCCCCTACAGTGTTAGTGATCCAATCAAAATATAAGCCATTAATTGCTGGAATAGTGATCTACGCGCTCTATCTAGCGAGAGTGATATGAACTAAATTGCACGATATCGGCATGTTTCAGATGCAAAATATTGTTGTTATTAACGCAAAAATTGAAAATGTACAATATAAACTGTATTCAGAAATGTATAAACTTACGAATTGTATAAATAGATATGAATTTTTTATGATTGTAAGTGTTAAAAACGTTGTCCGAAAATGGTCAACTTGAGATTTAATTTATTTAATTATAGCAATCAATATGCCAAATTCTATCCTATAGCGTACTTTATATATAGTTTCTTATATAGTATATAAAATTTGAACAGTTTATTTGTTAATTTACAGGCTCAGGATTAGCCGAAAATTTGCCTGTTTCAAGATATATACATATTTGAATTGCATATTAACTCAATATTAAGTAAAAAAATTAAAAAAATGTTCTATAGCGCACTAAATCTATCCTTTAATATTCATTATACAAAATTTCAATAACCTAGGTTGTATAATACAGCTTCATGACTAGCCAGAAAATATGGCTTTTCGAGCTGCAGCCTCTTAACAAGTTAGGATCAATTTTATTTGTTTTGTGGCATACTCGTATCATTGTAAAAATTTTATTTACTTCGTAACCGACCACTTTAGTAAATAATGGCATATTTATAATAACTCTTCCTGTTTCTTAGTAATTAAAATTTCCAACGAGATATAATGGTTTTTACTTCCTTGTACGAAGTAAAGGAAGTATTGTAATCGCGAAAATTTTCGGTTCTCAGATTTCAACGGAAATAGGTATTTTGGCCCTCCCTGAATCCATTTTGACTAATTTCGTCGTGCCGTCTGTAAGTACGTATCTCGCATAACTCAAAAACGGTAAGCCGTAGAAAATTGAAACTTTATATTTAGGACTGTTATAAGATCTAGTTGTGCACCTCCCTTTTTGGTCATTATACAACTACCGGAAGTGGTACTTTACTTGAAGCCTATAATAGATTTTCATGAAAAACTATATTCAAATATAATTTTAAACTGTCCAAATTTGGTATATAAGACTACTATATCAATGGAAATAACTAATAGATTTTGGTTAAAATAGACTAACCGGAAGTGACACATTACATGAAGCTGCTAACAGTTTTCCTTGAAAAAAATTGTATTATTTTAATTTTAGAAATAAATGCTGCAAATAAAAGTTTTAGAGAATTAAATTCTGCGTCTAGCACATTAAGAATTTTTAAATTAGCTTTTTGCATAAACGAGATATCTAAATTTAAATATTATATATTTTTTGATTTAAAAAAAAATTAAGTTTGCTATGGATTAGAACAAAAAATAAAAGATTTAATGTCAAATATGTGCAATTAAAAAAATATCTATAGTTTAATACGCGTACAAGAAAGTCATGTGGTGTCCACGTCAGATTTTTTTTCTACGATTGCTATGAAAAGTTGACAATTACGTTCTCATTTATCATCGTAAAGTTGACGTTTTCTGTAGAACAATTGAAAAATATCTTTTTTGCGCGTCTCCAATGGCAACGCGCGAAAAAGATGTTAAATGCGCACGTTTCAATAGTTACAAGGGATACAAACAAAACAGAATCTTGTCATAGTGACAGTTGAATTTATTTTTATGTAGTTGATTTATAATCTACCAAAAACAACATTTAAATAGTAGACTATAATAGTTATTTGTGTATTAAGAGCGTAAAGTTATTCTTTGTTACTCGAACACGGTAATTGCAGCGCGAGCCGAAGGCGAGAGCTGCAATTGTGTAAGAGGAACAAAGACACTTTATGCTCGTGATACACACATAATTTTTTCTACGATTGCATCTTAAAATTATTAAAAAACGTATACGTACTGAAAATAAATTCGTTCTGTCAACTGTCAAAATGACAAGTTTCTGTTTTGTTTGTGTCCCTGGTTACGCGCATTTATAATCTTTTTCGCGCGTTGCCATTGGAAACGCGCGTATTTAACGTCTTTTTCGCGCGTTGCCATTGGAGACGCGCAAAAAAGATATTTTTCGATTGTTCCACAGAAAACGTCAACTTTACGATGACAAATGAGAGCGTAATTGTCAACTTTTCATAGCAATCGTAGAAAAAAGAAATGTTCAAACCAGTAAAGAAATAGTAAACAAAATGTTACTGTTTTGTTAATCTTAAACAAAACCTTTTCTGAATTTGTAATGAATGTTCAATTAATGCCTATTTTTTTTTAGCATTTTTATTACATATTTCAAATGCGCTTAAATTGAATTTTTAATAATGTAACAAAACAATAGTTATTTGTTTAATTACACAAAAAGTAGCAAAGTTATTACCTCGAATAAATCTAGTCTAGGCAATAAATCTGCATTTTTGTTGTGTTGAACACATAATTTTTTGTCGGTTATTAATATGAATTTTATAGTTATTTGTGTATTAAGAGCCTTCGGTTCGCGCTGCAATACACACATAATTTTTTTTTACGATTGCATCTTAAATGATTAAAAAACATATATGTACTGAAAATAAATTCGTTCTGTCAACTGTCAATATCACAAGTTTTTGTTTTGTTTGTATTCCTGGTAACTATTGAAATAAGCGCGCATTTAATATCTTTGTCGTCCGTCTTCAGTGGCAACGCGCGACAAAGATATTTTTCGATTGTTCCACAGAAAACGTCAACTTGACGATGGCAAATGAGAACGTAATTGTCAACTTTTCATAGCAATCGTAGAAAAATTATTTTTAATTTATCGACATCATCGAAGGTATTATGTTGCTATGCATTTGTTTAAATTATGGCTTTGAAAAACAAATTTGACGCGTGTCATTTCATAAATATAATTCTACTTTTTATAAATGTTATCAATCATTATATATTAATAAAACTTACAATATGTAATGGAAAGTAACGAAGGAATGTCCTCATTACCTGAGATTAAAAAAAATGTATGTGTATGTAATTATATTTATTAAATGATATTATAAATATCATATTTGTTGTTTTTCCATAGCAACACTTTTACAGCGCAGGCTGTAAAAGTATTACTTCACAGCCTGGAAATTGTCAAAAACTAAGAAACAAATTATAAAATAAATAAATTATACATTGCTTTGCCTCACAATAATTATAAACACTACAAATAATTTTATAGTTTTATTGTTGTTTTTAATTTGAAATTTGAATTGCATTTCACGTGATGTAAGTATGAGTCAGGTCACAGTATATTTATTGTCTATGCTTCTCTCACAATATTGAAATTTTTAATAATTTTTTTGACGTAAATTATAAATAATTAATCGATTTTATAAAATATGTATATCTACATCAGAGAACCGAAAAATTTTAGGGTTTGGTTAAAGTTTATGGTTTCTACATGAATAAAATTTCATATAGGTTACGGTTTTAGGTCCGGATATTTAAAATTATATATTTCGGTTTCGTTTCGGTATTTTACAGTTATGGTTTTTGATGTTTTTGCATAAACATAATATATTTACACGCACTATACAATTACAGTATATTTTTAAGTAACTAATTCGCAAATTTTCTATAATTATTTATATTTCTGTTTCCTACAATCTTCAAAGTAATTTCTACGTACGCCATAGTATTACGACTGTAAAGACTGCAATAATATTAAAATATAAAAACTAATAACTTATATTGTTCTTCTTATTCTTAATATTTTTAGTTCGATACGCTATTTATACCGGTTTAAATTTACGGTTTTTGAACCGAAATAATATCGATCGGTTACGTTTCTGTTAAAGAATCATTAATTTTTCGTTTCGGTTTTCATATTTCAAAACAAAAAATATCGGTTTTGGTCTTCGGTTACTGTTAATAGAAAGTTGTATATCGGTGCGGTTTTCGGTTACGGTTCCGTTACCTTTCGGGCCCCTAAATTAATTGTATTTTCTTGAATGAATAATTTTATAAATCTAAATTCCATTGCTGTTTATTTTTATGGTATATTAATTATATTATAATATTAAAGTGTAATAGTCTTTATAAAATGTATTTAAAAATTAAAAAAGAATGTCAGAAGTGGGATTCGAACCCACGCCCTCAGAGAGGACCAGAACGCTCGGCCTGGGAATCCAGGCAAGGAAACCTTGAGTCTGGCGCCTTAGACCGCTCGGCCATCCTGACATATTATACCTTCTTTTGCCTGGTTATTTGATTTTTTTATATTCTCTCCTTTTTACTTCCTTGTACGAAGTAAAGGAAGTATTGTAATCGCGAAAATTTTCAGTTCTCAGATTTCAGTGGAAATACGCATTATGGCCTTCCCTAAATCCATTTTGACTAATTTCGTCGTGACGTCTGTACGTAGGCATATACGTACGTATGTATCTCGCATAACTCAAAAACGGTAAACCGTAGAAATTTTGTATTTAGGACTGTTATAACATCTAGTTGTGCACCTCCCTAACTATATCAAAATATAATCCAATTCTTTTCAAATTTGGTATATAAGACTACTATATCAATTGAAATAACATAATAGATTTTGGTTCAAATGGACTTACCGGAAGTGATACATTACATGAAGCTGCTAACAGTTTTTCTTGAAAAAATGGAATTATTCTGATTTTAGAAATAAATGCTGCATATAAAAGTTTTAGAGAATTAAATTCTGCGTTTAGCACATTGAGAATTATTTAATTAGCTTTTTTATAAGCGAGATATGTAAATTTAAAAATTATATTTTTTTTGTTTTATTTTTAATTAAGTTTGCTATGGATTAGAACAAAAAATAAGAAAAAAATTAAAAATTTAATGTCAGATATGTGCAATTAAAATAATATCTACAGTTTAATACGCGTACAAGGAAGTCATGTGGTGTCCACATCAGATTTTTTAGTTCTGTTATTAAATTGAATTCATGTTACGCAACTAACCAAATAAATAAATAAATAATAATAAATGAGATGAGTAATGACAAAAGTTAAATGTGTATAAATTATTTTCAGCTGTCGTTCTCGCCTACGACGCCAGGGTGGAGCCACATGCGACTGATTGCTCTTCTGACTTCAATTTTGATGTTATCGGGATTCATGTTCCTCATCTGTGTTGCTGTTGGATTCTTTGGAGGGTTAAATACCTTCGCTTTTATGGCTGCCGAGGTAGGTATTACATACTAACATATATTTATGCTGGAACTAGAAACTACAATTGAATTACGTGTGTATTTAATAAGATTTTTTATTAATAGTTATAAAAGGGCGACTCTGCGAATCGGTAGTTACACGAAGATTATTATGAATAAATTATAATTAAATTTATATGTATACTATATTCATTTTAAACTGGAGGGATCGGCATAAAACGATTAAATAATGCTCCGCAATTACGTTTACAAAGGAACTTAAAATATGACCCGTTATAAATAGTTTCACAAGGTTCGCACAGGGTTGAACAGCCCCATTCGCCGGTACGTGTATAATAAAAACAAAAAAATTACAATCTTTAAATTAGTATATTTCCTTATTCATATGATACAAGTATAATATATTATAAATATTATATACAAACATAAATAAATAAATATAAATATATCATCACGCCTTTTTACCCATTACTGGGTGTGGCACTCTGCCTAAGCAGATCTCGGTAAGTGATATATTTTTTCGCGTCAAGTGCGGTTACCAGCCGTCAAATCACGGCCCCCAAATATATTAGTGGAAGGGGAGCCACAGGGGTAGATTTAAATTGGTGAAAATTGTTTGTCTGCTATGGGGATCGAACCAAGGTATTTAAGATCCACAGGCCGACTCGATACCACTGAGATATATACAAACATGATCTAAACATTTACCTACATTACTCAGTCTGATTCAGTACAGGATATTTAATCTTCTTATTGAGTAACATAACTGCTAATGGGATAATTTATTCCGAATTAGTAATTTTTAAATGGTCAATCATAGGAAAAAAATAAGAATAATTTTAGTCTGAACACGACCCTTAAAAATTGACCTGTTGTGACCATCGTTAAGCGATTTGGGGTAGTCGCACTAATGTATTTCATTGTAGTTATATGGGACAGGGACATTTAATCGTTTTATGCCGATCCCTTCAGTATAAAATGAAAATAGTATACTAAAGTTTTCTTGAAAATGTAACTATACAGGCTATTTTCTGTATGAGCGTCACCATTATAATCTCGAGAACTGTAAAATCTGCAACTTTGGTTAAATTAGATCAAAGATGTCACATTCGTAGGCTAATTTAACGATGTTTTTGTTTCCCCCTAAGTCATTAGATATCAATAAAAAATAGCGATATTTTTCAAATAATTTTAATTCTTAAATAATAATAAATTAAAAATATTCAGAGATTTCCAAAATGATTTCAGTAAAGAACAGCAATGTTTGATGTCTTCATGAAGTCAGATATCAGAAATGAGATTCAATCTAATGTTATATTGGAGCCACCCTGCCTGTAATCGTAGCGAGTGTGGAACGTAGTTTTTCATCTTTGAAATGTATTAAGCAATACTTGCGTAACTCAATGGACGGACTTGTGCTATTGAGTATTTATAGACATATAGTGGTGAATACTGAACAAGTCTTACATGTTTTTACGCAGAAGAAAAGAAAAATCTTATTATAATTGTTCCTTCTACGTATTTATGTTATGTGTCGTTGCGAATCTAGTCGATGTTATTGTATTCATTGGAAATAATTACTCGAAATTCGTTTTTATAACATTGAAATTAAAAGTTATTTATTTTTAGCAAATTAGATTGTCACTTTCGTTTTCAAAGAAATAAAGAAACGTTAATTCAACATTAACCGATTATTTTTCAACCCTCTAAAAAAAATTTAGGCAACTTTTTCTGAGACTAGAACCCCCTCCCGAAAGTAAGGTCCAGCTACGCCACTGGATAAAGCCTTCTTTACACAATAGCATTAAAGTAATTTTTTAATCTGCATATTTTGGAGTGTAACAAAGTTTTTCAAATTGAACGAATAGTTGAAAATTACATATTTAAGCTGTATATTTTTTTCTTCTTTTCAATGATGATAAGCTTGCTTTTTTAAATATAAATTGAAATATCATCACGCCTTTTACCCATTACTGGGTGCGGCACTCTGCCTAAACAGATCTCGGTAAGTGATATATTTCTTCGCGTAAAGTGCGGTTACCAGCCATCAAATCACGGCCCCCAAAGATATTAGTGGAGGGGAAAATAATAAATGTAAATTTATTAGTTAATATATTGAATAGTAGTTCAAAACATTATGCCTATGGCACAGTGATCAAAGAGCATCGATGAGCTCTTCGATGAAACAACAGAACGCACCCGTCATTGACAAACAATAAAAGCTTCTCAATTTGATACAGAAAAACTAAAATGCAAAAATACACTAACGTGTAATGAGACACAAAAAGATACGAGTGAAATGAGATACGTTCGTTTCATCGATGATGTCCTTGATGGAAATAGAGGAGCCCCTATTTGTCCTCGATGATGGGTGCGTTCGGTTGTTTCATTGAAGAGCTCATCGATGCTTTTCGACCTGTGTGCCATAGGCATTAGTGAAATAAGTAAGTTAGGGCCTTGTTGTTTCTATTATATACGAATTCAACCTGAGCGAGCAAAAAAAATAAATAATCATTTATTGATCATGGGGTAGGTGGCTTAGTGATACAGATTCGGACTAGCATCCAGGTTCGATTCCCACTGGCGAAAAATAATTTTTACCACATTAAAATTGTTCCTGTGGCTCCCATTCCACTAACATCGCTGGGGTAGGCTTGATATGACGTCCTTTTTCCTGCGAGATTAGTATCTCACTCTAATTATTGTATCTCTCTTTTTATGTCAGTTTGACAGGAAAATAATAAATTTTTAAATGATGTGCTTCTTTAATCACTTCCATACGATAAATTTGCATGTTTAGATTTATTTCATTATAGCTAAAATAAGGGCGCCATGGACGTATATCAACTTTTTCATTATGAATAAAATTATGCATTTTTCTATTTTATTGAGCTTATTTAGTAGTCACACAACAATAATAATTCATTAATAGCAATTGATTTTTTTTTCTTCATTTTCATTTTTTAGTATACAGTGTGTAACTGCAATTGTGTTAAATGTATTTTTAAACAAGCGCAGGAGATGCTGCCTTCATTTCTTATAGATTCGTTGTTAGAGAAGTGGGCGTAAGTGAATATTTATGAAACAAGTATACAGGAGCGAATGGATGGATGTTTGTTGCGTGATGATGGATTTTGGTTGTGAGGAAAGAAAGAGTTCGTATGGAGGAAGTGTTAATGTGGTCGAAACGAGTATCGTGTGTCAGGATGAGAATGTTGATGTGCACTGATACTCTATGAATGTTTCAGGGGTTCGTGCTGCCCCATTTAATGGGATATAGCATGATGTTATGTATGTATGTATGTAATTAATAGTGCTATTGTTTAGGTCACAGCACTCTAAAATGTGAATCAATATTTCGTCCATGGCGCCCTTATTTTAGCTATAATGAAATCAATCTAAACATCTATTTTTTAAGGGTATACAAATATTATATCACTGAATTCAGAATAAAATTCTCTATCGAACAAGCAAATAAACAAATATAGTTCCATTTAAAATAACAAAATTGGTATCCACAGTTTGTGAACCACTGATTGTAAAAAACAATTTATGCTCATTAAAGTAGTCTTGTAAAATGGATATTGTTCGCTAATTTAACCGACCTCGTAGGTCTTATAGTTCTCGAGATAGCAATAGTGGACAAAATAAAATGAAAATCCTATATTTACAAATTAATGATTTTTTAATGAAACAATGATTTTGTAAAACTTGAACGACAGTTTTTCTCAAACAAAATCCATAAATATTGTTACTATGTTGACTAGGGTTATTTTCTTACTTGTTGTTGGTCAATTTCCCATTGTTCTTGCATTTGTTTAATTATAAAAATTAAATTAAACAATTTTCACCAAATTAAAACTACCCCTGTGACTCCCTCTCCACTAACATTTTTGGGGGCCGTGATTTGACGGCTGGTAGCCGCACTTCTCGCGAAGAAATATATCACTTACCGAGATCTGCTACGGTAGAGTGCCACACCCAGTTATGGACAAAAGGCGTGATGATATATTTATTTATGTGTTATAAACGTAACAATTAAGCTATCTGATTAGTCTATTTTCTTCTGAATTGTATAATGTTAGAAATAAGATAACAAGAATCAAATCGTAAAACTATTAGGATTTGAGAAACTACCTACGAGTAGGTACCTATTATTATTTTTATTTTGCGTATTTGTAAGTGATTATTCAACCGTAAATTCATAATACAATTCTAAGCTAGAAATGTATTTTAAACGAGTTTGAAGTAAACTTCTGATTTCTGCCCGAAAAATCATTACATTTCGTGTTCTATTAAGAGTAAGTACATGATTATTTCATATCCGTTGGTTCGTCGGACTGTATGTCTGTTAAAATTTCTTGACCTCACTCTATCGCCTAGATTATTTACCCGATTCAGAAGAAAAATAATAGAAAATCAGACACGCAATATAAAAATAGAAATAGTACAGAAAGTTTGTGTACATAAAGTTAAATCGACACGAAATGATCGTTTGGCCGCATTGATCAAATGTAAATTTCTTTTGTTCGCACATAATGTAAAAAACCTCTAAATTATATCTATTATTAAAAAAAAAACACTGTAACATATAATTATTATTCGGTATATTTTATGTATATTGTGGAGATTGGGTTCATTTTTGTTTTATTTGATTTTATTGTAAACACAGCGGTATGTCTCCCGAATGTTGCTGCCAGATTTTTATTATATTTTTATTAGACCTCCAATAAGTTTCAAAAACTAAATAATGCATAG
Source organism: Pterostichus niger (assembly GCA_947425015.1). Taxonomy (NCBI): domain Eukaryota; kingdom Metazoa; phylum Arthropoda; class Insecta; order Coleoptera; family Carabidae; genus Pterostichus; species Pterostichus niger. The sequence goes on along the minus strand of OX380337.1, from coordinate 12,002,569 downwards.
ATATAAATAAATATATCATCATGCCTTCTAACTATTACTGGGTGGGGCACTCTGCCGTAGCAAATCTCGATAATTGATATATTTCTTCGTGTGAAGTGTGGTTAACAGCCGTCAAATCACGGCTCCCAAAGATGTTAGTGTATTTAAGTGTTTTAGCTATCTATTACATGTTAAAACCGTATTCTTAAAACACCCAAAAAAAAATCTTATAATATCAGCCAATGAGCCGAATTCAGCTAATGAAACTCCTATAAAAATAACAATATAAATAAAGATGAAAATTGTTTGTATGCTGTGGGAATCAAACCCAGGGGCGGATCCAGGGGAGGGGTCATGGGGGTCATGATCTCCCCCCCCCAAGTATGGACCTTTTTTTAATGTTGGCCCTAATACATAATAATGATGTCATTATTTACGATTGTTAAACAAATTAAATAAAAAATATTATCTAAGAAAAAAATTCTAAGAAAATTAAGAACTATTGTTTGATTTATTATTCTAATAAATAGCCAAAAACCAATATTTTGTGGGGATATTATTTCGACTCGCAGATGGGAGAGGTATTCTATTTAAGACCTAGTCAAGTATGTGACTACCGACTTTTGCACTTAGAAAATCAACTTCTAATTGAATAATTTTTGTATTCTATCGAAGAACCGTTTAAGATTTAATGCGATTCCAAAGACGATTTAATGTGATTGAAAGTGATTGTAAAAATTATTTAAAGCAGGAATATAATATGAGCAAATACAAATGTTTTTTATATTTAGAAGGTGGGCAATACCCCCCCACCCCCGAGACAAAATTCACCCCATTACCCTCTCCTAATTCGAAGTCTGGATCCGCCCCTGATCAAACCCGGGTTCTCAAATCACTGAGCCATCTACTGTATATTTAATCAATCCCATACTAACTTACTTATTTTGAAATGAAATAAAAAGTGAATTAAAATTTTACGTGACTTGTAAAGTTACTCTTTTGGCTAGAGGACATTACCCTTGATCGCTGTATATATTATTCAGATTATATTTAATTCGAAGAAATCATACATAAATATTAGACTGATATTAAGAATCATGAAAATTTTGGTCACATGGTATATGTCAACTGCTTTCCTAAGCAAAGAAAAAATGTACTGAGCGCTGAAGTCATTACTCGTCTTTAACTTAGAAATCGTAACCTTGGAAATATCTTGCATCTGTTTTCTTAATAATTCGTTGTATATATCTTTATTTATAAACAAATAAATATATCATCACGCCTATTATCCATTACTGAGTGTGGCACTCTGCCGGAGCAGATCTCGGTATGTGATATACTTCTTCGCGTGAAATACGGTTACCAGCCTTCAAATCACGGCCCCCAAAAATGTTAGTGGAGGGAGAACCACAGAGGTAGATTTAAATTGGGGTAGGTGGCTCAGTAGTAACGAATCGGCCTTTGGATTTGATAACCCGGTTCGATTCCCACAGCAGACAAACAATTTTCATCTTTATTTGTATTGTTATTTTTAAAGGAGTTTCCTTAGCTGAATTCGGCTCATTGGCTGGTACTATAAGCTTTGTTTTTGGGTGTTTTAAGAGTACGGCTTTAACATGTGATAAATAGGTAAAACACCAAAATACCTTGTTTTTAAAACATGCAAAAATAGAGCTTGTGCTACCAGCCATTATTTTTAAAAAATTCAAATTTGTAATAGCTATTGTATATCTACTAAGGATTGAAAGTAGCTGTTTACGGACTGAGGTTAGAGATGAGATAGTATAAGTGCTGAAATTAGTCATGATCTGCAAAGATACTTTCAAAATATAATAAAAATTGTAATGTAGGTAACTAGAAAAACTATACAACGATGTAATGATATATTTATTGTGCTTGTGGTAGAAAAATATTCTGCAGACCTCTGTTAATAGTAACGGTCAGAAAAGAGTCCTGATCTGCAATAGTGGTTTCCAAGTCTAGAACTATGAGTATTAGCGTACTCACAGGGGAGATTAGCGAGTGGGCCATGGCCCCCAGAATTTTTGAAGAATCCCCCAAAACGCTTTTAATGACAAGATTTTTTTTTGAAAATGAATAACAGCTGACGAAGGCATCGATGAATTCAAAATTCTTGTCACATCCGAACGGCGAATAAAATAGCATATATAACTCTCCTAAAATAGTTTACCGGTTTCAGGATATTAAACCTATGTTTATATGCAAAAAAGTAGGCTGGTAAAGTATGTTCAAAGATATTCCGTTATGGCTTTAACTTACTAAGCCTGTGTTGAACCGCACACAGTAAGAGATTCTACCTGTTGGCGCTCAGGGTAGGATTGCAAAATATTTAAATTCGGAATTCTCTAATCTCTGTGCGGATTACGTATTTCAGATTTACTTGAAATAATAATTAATTCGCAAAATTAAACCGGTATTATTACATATTAGGGAAAATAAGATAACAAAGGCATACTTACTGAGTAGGTATATAATTACATATGTATAGCAGTGTAATATTTTGTATTTATTGTTATGTATGACACTATTGTTTATTTGCATTATTTAACTAAATTACGAATTGTTATACAATGATACTTTCATGTAACATTTTTTTTTGCTTCATTATCAATAATAATATTTGTATAAAATTCTCTGTTTCATTATTATAATATATATAAAAATTAAATTAAATTGGGAAATACTGAATACATACCTGTCCTTGCACCCCTATAAATCAAGCTTAAATCCCTAACAATAGACCCGCTGAGAGGGCCATAACGGAGTATCTTTGAACATAGTATAATTGTATATATCCCGAGTTTGAATCTCACTCAAGCTAAAAATTATATAAACTACTACACTACGGCTCGGTGAGTGCGCACCCTATATTGTAATTGGGATTAAATTCCTGTTGTACAGCGTAACATAAATAAATAAATATAAATGTATATAAAAAAGTATATACAGGCTGTTAAAAAAGTTCCGGGATGGTGAAATATCTTGAGAAATACACATCGAATCAAGATACAAAAAAACACGTGTTTCATATTTTGCAAAAACCTATCTAAGCACACCAAACACAAACCCCAACCCCCAGGGGGTGGGGCGGGGGCAACTTTGAAATCTTAAATGGAAACCCTCATTTTTTATTGCAGATTCGTATTCTGCGAAAAAATAAGTTAATTTTATCTGAAACTTTTTTCCAATTTGGAATAGATGGCGCTCTAATCGCAAAAATAAGTTTTAACATAATTCTGAAAGAATCACCCCCTGGGGGTGGGAGTTGGGATTTGTGTTTGGTGTGCATAGATAGATTTTTGCAAAATATGAAACACGTGTTTTTTTGTTTCTAGATTCGATGTGTATTTCTCGAGATATTTCACCGTCCCGGAACTTTTTTAACACCCTGTATAATTGTCAAATATGAATGTATAGATGAATATAAGTTATCTTTTCCGGAAATGATATATCAGTTATAACTATAATTTATTTTTGGGGACCCCATTTATATTAGGGGCCCCAGAATATTCCCCTCCCCCCACGTCAGTGGCTATGAGAAAATATACATTACATATTAATAACTATCTTACGTAAGTTGACGAATATATCAACAATTTCTCATTATAACAGTTGAATGCTCATGCTAGCGTTCTTTGCCACTATTACTATCTCACTCCGACAAAAGTTTTCTAATATTCTCTGTCACTGTTATGATCTGTTTCAGTGCGTATTGCTGGCAATCCGTACTCTTCATGTAATCCTTCGCTACGCCCTTCATCTGTACGATATGCGACAAGAGGGTTCAGTGACTGGCGCAGGCTCTGATTCCGGCCGCGTGTGGGAGAAACGAGGCCCAGTAGCCTACTACACCGAGCTGGTGTTCGAACTAGCTGCATTAGTCATTGACTTTGTACATCATCTTCACATGTTGCTCTGGAGTAACATATTCCTCTCGATGGCAAGTCTGGTCATCTGTATGCAACTGAGGTATCTGTTTCACGAGATACAGAGAAGATTTAAGAAGCATCGGAATTATCTGTGGGTGCTCAACCACATGGAACAGAAGTAAGTCACAGAAAAGTTGTTTAGTGAAAGTCTTTTAGACTGATTTTTATTCTCACTATACGTTCTGTTTCTGATCAAAATTTCTTAATATGATTTAAATCATCATTTGCACATTTTCAGCGAATATTACAAACTAATAATTTTTATGGATAACATATTTGACACAAATCAGGTGACGAAAGGCAACCTCGAAAAAATTGACAACAGCTGTTTAGTGTGCAATGTCAAATTTTTATTTTAAGTTTTGTCTTTTTATCTGGTATATTATCCTTTGTATATTTTGCTTGTTTTATTTGTTAGTTCTTTTTGATTATTATAAAAAACAATTGTTGCTAATTAAGTGATTAGTACAAAAATAACATTTTTCTACGATTGCTATGAAAAGTTGACAATTACGCTGTCATTTGTCATCGTAAAGTTAACGTTTTCTGTGGAACAATCGAAAAATATCTTTTTTACGCGTCTCCAATGGCAACGCGCGAAAAAGACGTTAAATACGCGCGTTTCCAGTGGCAACGCGCGAAAAGGATATTAAATGTGCGCTTATTTGAATAGTTACCAGGGATACAAACAAAACAGAAACTTGTTACAGAATGAATTTATTTTCAATACGTATACGTTTTTAAATAATTTTAAGATGTAATCGTAGAAAAAATTATGTGTATATCACGAGCGTGTCTTTGTTCCTCTTGCACTATTGCAGCGCGAGCCGAAGGTTCTTAATACACAAATAACTATAAAATTCATATTAATTTTAAACAACCGACAAAATTACCGTGCTCGAGTAATAAAGAATCACTTTACGCTCTTAATACACAAATAACTATATATTCAACATCTTAGGTGCCCAAGAAAATTTTCATTGGTGATGGCGCTTCTATCTAGCACTAAAAAAGTTAGTTTTTTTTTTATGCTGATCAGAAACAAAAATTGTTCATAATAATTAAGACGTACTAATAAATAAAACATGCACAACTGATAAGACATAATATATCGGAAAAAATAAAATATACAAACCAAAATTTGCCATTATACACTGAATAAGTTGTTCACGCTGCTGTCATTTTTTGTGAAGGTTGGCTTCGTCATTTAACTATCCGCAACCTATAAATGTCTAAAAGTGCGTACATTTGACAGAATACAGGATATACATTAAAATCGTGCCATAGGCGTTTAGCTATGGAATTGAATCAAAATGACAAATAACTGTATGACTTAACTTTTACATAACCATCACGTTATTATTAATATTTTCCATATTCCAAGGCTATCATTACAAATGAGAAATATTTATAAAACTATAATCTCGATTTTACAGGTTACAAAACGTGTAAAATAAAATCTAATTAGTAATTTATATATAGAATTGAATTATCTACAACTTTTATTTAAATTAATTTTGTACAAAATTAATTGGGAACTTTTGCGCAAGATAAAATGTTATCCCATTTTAAATTTCTATGATTCGTATATATATATATATATATATATATATATATATATATATATATATATATATATATATATATATATATATAGGATGATTCTGGGAAGACGAACCCCCCCCCCCCCATAACTTTTTATTATAAAAAATAGAAAAATTTTCTTCATATAGAAGTTTTATTATACTAAATGTACTATTTTATGACACATATAGGAATTTTTTATAAAGTCAGGTTTATTTTGCAAATGGGAACCTAGAATTATTTTATTGAAATAAAAACCGCCATTTTTTCGTTTTTCAACGATAGGTAAAATTAATGACAACAATGCAGATATTTATTTGTTACCTGTTTCACGTGTTTTGTCAATAATTTTACCTTGTTATCTCGAATGTTTTCATATTCATTTATGACAAGTAATACATCGTTGAAAAGAGAAAAAAAATGGCGGTTTTTATTTTAATAAAATAATTCTAGGTTCCCATATGAAAAATAAAAGTTGATAGTCGTATCATGTAAACCTGACTTTATAAAAAATTTCTATATGTGTCATAAAATAGCATATTTAATATAATAAAACTTCTATATGAAAAAAAAATTATATTTCTTATAATAAAAAAGTTAAAGGGGGGTTGGTTTTCCCAAACTCACCCTGTATATATATTCAATTCAGGATCAAAATGAAGTTAGTTAACTCCAAATTTAATGTTTTTTATGAATCTGTCTGTTAGGGTATTTATCAGTTAGAATTTGGGGAAGATATATACGAGCGTGGCTATTATTATTATTATTTTGCTATTATTATTTTTGAATGTTACTTATAAGGTTTAATGAGTTTTTTTTCTTTTATTTATTTAAGTTACCCAATGGCATCGAGAGATGAACTGGCTGAAAATTCCGACAACTGCGCAATTTGTTGGGAAAAAATGGAAACCGCTCGCAAATTACCTTGCACTCATTTATTCCATACGTAAGTATAAAAGTCAAAAGATAAATAATTTTAATAATTTCGTGTCAATCGTTTCTAAATAATAGTTAATAATGCTTTCAATAATCGAGGATTACAAAAAGACCGGTTCTAGTACAAAAATATATCGGTCACAAAAAAGACCAGATGATAAAAAACTGGTTCAAGATGCACTAAGAGACCAGTGACAAATTTGATTAACAAATCAGTTTATTGATACAACGTATTAAAATTTTTAATAATTTCTAATTTAATATACTTTTTCTACGATTGCTTTGAAAAGTTGACAATTACACTCTCATTTGTCATCGTAAAGTTGACGTTTTCTGTGGAACAATCGAAAAATATCTTTTTTGCGCGTTTCCAATGACAACGCACGAAAAAAATGTTAAATGCGCGCGTTTCCAATGGCAACGCGCGAAAAAGATATTAAATGCGCGCTTATTTCAATAGTTACCTGGGATACAAACAAAACAGAAATTTATCATATTGATAGTTGACAGAACGAATTTATTTCCAGTACGTATACGTTTTTTAATAATTTGAAGATGCATATATGTGTATCACGAGCGTAAAGTGTCTTTATTCCTATTACACTATTGCAGCTCTCGCCTTTGGTTCGCGCTGCAATTACCTTATTCGAGTAACATAGAATCGCTTTACGCTCTTAATACACAGATAACTATTTTTGTGCGTCTCCAAGGGAAACGTGCGAAAAAGACGATAAATGCGCGCGTTTCCAATCGCAACGCGCGAAAAATATATTAAATGCGCGCTTATTTCAATAGTTACCAAGGATACAAACAAAATAGAAACTTGTCATATTGTCAGTGAACTTGTCATATTGAGAATGAATTTATTTTCAATAGGTACGTATACGTTTTTAAATAATTTTAAGATGCAATCGTAGAAAAAATTATGTGTGTATCACGAGCGTAAAGTGTCTTTGTTCCTCTTGCACTATTGCAGCTCTCGCTTTCGGCTCGCGCTGCAATTACCGTACTCGAGTAAGAAAGAATCACTTTACGCTCTTAATACACAAATAACTATAAAATTAAATGTGTAAGAGCCTACTTAATGATATTTGAATTTATTATGTTTATATAACAATACACTCATTCAAAATAAAAATCAAAATATAATTTACGTCCTTTCTATTTGAATTCCTTCAATCCAGTTGTAGACAATATTCACTAAGTCAGTTATTTGAACTTAGATAAATATTTTCAATTTTAAAACAATGCACACTTGATACACGTCAGGATGAATAAGTATTACTATTAATAAAATTTATTGATACGTCCCAGTTCAGGAGAATAAATGAACTTCATTTATCTTTGATATGTGACATAAAATTTTAATTCTAAATTTTCTGCGATTAATCCTACTTGTGCATTCATAGCAGTAACGAATTTAAAAGATATCCTGTAAAGTGTGTTGGTGATTTCCTAAATTTTAGTGCACCATGTTGCACAAAGCAGTCAAGTCAATATCGATTCTAATTTTTATGGAAGGAATTAAAAGATAGTCCGTATTGGTACTTTATAATGACTTTCTAAGAGTTTTAATAAAATGAAAAACCATTAATTTCGAAATTCTGCTTATTAATTGTAAGTACATTGTGGTGAACACGTATATCATAAAATATTTAATTATATTCATATATATTTACTTTACCCTATTCGATATTTTGTAATGATTTTTTGCGAATTTAAGTTAGATTAAAAAAAACATTGTTTTGAAAATTTCTTGTATATGTACGTTATTGAACAGTAAAATTATTTATTATTTATATTTTCCCATTTAGATATGTTAAAATATTGCGATTTAATATATGTATCTAATTAATTAATCTAATAGTTAAAAGATCGTTAATAAAGACTGGTTGAAAAGACAATTTCTTACTGCTGAATAAGAAAAACTGTTTTTTAAAATTGGTTGAAATAATTCGGTTAAAAAATGATCGGCTAGAAAAGAGCGATCTTTTCGGTTTTTCATAAATTACAAGACCGAACCCAAAAAAGACCGGAACCGGTTGACAGCACTAATATTTACTTTAAAAAATGCAAATTAAAGTACTAAAACATTGTATTTTCTGCAAATTTTAATCCAAGTATTTATCTCCAAAATAATCGCGTGGCAATGGAAAAATAAAACTGGCGTATATAACTAATTATGATTTTTTTGCAGATCTTGTCTACAATCTTGGTTAGAACAAGATACTTCATGTCCAACATGTAGACTGGGATTGAGTATTCAGTCACCTGGAGCTATGGAAGTGTCGTCCAGATTGGATCCACTATTAAATTCAGATCTGCAAAACGATGGACAGGCTCCAACACGGAGGCAACCTAATCATTTCTTTCACTTTGATGGTATGTTAAATAAAAGCAATATATTTTACAGAAAAATTCATTTTAGTTTTGTTTAATTCCGTTGTATCTCTTGTAGCGAGCATTTTCTAATTTGAAGTATTTTTGAATGATTTTAGGATCGAGATACGTGTCATGGCTCCCAAGTTTTTCCGTGGAAGTGACTCACGCCCAATTATTACGTTCGGATCCGCCACCGGCTCAAACATCACAACTGGACGCTATGGCACGGCAGGTACATAAATCTCATAGCATATAAATCTCCCGAATGCTGTACTGCATTTGGGACCGTGTTTTCGGTTTAATAAAAAACTAAATATGAGAATTTTTCTCTAGCATATAGCTTTATGGGAAGCATACGGCCCTTCTGATGGCCCGTCAGATTTTTTACCTATGAGAATCCAATACGACCCGCCGGAGTTTTATATTCCCACTCAACGAAATCGGTTAATATTTTAAATAAGCAACAAATTTCTACATATATTGATTCAAATATCATTTTAAAATATGCAAATAATATAGATTAGAATATGTATTTATTCTTAAAATATCTATTTGTCAAATACATATTTGTAGCTTTTTGAATTTTCATATTAAATTCTACTGTGATTTTGTCAGATTTGTTTTTATTTATTTTACGTTTAATAAAATAGATTACTGGAAAAGTTTTTTTTTTACCCTTTATGACTCGTGATGTGATACATAAATAGATGTGGCTACTCAAAAGGTTGTTCATGCATGTAAGATCTAGGAAAATTCATCGCGTACAATTTAACGATAACAATTCATGGCCCATAAATACCCAAGTATTTGTGTTAAAATAATAAAAAAGCTTCTTTAATTGCAAAATAAAGAAACATATTTGCATTGATATATTAATAAGATTTACATATTCTGGTTTTCTATTCTATTAGGGATTAGACTGACTTCACTTTTTCTAAAAAAACATTTTGCACAAGGAAAATTGGTTATTTACTATAAACCTATTAATAATTAGAGTATTGTGGCAAAAATATCGATTAAATTATACTATAGATTTGAGCCATACCGATTAAGTGGAAGGATGATATTTCAAAATTAATATCTTTATAAGAAATGGAACCTTGATTGTACATAATTTAAAATCGCAATTATAAAAATAAACGTGCGAAGGCAGTCGGTTTCACTAACAATCATGTTTTATATTATTAAAACAACAACAAAACTTGCTTCTACAATTTAATGTTTCAATCAACTGCAAGAGTGCATTTGTTGAACGTAAAACGAGTTTAATATTCATCTAATGTTATCATGTGTAACATAAAACTTTTGCAATAAAAATGAGGTAATAGTTTCAACATGGGCTCTCCATCCATACTGTTTTAAAATTAAAAACATAATTTTTTTTAAGTTAAGAAAATGGAAATATAAAATTTTTGTTAATACATTTTTTTAAATCATTTTTATTTCAACTTGTATGTGTTTACTGTGGTTTACATAAATGGTTTATATAAATATAATAATCGCTGCCAGCTTGGATATATTTATCAATTTTGCTATCCTATTTAAGGGGATGTTACCGTTTTCAAACAGTTTTTCAATTTCAGGTAAAATGAATACTTTTAACTCAATCAATATATAAATCTCGTTTATTGACAAAAGAACATTTCAAAATTATTTTTTTTGTGAAAAAAAATCCGTTTATATTGTTTAAAATGGCGGCCTAAAATGTCCGTGTCCGCCGTGCACTTCTGGCTGGCCGATAATTTATCTCCGGAACGGCTAATCTGAACCAGATAAAGTTATGCAATTAGCAATCTGTATAAGATTCTTCGGCTAATCTCCCACTTTCATAAAAAAATCTTATTATATAACAAAATGGCGGCCATATGAAAAAAGTGGTCGATTTTGATCCTTTTTTTTACTGTTTTAGGCTACTTGAAAAATATTAAATATTAATACATTTACATGAAAATGGGAGATTAGCCGATGAAAAGTATGAAGAACAAAAATGCGAAAGCTCAAGTCGATAAGTTTTATAGTTTCTGAGAAAACTTATCGGATAGCGAAATAAAACTGGTTTTGAGAAAAACGCGTTTAAAGATTTGACTTTACTTAAAACCATTTTTGGGGCGATGCCAGCACCGTACAGAATTCCCTCCTCTTCCTCGAAGAACTCATTCCGAAAGAAAAATCGGATACGGAATTCGCGTATCGAAAAACGACTTGGGGGGATGAAACTAGATAGTACCTAAAAATGTTAAAAAAATACATTTTTTTCAAAATTTGAAACGGTAACACTCCCTTAACAAAGTGTAAATTGTCTGCTCTAGGTACAGCAACTATTCCCGCACATGCCAATGTCTATCATCGTGGACGATTTGAGGATTACCAGGTCTGTGGAGCTCACCATTGAAAACGTTTTGGACGGAAGGCTTGTGTCACCCACACTTTTTAGGGACCCAGAAGTTCCTTCTTCCACCCCAGTGGCCCGGATGACGCCTACAGCGCCTACAATCAATCTGAATATCAGAAATTGGGATGAAATTCCTGATGTGACACCTTTAGAAAGGTTAGTTGTGGAATTTTTTCTTTAATTTTTGAAGAAAAAACATATCATTATTAATTTCACAGTACTTTTTTTTCCCAACATAGGAAATTCATTAAAATTTTGATTTAGCGATATCTCTTTACCTATTACTTTTAGAACAAAAGTGTACTGAAAAAAATGTTCAGAATGAAAAACTGCATCCATAGAGAATAAGTTTGTTGTTCAATTGTTTCTTATGTCCGAGTTAGAAGCAAAAGAAAATACATGCTTTAAAGCAATTATCAGAGTGCCATGAGAAATAAAACAATAATTTGTTTGTTGTGTCTGACATTATTTGACATATTGGACCAGAATTGGAAGCTTACTCTAATTTATTTATTTATTCGAGCATTTAATTTAATAATTAAATTAATTATAGCAACTATTATTTTTTTCTACATAATCTAGACAAATAAATACCTATTATTAAGTTATCTAATTTGTTTTATTTCTCATGACACTTTAATAATTGCTTTAAAGCGTGTGTTTTCTTTTGCTTCTAACTCGGATATAAGAAACAATTGAACAACAGACTTATACTCTATGAATGCAGTTTTTCATTCTGAACATTTTTCTTGAGTACACTTTTTTGTTCTAAAATTAATAGGTAAAGAGATATCGCTAAATCAAAATTTTAACATTGAATTTCCTATGTTCGGAAAAAAAAGTAGACACCCGGTATATATAAATTAAATAATATTTTGAGTGTTGCAACTCTGTGCAATTACAGATTTCAATAAATTTCAAATTAAATTACTGGCAAATTTTCGTGGAGATATAATTTTGTTGATGTAATAAAGTTTTATTGTATTTCAAAAGACTAATACTAACAAGTACGGGATGCTATAAAAATTAAATCAGAAAAAGCAAGATGATTAGAAGTACAAAATTGATTTTATTTTACTAATTTATACTGCAGTTATTAAGAGGAAAACTACACAGTGTAAAAATTGTATTTGAAAAAATATATTTAAAAATTAAAAAAAAAAATATTTGCTGTTAAATAAAAAAAGGAGAATAATGTAATATTTTAGAGAAAAAGACAAATAATATTGATTGATTTAACAGTGAAGAAGTAATAGCAGCTGGAAGCAGATTTTCTAAATCTTCAACTGAACGAGAACGAATCCTCCAAAGGCGCAAAGATCTGCTGTTGCAGACCGCGCGCAAGAAGTACATCGAGAAACAGCGTGCTTCGCAAACTGTCGAGCCTTTAAATCAGAGTTAATGCAATCGCTGCATTTGCATTTAATACCTTTGCGGCCATTTTACTATGACAGATAAACCGCTGGTTTGATCTTTGAATTTAGTTTTCGTTGTCAAAAGTTTTTGAGTTATTTTAGAGCGAAATATTTTAAATAAAAGTGGTAGAAAGTTAGTTTTCTGCTATTTTTTCAGCATTTTTTTCTAAAATAATTTAGGACCGTTTGACGGTGGAAATATAAAATTGGAGTTCATGCTAGCTGTCGTAATTTATTGACAGGAATATTCATTTATTTTGCACACTTGTTATACAATATAATTTATTAAATTTGCACACCTAATGACTTACTATTGTACTGCTGTAAAATATAAGTTAGACTACAAAATTGTTGTCTGTAGTAGTGTGTCAAATGGGAGAAAATATAATTAACTTTGGGGCTGTTTACATTATAATGGCCGTTAGTATGAACGTCGATTTTATTTTTCCGCTGTTAAAGGTTCCTGATATTCATTGCTTCAATTAAAAAATGCAGATAATAAAATTTCCTACCATTATTTGAAGTATTTTTCTCTAAGTAATTCAGAAAAGTTTGACAGAGGGAAAATAGAATTGTCGTTCATACTAACGGTTCATATTTTTATTATGAATGATTTTTTATTTTTAGATGTAAGTGGAACCAAAGTTATGGATGTCGAAATGTTACAATGTTACGTGTATATATGTAATCATTTATTTATTTTTTCCGTAACGCTTGTGTTGTCTAAAATTCGCTTTAGCATTTCCTTTTTTGTTATTTAGTTATAGACTACAAATTTTATATTTCTATAAACGTGGCCAAAATATCCATCCTCAAAAGAGATATTTTTAATAAATAGTAATATTATTACAGCTCTATTTACTACAAAATGGGTTCATTTATGATTTTTTATGTATTGAAGTTGCTTTTACGCGCTAGATAATGTAATGTTTTTGTTTAAAAGAAAAGACTGATCTTTGGTATCTCGTACTAATTGTGTGATAAGAGGAATGATTAGATTATTATCGAATCAAATTTACGTTTAAAACGTATCATCGGGATTTTTAAGGAACTATTCTACCGCCAGTAGCCGTATATACTTTTAACTGATAGTGTGAACCCCGATTTTATTTTTCCACTGTCAAGCGTTTCTGACATATTTGAAAGAAAAATCCTTCAGATAAAAGTTGCAGACAACTATTTTTTTCTGTCATTTTTATCTAAACCACTGTTTTCCATATTAATTTAGGAATGTTTGGCAACGGATAAATAAAATTAGTTGCTAAATTGGCGTTTAGGATTTTGTTGTTGACTGGTGGTAAAATAGTCAGTTCCTTTTTTATGTTTAATGATTTAATTTAGTTTGTTCTGATTTATTTTTAGCAGTGAATAGAAACTGCCAAAGTTAAAACTTATAGAATTGTTTTATACTAAAAATTATGAAAATAAATATAAATGCTCATATATTATTTGTGTAGTAGTTAGGAATTATAAAATGTAATTGCTATGCAAAAATGTATCAACTAATGAAATAATTTGTGTGAAGTACACAACCAGATTGTTACAGTACTTACATCACAATTAAATGTACTTAAAGAATTTGTGAACATGTAGTGTTCGCATTGATAATCATAACAAACGTATTTTTAGATTATATTGTTGTTTCACGCTTAGACGCTATAAATAAATATTAAACAAAACTTTTCCTTATTTTTATTTCCAGTTATTCCTATATATTCCATATTTCAGTTCCTTACACTTAAAAAAGGTGGCAACCCGATCTACAAAAACGTTTTGTTGGATCTGATCCAAGCGATAACACAAGGGGTGTATTTGGATGCTGTTGACCATAAGACCAAAATCGCGGATCAGGTCATATGACCTGAGTAGTTGGTCCGCCAAAGAAGTCACACACAAAAAAAAGGTTTTAATTAATTGACTAGTCTTCTAACACGATATTAAATTATTAAATTAGTATTATATAAGGGGTTGTCTAAACTTTTTTGAGAATGTTTTTTTAGTTTAACTTGATTAATCCAAAATTTATGATTAGTTAAAACTTTCGAGAACCAGGATGTAAATGATTATGATAATAAATAATTTATTTAGAGACATTTTATGTAACTGTAAAGCATAATATTTCAGTAAAATACATTTAATGATTTAATATCTGTACTCTTATCAGCAATATATTACATTTAATAAGCCTATTTTAAAATTACCGCACTTGTACATGGCAAACTTCACTATAATTGAAAGCTAGTGTTAACTTCACATATATATACAATCGATAAATAAGTAAAAAATCTTTACAAGATGCAGAAATATGAAAAATTAGAAAAGATTGGGGAAGGGACTTACGGAACAGTATTCAAAGCAAAGAATCGAGAAACTCATGAAATCGTAGCTCTTAAAAGAGTACGGTTAGATGACGACGATGAAGGTGTGCCATCATCAGCTCTCCGAGAAATTTGTTTACTTAAAGAACTCAAACACAAAAACATCGTACGTTTGTACGATGTGTTACATAGTGACAAGAAACTTACATTAGTGTTTGAACATTGTGACCAAGATCTAAAGAAGTACTTCGATAGTTTGAATGGCGAGATAGATTTAGACATAGTTAAATCATTTATGTATCAACTTTTACGCGGCCTAGCATTTTGCCATAGCCATAACGTACTTCATCGTGACTTAAAGCCTCAAAATTTATTGATAAACAAAAACGGAGAATTGAAATTGGCCGATTTTGGTCTTGCTAGAGCTTTTGGCATTCCGGTGAAATGCTATTCTGCAGAAGTTGTAACACTATGGTACCGACCACCTGACGTTTTGTTTGGGGCAAAGTTATACACGACATCGATTGATATGTGGTCAGCAGGATGTATTTTTGCTGAACTTGCGAACGCAGGGAGACCTTTATTCCCTGGATCAGATGTAGATGATCAACTACGAAGAATTTTTAAACTATTGGGGACACCAACTGAAGAAACTTGGAGTGGTATGACTCAACTGCCAGATTATAAACCTTTTCCTCTTTATCAACCAAGTATGACACTTTCACAAGTTGTTCCAAAACTTGCTGGACGTGGAAGGGATCTTCTGCAACGTCTTCTAGTTTGCAATCCTATGCAGAGAATTTCTGCAGAAGATGCAATGGCTCACGCGTATTTTACAGACTTAAATCCCGCGGTTAAAAATGATAGATGTTAATGCAGTGTTTTTGTATTTTAGTAATAACGACTGGCGTAAAATTCGGCTATACTGAGTTTCGTTATAAGCTTTTATACTATTTTCTAGTCATGTATTCCGTTGAATACGTTCCTGTTTTTCATTTATTTCATGATTTAAATATATTTTATTTAGTATTATAAGTAAAAAGACAAGACCAATTTTGTATGTATTTAAAACTGCAGTAACTATGAAATGTTATTATTTTAAACAATAAAAGATTATTATGTAATAAAACTTATTAAATGAAATTCATTTCTGTTGTAAGTATTATAATAGTTCATAAGTTGTATTATAAACTATGAAATAAAATATCAATAAATTTTTTAAAAGACCCTTGTTGACTTGAGCAGTTTGATACAGGCTTCACACATTTTGGTGACGTCTACGTGTCAGCTACCGATAAACTTTTCAGTGAATTTTGAAGAAAAATAATTGCGAAAATGGCAAAATTGGGTGCAGTAATTAGCAAATTCTATAATGAATATGTATTGCACACACCAAAGAAACTGAAAATTATTGATGCCTACTTATTGTACATTTTGTTAACCGGCATCGTACAATTTATATATTGTTGTCTCGTGGGTACATTTCCTTTTAATTCATTTTTGAGTGGATTTATTTCTTGTGTAAGCTGTTTTGTCCTAGCTGGTATGTATAACTTTTTTTACTTTGAGAAAAAGTGTTTATGTTTATATTTTTGAGGTTATAATGTATAAAGATATATATGTTAAACTAATTTTTATTTCTATTTCCAGTATGCCTTCGATTACAAGTCAACCCAGAAAATAAAAGCCAATTTTTGGGAATTAGTCCAGAACGAGGATTTGCCGATTTTGTCTTTGCACATGTAATTCTTCATCTAGTTGTTATGAATTTCATTGGATAATTCCGATTCTAATAAATTTATTTGTACTTTATGTAATAAATATCTTTGATTTTCCAAAGCACTTTTTATAATTTAAGTCAAAATAAAATTGTTTAAATGATTTGTAGGCATTTTTCATTGTACGAACTATTATGATTCAAGAGACCCATAAAAGAAAAACAAAGTGATTTTATTACTATATTCTTTTATTTCATATCAACAGTTATTTGTCCAGCAATTATTTGTCTTTTTGTTTGTTATCAGGAAAATAAATTACTGGAGAGAAACTATTGTTTTTTATAATATAACTAGCTGTGTAAAAATGGCTGATTTTGACAACTGGACTGTCAGTGGGTGACGTTAGAAGTTGGCATATAAATAAATAAGTTTGATATATTTTATTTCTGATTAGTTACTCGTATATAGTTAAAACATGGAAGGCTTTGATAATAAAGAAACTGAAATACCAAAATATGGTTTTAAAATAAAATTAAATCATAAATACCCAGAGAAATGGACTCAAAAAGGGAAATTGAAATTCAAACAAGTTTGGCCACTTATTCCGCTAGTTTTTCGGTAAATACATATAAAAACATATAACTTGTGATTTAATAATATTTATTTTTTTTTAGCTACATTATTTATTACATTAAAATAATATGGCAAGGCAGAAAACCATTAATGGACTATATTCGAATGCCTGTCGGCAAACAAATTTATGGTATGTTATTAGGATCTTATACGAAAATTTTGTAATATTTTTGTATTTATTTTAGGTGTTCCACTTGGAGGAATCGGGTGCGGAACAATTGGTCGTGGATTTAGAGGTGAATTTTGCAGGTTTCAACTAAAACCGGGCGATTATGAATATAATACAGTTGTCGCAAATCAGTTTATTGTTACGATAAAGGATAGTGATCAAAATACTATTTTTCAAAGTGTTTTATCTACTTATGAGTGAGTGTGGTATAAATAAATAATTATTAATTTAATATTTGTTGTTTATATCGTAGAAAATCCAAGAAGTATTTGAAATCTTGGCAATGGTTAATCGATGGTTCTAAATGTTTTTACACAGCTTTATACCCGAGGTCTTGGACTGAGTATGATTTGTCTGAATTTGGAATAAAATTGGTTTGTCGACAAGTTAGTCCGATTATTCCTCATAATTATAAGGTAGAAAACTTTTTATTATCTATAGAAAATAAACACAATGTTTGACAAAATTGTAGGATAGCAGTTTACCTTGTGGAGTTTTTGTGTGGGATATCGAAAATGTTTCAACTGAAACTAGAAATGTTACAATTTCTTTTACTTTTAAAAATGGAACAGGTGATAAGAAGCAGGATAACGCTTGTAAGTTATATTTGAGGCACCAACTATTTTTCCCGCTCTAAGACGGTCTTAAATTATTTTAGAGAAAATATATTACTTGATCACATTTATTTGAAGCATTTATCTCTATAATAATTTGGAAACATTTACCAGCGTAAAAATAAAGTAATGATCATTTTTTTACAGCGCCTTGTTCAACAAAAAGCTTTACTTATGAAGAAATAGACGGCGTAATTTTGAACCATGTGATTCAAAATATGCCGTGCAGTTATGCACTAGCAGCAAAAATAAATAACGGCGTTGATATCTCAAAATGTCTTTATTTTGATCCAAATTCAGATGGTTCAATTCCATGGAATCAGTTAGAAAAGAATGGAAAATTTAGCAAAGTTCCCGAAAATAAATCGAGCCACAATTGTGATGAAATGGGAACTGCAATTGCAGCACAAGTAACACTTAATTCATCTCAAACAAAAATAGTAGAAATGTGTTTGGTCTGGGATATGCCGATTGTAAATTTCTTTATGAAACAAAATAAACACAGAAGATTTTACACCAAATATTTTGGAACGGATGGTTCAACAGCAAAAATTGCTGAATATGCTCTAAAAAATTATCGAATGTGGGATTCAGAGATTTACAAATGGCAGAGCAAAGTTTTTAACGATATGTAATGATTAAAAATTATTTTTTCTGCGTGATTTTATTTAGTTTGATTTTAGGGATCTTCCTGATTGGTATAAATCTGCATTATTTAATGAATTATATTTTGTTTCTGATGGTGGAACTGTTTGGTTCGCTTTAGATGATGAAGAATTAGCGAAACTATCAGCCGAAGATATCAGGTAGAATTAACTGTAAATATAATTGTTTCTATTGTTGTTGTTTTGTTTTGAATTTTGTATAAAGGAGCGCACTTTAAATTAATATATATTTATATTGATAGACCTACTTTAAAACATAGTAAAACACACTATTCTTGTAGTAGTATCATACGAGGATGGATTGAAAAGTTCGCTGCCTAACACAGACGTGTACTATGATTTTTTAACTTTATTTTTCAACATAGTTCCTTTTTAAATCTTAAGATTTGATCCATCGATGTTTAATGCTTTATCCCGGCTTGGTAAAACTTTTCATCCTGGTCCATAAAATACATTATTACAATGTGCTGCGCAATCATCATGTTGATACCAGCCTTCGTTATTTTGATTTGTTTATTTTTGTAGTTGTGGTCCAATATCATTTTGTAATTATTTTAATTATGTTCGAAATATAAAATTGTCAAATTATGAATTTACCAAAAATTCTAGCTTAAACATTCACTTTTTCTAAAGTGCATGTGTTGTTAACATTAAATGTTGATTTTGTGAACATTGAAGTATTTCCTTCCCCATGGGTAAAACAAATATATTTTTTTTAATTACATTTTTTGGTAATAGCTTCTTGTAAATTTATCAGCTTCAAATATTTCTTGATATTTCGTGTACTTTTAAGAAAGAGACTTTTTAGATTACTAAAATTCTCTTCCTGATGTTCTGAGTTCATATTTTTGCAATTTTTACAGTTTTGCGATACTCGAATTATCATTTGAATGATCGCAATACACGGAATAGGACGATTTTCATAAATACCGCTAAATAATAGTAGAATTCTGTATAAATCTAGTTTTGTAGATCCGTAAATCTATAAAAGATGAACACAATCACAACGAAATGAAATATTTTCTATTTATCAATAAATATTGATGTGATTTTGTTCATTGTTACATATTTACAGATCTATAAACTTATAGATTTATTACATTATTCTGCCATAAGTCTTTTACTCGAGCTATCGAATAAACACAAACTGTCAAACTCAAAGAATACAAAACAATACAATTATGTTTTATTTTTTAAAGCACTATACATAGTTCAAAGTTAGACATTTTAATGTACGTATATTTCGTGAACAGACCGTTTTATACCAATAAATAAGTACTCATTGGACGCAGTTTTTAATTCTGAACTACTTTTGTATTTACACTTTTGCTTCAAAATTACTAAGTAAAAAAGCGAAATTAAAAGTAAACTTCCGGTATGCAGGGGTCTATTATCAAGCCTACGAGCCGTTTCACACATATCGTCGTTAATTTCACAAACTGACGTATCTCATTTTTTCTAGTTTTGCAGGAGAGCGATTTAAAGTTTTTCACAACATTTAGCTTCAAAATGCACTGTGACATTTAAAGTAAATTCTAATAATTTTTGAAAAGTGTTATACCGAGACCTATCATTTTCTTGTTTTTGATTAAAAAATTGCAAAAAAGTAAACTGACCTTGAGATTTTGCGAATGAAATTAGTTACGACCATTTGAGAGGCTAAAAAATTGTACTGTATTGTGACATACGTCTGTTAAACTGAAAGCTGAAAATGTATTTTATATAGTTAAATGAAACTAAACCTTCAATTAAACAGATTTTTATTGTGTAAAATATATTACAAAAATAAAAAATACATTCTTCCGAAATATAAGCAATACAAACTAAACAAAAAATAAATAATTTTATTTTTTGAAGACAAACAAAAGCAAACGTTTTTATGATTGTTACTGTGACGTAAAAATTAACAAAATTGAATTTTTTATAAACATTACAATGATTTTTTAACAGAAAACTTTAATGTGGTAGTGAACGATATTTTTTTTTGTTTTTCAAGCCTGATAACTGGAGTTGCTCCAACACACAAAGACTGTAAATCAGAGTATTTTTGATAAGTAGAAAAACTTGGTTTAGGACGACCTTCCGGTAATGATTGTAAATACAAATAATACGTTTTCGAAAATGAGAGTTCTGGATGTAAATATTCCCTACTAGAACTAGTTCTGCAATAGTGCGATTCCATCTTCGGAAACTTTGCTATGTGTTTCTGTATTTCACAACGAATCATTTGATCTCTTGCAAAATTTCTTCAGATTTACGACCACCACGTTTGTCCAATTCAACAACATCGATTTCATTTACCTTCTTCATTGCTGTCCTCATCGTCCGTTCTGAAATACCCAGTGCATTTAAAAAAAGATCTTACAGACGGGAACACGATTCTTGTTTATTGGAAAATAATAACGAATAGTTTTTTGCCTGCGCGACACTTCTTTTTTTGATTTCTTTTGCTTGGTGTCTACGATTTCAGTATGATGCACTATATATTCACGTTGGCGGTTTATGTCTGCAAGTGCATAATAGCTTTCAAAAAGCAGAATTCTCTGTTGTAGAACACCGCCGCCCATGTTTTTTGCAAGTGTCGTCTATGCACCTTAGCTTCATGCTCCTAGCCTGCACAGTTTTCATTCCCTTTACTGTTATGTTTATTTCCCAAAATTCATTTGTCTTCGCTAATTTTTGTTTATTAAAGTGTTTCAGTTTTTTTTCGATCTCCTTCTTTCTCAGTTCCTTCCACTTTGTGCTGTTCAGGTTGGAGCTTGATATTTATATTAGTAAATTTTCTAATTTTCGGATTTTTCATTCTCTTTTTCTTTATATGATTGTCGCAGTCAGGGTTAGTTATAAAGTGGTCATAACATAAAAAATAAAAAAATGATGGCAGAAACTAAATAACTTCAGTTTACATTGGTAAGCTTCGCATGTTTGGACCTGAGGAGGATCCGCGTCAGAATCATACCATACTTCCTCACTGTTGCTTATTGGTTCTTCCCCTGCTCTTCTTTTTCTAATATAGCCTTCTTGACTTGAACCAGTGGTGTTTTTTCTGATGAGTCTGTTTCACTTATCACATCATATTCTGTCTGTATTATTTCTCTACTGTACCACATATTGTCGTAGAACTTTTTACTTTGATGAAACGATATTTTTGGTGCCGTTTTTCCGCAACACAAACACGTCCATAATAATAATAATTATGTCTTTAGAATTCACGGTAATAATAGAATAACCGACAACTGCACTGAAATAGTGGAGTCTTCCAAATATTATTAGCAGGTTCGATTGTTGTCTAAATTTGAGGTGGAGGGTGAAGAAACTCCATGCACACTTAGGCCTCACAAAATGGGCCCATTATACTAATGTAGATACGTCAAAAGAGCAAATAAAAACATAATAAAACAGAATCGCATAAAGTGGCGTAAGGCGAGATACGTCCATTTGGCAGATTATAAAATAGCAAATTGTGAGATACACAACAGACTCATGCTATTATTATTCGAAGACTATGACAATTTAAGTTATACCACTTTGTGAGAAGAAAAAGCTTTAAGAAAGATGTCCATTTTTGGTAGTAACTCAAAAACTGATTTTTCTGAGATACGTCAGTTTGTGAAATTAACGACGATATGTCCGAAAAAGCATAATTATCTACGGCAGTGGTTGGATAGCATAAATATTTGTATAAAAACGGAAAATGCAAAAAAAATAACAAAAATATCAGGATAAATTATTCTGGTCATGGAATACTTACATACAAACATTCGTCCGTCAGTACGGTGGTGTGGATACCGATACGGAATTCGAATCCGGAGATCCTGAGTTAGAATCTCACTCAAGCTTAAAATTATATGAACTACCACAATGCGGCTCGTGCGGACCCTGTACTGTAATTGGGATTAAGTTTTTGTTGTACAGCGTAACATAAATAAATAAATAAATAAATGGGGTAGTAGGAATCCGAAAAATAAAATATTAACTTGTCTAGGTCTCACAAAAATTCAGCCTCCAAGTCGACTTATCAAGTCATCGTCAGAGGCTGGCCAGCACAGTTAGTAACCATAGACGCGTTTCGCTCTTATTAGAGCTCATCAGTATGGTATAACCTACTCCTTCACCTTCATATTGATTAGCTCTAATAAGAGCGAAACGCGTCTATGGTTACTAACTGCGCTGGCCAGCCTCTGACGATGACCTGATAAGAGACTTAGACAAGTGTTATTTTAATATTTTATTAAACCTAGTTTCACTAAGGAACGGACAATTAATTTGTCTCTGTTGTTTTATTTTTTAATCCGAAAAATATTAACTCATCAGATGCATCAAATATCAGTCTTCATCAAACATTCTCATCCTAATATATGTCAACTGTTTTAACGCCTATCAATCAAAATATACAATGCACATCCATTCAATGTTATAAAATGACTGCAATATTTTTAGAAATGATTATGGTCGCTTCGCATTGCTGGAAGGGCACGAATATCGAATGTATAATACATATGATGTGCATTTTTATGCTTCCTTCGCTTTAATAATGAATTGGCCAATGTTGCAACTCGTTTTACAATATGACATGAAAGATGCTATTTTTACTGAAATTGCGACTAGGACTACCGCTTTGTACAATGGTCACACTTACGAAAGAAAAGTTTTGAACACTGTTCCACATGATTTGGGTGATCCATGTACGGAAATACTATTTTATAATATCTCAAAATTTATATTATTTTTGTTGTTGTAGATGAAGAACCATTTTCTTTAATTAATGCTTATCCAATCCATGATGTTAGCGAATGGCGGGACTTGAATTTAAAATTTGTGTTGGAAGTTTTCCGTGATTATAAATTAATGGGAAATGGAAATCATGTTGAAGGAAAAAAATACTTAAAAGATATGTATGCTGCTTTACGCACTGTTATGGATCATAGTGCAACCTTTGATGAAGATGGTGATGGATTAATTGAGAACAGCGGATCAGCGGATCAAACTTATGATAGCTGGGTGATGACAGGTGCTAGGTACATTCATTTTTATTATTAATATATCAGCAATGGCGAACCTTTTTTCTAATGGCTCAGAATTACATAAAAAAAATTGTAATTACAAGCTGTGATCAAACATTATATCTTAAAAGCAAGAATAAATTTGGCAATAGTTTTAAATACAAAGTAATTGAAAAACAGGGATAAATGATTATTTTCTTTACTATCAATTTTAGACTTATAATTTAAATTTTAAAGTTAAATACCAATTGTTAGTGTGAAAAGGTTCTGAATTCTACTCCGGTTTTGCCGGAAGCGAGAATTTTTTTAATGGAATGATATTCGTGTTCATTTTAAGCGGCACACTATTGCTATTTTAAGAAGTATAGGAACTACGAAGTCGGTTAAATTAGCAAACATTTTCTATTTTATAAGACTAGAATTTTTTTAGACGAGTGGTTTTCAAAATACGGGATGCAACTTTCTTATTACTTCCTTGTACGAAGTAAAGGAAGTATTGTAATCGCGAAAATTTTCGATTTTCAGATTTCAGCGGAAATATCCATTTTGACCATCCATGAATCCATTTTGACTAATTTCGTCGTGACGTCTGTACATATGTATCTCGCATAACTAAAAAACGGTAAGCCGTAAAAATTTGAAATTTTGTATTTAGGATTGTTATAACATCTGGTTATTCATCTCCCTTTTTGGCCATTAGATAACTTCCGGAAGTGGTATTTTACTTGAAGCCTATAATAGATTTTAATGAAAAACTATATTAAAATATAATCTAAAACTTGTCAAATTTGGTATATAACACTACTATATCAATGGAAATAACATAACAGATTTTGGTTAAAGTGGACTAACCGGAAGTGATACATTGCATAAAGCTGCTAGAAACTTTTTCAAAGATCGTCTCCTGCCAAAAATGACTTCTGATTCCTCTGCCGGTACAATAGTATATTAAAGAAAGAATTTTTTTAGAAGACATGTTTTTTCCGACAAGTGCGATAAAAGTCTTATAAAATGAGTTATTTATACTATTTTTTTCTATTTTGCAGCTTTTATAAATTAAAATTAAACGAAAATGCGATATTTTAAACTGAGTCAATTTAGGGCAATTTGTATATGAAATGCTGTGGTTGGTAACTGTTATTGACATTTATGTAATTGTTCAGATTTTGAGGATATATTGAAATTTGATAGGTTCATGTCATCCGCTGCTATCAGCCGTCTAAAGCAAAATGTTGCGTATCGCAATGAACGCTCTTTCTTATGAACGCAAAATAGAAAAATATTTATCAGTTAAAAAAATAAAAATAATTAGGTTCATTTCTGATGACATCGCTATAATAGTTATTTGTGCGGAAAGTGATTCTTTGTTACTCGAGCACGGTAATTGCAGCGCGAGCCGAAGGCGAGAGCTACAATAGTGCAAGAGGAACAAAGACACTTGACGCTCGTGATGCACACATAATTTTTTCTACGATTTTATCTTTAAATTATTTTAAAACGTGTACGTACTGAAAATAAATTCGTTCTGTCGACTGTCAATATGACAAATTTCTGTTTTGTTTGTATCTCTGGTAACTATTGAAATAAGCGCGCATTTAATTCTTTTTCGCGCGTTGCCATTGGAAACACGCGCATTTAACATCTTTTTCGCGAATTGCATTGGAGACGCGCGACAAAGATATTTTTCGATTGTACCACAGAAAACGTCCACTTTACGATGACAAATGAGATCGTAATTTGCAACTTTTTATAGCAATCGTAGAAAAAGTTATTTTTAAATACTTTCAGAAACCTTATAATTCCATTAAAAAAATCAAAGATTACATGGCTTCCGATGAATTCGGAAGTAGAATTTAGGACCTTGTATTTTTATTATGTTTGAAGATTGCATTTTTTTTACAATTCGTAAAATTTTAGATAAACTTTTTACACATATCTACACATGGATATACAAAAAATAATGCATAAAGCATTTCAAATGTTAGGAAATTTATTTTACATTTATGCATCATTGCATTAATTTTTTGTATATTCTATAAACGTATCCATTTTTGACGTCATTATTCTAGTTACAAATTTTGATGACGTCTCTCTTCTGCTTAATTTTTTTTGTAAACCTTAAAATTATGTCACGGGTCACAAGTTCGCATCGCTGTTATATATTATTATATTGATGTCTTGTTTATTGCTTACGAAAATATTTTGAAAGTAATTTGTATTATTTATTGTTAGCGCATATTGTGGTGGTCTGTGGCTTGCAGCTTTAAAATGTATGGAACTTATAAGTGAAATTCTCAATAAATCCGAAGAGAAGAAATTTTATGTTAACTTGTTAGAAAAAGGCAAAAAATCATTTGAAAAAAAATTGTGGACTGGAGAATATTATCAATTTGATTCCATCCATAAAGATGTAATAATGTCCGATCAACTGTGCGGCCACTGGTATTTGAGAACTTGTGGTCTAAATTATGAAGTAATAATTTTGTTCGCTAATTGGAACATCGATTTTATTTTTCTGCTATCGAACGTGATACTAATTTATATGTTTACTAGACTAATTCTGGAAAGTTTGAAAGCAAAAACATAAAATCGGTATTCGTACAAATTAAACCTAATTTATATTGATAATTATGTGATTTTTTAAAAGGTTTTTCCTGAGAAAAATGTTTCTCTGGCTCTGCGAACGATTTTTGAAAATAATGTAAAACAGTTTGCGAATTGCGAAAGAGGAGCAGTAAATGGTTTTGCCAATGGGAAAGTTGATACAACTACGATTCAGAGTGAAGAAGTTTGGACAGGCGTCACTTATTCTTTAGCTGCAACCATGATATATGAGGTAAAATGAGTAGTTTTTTTAAAAAAGTACTAGGAAAAATATCGTTCTAACAGCGTTTAAACAGTTTATATAGGTATTGATCATAATTTTGTTATAATTTAAAGGAACTTATATTTATTTCTTATAGAAATATAAATAAATATTTTTTTCTCGTTAAACAAATTGAAATAAACACATTCACAGTAAAATCCAACGACTGTTATTTGGAGTAGTTTACAATAAGAAATAAAATGTGTATCGTACTTTAATAGTTATTTTTGATTCTAGATTGTGAAATGTTACTTTTGCATTCGAGAACGCAAAAGCATTTCGCAATCGAGTATCAAACAACGTTTTTTCGAAAACTATGTCCCAAAATTAGTAATAGTGTAATGAGAAAATTTTGACGTTTAGGATTAATTAATGTGACATCTAATGTCATTTGTTAAAGAATAGAAGTATTGTTTCTAAGCAAAAAAAAAGTGACAAATTTTATTATATTGTGAGCCTTTCTTCAAAAAATTGCAGGATACAAAAAACGTTTGCATCCTACATGCAAAAGTCTTTTGCGTTCTGTAGACAAAAAACACTCATTTCGCGTGTTGATAGTTGTCATGTAAATTTTAACTTTATATGACAGTTTTTGAAAAAATAATTTTGTCTAAATGTGCCACACATTATCGAAACACTATTTTTGCATACTGATCATAAAAGTTGATTTTTAAATTAAAAAAATCGTGAATAACGTACCATTTTTCAGCTATCTTAAAAGTCGCGGAAAGAAGTAAATACATCTTCGTTGGCTTATTTTTATTTTTCCACTATTTTGATTTATTTATCTTCTTGAAGATTTAACAACACTCCGGTTTCCTCATCGTGCATCAAACTCCATTTATGAATAAACTGCAACAATTCATTGCTACAAAAATTGTTTAAAATTATCTCTTCCTGCGACTATACAAAATGCAGCACGTTGTATCTAACACACACCAGTGACACTAAAAATGTTCGCTAGGAATGAAATACCCGAATTTTTGCGGATTTCAAAAAATTATTTTTGTTCTATAATCAGTATATCAAATTATATAAATGTCATTAAAGTTTCGTGCAGAGGTATAGAAACACTCTGTATAAACAAAAATAACAGAGATAAATCTTTTAAAACTTATAGTTCGGTACCGTGACGAAGACGTACATTTAGTAAACCGAAACATTGATATATTTTAAATATAGCAGAACTTGAACTAAATGCATATTGTAATTTTAAAACAAAAATAATCATTTTTTGAATGGAATGTTGTATTGAAAAAAAGCGTAAGAGGAATTCTCACCGTTCTAATTTTATCAATGAAACATAATATATATTTTTTTGCTTACCATTATATATAATTATTTGTTTTCGATTCATTCATCTAGGCAGATTAAATAAAATGACTAGTTTTAAAAGTACATAAAATTTTTATGTTTTTCAAACTAGCCTAGCTTAGATAATTTTACCGATTAGATATGAGCAACAATGTCAAATTTTAAAAAATATGTTTGTTTCTTAAAGGAAAATTGATTAGTAGCAGATACAAAAATATAAATCAATTTTAATACCTGAAAAAAAAAATTAGTTTTAATAAATACATTATAATAATGGTATGTATTTATTGTATTCTCGTAAATTGGCACATAATATTCGTCTAACAGATAAATATAATCGCGTTTACAGTCAAACAAATTTACAAATGAATATGTTTTACTACATGGGAGGGGGGCTTATCGTTGATAACAATAACTGTCACGTGTGGCGCTAACTACCATTAGCAACTTTATTGAGGGTTTTGTTTATTCAACAAAATTGGGTTGATTAAAAAAAAATGTTAATGAAACCTTATCTAAATAAGTATTAATTGTTACTCATTAAGTCGTAATGATTTTTAAATTTATTTGTGACGTCATATTTAAGGAAATGTGGACGTCAAACAGTGGAGCTTGTGTATAATTGTAATCACATAAATTATCAATTTTATCATTTAAATAAATATATAATTACAATATTGTAATAGTTTTAGCTGAAATAACAGCAGAATATGAAAAAAAACTACATTGCTTTATATAATAAGATTAACACATAAAATAATTTTAAACCTGGGTTTAGAGGCGAAACATACAATTTTCATTGTTAATAATTAAAATAGGAAATAAACGTAATTATTTGTCTTAATATAAAATACATAAAATACATTCAACCGTAATAAATAAATATATCATCACGCATTTTACCCATTACTGAGTGTGGCACTCTGTCGTAATAGATCTCGGTAAGTGATATATTTCTTCGTGTGAAGTAAGGTTACCAGCTCCCCCCAAGATGTAAGTTGGGGGGAGCCATAGGGGTAGATCTACTTTGGTTAAATTGTTTGTCGCCTGTGGGAATCGAATCTGGGTTCTCAAATCTATAGGCCGACTCGATACCACTAAGCCACTTACCCTATACCGTTGTCTATTATTAGTGGCGTAGCTGTAGGAGAGGGGTTACTCCCCCCTCGATATTCGGAAACTTTCCAAAATGATTTGAGCGAAGAACAGTAATGTTTGTTGTGTTCATGAAGTCAGATATCAGAAATGATATTCAATCTAATGTTATATTGGAGCTACCCTGCGTGTAACCTTAGCGAGTGTGGAACGTAGTTTATCAACTTTGAAACGTGCTAAGCAATACTTGCGTAACTCAATGGGAGAAAATCGTCTGGCCGGACTTGCGCTATTGAGTATTCATACACATATAGTGGTGGATATTGAACAAGTCTTAAATGTTTTTGCGCAGAAGAAAAGACAAATCTTATTATAATTGTTTCTTCTACATACATAATATAACATCACGCTATATCCCATTAAATAGGGTAGCACTAACCCGTCAACATTCTCATCCTGACACACGATACTTGATTCGACCACATTAACACTTCCTCCATTAAACTCTTTCTTTTCTCACAACCAAAATCCATCAACACGCAACAAACATTCATCCATTCGCTCCTGTACACCTGTTTCTATAATCTATAAGAAATGAAGGCAGCATCGCCTGCGCTTGTTTAAAAATACATTTAACACAATTGCAGTTACACACGTATTAATGTTATGTGCCGTTGCGAATCTAGTCGATGTTATCGTATTCATTGCAAATATTTAGTCGAAATTCGTTTTTATAAGATTGAAATTATTTCAAATGCAATGTAGGAAGTTATTTATTTTTAGCTTCTTCTTTTCCAAAGAAATAAAGAAACGTTAATTCAACATTAGCCGATTATTTTTTAACCGTCTAAAAAAAGGTCGCCAACTTTTTCTGTTTTTTGGTGTTTTAAGAGCACGGTTTTTAGAGATAGCTAAAACACCCAAAAACACTGCTCTTAAAACAGGCAAAAACAGAGCTTGTGCTACCAGTCAATGCTGTTTAGTGTTTATTCCAGTCTGATTCTAAAAAATATACGTTGTTACTTTGTAATGTGTATTTCGTATATTGTCGAAAATGTAGATCATAGTGTATTTTGCAAACCAGTCGTTATAATTCGTAATGAAAATGAGATGGTCTGTGTTTGTAATAGGGGATGACTAAAGAAGCCTGGCTGACTGCAGGGGGAATGTATAAGTGTGTATCAGAAGTAATTGGAATGATATTTGAGACACCTGAAGCCATTCACGCAGGAAAATGGTATCGTTCGATAGGCTACATGAGACCGCTGTCCATTTGGTCCATGCAATTAGCATGGGAGAAACAACAAACGTCCAAAGGTTAGTTATAGTATTTTATGCACTAATTTTTAAATGTAAATGTACTTGTCCATTTATAAGTCCTGCATTTATGCTCACTGTTATAATATTGCATTTATGTATACTGTATTTGTGTTTTAAATAAATGTACAACTATTTCAACTCTTTATATACTTGTTATTATTAATGGAATGGTTAGTAAATAATTATTGCTTAGTTCGTCGTCCGTCTGTAAATAAAATATGGTGATAACCGACATGAAAAAAGTTTTAAAATAACTACTAAAAGTTTACTAATAAATTAAAAATTGAATGTAATATTAAAACTATAAATTATATTATAAATATGTATTTCAGAAGAATCCAATATAAAAATTTATATAAATTATATACAAATATTTCTAGGAAAAATAATACATTAGGTATTCGTACAAATATTTGAATATAATGTATAGTTTTAATTTTACATTCAATTTTAAAAATATCCCCGTACAATTTTGAGCAGTGTATCTGTGAATATACTTGAAGATGGTATTATTTGTTATTTCAAATTAAATTAATTGAAAATTTCTATAATCTAAAAACAAACTTATTCTACATAAAGATTTATTTTCTTTCAAACTACGAAAAATGCAAAATATCATATCATCAATAACTTTTTTATAAGTATATTTATTTTTTCTTAAAACACATACACAAAAAATCTGATGTGGACATCACATGACTTCCTTATACGCGTATTATACTATACCTACTTTTTCTTATTGCACATATTTGACGTAATTTGACATTGACATGAATTTTTTTATTTTTGGTTCTAATCCATAGCAAACTTAGTTACAAAAAATAAAAAATATATAATTATTAAATTTACATATCTCGCTTATACAGAAGGCTAATTTAATAATTCTTAATGTGCTAGACGTAGAATTTAATTCTCTAAAACTTTTATTTGCAGCATTTATTTCTAAAATCAAAATAATACCTTTTCTTGCAAGAAAACCTGTTAGTAGCTTCATGTAATGTATCACTTCCGGTTAGTCCATTTTAACCAAAAACTTTGATATAGTAGTTTTATATACCAAATTTGAAAAATTTTGGATTATATTTTAATATAGTTTTTCATTAAAATCTATTATAGGCTTCAAGTAAAGTACCACTTCCGGAAGTTATATAATGACCAAAAAAGGAAGATGCACAACTAGTCCTAAATACAAAATTTTAACTTTCTACGGCTTACCGTTTTTGAGTTATTTGTGATACATACTTACATACGTACAGACGTCACGACGAAATTAGTCAAAATGGATTCAGGGATGGTTAAAATGGGTGTTTACGCTGAAATCTAAAAACCGAAAATTTTCGCGATTACAATACTTCGTACAAAGAAGTAAAAATGTATATCAGCAATTTATTTTCGATATTGAATGAATACAGAATTTTGAAAAATAAATCAAAATAAATATATCATTGCGCTTTTTATCCATTACTGAGTGTGGCACTCTGCCGTAGCAGATCTCGGCAAGTTATATATTTTCTCTCATTATCTGCGGTTACCAGCCGTCAAAGCACGGCCCCCAAACATGTTAGTGGAGGGGAACCATAAGGGTAGTATTAATGTTGTGAAAATTGTTTATCGGTTGTAGGAATCGAACCCGGGTTCTCAAATCCACAGGCCGACTCGATACCGCTGAGCCACCTACTCCATAATGTAATAAGAGTATCATAATGTTCGCATGTCATGCACCAATCGTTCTGGAATTGTTTATATACTTCGTATCGTAGCAATAAACAACAAATAATATTTATATACAAAATAAAATATTTTTTTATCATTATTTTCTATAAAAATAAAAGTTCCAAGGATCTGTGATGTCATATTTGTTGACTTAGATATTTGCCAATAGAATGTGTTCAACATACGATGGGCAGACATTGACATTTGATCTGTTGGTGAGTCAGACAGAAAACGGCCTTTATTATGTCTCTCTGTTTATCTTACTGACCGTTTTCTCAAAACTACTGGATTATCGTACTTTATTGTTTGACCTGCTGCATTTAACTAAATTAAATTATTAATTATACAACATCAGACATTTATTTGGTGAAGTGTAAACAATTACTTGTAAGAAGATTTAAATAAAATTATTTAAAATAGCTATCAACCAGTGGCTAACAAAATGCTGCCTTTAAATACGATACAAAAGTTTTTGCGGATTTAAAAAAAATATATATTTTGTTCCATGATCAGTACCAGTAAATACCCTTTAATTTTTTTCCCGAAGTACAGATACACCCTGTATATGTCATTAAAGTTTCGTACAGTAGTATAAAAACACCCTGTATAGAGGCTGAGGCCCAGTTGCATGAAACGATCTTAACTATGTTGTTTGCTAACAGCATGTTAAAAGTTAGCAATGGCCAAGATGGTTGACACGACATTTTACTTATTTTCTGGTTTTTATATTGTATTAATTGATATCAGCATTAAAATACTTATTGTTACTTAAATAACAATGATACAACAAATAATTATTACTTTAATTTATATTATAACGTTTTAAAATATTCAACTGTCAAAAATTTTGATTTTCTTAAATGATTTTTCAAATATTAATTAATTGTTTTCACGTAGTTACAATATTGATATGTTGACAACGTTTTATGCAACCGGGCTTCTTTTTTCTTTTCTACTCAAGCACATTTTTAAATAGGATTTCAATTGTGGCTCCTCAAATATCATTTGTTTAATGTAATAACATTTTTATTTAGTATTCTTATTGTTAACAGTAATAAAAATAAATTGTTTTAAATATTTTACAAACAATATCTACTAACTAACAAAGAATTTAACCCCTAAGCCTTAAAAAGAATCAAATCTAGATTCGTATTTCGAGAACTAAGTACTCATCCTCAGTAGAAAAGGGCAAAATGGATTTTATCTTGACCACTGACTTGATTCACAAGTCGTGTAATCTTGATTTTTCCCTTTTCTACTGAGGATGAGTACTTAGTTCTCGAAATACGTATCTAGATTTGATTCATTTATTAAGACTTAGGGGTTAGTTCTTAGCCTTAGATTTTTTACATTTATTTTAATATCTACTAAATAGTTATTTGTGTATTAAGCGCGTAAAGTGATTCTTTGTTACTCGAGCACGGTAATTTCAGCGCGAGCCGAAAGCGAGAGCTGCAATAGTGCAAGAGGAACAAAGACACTTTACGCTCGTGATACACACATAATTTTTTCTACGATTGCATCTTAAAATTATTTAAAAACGTATACGTATTGAAAATAAATTCATTCTGTTAACTGTCAATATGACAAGTTTCTGTTTTGTTTGTATCCCTGGTAACTATTGAAATAAGCGCGCATTTATTATCTTTTTCGCGCGTTGCCATTGGAGTCGCGCAAAAAGATATATTTCGATTGTTCCACAGAAAACGTCAACTTTACGATGACAAATAAGAGCGTAATTGTCAACTTTTCATAGCAATCGTAGAAAAATATTATTTATTTATTGATAGAAATCATACGGAGTTTTAGAGGACTATTTATACCAAATAATAATGTAAATCCAAAAGTTGGCTTCTCATGATGCCATTCCATTCTAAAATTTTTAATTATCTAAAAAAAATAAATAAATATTATAACACAACAATAATATAATTTTAGTATAATTGGTACCTTCGCTGTAAGTATTTCAAGTTCCAATTGCGCGATTCTTCTGCCGACACAAGACCTGGGACCAAATCCAAATGGAAGCATCACCCATGGATTAATATCTTTTATTTTTTTGTCATTTCGAAGCCATCTTTCTGGCTTGAATTTATGTGCTTCTGGATAATGTTCGTCACTCCATAATAATGGAATTTGTTCAGCAATTAAGTTTGTCTGTCAAAATAAACAAAAAAATATCACTATATTTTTTTATACTATTTTTATTTTAAACAGGAGGGATCGGCATAAAACGATTAAACGTCCCTGTCCCATATAACTACAATGAAATCTATTAGTGCGGCTACCACAAATCGCTTAACGATGGTCACAACAGGTAATTTTTTTAGGGTCGTATTCAGCCTAAAATTATTCTTGTTTTTTCCTATGATTGACCATTTAAAAATACCGGCGAATTGAGCTGTACAACCCTGTGCGAACCTTGTGACACCAGTTATAACGGGTCATATTTTGAGTTCCTCTGTAAACGTAATTGCGGTGCATTTAATAGTTTTATGCCGATCCCTCGAGTTTAAAATGAAAATAGTATACCTAATATTGGGTTGAGATCGTTCAAGCTCAAAATAGATCTCATTTGAGCATATATATGTTAATACTTTCTACAAGTTAGAACAGAGATTTTCGAAGGTTTTCTTGTAATTATTTTTTGTCTGTGGCTTTTTTGGCGGACCAGCTACTTAGGTTATATGCCGCCATTACGCCCTGATCCGCGTTTCCAGGTGTTATCGTCAACAACAACGCGGGTTTCTCTGGACGGTCAACTTGTTACTTATTTATTTATGTTACTGTGTACAACAGGAACTTAATCCCAATTACAGTACAGGGTCCGCACTCACCGAGCCGCAGTGTGGTAGTTCATATAATTTTTAGCTTGAGTGAGATTCGAACTCAGGATCTCCGGATTCGAATTCCGTATCGTTATTCACACCACCGTACTGACGGATGTACGCTTTTGTTTCTTAAATGCAAATAGGGTAGGTGGTTCAGTGGTATCGAATCAGCCTGTGGATCTCAGAACCAGGGTTCGATTCCTATATGCGACAATTTTCACTACGTTAAAACTACCAATGGGGCTCCCCCTCCATGAACATATTTAGGGGGTGCAATTTGACGGCTGGTAATCACATTTAACGCGAAGAACTATATCACTTACCGAGATATGCTACGAGAAAAGTGCCGCACCCATTAATGGGTAAAAAGGCTTGATGATATACTGGGGGTTCATTTGAAGTGTTTTTCGCAAAAAAAATTGAAAACAAAACACATATCTCTTATTTTCCGCGCGAAAAAAGTGGCCAATGAAAACGCTTTACTACTTGTAATGTTACTATACTTTTAATCACTTATTTCTCTGAAGTAACACGCTATTTTTAACTATTTTTTCGCTAATAGTCATAATTCAATATATATTTTATGTTTTTATTATTAATTCATTCTCTATCAATTTGCTCCGAAGCCTTGTTACCATTCTATATTGCACAAATCGTTCCTAATAGATGTTTTTTACTCGTATCTGCTCTTAAAGTTTTGTGATAAATTTATGAATTTTATAATAATATAATTAGTTGAAAAATCTCAGTAAAATAGTGGAATCATTTTCCTAAGAACCCAAAACTCTCATTGATAAACCTCTTTGAAAGTTATTGGATCCATCAGAAAAACTACATTTATAATTAAAGATGAATAAAATGAGTTTTTACCCCTTTTGGGATGTGATATCCAGAGAGAACCAAATCTTTTCTTGTCGTTCTAGATATTCCAATAGAAATAGGTATCATTCTCATCGCCTCTTTAATGCAAGCTCTGAGATAATGCATTTCTTCTAACTTTTGTGTTGTTAAAACGTCGTCATGCTTTGGAAGGATTTGATTTATTTCGGCACGAAGAATTTCTTGTTTATCTGGATTGACTGAGAGTAAGTACATAATACTTGCTGCACTTTTGCTTGTCTGCAAAATAAATATTAATTTATACCAATTTGAAGGGGGTATCACACGTTCACATAAATCTGAGAACGGTTTCAGAATAGTTTTGGCAACTTGCAACTTTTGATATCAAACATATGCGAAGTTGTAATGATTTTAGGGAATTACTAAACTTTATGTTGGTATGTCGTTTGATTGCTGTCAGTAGTATTTTGTTTAATATTCTCCTTATCAATTAATAAAAAAGCATCTGCGGATAGTATTGCAACTTTATTTTCTATTTTATATTACAACTTCACTTTTAGTCAAAATAATTAAAATACCACAAAATTGATAGGGATTTTTATTATTACTACACATCATTGCGCTTGCGTAAAGTTTTAAAAGACAAATTTCAGTGAATTATTTTTCAAGTTATCAAACATTTTTGAAAACTGGTCTCTTTATCACACATGAAAAGATGTACAAAGTTTGTGAAGTTGCAGTGATTCTAGAACTAATTGCAGATACATGCGTAAGTGTAATAGCTTCTGAACTATAATGATTGTAAAGTGAAAAATTATTTACTTATAGATTAAATTACAAGGTTATTAATTTTGTTATTACTAAGACGAAACTAACTTCCTGACCATTATTAATGCCAACAAATAGTATATTAAACAACGAGTTTTAAAATACATGTTTTTTAACATGCGTCTAAGGACAAGTGCAATAAATGTCTTATAAAATCAGTTATTTACAAATTTTTTTAAATTTTGCGTCTTATAAATTTAAATTTAAAAATATCGGTGATATTCTAAACCTAATCAATTTAGGGAAATTTGTATATGAAATGTTGTGGTTAACTGTTATTGACATGCATTTGTACAGATTTTGAGGTTATATTGAAATTTTGATGTTTTCAGCTTGATAGGATCATGCGCTATTACCAACCGTCTAAAATAAAATATTGTGTATCGTAATAAATACTCTTTTGACACGAACTAGGTTTTGTAATGACGTCTTTATAAACGCGAAATAGAAAATTGGTATTTTTGTATTAAGTGCGCAAAATGAATGTTTTTCTGATGCGCGTGAGAATGTTACTTTTAGTCGAGACTGAAGGTCGAGACAATAAAAGTCAACTGTAAATAAAAAATAATAGAATAATTATTGATTTATTTAAGTAAATTGAAGGAAAACAATCAACAATAATATTAATTTGATACTATTAATGAAATCTGACAACAAATAATTTGGGAGCGTGCGCGAGATACTTATTTTGCTCAATACAATACGAAACAGTGCGCAAAATGAGTATTTTGCACTAGGGTGCAAAATACGCGTTGTCATGGTAATGTAAATAATGAAAAAACACGTACTTCGCGTATTGATGTTAGTAAAAAAAATGAAAATTTTTTGACAGTTGTACAAATATTAATTTTTTGAACTTTGTAAATCGAAGTTATATGTGGATATGAAATAATTGATATTGCTGTCAAACATTCAATATGCTTTTATGAATTAAACTAAGTTTAAAATTTAAGTTTTATTGGAGCAATTGGTCATTAGTCAGGTGTTAAAAAAAGTTAACATCTTGTCACAGGCAAAGAGAATTCTTCAACATATTAAATAATGTTATATAGTTCTATTCTGAAAAAAGTTTTAGCTAATCTTGAATTTTGATTTAGTCAAATGAATGGAAACCATGTTCTTAAAAATGTTTTCGATTTCGGTATGTAGATATGAATTCATCTTTAATACTAAATTGAAAAAAAATAGCTAATTCAAAATTTAGGCCTAGTCAAACGCTATTTGAGAATTCAACTATTTAATAAGAGAGATTGAAATTTTATTATCCCATACGATAGAATTTAACACGATCTGTTCTGGTTATTCCTATGTAACCGATTGTAACATATATTATGGTATTCAAGAGAAAAATATTCATTATACATACATGAAACAAACTTAATAATCTTGTTATAAAATACCACTATATACGATGTATACAGGGTGTTTCACAATTTAGAGCAAAAAATGAAAGGGTATATTCTGTACGACGTGCTGATCATGAAACAAAAAGAATGTTTTTAAATTCGAAAAATTAAGGGTTGTTAACCTAAAACATTTTTTGTAGTACTGCACTGGATTCGCTTTCCTATTAAACACAAACAATGAACTACGAAAGAATAATTACACAATTCAATTATTAGCAGTTATTTATAATAGAATTTTATTTAATTAATAACTTTAACATAATCATCCACCCAGTGGCAGTGGCAACGAAAAATGTTGGACTGGGAAACATGGAAAATAGTTTTGCTATTTAAAAAAAAATTCTTTTTGTTTCATGGTCAGTACGTCGTACAGAATATACCCTTTCATTTTTTGCTCTAAGTTGTGAAACACCCTGTATATGAATATAATCCAATATTTTATGATATACGTGTTCACCACAATGCACTTACAATTAATACGCAGAATTTCGAAATTAATGGTTTTTCATTTTATTAAAACTCTTAGAAAGTCATTATAAAGTACCAATACGGACTATCTTTAATTCCCTCCATAAAAATTAGAATCGATATTTACTTGACTGTTTGGTGCAACATGTTGCACTAAAATTTGGGAAATCACCAACACACTTTACAGGATATCTTTTAAATTCGTCACTGCTATGAATGCACAAGTAGGATTAATCGCAGAAAATTTAGAATTAAAATTTTATGTCACATATCAAAGATAAATGCAGTTCATTTATTCTCCTTAACTGGGACGTATTTGATACTACTATAAAACATGGAAAATAGTTTTGTGATTTAAAAAAAAAATTCTTTTTGTTTCATGATCAGCACGTCGTACAGAATATACTCTTTAATTTTTTGCTCTAAGTTGTGAAACAGCCTGTATATGTTTTACTCAGAGTGTATAAAAGTTGTGTCAGGTATTTTTTATATAGAACAGAAATTTCATAAGATGTTTTATAAAGATTTACTCATTTTATTTTACCGTGTCTACTCCTCCAAGAAGAATGTCCAAAACATTGCCAAATACATATTTTTTGTCATAATTCTTCATAAGTTTTTCAAACACGCTCATATCGTTTATATCTTTGTTTAAATATCCTTCTTTTTCTAGTCTTTCTTTCGTTAGGTCTACATGCTTCTGAATAAAACTGTAAAAAAATAAATATAATATTATCATAATTATGACATTATAAACGTCAATGATGCTATATCGCTCATTTGCAACAAAAGTGCCACAACTCAAATTTTGATATTTGCCAACAATGAAAATTCAAATGTTAAAATTATTTACAATTTAATTGTTGGAATTACAATTCCATTGTTGTTATCTGTCATTTTTGAGATCTTTCATTGTTGAGGTCTTTCAATGTTGTAAGCTTTCATTATTGTAATCAAAAATTACTACTAGCGCAGTTTTTCTCAAACTTACTAGATTTGCGGACCACTTTCAGAATTCTTCTCTAACCGCGAACCACCCACATAAGAAAATAATTCATCAACTTTATCTATAACTACTTAATTATATCATTACTATTTGTAGTATGAACGTCAATTATGCTATAATCGCTCAATTGCGACAGGAGTGCCACATCTCAAAATTTGATATTTTTAAGTTAAGCCCCTATTTGTACAAAATAATTTTGTGTATGTGTGAACTCTACAATAATCTACATATTCTTTTTTTGTAATTTTTTAGATCATTTTAAGTCTTTTATTTCTTCTATATAATAATAAAATATTAAATATTGAGTTAAAATACTTCTATCACAAATGGGCGATATATGTTCCACTGAAATTTTATATCCGTCTATATCTTTTAGTATTTCGTACTAGGAATTAAATAATAATATATTTCGATTCATCCCCTCATTAGGTGTCGTATCTTAGTTAATATTGGGATTTGAGGCTCAAAAATTTATTTTATACAGGGTGTTTCAGGACTAGTGTAACAAACTTTAACAGCTTATTCCTGAAGTCATTTTGAGCCAAAAATGCCATATGAACATAAGTCCTATTCCTTCTAGTTACCAAAATAAAAGAGGTTGAAGTTCTATAAATAACACGAAATTTTCAAATTTTTGTAAACAAGATACTTTCGGAAAACAAGAATTTTATTGAAAAGTCATACCTTATTTGTCTTAATTAATTTTATTTATTAATAATAACATGCATACGAGTTCAAGGCGCTCATTTTGAACACTTGCTGTAATTTAAAAAAAAAAAATCTTATCTTATTTCATATTATGTTAACCTATTTCATGTTTGGTTATGTTGTTCTGTGTCTATTTAATTGTGTCATTTTATGTTTTGTTCTCTAAATAAAATTAATTAAGTCAAATAAGGTATGACTTTTCAATAAAACTCTTGTTTTCCGAAAGTATCTTGTTTACAAAAATTTGAAAATTTCGTGTTATATATAGAACTTCAACCTCTTGTATATTGGTAACTAGACGGAATAAGACCTATGTTCATATGACATTTTTGGTTCAAAATGACCTCAGGAATAAGCTGTTAAAGTTTGTTACACTAGTCCTGAAACACACTGTATACAAAAAAAATTATACATATTATCATTTTAAAATTGTTAGATTTGAGAACTTTTGTTTTATTTAGTTTTTATTTTCCACTCTACCTAGGATTATATACGTTCACTATAAGCTATTTGCTTTTTTTTTAATTGTTTATATTTTTAACATTTTTATTTAAATAAACTTAGTGTGGCACTCTACCTACGCAGATCTCGGTAAGTGATATATTTTTTCGCGTGAAGTGCAGTTCCCAGCCGTTAATCACGAGCCCCAAATATATTAGTGGAGGGGAAGCCACAGGGGTAGATTTAATTTTGTAAAAATTGTTTGTCGGTTGTGGGGATCGAACCAGGGTTCTCACGATCCACAGACCACGGAGCCACCTAAATTGTTTCTGATGTAAACTTTAACTTTAAATATCTCGATTAATATTAATTTCAACAAGATGGATGCAATGATATTTTTTTGTAAGTTCAAATACAAAATTTCAAATGATTGTTTTCAATGAAATTATGTATAATTAACATCCTGGTATCGTGTATCTTACAAGATATTTTGTATTAGATATTCCTAAATTATTTAAAGAACATTACTTTAAATTATATATGTAAGGAATCTAATTTTTATCACTTAATAGAAATGATTGTGTCCAAAATAATATAGCAAAGTTTCACAGCGAATAAATCAGTCACCCGTAATTAGATGTTATACTAGTCAACTAGTATCATACCTAGTTATTCCATCCATAACTTTCACATATCTTCTCCATAATGGAGTACTAATATATTTTCCCAAAGACGGTAATACATCTAGTTTGTATAGAATAACGAAAAATTCTTCTACATTATCGATATATTCTAATGTTTCTGGATCTATAGTATCATTTGATTCTAAAGCACCTACAACAACAAAAAATTTATGAGTATAACGAAATATTTGACAATTAAAAATAGCTTATATATATACAGGGTGTAACATGAAAACCTGGCCATAGGCGTTTAACATGGGAAATCAGTTTTTCCTTGCGCAAAAGTGGCCAATTGATTTTAGACAAAAATGCTTCAAATAAAAGTTGTAGTGCTTGAAATTATGGATCTAAATCAGTTTTCAGATTTTATTTTGCACGTTTTGTAAGCGAAATAATCGCATTAATATTTTATAAGAATTTCTACTTTATAGTGATAGCCATGGAATTGAGACAAAATGATAAACAAATGTACGACGTTTTAACTGTCAGAAAAGTTTAGTTTTAAATGGATTTGTGATTTATTTAAGTGACAAAGGTGATTGTTGTTATATCATTATTGAAAATGGATAACTATTCACATAAAGAAAAGTTACAAATTATCAAGTGGAATTATTCTGGTGAAAGTTTTCGAAGAATACGTGATTTAATCAGTATTATTTGGCCGCACCATAACATTCCAAGTTCAAACTAAACTTTTCTGACAGTTAAAACGTCACACATTTGTTTATCATTTTGTCTCAATTCCATGGCTATCACTATAAAGTAGAAATTCTTATAAAATATTAATGCGATTATTTCGCTTACAAAACGTGCAAAATAAAATCTGAAAACTGATTTAGATCCATAATTTCAAGCACTACAACTTTTATTTGAAGCATTTTTGTCTAAAATCAATTGGCCACTTTTGCGCAAGGAAAAACTGATTTCCCATGTTAAACGCCTATGGCCAGGTTTTCATGTTACACCCGGTATATATATTATAATACAGGGTGTGCACAGAAAGGCGGAACATAGGAGTTTAACATAGGGTTTTAAAAATGTGCGGAAATGGCTCGCTACATAATAGAGAAAAAAACAGTGTTACTCAATTCAGTTTGAACAACAATAAAAATTCAAATGTTAAAATTATTTATTATTTAATTGTTGGAATTACAATTTCTTTGTTGTGATCTGTCATTTTTGAGATCTTTCATTGTTGTAAGCTCCCATTATTGCAATCACAAAGGAATACTAGCGCAGTGTTTCTCAAACTTACGAGAGTTGCGAACCACTTTCAGAATTCTACGCTAACAGCGAACCACCCACA
This sequence comes from Pterostichus niger, assembly GCA_947425015.1. NCBI lineage: Eukaryota > Metazoa > Arthropoda > Insecta > Coleoptera > Carabidae > Pterostichus > Pterostichus niger. The sequence continues at coordinate 11,959,986 of OX380337.1, read as the reverse complement.
TAATGCCTATGGCACACAGCGTCGATGAGCATCGATGAGCTCTTCGATGAAACAACAGAACGCACCCGTCATCGACGAAAATTAGAGGCTCCTCTATTTCCATCGAAGAGATCATCGATGAAACGAGCGTATCTCATTTCACTTGTATCTTTTATGTCTCACTTCTCGTTAGCATATTTTTGAAAATTAGTTTTTCTTTCTCAACTTTAGAAGTTTTTATTGTTTGTCAATGAAGGGTGCGTTCTGTTGTTTCATCTAAGAGCTCATCGATGCTCTTCAATGCTCTTCGACCAGTGTGCCATAGGCATAAGAAAATAGTTCAACAACTTCATCCATAACTACTTGCAATAAATATGAGCTCCGATTTTTGTGCTCCATGTCGTACGCAAAAGATTAAAAATATTATTAGAATTAGAACATGAATAACATAATTTTTATAATTTAAATTTTATATTTTTTTTGCCATAAGGCCCATTATTAATACTAATGAAATTTTGTGTGCTTGGACCACCAAGAAATAACTCGCTGACCAGAGTTTACGAAATACTGCACTAGCATACAATATTATGGTATTATCTGTGTATCTGAGCATGCTTCAACTTATACAGGGTGTTTCACAACTTAGAGCAAAAAATTAAAGGGTATATTCTGTACGACATGCTGATCATGAAACAAAAACATTTTTTTTTAAATTCGAAAAATTAAGGGTTGTTAACCTAAAACATTTTTTGTAGTACTGCACTGGATTCGCTTTCTTATTAAACACAAACAATGAAGTAGGTATCAACTACGAAAGAATAATTACACAATTCAATTATTAGCAGTTATTTATAATATAATTTTATTTAATTAATAACTTTAACATAATCATCCACCCAGTGGACTGGAACACATGGAAAATAGTTTTGTGATTTAAAAAAAAAATATTTTTGTTTCATGATCAGCACGTCGTACATAATATACCTTTTATTTTTTTGCTATAAGTTGTGAAACACTCTGTATAGGGTTTAGTGATTAATTTTTTTTGTTAAATAATTCTTATTATTTATATAAAAAGTACAACTCGCAAAATATTGAAAATTCGCGCTATTTCTAGATTGAAATTATTGGAGATGAAATTATAATTTAAGTGTAACCAATAGTAGGAAAAGATAAATAAATATATCATCACGCATTTTATCCATTATTGAGTGTGGCACTCTGCCGAAGCAGATCTCGATAAGGTTACTTGCCGTCAAGTAACGCTCCCAAAGATATTATTGGAGGGGAATTCACAGGAGTAATTTAGCATGGAATAAAGTTTGTCGGTTGCGGGAATCAAACTCGGATTCAAATGAACAAAATAATTCGTACCAAATCTAGAATCAAGCGATAAAATTCCAACCGATTCCAAACTCCATTTCATGAGTTCCTTGTTGAAGTCTGCTGGCATCTCATTGAGCTCATTTTTAGCAGATAAAAAGCTAATTCTTTTAATAAAGTCATCAGCGACTGTCGCGAAAGAGTTGATGTAATGTTTAACCACTCGTGGTTGCATTATCATTGAATTCATGACTGATCTTGCTTCTTGCCATATCTCATCGTCACTGAAAATAGAAACATCAGTCAAAAATGTGTTTTTCTTCAAGCATACAACAATATTCATATTATGCTACTACACACACTATGTAGAACTAAGTCATTATGTTATTAGTACAATAATGAAATTCATTATTGTACTAGTACAATAATGTTAGTTATAAAATATACCACAGGCGGCAGCACTTGCTAGGGCAGCCCGGCTACTGGTTCAACGTTACCAATCGTACGATAATTATCATACATGTAGCATAATTAGGGGAATTGTACGATGTACGATAGTAAGTTACTATCGTACAGCGTACTTAAAATGACAAAATATATATAAAAAAAATATCGTGAACATAATTAGGAGTCACAACCCATAATTTTGAGTGTTCCGTACGACAATTTCAATATCTAATGTTGGCAACTGAAGTGAAGTGAGGTTAACTGACTGACAGCCAGTAGTGATAAATATCGTTATTTGTTTCACAAAAAAAATGTCTCAAGAAGTGGATGAAATGCAATTTACACCTCCAGCAATAGCAGAAATCGCAAAGTCAGTCATTCAAACATTGATTCCTGAAAAATCACGTAAGGTTTATGATTTCGCTTATGAGAGATTTGTCAATTGGACTAGAGAACAAAATGTGAAGAATTTCTCTGAGAATGTTATGCTAACTTACTTTACTCAATGATTAAGGCTGAATTAAATATCAAACATAACGTAAACATATGTAAATACACTAAACTAATAGCATTTTTGAAAATATTGAGTTATTTGATACTTCGACAGAAATGACTTGCAACATACCTGTTACATTTGGAAGTAATCAAGGTACGGAAATAAACAATGAAATTTATACAGCTTCTATCTATTAAGATATTGGAACTATCGATACAAATACTGCCAGTAGTGGTTTAAATATTCAAAATTGTAAAATAAAAACTGTACATTTAACATAACTGTTAATAAAGCGAGTTAGGGAAAAAAATTAAATAATTTATATTTTATTCTTTAAATTTACGTTAGAATGCTTGAAGAAAAAATAGTATATGCTACTCGGAGTAGAATGCTCTTTTTTATTTCGCTCAGTTTGCTACACGCCTCGGCCGCAAACATCTGAGCTCAATAAAAAAGACTGCTTTCTACTCCTAGTAACATAATATACTATAACTTGGAAGAAAGGATTGTATTAAGGTAGTTCGGTCGATTAGGTGAATGAGACTCGTCATCTATTTAATTGGGCGAAGTTACGGTGGACGAGTCTGACTCGTCATCTGAATTTAAAAATTGGGCACTGTTGTTTTTAAAAGCTCACATCCGGAGATTGAAGAAAAGAAATGGCCAAGTTGGAGAATCCTTTATTTGTTTTTATTTAACCAATATTGTACATAACTTGAACAAAGGTTGATCAAAAGGCGCCTTTTTTATGAACAACTAGAAAACTTTCGAAGTGCGTGTTACAATAGTTTGCACGACTTAACATTACGTTTTTCAGACGATTACAATGGATTACGATTCCGACAATAAAATTTTCATTCGACCAGTATTTTTGTTTTGGTCTGAAGATAGCTAACTATATGAACTCGTTCTTCAACTTTTTCATTGTGAACATTCTCTAGATACAGGCGCCGTGGCCGAACGTGTTAAGGCACATCTCTTAACATGCTGTGACGTCACCCGAACCAAGGTTCGTCAGTTCGAATCCGCCTGTCGACAATGTGTGATTTGTCGTAAAATATAAAATACAGTTACATGTATTTATCACACTCGGACGCTATAAACTAGTCACTTATACGCCTTAAATAATGTAGCATTCGACTACGAAAACCGGCAGTACGGCAGTGTAAAAACTGCGGCTCGGTGTGTCCGGTAGGCCCAGGCCCGATTTGGGCTGTAGCGCCACAGATGATGACATTCTCTAGATTAAAGTTAGATTACCGTCAACCTTAAAATGTTAAAATAACTGAGGCAAAAAGTGATCAATTCCAACAAGCACATTTTCCGGAGAATATTCCGGCAACAGAATTAAAGAAACACTCTACAAAACAGTGTCGCGTATGTTATAAACATAAAATAAGAAAAGAAACCACTTGGCAATGCAAACAATGCCAGGTACCTTCGCATTTACCGACATGTACCACGGAAAAAATGAGACTAGTTTACCCGTCTCTCTTTTTATCTATTCAAATGAAAAAGCAGTAGTGGGCTACTAAATTCGCTCATTAAAATGTAGTGGAAAATTGAAATAGTACATTTGAAATGAAAACTAATATTTTATTCTGTTTTTACTTCCTTGTACGATGTGAAGGAAGTATTGTAATCGCGAAAGTTTTCAGATTTCAGCGGAAATATGCATTTTGACCGTCCTTGAATCCATTTTGACTAATTTCGTCGTAACATCTGTACGTATGAATGTATCTCGCATAACTCAAAAACAGTAAGACATAGAAAGTTGAGATATTGTATTTAGGACTGTTATAACATCAAGTTGTATATCTAACTTTTTGGTCATTATATAAATTTCGGAATTCGTACTTTACTTGAAGCCTATAATAGATTTTTATTTTTTGGATTATATTAAAATATAATCCAAAACTTTTCAAATTTGGTATATAGCAATGGAAATAACATAATAGATTTTGGTTAAAATGGACTAACCGGAAGTGATACATTACATGAAGCTGCTAACAGTTTTCCTTGAAAAAAAAATGGCATTTTTTTGATTTTTGAAATAAATGCTGCAAATAAAAGTGTTAGAGAACTAAATTCTGCGGCTAGTACATTAAGAATTATAAAATTAGCCTTTTGTATAAGCGAGATATCTAAATTTAAAAATTATATATTTTTCGTAATTAATTTGGCTATGGATTAGAACAAAAAATAAGAAAAAATTTAAAAAAAAATTAATGTTAATGCCAAATTACGTCAAAAATGTGCAATACAAAAATGTAGGTATAGTATAATACGAGTACAAGGAAGTAATGTGGTGTCCACCGCAGATTTTTTTCTTTATTAGTAGATAAAATTATATTGTTTGTTCTTGATGGCAGGGGAGAGAAATGCGTATTAAATTGACAATAATTTAATTTAAATTACATACGAAACAGCGTGCTATGAAAGAAGCAAATTAACAAGGAAGTGTTCTAGGTTCAATCCTGTTCATTATATATATTAATGATATTTATTTGTATATTGAAAATTGCTTTCTTAATCTCTATGCTGATGATACGCTTATATCTGTGAACGGAAATAATTTTCCTGCCATGGTACAAACAATGAATGATGTGTTAGACAAAATCTATAATTGGTTATGTATAAACTCAATGCTGATAAAACTAAATGTTTGTTATTTGGTATAGCTAATCAATGTCAACGCTTCAAAGATTGTAATCTGCAAATTAAATTTAAAAATAGCGTAATTGAGTTCGTAGATAGAATAAAATACTTAGGTATACATTTTGATTATAATTTGAAACTAAGTTATCATGTAGACTATATGTGTAAAAAGATAGGAAAGAAAATAGGTTTCATGAGAACAGTGTATCTTTTAACTTATCGTATTGGACCAAAATGTTAATTTACAAAACAATTATTTATCCGCATTTTGTATATTGTCAGACTATTCTCATAAGATGTAACACAGCGGATAAGGAAAGGTTGCAAAAATTACAGAATAAAATAATGAGAATTATATTGAATTGTAATGTTTATACTTCTGTAAACAACATGTTGAAATGGTTGCAATGGTTTCCAATTGAAATAGAAATAAGGAAGTCTGTTTTAATATTTATATATAAAGTCAAATCTGGTCTCACACCAACCTATCTAGAGGATTTTATTGAAATTAGAATGAACCTAACTCATTATAGATTGCGAAATAGATTGGATTTCAATATAAATAAATACAATAAAAGTATAACGTGCAAATCAGTTTTTTACGACGGCCTCAGTATGTATAATTCACTACCAACATGTTTAAAAGAATGTAAAAATCTATATACTTTTAAAATGTGTTTAAATTCATACCTCTCCACAAAGAAACAGTTATATTAATATATGTATATGTTTTTTTTTTATCAATACTATGTTTTTCTAATGTAGCATCTTTTGCTAAATAAATAAATGTTATTATTATTATTAAATCATAATCTTCATTACCAAGTAACGAAATTCTTCACAAATTAGTTGTACTGATATTTAATATTTAATCAAACAAATAAAAATGTGATTCGTTTATTTGTTTCTTTCATAGCACGCCGATTCCAATGCGATTAAAATTAAAAGAATGTCAATTTAATATGTATTTTTTCAAAAAATTTATAATTTGAAAATATTAAACATTGTATTCGTTGAATTTATAATAAAATTCCCTTCCGCACAAAAAATATAGATTCCCATTTAAAATAAGAAAGCTGCATCCCGTATACATAAAATTGTAGAAACCTTTTATAAACTGACTATGGATAAATCGATTTTATCACAAATTAATATTTGACGATTAATCTTATTCTTCCGTTCCCCCTGAGTGCTGAGTAGTAATATTTCTACTATTTTATATATTTATTGAAACAACAGCCGTCATTTTTTATCAAGTTAATGACACAATATTAATTAGTTAATTTTTTCTAGCAAAGTCGTATTTTTACAATTACAGCGCCACCTGTTGGGTGTACAAAAAAAGTTTCCGAATAAAACCAACAAACTTTTTTAAGCTCTTTCCGAATCTGCAATAACAAATAAAGGTTCCCATTTAAGATTTTTAAGTCAACCCCCTTTCCAGCTCCCCTAGAGGTGTGGGGAGGTATCTTGTCAGAATCCGATGTCCCCCCCCCCAAACTATGAAGGTTTTGATTCGGCACACTTGTTGTTAAGATGCATTCTTTTCGAGATATTCAAGAAGATATTGGCTGGTAGCACATGCTCTGTTTTTGGGTGTTCTAAGAGCACGGTTTTAACATGTTAGAGATAGCTAAAATACCCAAATACACTGCTCTTAAAACAGGCAAAAACAGAGCTTGTGCTACCAGCCAATGTTATTTGGGACACCTGTATATACAAAATATTGTATACACCTTGTCCACGACTTTGATGAAAATCGAACTCAGATTCTTATTTCCACAATCGGATTCGTAATAATTATTGCATTCTTACCTAGTGAACACTCCACCGTAGCCTTGGAACAAATCAGGTCGCAATACCTGTCTGTAGTATTTGATCGAAGGTAAGATGTCTCGTTTCGGCCAAGGTCCCTCATTACGGAAAATCTAAAATGGAAAAGTCGTTACTAATCGTTCAATTGATTTTTATGTATTTTTATCATCTTTACTGTCTCAATGTCTTTTGGATCGTAACATATTAGTATATCTTTCACGAATTTTAATTCTCGAAGTCTAACGATATCACCGTATTCTTTCTGGTATCTGAAATTAAACTAAAATTAACTGTTATATTGGAACTATTAAGTAGTTCCCGTGGGCAGCCATATCAGGATGGCTTAAAATTTTTCATTAATAGGTAAATTAGACAGGGGATGTTTTACAACTTATGGCAGTAATTTAACCCCATATAGAACTCAATGAACTGATTATGAAACAGAGATTTTTTTTTCAAAATTCGCAGAATTAATTGCACTTTGCATAAAGTAATTTTTTTTAGTGCTACTGGTTTAAGATTTATTTCTAATATATTAATAATTAAACTATAATTATATACGCTACTAATAGGTATTTATCTGGTGTTATACAGGTGAGTCTGGGAAGACGAACCCCTCTCCCTCCTTAACTTTTTTATTATAAGAAATAGAAAAATTTTCTTTATATGTAAGTTTTAGTATATTAAATATACTATTTTATGACACATATAGAAATTTTTTATAAAGTCAGGTTTACGTGATACGACTATCAACTTTTATTTTTCAAATGGGAACCTAGAATTATTGTATTAAAATAAAAACTGCCATTTTTTTTATCTTTTCAACGATGTATTACTTGTCATAAATGTATATGAAAAAAATCGAGATAAATAAGAACTGACAGAAATTATTTTTATTTAACCATTGTAGGTGGCTATGCGAAATTAAACAATATGTAACAAGGTAAAATTAATTTGTTTCACGTGTTTTGTTATTCATTTTACCTTGTTACATTTTGTTTAATTGCGCATAGCTACCTAGAATAAAAATAATTTCTGATATTTCTCAATTATCTTATTTATCTTGATTTTTTTCATATACATTTATAACAAGTAATACATCATTGAAAAGAGAAAAAAATAGCAGTTTTTATTTTAATAAAATATTTCTAGGTTTCTATTTGAAAAATGAAAGTTGCTAGTCGTATCATGTAAACCTGACTTTATAAAAAAATTCTATATGTGTCATAAAATAGTATATTTAATATATTAAAACTTCCTTATGAAGAAAATTTTTCTATTTCTTATATTAAAAAAGTTAAGGGGGGTTCGTCTTCCCAGGCTTACCCTGAATATTATTTAAATAATAAATAAATATATCATCACGCCATTTACCCATTGAGTGTGGCACTCTGCCGTTGCACATCTCGGTAAGTGATATAATTCTTCGCGTGAAGTGCGGTTACCAGCCGTCAAATCACAGCCCCAAAGATGTTAGTGAAGGGGGAGCCATAGGGGTAGATTTAATTTGGAGAAAATTATTTGTCGGCTGTGGGTATCGAACCAGGATTCTGAAGATCCACAGGCCGACTCGATACCACTCAGCCACCTACCCCATTTGTCATATCAAAACAATCTCCTCCTTTATTACAATTATATGGCATTCCAATAATATTCCTATTTAAAATAAAAAAAATTGCATCCCGTATTTTGAGAAGCACTGGTATAAATTAAATTAAAAATTGTTTGCTAATTTCGTATCTCATATTATAAAGATAGCAATCGTGTGACACTTAAAATGAACATCTATTATTACGAATGTACCTAGTACTCAAAAAAGAAACAATGATTTGCTATAATATCAAAAATATGAACGTAAACGCTCGAAAATACTGATTTATTTATTAGGTTTGTTTATTCTAACGGTCAGAGACCGCGGAACCTTTTTTTCGAAAGGGGTTGCGAAAATTTTTTGACCGGAGTAAAAATAGAACACAGATAAATTTAGGTAATTAAAATGAATAATTAGGTGAGATACATTATATTAATAATATAATTTGTTTTTGTCAATTAATGTAACAGTTTTATAAAGTTTTTACATCTGTATAAATTGAAAAAGACAATTTTACTCTATTGCTCTGAAAACTGTCATTGGCTCTGCGGTTTTATTGATGAATATTTTCATCACCTTATTTAAATCAATGTTCAATGTTTTAATTTTGTGTATAGGAAGAAAAACTAAATGAAACAGTCGTTTTTGTAACATTGAAGTACGGTTCCAAGTCAAGTTAATATAACTTGTAATGGATTGTTAATTTATTGCTATAGTCTCGGTTTGGATTTTGAATTCGTACTCGTATTTTAGTTAGGTATTTTATTTTATTTTTTGTGTCCTGAACAGGGGTTGCGGCGCAACTCCCAAAAAATGATCAGGGGTTGCGACTGCAACCCCTGCAACCCCACTTCCGCGGCCACTGCTAACGGTTTTGAGTATTGACATTTTGCGCATAACTTATATTCTGGATTTGTGTTAATAATATTTAGTGTTATGAAACGAAATATCATCCCTAGTTTCCATATTTCGGCCTTTGCTTCAATAACTAATGCAGATTAGTAATGCGCGCATGTTTACTGACATATTACCATGTAGTCCATGCTGACATTTCTTTAAAACCTCGAGATTTTTCTGTTACTCTATACTAAACGTGAACATTTTCGGTACCACTGGATGTTTCTTTATAGTGAGTAAACAAAGTTAATTAGTTATAAGATTACATAAAAAAATATTGATACATCAGATTAATAATATTTATTATCTGAAATTGAAAGTATCACTAGCCACTGAGAACTGATACTAAAATTAAATTTGTTTTTCCTAACGTTAGGTATTGTATAAATCATTACGTGTAAGATAAACAATTGAACAATATATTCAAGCACCTATTCAGTCAGTGGCCCAAAATCATTTGTTTAAAAACAGCGAAAAAATTATTTTTTCGAATTTTGAAAATAAATTTTGTTTCATAATAAGTACGTTTAGTACTATGAGGTTAAAATAAATGCCATAAGTTGTGAAACACCCCATATATATTTTATAGTTTTGAGGTGCCGCGTTACCCCTATTACTTTGGCTCCATTGCAGCGGTACCGCCGTACATCCGATACCAGGGCATAGACTGAGACAATAGTTATTGGGCACTTCCCGCACGCAACACTCAATCTGGAACAAGTGCTTCTCGATCGACTCGACTGTAAAAATTGCAAAAAACACTGGTCCTTTGGAACGTTCTAAAATAAATCTGTCTTGATAATAATAAAATCTAATTTATAAAATACAATTTCCCTGAATTTTTCTTTATAAAAAATTTAGGAAATAAGAGTAATGTGTTAAAATTCTTTCAACATTTGTCAGCATCAGTGCCATCTATTTGACAACCTCTGAACTAAAGACGTCATTGATACAACTTCTTGCAGATTGTAAATACAATATAAATAATAAGAAAAAACACATATTGTGGAATATAACAACTTAGTTTAATGGAAAAGTAAGATTATAACAGGTTAAGTTTGATATTTGAACAAAAAAACTATATTTTTAGATTGGAAAAGCCGTAATTGTTACAAGTGTTATTATTAACATTTATAGTAAAATTTTGACAATTAGAAATCGAAGTTCCTGGAGCAGCTTGGTTTGCAATTGATAAAGATTATGTATAATTTGAAAATTCTGATGTATTCACACAAGTTGAAATTAAAGATGTACTTTTTTAAATACCAGTACTCGAACAAAATATATTATACAAACTACGTGCGTGAAGACGTCTTTCGCTCATTCGCGCTATTAAAGACAATCGCTCCTTGCAGTCGCTCGTGCTTCAAAAATACGCTCATGCGGACCGCATGCTTTATCTAAGAGCGTACATAAACTTATGTAGGTCATGATCATTTGTTTTACTAGAAACAATTGCTTCATTTGACAGTTCTATCGCTATTTTGCGAATTTTTAGCAAATTACTCTTATTTCCTAAACTTTGAATAAAGGAAAATTCAGAGAAGTTGTATTTTATAAATTAGATTTTATTATTACTAAGACAGATTTATTTTAGAATGTTCCAAAGGGCCAGTGTTATTTGCAATTTTTACAGTCGAGTCGATCGGGAAGCACTTGTTCCAGATTTACTACAAAAACAATTTTATACATCGCCCTATACAATCGCATATGGAACTGTCAAAAGTTAACGAATCGTTCGGTAGGTATCTAAACGATTAGTTAAATAGTTTTTCTACTCTCGTTATTAAAATGTTATTTAACATATTGGTGTCCATAGCGTTAAATAACATCTTAATCATATGTTAACAAATTATGGCTCCGAACGTTTTAGTCACGGCGTGAAAGTAACAACTGACATATTAACTATGGGATGTATCTGTCATTGTACGTTACTTTTCAAATAATTAATTACACTATGTTTTCTTTTTAGTTATTTAAATTTGAGGTTGTGGAAAAAAGTATAGTATGTGACCGTTTTATAAACTCTTTAAATACTCGTTTGTAACTAAAGAAACTTTTATAAAACTTGTTACATAAAATATTATTATTAATATGGACCTTAGTGTTTATATTGAATTAAAAAAAAGTTTAAACACAAGCTAACTTTGCATTTTTACTTTGGATTAATATTTGTAATCCTATTCGAAATTCGCCAAACTTTTTTTTGTTAATTCGACTGAAAAAATTAACAAAAATTTGTACATACCTAATATGAATATCGTGTAATGCTTGACCATGATATTTCCCAACAATTGGTAAAAGATGCCACAAATACCCAAAAATGGGAGCTGGTTTAGGTCCTAACAACCAATAAATAAAAATAAATATAAAAAATATTAAATAAACACTTGGCTATGTCTCACAAAATTCAGCCTCCAAGTCACCTTATGAGGGCATCGTCAGAGGCTGGCCAGCACAGTTAGTAACCATATACGCGAGCCTCTGACGATGTCCTCATAAGGTGACTTGGAGGCTGAATTTTGTGAGACATAGCCAAAGTGTTTATTTAATATTTGTCTCACAAAATTCAGACTCCAAGTCACCTTATGAGGGCATCGTCAGAGGCTGGCCAGCACAGTTAGTAACCATATACGCGAGCCTCTGACGATGTCCTCATAAGGTGACTTGGAGGCTGAATTTTGTGAGACATAGCCAAGTGTTTATTTAATATTTTTATTAAACCTAGTTTCACCAAGTGTATGGATGACAATTAATTTTGTCTTTGTTGTTAAAAATAAATATACAAATAAAATTTAAACATATTTAATAACTACGTACCAGGTATGGCATCATAAGGTTTCGCATAATTAACTTCATTAACATTAGTGGCAGTTTCATTTTGCTTTACATTCTTGCATTCTGTTGCAAATAACCGTTGAAGAATTAAAGAATAATTCGCACATATTTTGCTGTTAGACAGCACAGCATTTGTTTTTAACATTTTGACGGTTGATGTTTATGCTTTAACTGGTACATGAGTACTGAGTCTAAACTATTTGGTATATGTGTACTAACTAAATGTATCCGTGCTCTCTTATTTGCGAAATGTTTAATCTTATCATTATTTTGAGATGTTTGTTTTGAAGATATTTAATGTGAAGGTTGATAAATACATTAATTTCTTTGTTGCAGATCATAGATATTTATTTGTATATTTTTTTATATTTACTGCACTGTTTAATGGAGTGCTATTCAAACATTTTAAAACAAACTCAAATTAAAAAAATATGTTTGGTGATTCACGTTAAAATTATTGTTTAAAATATATTATAGATGTTGCAAAATGTACATTAATTTCTTTGTTGCAGATGATAGATATTTATTTGTATCTCTTTTATATTTACTGTACTGTTTAATGCAGTGCTATTCAAACATTTTAAAACCGGACTCAAATTAAAATAATCTGATGTGGACACCACATGACTTCCTTGTACGCGTATTAAACTAGAGACTTTTTTTAATTGCGTATATTTGACATTAAATCTTTTATTTTTTGTTCTAATCCATAGCAAACTTAAATTTTTTTTAAAATCTAAAAATATATAATATTTAAATTTAGATATCTTGTTTATGCAAAAAGCTAATTTAAAAATTCTTCATGTGCTAGACGCAGAATTTAATTCTCTAAAACTTTTATTTGCAGCATTTATTTCTTATTAAAATAATACCATTTTTTTCATGGAAAACTGTAAGCAGCTTCATATAATGTGCCACTTCCGGTTAGTCTATTTGAACCAAAATCTATTATGTTATTTCCATTGATATAGTAGTCTTATATACCAAATTTGGAAAGTTTTAAATTATATTTGAATATAGTTTTTCATGAAAATCTATTATAGGTTTCAAGTAAAGTACCACTTTCGGTAGTTGTATAATGACGAAAAAGGGAGGTGCACAACTAGATGTTATAACAGTCCTAAATATAAAGTTTCAATTTTCTACGGCTTACCGTTTTTGAGTTATGCGTGATACGTACGTACGTACAGACGGCACGACGAAATTAGTCAAAATGGATTCAGAGAGGGCCAAAATACCTATTTCCGTTGAAATCTGAGAATCGAAAATTTTCGCGATTACAATACTTTCTTTACTTTGTACAAGGAAGTAAAAAATATCTTTGGTGATTCACGCTAAAATGTTTGTTTAAAATATATTATTGATGTTGCAAAATGTACATTAATTTCTTTGTTGCAGATGATAGATATTTATTTGTATATCTTTTATATTTACTACATTGTTTAATGGAGTGCTATTCAAACATTTTAAAACCGGACTCAAATTAAAAAAAAATGTTTGCTGATTATTATTTAAAATGTATTATTGTTTAAAATATATTATGATGTTGATGTTGCAAAATGACACATTTTAAGTAAAGATTAAACAGTGAATAGAGAACTAATATAATTATTTCATCTGTTGAGATATGATAATAAAAACTTAAATGAAACCGTTTTTATTGATATTTATGACTAAATTTAGTAAATATATTCGTAATTACGATACATGTCGTTTCTTTAATCTCGGGTGGGATTATGTTCCGTTAGATATTGTAAGTTTAATTACTGACTGATAAATGATAACATTTACAAAAAGCAAAATATTTATGAAATTATAAATGTTAAATTGGTTATTATATAACAATTGCTTAAGAGGATATTATCCGATACGAAAAATAAGCTATTTTTATGATCCCGATTATCCCGACTGTATAGCAGCACATATTTTATTAATTTTTTCGCTATTATGAAAATAAAGGATGGAAATAGTGCGCTAACTCTGATTTTTTAAATTTTTCATTCCTGGAAAATTGTTGTATATGGATGATATATAAGAAAATGTAAATATTGATATAATAGTGAGATAGCGGCGGAAATATATAACATGATGACTGCGATCATGTCGAACATTAAAAAGTTGAGATTAATCCCAAAATTAATATTAATTTTAAACAATCGGCAAAAAAATATTTTTTCCTATTTTGCGTACATAAGGAAGTCATTACGAAACCCAGTTGCGTATCGAAAGAGCGTACATTACGATACGCAACATTTTGTTTTAGACGGTTGGTAGTAGCGAATGAAATACTGAACTTATCAAGTTGATTACCCTAAATTGACTCGGTTTCAAATAATGTAGATTTTTTAAAATGTTAATTTATAATAGACGCAAAATAGAGAAAATAGTATAAATAACATTTTTTTCTATGATTGCTAGGAAAAGTTGACAATTACGCTCTCATTTGTCATCGTAAAGTTGACGTTTTCTGTGGAACAATCGAAAAATAGCTTTATCGCGCGTCTCAAATGACAACGCGCGAAAAAGATGTTAAATACGCGCGTTTCCAATGGCAACGCGAGAAAGATATTAAATTTCAATAGTTACCAGGGATACAAAGAAAACAGAAATTTGTCATAGTTTCAGTACGTATACGTTTTTTAAGCACTTTAATATGCAATCGTAGAAAAAAATATGTTTGTATCATGAGTGTAAAGTGTCTTTGTTCCTCTTACATTATTGCAGTTCTCGCCTTCGGCTCGCGTTGCAATTACCGTTGTAACACGAGCGGGATGGGTGAATAAGTTGATCTTACCGGACTGCGTCAATTGTAAAACGAGCAGAAAAAACGCAGTCTTAAAATTTTATTAACACATTGCTATCAAATATTTTTTACTTATTGTAACACGAAACGCTATATTGAATGGAAACAGAATTATTATTTGAATAAAATTTTTATTAATTATAATACTTAATTAACGAATCTAGCTTAAAATTAAAGTAAACGCGAACACCGCGTGATGTGAAGATCTACATCTTCACGCTTTGAGTCGATGGACGAGACTGATGGTTCCCACCAAAACACTTGCTGACCTGGGTACGATACCCACATCTGGAATCCATCCCCCACACATCGGGGTGGACACAGATGCCTCAAGTGTTATGGTTATGTAGTCTGACACTCTGGCCCTGCAGATAACGCGAACATGAAATCTTGTTGGAATTCTAAGAATATTAACTATAACTGTCTCTTTTTATAATTTAATGCCCTATATTCGAAAACCAAAAGATATCACACTCAGCCTTAATGGCACATGTGGTCACGAGTGTCAAATTACACGAAACCAATCTTACCTAAACGCAACATAACAACAATGAGATAGCTCATATTGTTACACCGTGTTCGAGAAACAAAAAATCACTTTACCCTCTTAATACACAAACAACTATTATAAGACTTTTATCACACTTGTCCTTTAGAAAACATGTCTTATAAAACTCGTTCTTTAATATACTATTTCAATCAAAGAAAAATGCTGATTTTCTTACTTAAATAAATAATTTTTTTTTTATTAATTGAAGTAAATATAACTATTAGTATAGTTTCTAGTTTAGTTATTATTATTATTCTTTGTCAATAAAGTATTATGAATTTATTTATCACAGGAAAAATAAGAATTCTGAGTTAATTAATAGTGCATTATATTATACGTGAGTGAAATATTCATTACAATTACATTACAATTCTGACAAGTATATAATGACATTTCACTTCTATACAACGTTTATCGCGCCACCGTCCGGCATTAGCAGTATTACAGAACTAAAAATCGTCCGGAAACAATGGCTGGTAGCACAAGCTTTGTTTTTGGGTGTTTAAGAGCACGGTTTTAACATGTTAGAGATAGCTAAAATACCCAAAAACACTGCTCTTAAAACGGGCATGTGTTTACCGGCCGAGACCGGAAAAAATTAGTGACTTTTTATGGTTATATGTTGGCATCACTAGTATAGCAAACTCCTGAACGTACAAAATGTCAAAATATTGCATTGGCGTAAAAATATTATGATAAAATATTCATAGTTGAGTATTTTCATATATAATATAACAAGTATTTGCTGAAAATATTTTGACATAAATTATGAGTTGTTATGGAAATGGAAACATAACGAGTGCGAAGCACGAGTTGTGTTTCCTATTTCCATAACAACGAATGTATATTTATGTCAAAATATTATCTGTCAATTTTCATACTACGAGTTGTATTCGGCTCGAGAATTTACCAAACAAGAGTTAATTAACAAGAATAGTTAGGTATTTATTTACTTATTACAGTTATTAAAATTTTGAATATGAAATGTACACTGAAAAAATTTTTTCAATTTACGTTTATGAAAATATTGTAAATATCATTTATTTTATTCGTAACCAAGGATATTAATAACAGTGGTATTTCCGATGAAATTTCACTAGTGATGAATTTCCGACGAAATGTACATTTCATTGGTTCATTTTCAAACAAATTCGTGATCCTATTGGTTGACAGTGACGTATGGTGAATTCTCAATACAAGAAAACAGAATATTTAAACATATATTTTAAACAAAATTGTAAGTAATTATAATTGAATTAGCAATGTAAAATCCAAATAAAATATGTTGATTTTTTAGGTTATAATACTGCAATGACATGTCGTGAAATAGACAAAGAAATGAATTATGTTTTATGTGTATTAAATAAAGTGTACAGTGTAAATAAACTTATTGAAGATGTAAATTGATGAACAATAAATAATTAATTAAAAAAAGTGAATTTGTTTATGAGTGAATTGAAATTCAAATTATTATGATGTCACATAAAAAAATTCCCTGCCATTTAGAATGTGAGTAATAAATTAAACTTTTTTATTAAATTTACAAAAACGTCGGCGCGAAAAATCTTGTGTATTACACGTCCAGAAACTATTTTGCGAGTGCTCGTATTTAAAGGCCTCGCCTGCGGCTCGTCCTTTTAAAATATACTCGCACTCGTAAAATAGCAGTTTCTGGACTAGTGATATAAATAACTATTATCTTACAGTAGCAGTTTTTGTACAATAAAGGTAGAAAAAGTATTATCGTATGCGTTTCGGAAATATATTAACGAGATATGAATTTAATGAATGGTGAATTACGTTTATGTTATAGTTGAAATATGTATACAGAGATGACGAAATATTAACTGAGGGTGAACAATTATTCAAACTGAATATAGTCAGGACGAGTGATGATGATGTGGCGTGAACACGATGAAGGTGTACACGTACAGGCAGCTGAGTCACGTGACTCGGGTGTAAATAAAGGTGAGTTTGAGACATAAAGCTCAGTGAGAGTGTTATCGTTGATTTACGCACATCAATCCCATTGGTTATCCAGGGATTTTTTAGATCGCTAAAATCTATTTTCGAGGTCATTTTGATTATATGCACTTTTTTAAGGCGCTAAAAAGGGGATGGGGGGATGAAATTACGATATTCAACTGAAATAGAGTTATAGGTTCAAAACTAGTTACTCGGGGGTTTTTGGAATCGCTGAATCTATTTTCGAGGTTACCTCTGGGGAACCAATGTTGAACGCGTAATATTTCGGTATTATTTAATTTCATTTATGGCGATTCTTGCTTTTACCACCTTTCAGGGATGGTTTGTACCCCTAAAAAGCAACTTCCAAAAGAAAAAAAAATAGGGATTCAATATTTTTTTTGAGTTCTATTAGTGTGCCAAGTTTTATTTAAATCGGTGAGTGACACTTGGGTAGTGTTACTTGTTAGTATCTAACGCAACATCAATCCCAAGACTCCTATATGATAGATATTGACAACGCTATCCAGTGGAAAAGGCCAGAAATGTAGAAAAGTCGTGACTGGTGTTTTACATTACGACAACGCTCCAGCCCATTCAGCCCTCAGAACTCGCGAATTTTTTACCAAACAGTCGATCACTGTTCTTTCCCACCCACCCTACTCATCTGACCTCGCCCCTTGTGATTTCTTCTTGTTCCCCAAACTCAAAAGACTTTTAAAAGGAAGAAGATTTGAGACGATTCTTGAGATTGAGGCAAATACGATGAAAGAGCAGAAGGACATCTCAAAAGAAGCATTCCAGGACTATTTCCAAAAGTGGAAACACCGTTGGGATAAGTATGTTTGTCGGGAAGGGGAGTACTTTGAAGGTGACCTATACATGTCACTTCTAAATAACATATATTTTATTTTTTGACGTGAGTCTACGTATATTTTTAACAGACCTCTAAAAATATTTACTTCATATAAAGTGCTATTAATTTTAAGAATTTAAAAAAATATCTTTCTGTTTCATAATCCGTACGGTGAGTACTATACTATTTTCATTTTAAACTGGAGGGATCGGCATAAAAAGATTAAATGCACCGCAATTACGTTTACAAAGGAACTCAAAATATGACCCGTTATAACTGGTTTTACAAGGTTCGCACAGGGTTGTACAGCCTCATTCGCCGGTATTTTTAAATGGCCAATCATAGAAAAAAAACAAGAATAATTTTAGGCTGAATACGACTCTTAAAAAATTACCTGTTTTGGCCATTGTAGTTATATGGGACAGGGACGTTTAATCGTTTTATGCCGATCCCTCCAGTTTAAAATGAAAATAGTATACCTATATAGGATAAAAATAATAATTGTGAAACAAACCTTTATTTTTTGTACGACTATTATGGTATAGTATTTTCATTTTAAACCGGAGGGATCGGCATAAAACGATTAAACGTCCCTGTCCCATATAACTACAATGAAATCTATTAGTGCGGCTACCACAAATCGCTTAACGATGGTCACAACAAGTACATTTTTAAGGGTCATATTCAGCCTAAAATTATTCTTGTTTTTTCCTATGATTGACCATTTAAAAATTACTAATTCGGATTAAATTATCCAATTAGCAGTTATGTTACTCAATAAGAAGATTAAATATCCTGTACTGAATCAGACTGAGTAATGTAGGTAAATGTTTAGATCATGTTTGTATATAATATTTATAATATATTATACTTGTATCGCATGAATAAGGAAATATACTTATTTAAACATTGTAAATTTGTTGTTTTTATTATACACGTACCGGCGAATGGGGCTGTACAACCCTGTGCGAACCTTGTGACACCAGTTATAACGGGTCATATTTTGAGTTCCTTTGTAAACGTAATTGCGGTGCATTTAATCGTTTTATGCCGATCCTTCCAGTTTAAAATGAAAATAGTATAGCAACAAGTTAAAAAAAATACGCACGTTTATGTAGATAGATTACATATTTTTTGTAAAAAATCATTACCAGAGGTTAAATCATGGCACCCACATTTGTTCGTGGCGGGTAAATCGAGCAGAGCTGGGTGAATAAGTTAATCTTACCGGACTGCACCAATTGTAAAACGCAAGGAATGGATGCAGTCTTGAAATTTTATTAACACATTGCTATCAAATATTTTTATACTAATTGTAACACGAAACGTTATAATTGAATATGAAGATGGACACAGAATTATTATTTGAATTAAATTTTTATTAATTATAATACTTAATTCACTAATCTAGTTTAAAATTAAATAAAACGCGAACACCGCGTGATGTGAAGATATACATCTTCACGCTTTGAGTCGATGGACGAGACTGATGGTTTCCACCAGAACACTTGCTGTCCTGGGT
This sequence comes from Pterostichus niger, assembly GCA_947425015.1. Classification (NCBI taxonomy): domain Eukaryota; kingdom Metazoa; phylum Arthropoda; class Insecta; order Coleoptera; family Carabidae; genus Pterostichus; species Pterostichus niger. The sequence goes on along the minus strand of OX380337.1, from coordinate 11,940,246 downwards.
ACAATACCCACATCTGGAATCCATCCCCCACACATCGGGGTGGACACAGATGTCTCAAGTGTTTTGGCTATGTAGTCTGACACTCGGGCACTGCAGATAACGCGAACATGAAATCTTGTTGGATTTCTAAGAATATTAACTATAACTGTATCTTTTTATAATTTAATGCCCTATATTCGAAAACCAAAAGATCTCACACTCAGCCTTAATGGCACATGTGATCACGAGTGTCAAATTACATGAAACCAATCTTACCTAAATGCAACATAACAACAATGAGATAGCTCATATTGTTACAATCTAAAGAAAATTTTGCGGTACGCCACTGTAAAAGAAATGTTTCAACAATCACAAAATAAACTATACTACTACACGTGTATGACATATAAACACATAATTCAAAATGAACGATCATCAATTATATTTCGATAAAGATTTAATTTTTGTGAAACTTTATGAAATTTGATACGTATTTTATTTACGAATTAAAAACTGCAATGTCGGTAAATAAAGTAATTGATCTCAAATGCATAAGAATAATATTTATTTAATATTTGCTATATATACAAATAAAAAAATATAAGTAAAATTAATATACGTATTTATACAATTTGTGCTTTGTGCTTAAAGCGTAAATATAAAATATGTCAACAATATAATATGTGCATATAAACAATTGATCTAATCTACAACCTATTAAAAATTGATTAATCCTTGAGAGACTTCATGTTGTACTTCAGAGGACTTCCAACACCATACAACATTGTCATTTCCCATTTCATTTCTTCGTGAGGCCACGTTAACGAAAAGTTCCTCAAAATCTGAAACAGACACAAATAAAATAAATAAATATATCATCACGCCTTTTACCCATTACTGGGTGTGCCACTCTGCCTAAGCAGATCTCGGTAAGTGAAATATTTTTCCGCGTGAAGTGCGGTTACCAGTCGTCAAAGCCCCCAAAGATATTAGTGGAGGGGGAGCCACAGGGATAGATTTAAATGGGTGAAAATTGTTTGTCGGTTGTGGGGATTGAACCAGGGTTCTCAAGATCTACAGGCCGACTCGATACCACTGAGCCACCTACCCCATAATATCATTATCACATAAACCCAAGGGCAAGATTATTAAAATTTTTATTTTAAAATTTACAAGTTTAGCTGTAATTGTTAACTTAGTTTCGCAATTCTTATACTTTTTTTCCATAGTAATAGTTATTTATGCAACTAGTCTGAAAAGTGTCACTTTATTGCATGAGTTTTAACACGAATTGCATACACTATTTTTTGTTCGTTCGGGCTTTAACTAATTATACTAAACTTACTAAATACATTTGAAACGGCAAAAACATTTATTTTTATCTTAGGTTATGTAGTTAAATTTGTTTCGCAAACTAAACGATAAACAATCATTTGTTGCATTGAAAATTAGTACATAATGACTTACTTTTCGCACGATCGTATATATATATATATATATATATATATATATATGTCATGTTAAATATAATTTATCGAAACTTTAAATTGAATTTTCTCAATATTTTTGTTATGTAAGGATATAAAATGATTACATGGTTGAATTCAGAAAAACATACTCTATCGAATAGACTTAAAAATATGTATAATCCCATTTGAAAAAATATAACTTTGTGTTGTAACTTGAGAATCACTGGTTTAAAAAATTATTTTATTCTTTAATTAGATGTCCCCCGTGGTCTTCTACAAATTTGCTTTATAATATTTTTTTTGTAACTATAATAATAAAGAAAATATAGGCGGTGGTTGGTTTCGCTGTTACACCCTGTATATGTATATACATTAGTATATCTTTCCTGTTAAAATCAATTGATCCGTTTACATTATAAATCATTGTTATTTTTATGTTCATAAATATAACAAAATTAAATTAAAACTAACAAAATTACATTTTAATCAAATGTTTCAATAAGTTATTCAACTTTAAATCCGCCTGATTATATTTTTAAATCTGATGATTGTAATCAGCGATATCTTATGTATTGATATTGCAGATGATTTTGTTATTCAAATTCAGCAAACATTTCGAGAACACAAACTTAATCATAGGATTACGTTTCCAAAAATAATACACATTTGAATATATTTATTTGTATTTACCTTCGTAAGAAGCACTTCAATTTCTAGTTGAGCTAATCTTCTACCAATGCAGGATCTGGGTCCGAATCCAAACGGCATAAACACGAAGGGATGCGCATCTTTGCTTTGGTATTCCTCACCTCCTTGTCGCAACCATCTTTCAGGGATGAAGTCATTTGCACGTGGAAAGTATTTATCTTGTCGACATAAATACATGTGGGAATTTAAAATATCCACCTAAAACATAAATATTTATTTATAGTAATTCATAGTACGCTTTAAATTCACTCAAATATGTTCCATTATAACGTACTCGTATATTAATTATTTAAACAAAAATAGAACTCATATTTCATGAAAGTAGGTTGAGTCTGTTACGTTTGGTGCAATTTTGTTTTCTTGTGGTATAGTCAGTAGCGTAGCTAACTCTTGGTGGGTAATCAAAGATTTTAATGGGGGTTTAAAATAATATGAGTAGTCGGAGCAAAGAAGTGGTAAGTTTAAATTGCCCAATTTAATAATATTCGAGTAAGAATTAATTTGTTCTACGATTGCTATGAAAAGGGATACAAACAAAATAGAAACCTGTCACATTGCCAGTTGACAGAACGAATTTATTTTCAGTATGCATACGTTTTTTTAATAATTTGAAGATGCAATAGTAGAAAAAATGATGTGTGTATCACGAACGTAGAGTCTTTGTTGCTCTCACACTATTGCAGCTCTCGCGTTCGGCTCGCGCTGCAATTACCGTACTCGAGTAACAAAGAATCACTTTACGCTCTTAATACACAAATAACTATTGAAACATTGGTTTTTCTTGGTAGGAAGTTATAATTAATTAATTTAAAAGTTATTTGAACATATATCAAGTAAATAAATAATAATATACTGAGTGTCTAAAAAAACAGGCTCATAACAATAATTTAAAACAGGTACATTGTAATGGGGTAGGTGGCTCAGTGGTATCGAGTCGGCCTGTGGATCTTGAGAAACAATTTTCACCAATTTAAATTTACCCCTGTGGCTCCCCCTCCACTAACATCTTTGAGGGCCGTGATTTGACGGTTGGTAACTACACTTCATGCGAAGAAATATATCACTTACCGAGATCTGCTTCGGCAGAGTGCCACACCCAGTAATGGGTAAAAGGCGTCATGATATATTTATTTATTTTACATTGTAATACATCAAAAAGTGCGTCAAACTGCATGAATAGTGAAAATATTATAAATAAATACATACATTTGTACAGGGTGATTCTGGGAAGACGAACCCCCTTAATTTTTTGATTATAAGAAATAGAATAATTTCTTCTAATGGAAGTTTTAGTATATTAAATATAATATTTTATGACACATATATAATTTTTTTATAAAGTCAGGTTTACATGATACGACTATCTACTATTATTTTTCAAATAGGAATCTAGAATTATTTTATTAAAATAAAAACCGCCATTTTTTACTCTTTTCAACGATGTATTACTTGTCATAAATGCATATGAAAAAAATCGAGATAAATAAGATAATTGAGAAATGTCAGAATTTATTTTCTTGAAGTCTATGCGAAATTAAACAAAATGTAACAAGATAAAATTAATGACAACAATGCAGATATTTATTTGTTACTTGTTTCACGTGTTTTGTCATTCATTTTACTTTTACATTTTGTTTAATTTGGTATAGCCACCTAGAATAGTTGAATAAAAATAAATTCTGACATTTCTCAATTATCTTCTTTATCTCGATTTTTTTCATATGCATTTAAGACAAGTAATACATCGTTGAATAGAGAAAAAAATGACGTTTTTTATTTTAATAAAATAATTCTAGGTTCCCATTTCAAAAATAAAAGTTGATAGTCGTATCATATAAACCTGACTTTATAAAAAAATTCTATATGTGTCATAAAATAGTATATTTAATATACTAAAACTTCCATATGAAGAAAATTTTTCTCTTTCTTATAATAAAAAAGTTAAGAGGGGGTTCGTCTTCCCAGAATCACCCTGTATTTTGGTTGAGTCATAATGAGATTTAAAATCACTACTTTCATAATTCTAAATGAATAAAATATGAACACTATCTTACCCCTTTAGGAATTTGATATCCAGAAAGAACCATATCTTTAGGCGCTCTTCTAAGATTTCCAATAGCAATTGGTGCTAATCTTGTAGTTTCTTTGATGACTGCTTTTAAGTAGGGCATGTTATTTAATACTTCTTTGGTAATAGGGCTGTCTTTTTGAGGAAGTACGCTTTTGCATTCTTCTCTAAGTCTTTCTTGGGCTTTTTGGTTTGTGCACAAAAAGTAGAGAGCTGCTGCAGACGTTCTTGAAGTCTAAGAAACAAAGGAAATCATAATTATAATTGGTTTACACAGTTAATAACAAATTTTTGTTTAAATGATCTCTTATGCTTTTTAATTTAGTAGTTCATTTTATAATAAAACTATATAAGTTGCATGAAACCTTTAAAAATGGTCTATTCTTAGTGCAATTATAAAGTTTGCAAACGTTAGGTGCAATAGTAGGTTTAATTTAAATGGTATTAGAGAAAAATCTGCAAATTGTAGCAACCAGTTTGTTGTTCGTAGATAAAATAAACTGCTATTCGTATACAAAGCATTTCCAATCATTAACAATAGTTATTTGTGTATTAAGAGTTTAAAGTGATTCTTTGTTACTCGAACACGGTAATTGCTGCGCGAGCCGAAGACGAGAGCTGCAATAGTATAAGAGCAACAAAGACACTTTACGCTCGTAATACACATAATTTTTTCTACGATTGCATCTTAAAATTATTAAAAAACGTATAGGTATTGAAAATAAATTCATTCTGTCAACTGTCAATATGACGAGCTTCTGTTTTGTTTGTATCCCTGGGAACTATTGACATAAGCGCGCATTTAATATCTTTTTCGCGCGTTGCCGTTGGAAACGCGCGCATTTAACATCATTTTCGTGCGTTGCCATTGGAGACGCGTAACAAAGATATTTTTCGATTGTTTCACAGAAAACGTCAACTTTACGATGACAAATGAGAGCGCAATTATCAACTTTTCATAGCAATCTTAGAAAAAATAAATTATAATAATTTCGAAAAAAAGTTTCAAGTAAAACTTTGGAACCATATTATGGGTTATTTTAGTTATTTCGGATTTAAGCCCTACTGTTTACGATATTGAACTTCATTCAAAACTTTAAAGCGTATTTGAGATATCGTGTAAAAAGATTAACAGATATTTTTAGTGTTTCTTTTTTGTTGTAGGGTGAAAAGTGAAATTTATGAGAATCACAATATTTCTTCTATTATCTAGGTCGTAGAAGTAAAAATAATTGATTATCATTATTTGGAATTAAGTCTGCACAGTTTAATTTTAAAGATTATTTCATTATACGGTAAAATGTATGTTATACTTATACAGGTTGTTTCTATACCTATGCACGAAACTTTAATGACATATATAATTTGATATACTGATTATAGAACAAAAATAATTGTTTTGATATTTGCAAAAATTAAGGTATTTCATTCTTAAGTGAACGTTTTTAGTGTCACTGGTTTATACAAACAACATTTTTTCTACAACTGTAAATAAATAATAATACAATAATTATTTAAGTAAATTAAAGGAAAACAAACAACAATAATATTCAGTTTATACTATTGATGTGTTGTAACTAATGAAACCAGACAACAAATAATTTGGGAACGTGCGCGAGATACTCATTTTGAGCATTAGAATACGAAACAGTAGGATGCAAAATACGCGTTGTCGTGGTAATGTAAATGAAGAAAAAAATCACATACTTCGCGTATTGATATTAGTGAAAAGAAGAACATTTTTTGACAGTTGTAGAAAAAATTATTTTATTTATTTCTTATTGAAATACTTTACTATTATCACATACAAAACCAAAATGATGTACTTTCTAGATACTTACAGTGTCAATTCCAGCTATGAGCATGTCGAAAACCATGGCAAAAGCAATTTTTTTATCTTTCTTCAAAAGTTGTTCTAATATACTCATTTCTGCTTGTGTTTTGTCTGAGCTATGTTCCATTTTCTGTATAGCTTCATTTATGTGTTTAAGCTGGAAACTATATTCAGAGTATAATAACATAAATACCTATCCATTTTCTATTTAACTTACTCTGTTACTCTGTCTAATGTTTTAACGTATTTTTTCCAGTTCCGTGTACTGAACCATTTCCATAACGATGGTTTGACATCTAATTCATTTAGTAAAAGGAAAATATCTAAAACATCGTTGATAAACTGTTGGGAATCGGCTTCGGGTGAAAAATTAGGGTTGAGCAATCCTGAAAGTAAAAAAATGAAAAATATATTCCGAGACAAAAATTCTAGATATCACTGATTCAAACCACTAGATTGACAACTGAAAAATATCTAAATAACTAGTTTAAAAACTAACTAAAATCCACATCGTTTAAATCGCAAATGCATTAAGATTTTTGAATAATGATTAATTCAGAAACTAAAAAAATATATTGCAAAAGCAATTATTGTAATGTTTGAGACAGTGGTTACATTGAGATTGTTTGTTTGCGATCGAAATAAAATTCAATCAAATACTAGCTGAAGTCAACTGTCATACTGCTTGCTTCGACTACGATCGAACGACGTCGATCACTACTGAATGGTTTGATACATCCAACATGTTTGATTTTTTTAAATGATCGACAACGTTTGATGTATTTGAAAATGCTTAATTTTGTCACGTGTTTCATATCAACCTATAAACAATTTATGATTTATATTTATTTTGTTGTACATAAAGTTTAGAATCTTTTTGTTGTTTTTGTTTTTCATTTTAAGTTAGACATACACTAACATAATTGTTGTTAAATGATTTTACGTACATTTGAATCGTAATGAACTGTTTACTTAACTCTGTTTCTAGGGGTTATGAGACTTATAACGTGCTAGCCCGTGTAAAAATTATAACGGGCTGTTGACATTGGTTATCATGACAACATATCTAATTTTAAACGTTTGACACTTAAATATTTTTTGATTAAACAAAATCTGTCAGATTTTCAAAGTCTACCTTGATTGAACATTTTAGTTATTTGCGTTATACTCAGGCCCGACGAGACGGGGGGGTAAGGGGGGTAAAATACCCAGGGCCCGTGGAATTCAAAGGGCCCGGATGTGATGCTATTTTATAAATTGCTTTTAATTTTCTACTATTTCACCAATTTTTTATATTCTTTACTAAAACATGTATAACGAAATGTCTGATACACGTTTTCAACAATTTATTACATTGTATAAAAATGACGAAATGCTTGATCAAGGGCCCCAGTTGCAAATTTTAAATAAATTTATACACTATTCAAAAGTACATTATTACATTGTTGCATTTTTGTTTCTTATATTACTACATTCATTGTATACAACACACATAGGCAAAGGCTCTATACATTTGTGCGTAGTGCTGTTTTGGTATCCCCTGCATTTATCGAATATGCAACTAGATATTAGATAGTCATACAGTGAGTATACAATACACATCGCTGCACCAATTAACTCTTACCGAACTGTTACCATATTTTAGCCTCGATTTTAAATTTGAAGACTTCAGTACTACGAAGGAGTATTTATAACATACATATATGTAGGTAATTAATAATTCTTTTTAAATGAATATAAAGTTTTATAAAACATCTGTTTCTAACACTATTCATACTTTTTAACTCTTTTTGTAGATTCTGCCCTTACATAGTTATGCAGACATAAAGTAGCAGATAACGAAAAATACATTTTAAACATTAAAAATGAGTTACCGCCATAAATCAGGTGCTTTAAAACGAAAAGAAAAAGCTGCAAGGGAAGAAAACCAAGCAAAACCATACATATATTTATAAATATATTTTTTTTTGTATCTTATATTTAATTAATAAATAATAATAATAAAGTTAAAGGGGGCCCGAATTTTTTTTTCCCCCGGGGCCCGCTTTTCCTCTCGGCGCCCCTGGTTATACTATTGCAATTAATTTGATTAAATATACATATATTGCGATTCAAATGCACATAAAACATTGTACAATGCTCGACCGTTAACTGAAATTTACAGGCTCACACAGATAACAGGGTCGCTAGCGCTCGCCCGTTACCTTTCTATGCTCGCCTGTAAATTTCTATATAAAGGTCTTGCAATGTAAATAACTATTATCGTTGAAAGCAGTGTGACATAGCCAGTATTATATTAATCGATTGTTATTAATTTACGTTAGTTGATTGATTGTAATTTGCTGCCTTAATTTCTATTTTCCTACCTAATCGTTTGTTTAGACCAATGGTACAAATAGATTCTAAGGCCCATTTATTTAGTTCGTTGCTAAAGTCTTCAGGCATTTGACCGTCTGGGTGTTTGTTCTCCAGGAATCGAATTCGATCCATGAAATCTTGAGCTACTTCGTCCATGGTTCCAATGTACATCTGAGCTGACCTGGGCTGCATCATAGGTGGATTGACTACTGTTCTCGCGTGATACCATTTCTCTCCGTGACTGAAATTATTTCATTATTTATTTATTTTTTAATCTAATATGGAAGCCTCAAGAATGCATTTTTGCTGTACCCTCAAAATATATCTTCTAGTATAATTTACTATTTTTCTTAAAAGTTGCGAATTTAAACTGAATACAAATTTAATGTGTTATGATCAATGATTCTTAAATGTGGGTCCGTAAAAGGATTTCAAAAGGTCCGCTAAACTTAAAATTTATCTCATGTTTTAACTGTACTTAACTCTACCTACTAGTATTTTTGCTTATAATTATTATATGTCTTATTTACATAATACAAATTATATAGTCGTTTTTCAAATATTGCAAGAATTATATTTTACCATTATCAGAGTAATTATATATAATTATGTTACTAATGAAATAAAAATATAAACAATGCCTACAAATAATTATTTATTAATTAGTTATTATGTAGGTACTTGGTGTGTAATGTAAATGTACTATTAAATCAGTGACACTAAAAATGTACGCTAGGAATGAAATATCCAAGTATATCAAATTATATATGTCATTAAAGTTTCATTTACAGGTATAGAAGCACTCTGTATAGACGGCTGTGTATATGAAATTTTTATGTAAAATTTTTCTCTTTATATATCTATTACTATTTAAAATTTAAAATTATTTCAATAATTTGCTATTTTCACGTTTTCTGTCATATTTAGTGACCTATGTTTTGGAAAAATAAAAATATCTTTAATTTAGTCTACGAATATGACAATTTTTCTCTAATTTAACCGTCGTAGCTCTTATAGTTCTCGAGATCCCAACGTTGGCATTTGTACAGGAGGCACTTTGTAAACCGACACTGGCATATTAAGTTTCTTTACCATGGTAACGGTAAAATTGTTTTCGGAATATACAATTAATAGCTTTTTAAAAAAAGTAGAATGTTTACGTATACAGTACTACCTGTTTTCTGTTTAAATTATCATTTAAATGGATAACGATAAGAAATAGTTTATTGAAACATGGAAATTCAATGTTTATCAGAAGCTGTTAGAAATAATAATATGTCTCGAGATTTAGAAATTATAGAAATAAATGAGTTGTTTATAATTTGCATTCATAACTTGGTAGTACTATAAAACGCGCACTACTATACGATCTCATTCATAATTTTTGCATAGACTTTTCCTGTTTTTCAGAGAATGTCGTGTTTATTATTTTATTAGAACTACAAGAAATTATAATTACTTACACGATAAGAAATTGTTGTATAACGAAATTTAAACTGAATGTCTCCCCATATAGTTCCTCTTTAAGGAAAATATTTGTATTTAAACCAAAGGAGTTGAAATAATATTTAAATATACTATTGACGTGAATGCTTTTTCCCAGACCAGGGTTCCAGAAATTTTGCACTTTTCTAGCAAATAACATAATTAAATAATGATTGCTTACCCGGTAAGAACGCCTCCTTGTCCTTGGAAAATATCATCTCTGATTTTTATCTTATAGTAAATTAAACTTTCAAGGCCTTCACGGTGGGGCCACACTCCCTCGTTTCTGTAACACTAAGAGATTAATTGATTTTAAAGTTTTTTTGTTATGTACTCCTTAAAAAAAATTATGCATTTCTTGTAAAAAATTCACTCACCAATTCGATATCGTCTGGATCGAAAAGAAGCACCAAGTCATTGCGGATTTTGATGTCAGATAATTTCACAATTTTGCCGAATTCTTGTATAAATCTGTACATGAAATTCATGAAAGTTAAACAATGTTTGAAAGTTATTAAATGCTAAAATGTTACCTGGAATGTTGAGTGATTTGATCTAAACCGTAATAATTTCCTACCACAGGTAAAAATCGCCATATATTGCCAAAAACTGGTATTGATTTTGGTCCTAGAAATAAACAAATTAATTAAAATAATGACAGTCTTCACACCTTTTTTTTCTACAGTTGTGAACTTTTATTTTTCTTCCTACAATAAAATAATTAATAATTTTGATTTATATAGTTTCATTACCAAAAATAAAAAAATTAAATTGGAGGAAATAGGCCATTTTATATGAGAAAAAATTCAATTATGGGCTATGGGAATCAAATTCAAATTCTTATTTTTATAGTGCAGTACGTTTCTACGAAGTTATTTAATCTTAATTTTATTGTCAGTCATTAAAATAACCAAAAAATAATATTACTGCAAAGCGTAGGATTAGAATGTTATGCGTAAAATTATAATAAATATATCATCACGTCTTTTGCCCATTACTGGGTGTGGCACTGTGCTTATACAGATCTCGGCAAGTGATATATTTCTTCACGTGAAGAGCGGTTATCGACCGTCAAATCATGGTCCCAAAAGATGTTAGTGGAGGGGGAGCCACAGGGGTAAATTTAATTTAGTGAAAATTGTTTGGCTGTGGGGATCGAACCAAGATTCTCAAGATCCACAGGCCGACTCGATTGAGCCACCTACCCCAACATTAAGTAGGTGAAAATTGCTTGTCGGCTGTGGGAATCGAACCCGGGTTCTCAAATCTGAAGGCCGACTCGATACCACTGAGCTGTCTGCCCATTTTATAAATAAGATTATTGTGTAGTAGATTTTTCATTTTTATTTCCCCGACTTATATTTGTTTAGTGGAAATATTCTGATGGTCTTTTTGAAATTTTCAGAATTTTTATGATTCTTCACGTTTTTAGTTCCTACTGAACTTAAAACATAGATTGTTTTCAATCGTTTGATTTGTTGGTCTGTTTGTTTGTTTACATATTCATGCACGATATTTCAGATACGGATCATATTCAGCTAATGATAAATAACTTTTTTCTACGATTGTTATGAAAAGTTGATAATTACGCTCTCATTTGTCATCGTAAAGTTCACGTTTTCTGTGCAACAATCGAAAAATATCTTTTTTGTGCGTCTCCAAAGGTAACGCACGAAAAAGATGCGCACTTATGTCAATAGTTACCAGGGATGCAAACAATACAGAAACTTATCATATTGACAATTGACAGAACGAATTTATTTCTAGTACGTATACTTTTTTTAATAATTTCAAGATGCAATCGTAGAAAAATTTATGTGTGTATCACGAGCGTAAAATGTCTTTGTTCCTCTTGCACTACTGCAGCTCGCGCAGCAATTACCGTGCTCGAGTAACAAATAATCACTTTACGTTCTTAATACACATATAACTATATTGATGAGTCGTTTTGTGGCGGTCTCAGTCAATCACATGACCGTCCCTCAACAGTCGCACACCTCAGCCAATCACATGACCGTCCCTCAACAATCGCGCACCTCAGCCAATCACATGAACGTCCCCCACCAGTCGCGCATCTCAGTCAATCACATGAACGTCCCCCACCAGTCACACATCTCAGCCAATTGCATGAACATACCTCACCAGTCGCAACAATCAGAGTTCAGCCAATCACATGAACGTCCCCCACCAGTCACACATCTCAAGCCAATCACATGAACGTTCCCCACTAGTTGCACAGCTCAAGCCAATCACATGAAGGTATCTCACTAGTCGTAACAATCAGAGTTTGGCCAATCACGTGAGCGACTCCCACCAGTCGCGTCAGTGATCGGGTATAAAAGAGCGTTCCCTGAACAAATCAGTCAGAGTTATTTCACATCTTCAACCGCTCTCATCCTCTGCTCAGCCGCAAGGCCAGAGGATTCTCACCTCTGCTCAGCCACAAGGCTGACAGAGTCAATTGGCACCTTCCGCCACTCTCATCCTCTGCTCAGCCGCAAGGCCAGAGGATTCACACCTCTGCTCAGTCGCAAGGCTGAGAGTCTTTGGCACTCTCATCCTCTGCTCAGACGCAAGACCAGAGGAATCACACCTAAGGCACTCTGCTTAGCCGCAAGGCCAGAGAATTCATACTTAGGCACGCACTCTGCTCAGCCGCAAGGCCAGAGTCTCCAGCTGTCCATCGCTATCGCGCAATCACCGCCTTCGAGGACAGCACAGAAACAGACGCTCACTAGCCGGACCTATCTATGGGAGAATCTCCGCCAACTGTACCCGACGTGATCAGACAGATACGCCACGCCACATGTGGACCTATCCACGGAGACAATCTTCGTGAAGCACGTGTACGAGAACAGCCCACAATCCTGAAACCAACCAACGTCCGAAACGCTTTGCATCTCCCGAAACATTTACTCCTCGCCGATCGCAGCAACAACAACAGCAACAGCATTCACAACATCATCATCAGCAACAACAACATCAACAACAACATCATCATCAGCAACAGCAACAACAACATCATCATCATCATCAACATCAGCAACAGCAGCAACATCAACAACGACATCACCCACACCACTATCAACAGCAGCAAGAACTGCTGAAATATCGGCCCATCGTGTACCCGACGTGATCAGACAGATACGTCATGCCGGACAACGTGTCCGCCAAATCCACGCCACACGTGGACCGCATCCAGATGAAGATACCCGACGACATACTGGAGAAACAAGCACACACTGCAGATGTCATCGCCGAAACTCACTTCTGCAGCAGTCTCAACGAAATCAGGCCATCCCCGGCGCCCGCCACCACATCAGCCATCAACCGGGTCAAACCAGCCTACCAAGCATCTGAACTACCATAGTCTGGGCAGCAGCAGGAAAGCCCAGCTCCAAACCCAGCAAATCCAAGCATAATGCGAAGCGGCAGACTGTCGAGCCCGCCTGTTCGTTTTTCATCGTAATCGAAGACTCGATCACTGGCAGGGGGGTACTGTGGCGGTCTCAGTCAATCACATGACCGTCCCTCAACAGTCGCACACCTCAGCCAATCACATGACCGTCCCTCAACAATCGCGCACCTCAGCCAATCACATGAACGTCCCCCACCAGTCGCGCATCTCAGTCAATCACATGAACGTCCCCCACCAGTCACACATCTCAGCCAATTGCATGAACATACCTCACCAGTCGCAACAATCAGAGTTCAGCCAATCACATGAACGTCCCCCACCAGTCACACATCTCAAGCCAATCACATGAACGTTCCCCACTAGTTGCACAGCTCAAGCCAATCACATGAAGGTATCTCACTAGTCGTAACAATCAGAGTTTGGCCAATCACGTGAGCGACTCCCACCAGTCGCGTCAGTGATCGGGTATAAAAGAGCGTTCCCTGAACAAATCAGTCAGAGTTATTTCACATCTTCAACCGCTCTCATCCTCTGCTCAGCCGCAAGGCCAGAGGATTCTCACCTCTGCTCAGCCACAAGGCTGACAGAGTCAATTGGCACCTTCCGCCACTCTCATCCTCTGCTCAGCCGCAAGGCCAGAGGATTCACACCTCTGCTCAGTCGCAAGGCTGAGAGTCTTTGGCACTCTCATCCTCTGCTCAGACGCAAGACCAGAGGAATCACACCTAAGGCACTCTGCTTAGCCGCAAGGCCAGAGAATTCATACTTAGGCACGCACTCTGCTCAGCCGCAAGGCCAGAGTCTCCAGCTGTCCATCGCTATCGCGCAATCACCGCCTTCGAGGACAGCACAGAAACAGACGCTCACTAGCCGGACCTATCTATGGGAGAATCTCCACCAACTGTCCACGCCAGTGCAGCCCGTCTCACCGCTAACATCTGACGCCGTACAGCACCCTGGACCCGCAGTACCACGACGTCAACCACAGCCGAGTCCATCCAGCAGACCCACGCCTAGCCGTGGTACAGAGAACACACGCAAGAGAAATTCGGCAATCAAATTGTACTTGTAAAAACTGTTAATTAAATAAATAAATGTTTATGAAAGTTACTAAGGCGTATCTGTTCTGATCACAAAATACAAAAAGCTACACGCAAACCCCATAGTTTCAATACTTTTTTTTTGTAAATCCAATATAACCAAAATGAGTCATAATTTGAATGAAAACTAGTGTTACTTAAACATTTTTTGAAGTTATTATAATATAAATTTCTTCCTGAAAGTGTAGTTTCTTTTCCAAAGCTGAATGCAAGAGCTTTAAAGCACCTGAGGGAAAAAATTATATATTCTTCGCGAAGTTTACTTACATATTGAACAGTAAAATTTATAGAAATAAATTGGGAATTTAGATAGAATTTATAATTCTCTTGGCAGATGCCATCTCGATGTCACTAATGACAAATTATACCATCGTTTAATTATTGCCATGAATATGGCTTTTCTTTCGGTTTCTAGGAGAGAAAATAGTAATTTTTTATGACCATGACGGAAAGTAGGGTTTTCATATTTATTTCATATATGGAAAATAGGAATATTTCTCTTACTAATGTGAAAAATACTATATTCTTTATGATTGAGTGTATGACTGTATTCATGGATATAAGAAAACTGGTAACATTTTCAAGAGAATTAAAAACTGTCAAACATGGATTATAAATTATTTTTTAAGTTTTTCTAAATAGTAGTAAAATAATGTGTGCGTATCAAGTAAAAGTGTCTTTGTCGCTTTTGCATGGTTATTGCTCCCGGCGGCACCAGGATCAACAATTTACCATGTGGAAATTTATTTATTTATTTATGTTACTCTGTACATCAGGAATTTAATCCCAATTACAGTACAAGATCCGCGCTCACCAAGCCAATATATTTAGAGATGTGGTAGTTTGTACAGGGTGGTGACTCGCTCAGCCGCTCATAGGACTTTAACATGGAAAATAAGTATTTTGCAATTTTCTGCTTCCCTAATTATTTTAAACAAAAACGTCAAATAAAAGTTTTAGGGCATCAAATTCTGCATCTAAATCAATAAACAGAATTACTTTTATAACGACAGAAATTAAATATGAATATATCGAAAATTATGTTGAAAATATTGATAGCCATGGAATTGAACAAAATAAATAAATAAATGCTTGACGTTTTATCTGTCAAAACATCAACGTTTGACGTTGTGACAGATAAAATGGCCTGCTCAATCACCGGATTTGTCACCTAATGACTTCTTTCTGTGGGGTCGTTTAAAAAATGAAATTTACTAAAGTAGGCACCCAAATGTGGATTCTCTAAAACAAAGAATTTCAGAGGAATGCAGGAGTATTATAGCCCGGCAGCTATCAAACATGCGCCGTAATTTTTACGAAAGACTTGGGTTTTGCTTAGCGAACAATGGAGATGTGTTTGAGCATATGCTCTAGACTAGAATATGTATTTATTATGTCCATTATAGTTTAATTTTGTTCTAAATACATTTTTATTGTGATATTAAAACTAAATAAATATACTGTTTATTTGCCTACTTAATTATGAATGTTTTATAAAATATAAATATTTTCTCATGTAGGTCCAACGTCAAACGTTGACATTTTATCTGTCACAACGTCAAACGTTGATGTTTTGACAGATAAAACGTCAAGCATTTATTTATTTTTTTGTTCAATTCCATGGCTATCAATATTTTTAACGTAATTTTTGACATTTTCATATTTAATTTCTGTCGTTACAAATCACGTAAAAGTAATTCTGTTTATTGATTTAGGTGCAGAATTTGATTTCCTAAAACTTTTATTTGACGTGTTTTTGCGCAAAACAATTAGAGAAGCAGGAAATTGCAAAAAAACTGATTTCCCATGTTAAAGTCCTATGACCGGCTGAGCGAGCGAATTTTTAGCTTGAGTTATATTCGAACTCGGGATCTCCGGATTCGAATTCCATATTGCTATCCACACCACCGTACTGAAATGGAGTACTTTCTACTCTAGGTACACAGTTAATTATTGTGCGACAAGGACACTTTATGGTCGAGGTGCACACATTATTCTTTATACGATCATTTAGAATCGCTTGAAATAGAAATTAAATTCTATTTTGAAATTAACTTGAAAACGTTGACAGTTTCATGTATCCATGAATACGATAATCTACTTAATAAGAATAACTCACTTTACGCAAGGGTGAAATCAGTAATAATTCCTGCAAGAGTAAGCGTCAAATGTCCACTTTCAATACATACAATAAATGCAGAAAAACGTACTCCCGCCATGGCTATGGGATGAAAGTATCACTTTTTTGTATCAGTTGAGGGAAGAAAACATTAATTTGCAATAAAGTACTTGTTACTTCCTTGTACGAAGTAAAGGAAGTATTGTAATCGGTTCTCAGATTTCAGTGGAAATATGCATTATGGCCTTCCCTGAATCCATTATGACTAATTTCATCGTGCCGTCTGTACGTACGTATGTATCTCGCATAACTCAAAAACGGTAAGCCGTAGAAAGTTAAAATTTTGTATTTAGGACTGTTATAACATCTAGTTGTGCACCTCCCTTTTTGGTCATTATATAACTTCCGGAAGTGGTACTTTACTTAAAGCTTATAATATATTTTAATGAAAAACTATATCAAAATATAATCCAAAACTTTTCAAATTTGGTATATAAGTCTACTATATCAATGGAAATAACATAATAGATTTTGGTTAAAATAGACTAACCGGAAGTTACACATTACATGAAGCTGCTAACAGTTTTTCTTGAAAAAAATGGTATTATTTTAATGTTAGAAATAAATGCTTCAAATAAAAATTTTAAAGAATTAAATTCTGCGTCTAGCACATTAAGAATTTTAGCCTTTTGCATAAGCGAGATTTTTAAATTTAAATATTATATATACAGGGTGAGTCTGGGAAGACGCCCCCCCCTTTAACTTTTTTATTATGAGTAATAGAAAAAAATGGTTCATATGAAAGTTTTATTATTTTAAATATACTATTTGATGGCAGATGTAGATATTTTTTATAAAGTCAGGTTTACAAGATACGACTATCAACTTTTATTTTTTTCTAATAATTGGTGAATCAGATCTATTAATTCTTCTTTCGTAAACATTTGAAAACGTTTTTTTTATTGTTTGCAAAATAAGTTAAATAAAGTAACCAGCAAATGTATACTTTTTTGACATTAATTTAACACTGTTACATTTTGTTTATTTTCACATAGCCACCTATAATATTTGTATAAAAATTATTTCTAGTATTTCTCAATTTTCTTATTTTTCTAGAAGAAGAATACACCGTTGAAAAGAGAAAAAAATGGCGGTTTTTATTTTAGTAAAATAATTATAGGTTGCTATTTAAAAAATAAAAGTTGTTAGTCGTATCTTGTAAACCTGACTTTATAAAAAATATCTACATCTGCCATCAAATAGTATATTTAAAATAATAAAACTTTCATATGAACCATTTTTTCTATTACTCATAATAAAAAAGTTAAAGGGGGGGGCGTCTTCCCAGACTCACTCTGTGTATATATATATATATATATATATATATATATATATATATATATATATATATATATATATATATATATATATATATCGAGTTTATTATTTTATTATTCTTAAATAATAAATCAAAAAAATATTTTGCCTTATTATTATTAAATTTTTATTTAGAAAATAAATATTTAGTACGTAAAAATGATTTTGACAATTTATTCTGACATTGACGTATAAAACGTTACGCATTTGTTCATCTCTTGTTTTTAATTCCATGGCTATTACTATTAAATTGAAATTACGTGAATATTCAAATTTAATTTCTGCAGTTATGAAGTAGTCAAAATGAATTTTGTTTATTGATTCGGATGTAGAATTTTATGCTTTACAATATTTATTTGAAACATTTTTTCCTAAAATAATTAGGGACGCAATGCGCACGGAAAAACTGATTTGCCATGTTAAACGCCTATGTTTCACTTTTCGTGTTACACCCGGTATATATAAAAAACTTGAGATTATCCAATCGTCTTAATTCTTTTGGATTATATCTCTCATCGTAAAGACACAAGAAATTCAAAACTATACTGCATTTTTAGAGCAGTCATTGGGGATGTGGCCCCTGATATTTACCTGATTTTACTTTGATAATTAAAAACGATTGCAACTAGATACTCGTAGATATGTGATTAATGCATATATTTTACAACAATTTGTATTCAATGATGCAAACAAGTAACATTTATAAAAAAATCTGATGTGGACACCACATGACTTCCTTGTTCGCGTATTATACTATATCTACATTGGTAAAACCGTAGTCGCTAGTGACTTTTGGTGAAATCGGCATATTCGGCCGGCACAAGTCGGACATAGAAAAACCCGGCAAATTTGAATGTCAAGATAATTGGTTGTAAATCTAGTGACTTTTGAAGACTAACCATGCCTGACCTAGTACAGAACGTATTTTTATGGTAAAAAATAACAAACCGCTTGCTTCTTATGTCGAACATGTACCGTTCGAACTGCCGTTTTCCCCAGAAGTTACTAAACGACCTGCAGCCAACTTCAGGTTTGGCCGTCAAGTACGGTTTAGCCCCTACATTTTTTAATTGCACATATTTGATGTAATTTGACATTGCCATTAAATTTTTTATTTTTTCCTTATTTTTTGTTCTAATCCATAGCAAACTCAATTACAAGAAACAAGAAATATATAATTTTTAAATTTAGATATCTCGCTTATACAAAAGGAGAATTAAAAAATTCTTAATGTGCTAGACGCAGAATTTAATTCTGTAAAACTTTTATTTGTAGCATTTATTTCTAAAATCAAAATAATAAAAATTTTTCCAAGAAAAACAGTTAGCAGCTTCATGTAATATATCACTTCCGATTAGTCTATTTTAACCAAAACCTATTATGTTATTTCCATTGATATAGTAGTCTTATATACCAAATTTGAAAAGTTTTGGATTCTATTTTAATATAGTTTTTCATGAAAATCTATTATAGGCTTCAAGTAAAGTACCACTTCCGGAAGTTGTATAATGACTAAAAAGGGAGGTGCACAACTAGATGTTATAACAGTCCTAAATACAAAATTTAATTTTTTACGGCTTACTGTTTTTGAGTTATGCGAGATACTTCGTACAAGAAAGTAAAAACAGTTTTTGTTATTTTTAAATGTTAATCAAATATATCCGTATTAATATTTTGTCATATGACATGACTGAAAGTACAGTGACGATGATAAATTTAACTTTAAATTTATCATCGATACTGTACTTTGAGTCGTCATGTGATAAAAAATTACTTCGTGGTATGATTTCCTTTAAATCAGAAGATATGTCGTTGCAGACGAAACCCGTCATATAGGAGTCTTGGGATCGATGCTACGTTATATACTAACAAGTAACACTACCCAACTGTCACTCACCGATTTAAATGAAATTTGGCACATTAATAGAACTCTACAAATAGTGAGCCCATATTTTTTTTCTTCCGGAAGTTGTTTTTAGGGATACAAACCACCCCTGAAAGGTGGTAAAAACAAGAATCGCCATAAATGAAATTAAATAATACCAAAATATTCAATATTGGTAACCCAGGGGTTTTTCAGATCGCCAAAATCTATTTTCGGGGTCATTTTGATCATATGCACTTTTTTAAGGGGTTAAAAAGGGGTTGGGGATGAAATTACGATATTCAACTGAAATATAGTTTTAGGTTTAAAACTAGCTACTCGGAGATTTTTGGGGTCGCTGAATCTATTTTCGAGGTTACCCCTGGATAACTAATGTAGAACGCGTAATATTTTGGTATTATTTAATTTCATTTATGGCGATTCTTGCTTTTACCACCTTTCAGAGATGGTTCGTACCGCTAAATAGCAACTTCCAGAAGAAAAAAATAGAGGTTCAATATTTTTTAGAGTTCTATTAGTGTGTCAAGTTTCATTTAAATCGGTGAGTGGCAGTTGGGTAGTATTACTTATAAGACAGAAGGATTTCCATATTTTATGCGAAATCAGAAAAAATATCATTTGTGAGTATTAGTAATAAGTACTATTTATTTTTAATTTGCTGTTTAATTATTATTATATTAAACCAACATTTTAGTTTGAGAAATAAATATTTCAACATTAATTTATTTCGTAATAGGAGTATGTATATGTATAGGTGGTGACTGCGGCTCTCAACCATGGGACTTTTATGTGTAAAATCATACTTTCGTAATTTCCTAATTATCTAAGGCTAAAAAGTTTGGAATATAGTTAAAAGTTTTGCATCTAAATTCATTTAGCATGCTTTATAATATGTTTAAAGATGTTAAATTATAACATAAAATATTGCATCATTTAATTTAGCCGAAATGACTAATGTAATAATTAGAATCATTTTTACGATTATAATATTATTTATATGAAGTATCGAGTCAGACTGTGGATTTGGAAACTCGGGTTCGATTCCCACAATCGTCAAACAATATTAAAATTATTCGTGTAGCTCTCCCTCTACTAACATCTTTACAGGGACGTGATTTGATGGCTGGTGTTCTCACTTCACACGCATAAAAATATCACTTACTGAGATCTGCTACTGGATAGTGCCACACCCAGTAATGGGTAAAAAGCGTGATGATATATTTGTATTTATTTTATAATATTCGTTCAAATTATGTTCATAGAATTTAATAGCTAAAATAATACTTTTGTAAGTTTCTGTTTCTCTAATTATTTTAGGAAAAAATGTTTCAAATAAATGTTGTAAAGCATAAAATTCTACATCCGAATCAATAAACAAAATTCATTTTGACTACTTCATAACTGCAGAAATTAAATTTGAAAATCCACGTAATTTCTATTTAATAATAATAGCCATGGAATTAAAAACAAGAGATGAACAAATGCGTAACGTTTTATACGTCAATGTCAGAATAAATTGTCAAAATCATTTTTACGTACTAAATATGTATTTTCTAAATAAAAATTTTATAATAATAAGGCAAAATATTTTTTAGATTTATTATTTAAGAATAATAAAATAATAAACTCGATAAAATATTTAAGGTAGGTTGTTATTTAACAAATTAATTAATGTAACATTAATTTAATTCAATTAAAACATCAACAAACTAAATATTCTTAAATTGTTAAATTAGATGTTCAAATAGTCCACCGTTTTGAGCTAAACAATAACCTAATCTGTTATAGTAGCTTTCTCGAGTATTCTTTAATTGTCGATTATTTATTTTCTGGCATTCTTGTAATATAGCATTTTTAAGTTCTTCTAAATTCTGGTATCTTTTTTATAAACATAAGATTTTAAATGGCCCCATAATAAAAATCGCACGGATTTAAATCTGGCGACCGTGCTGGCCAGTTAACTGGTCCATTTCGTCCTATCCAGCTTTCAGGAAATACATGGTTCAGATATTCCACAACTTCTCTAGTGCTATGTGCAGGGCAGCCATCATGCTGGAACCACACATTTTCTTTGTTTGTTTCAACAATTTGAGGTCCAACAGCATTAATTAATAAATTCAAATATGATACTAAATTTATTCGTTGGATGAAGAATGGGCCAATGATTTTATCACCAAAAATTCCTGCCCACACATTGACAGAATGACGATATTGTGTCCTCGATTCTACAATATTATGTGGATTATTTTGTGACCAGTACCGATAATTTGGTTCGCCATTCATGGTAAATGTGCATTCATCTGTGAATAAAATACTACTTAAAAATTCTCTATTACAATTTGATTTCTCCATCATTATTTCACAGAATGAGGCACGCAGTTCAAAACCTCGTTCCAAAATATTTTGGTGGTTTTGAAATTTAAAAGGAATGTATTTATGTTTTTTGAGAATTCTATGCACTGTCATTTATATTTAGTTATCTGGAAATTTCCCGCACACTCATTGTTGGCTCCAGTTCTATTAAAGCAAGAATATTTTCTTCATTGTTATAAATTCTTTCATTTATTTCTTTCTTGAAATTTAGTGTTCCTGTCTTTTCAAACTTTACTATAAACCTCTGAATAGTTGCCGTACTAGGAATATCATGATGCTGCCAAATAGTGCTAATATAGTCACAAATTAGTCGTAAACTATGGCCAGAATAATGCCATTTAATTATTTGCAACTTTTCTTCATCTGAATAATTATTCATTTTTGATAATAATAAACCCTAATATTGATTTAATATCACAGTTGGTCAAAATAAATACTAATAATTTGACGTATAAAACGTTACGCATTTGTTAATCTCTTGTTTTTAATTCCATGGCTATTACTATTAAATTGAAATTACGTGAATTTTCAAAATTAATTTCTGCAGTTACGAAGTAGTCAAAATGAATTTTGTTTATTGATTCTGATGTAGAATTTTATGCTTTACAACATTTATTTGAAACATTTTTTCCTAAAATAATTAGGGAAGCAATGCGCACGGCAAAACTGATTTGCCATGTTAAACGCCTATGTTTCACTTTTCGTGTTACACCCGGTATATAATCCGATGAAAATTGTATTTCGGCTGTGGGAATTGTACCCAGGTTCTCAAATCCACAGACCGACTCGATACCACTGAATTACCTACCACTTGTTAGATATTTATAATATATTAATATATAAATTATAATTATAAATATTACAATTGCTAATTTATTCATTATATAATAAAATAAGTAAATATATCATCACGTCTTTTACCCATTACTGAGTGTGGCATTCTGCCGTAGCAGATCTCGATTAGTGATATATTTCTCCGCATGAAATGCGGTTACTAGCCGTCAATTCATGGCTCTCAAAGATGTTAGTGGAGGAGGAGTCACAGAGGTATATTTAATTTGATGAAAATTGTTTTTCGGCTGTGGGAATTGTACCCATGTTCTCAAATCCACAGACCGACTCGAAACTACTGAGCTACCTACCTCATGTTAGATATTTCTAATATATTAATATTTAAATTATAATTATAAATACTACAATTGTTAATTTATTCATTATATAATAAAATAAATAAATATATCATCACGCCTTTTACCCATTACTGAGTGTGGCATTATACCGTAGCAGATCTCGGTAAGTGATATATTTCTTCGCGTGAAGTACGGTTACCAACCGTAATATCATGGCCCCCGAAAGATGTTAATAGAGGGGGAACCACAGAATAGATTTAATTTAGTGAAAATTGTTTGTCGGCTGTGGGGATCAATATTATATAAATGCCTAGTAGTAGTGTACACAATTTTAATTTTATTCTTAATATATTAGAAATAATTCCCAAACCAGTGCCATTAAAAATGTGTATTTTATGTGAAGTGAAATTTTTTTTGCAAATTTTAATAATATTTTTATTAGAGATTTGTAGTGTCTGCCATTTAATTTTCTTCCTGAAGTATTGAAACAACAGGCGCGGTGGCCGAGCGTGTTAAGGCACATCTCTTAACATACTGTGATGTCACCCGAACCAAGGTTCGTCAGTTCGAATCCGCCTGCCAACAATGTGTGATTTGTCGTAAAATATAAAAATACAGTTACAAGTATTTCTCGCACTCGGGCGCTATAAGCTAGTCACTTCACGAAGGGGTAAGGCCACTCTAAAATTTTTTAAAAATGTATTTTTTTTTATTTGCTTAAATTATAGTTTAAACCCTTAGGAATAAGGGACAATTAATTTAAATGCCGCGCGGAAGTATTTCAGAGGGAAAAAAGCATATATCTATTAGTACTAGTATTTATATTTATATATGACTCGAAACTTTAAACGCGTTTTTCTCGAAATCATAGTTTCAAAATCGGGCGAAAAGAAATCTGAAATACTAATTGATGGATCGTGCTGAATCTTTTTATTTCTTATTCTAGATATAAAATACTCAAAAACTACGGGGGCTTTTTTTTAAAGTGCTTCATTCGTTTTTTATGGTCGTTTTTATACAGAAATTTAGTCCCGAATAATGAACTTTTTTTTCAAACGTGCACCATTTTGTTAAAAATCAAAATTTTCAAAATCCAGCCCATAGTTTTTTAGAGTATACATCAGAGATTAAGAAAACATATCCCTTTTTGATCCAGGTCTATTGCTGGTCCCGAAATGTTTTCGCCCGATTTGCCCTACGCACCGACAGGAGTCGTCATTTTTTTAAATTTCTGACGACAATTATGAATATTTTCTTTAAAAAAAATTTTTAAATAAAGTTTAAAGAGCACTAAATAAAGATCCAAAACAGTTCTGAAGCAGCACGTTTAGATTTCGTTAAAAAAAATTTTGAAAATGACCCTTTTTTTCTTGTCTAGAGTGGCCTTACCCCAAATAATGTAGCATCCGACTACGAAAATATACAGTACGGTAGTGTAAAAACTGCGGCTCGGTGTGTCCGGTAGGCCCAGGCCCGATTTGGACTGTAGTGCCATCAGAAGAAGAAGTATTGAAACACCCTGTATTTTTCGACAAAGTTTATAATTATGCAATTAATCGTATTGCTGAATATGAACAATTAATAATTTCTATAATTACTTTAAAATTATAATTATAACTAATAAAAACTAGTGTGTTATTAATAACACCAATTAAAAACATACTCATAAACTTATAATTTAACTGATATATACAAAGATAAAATTAATCAGATATGTAGAAATCTTTTGTTGTTTTAAGGTTGCGTGTACTTATAATGCAATAATTACAAACAGTGACATATGTTCAAGGACATTTGCTATAATATTAGTTTTAGATGATTTTATCTTTTCGCATTTTATATAACCCATGTTTATCAACTGATTACTGCTTGGAGACATATAATAACCATGATTTTGCTATATTTTGGTTTTCATGATTGTATTTAAGTGTTAAGATATAGCTGATAAATTAAAAGAAAGTGTATTGATTATATCTGAAGTTTTCGAGTTTATATTAGCATTGATTAATGCAGAGTTGTTTGTGTTACTTAAATATTATTTATGCAAAAATATCCATTCGTATTGGTTTAAATATGCCATTAATATTTTATGGTATTTGTTATTACTCATTTTAAATAAAGTAGGTCAAAATAAACTTTTTAATTTTTATGAGATTATGAGTAAATGTATATTAAATAATATAATAAGTATTTGTCTTTTCGTTAAGATTTTAGGGAAATTTTTGTCAGGTTACTCTATTTATCTAAATTCCCGCAATTTAATTTTAGCTTTGTGTTTCTAAATTTGTGGTTAAAAATAGTATTTGCCCAATGATATGATGCAACACTATTAGCAATCTTTGCTTTTCCTTTCTTCTAAACCTAAACATGAAGTAGATTATCGTTCTGGTATAATTCAATTATTAAATTGTATTTTAAAATGGTTGTGATTGTTATACTTTAAAAATTGTGTTAAGAGTGCAAATTTCTTTGTGCATTTTAGTTCTAGGAATATTTTTCGTTATTTAAGGAATTAGAAATATGTCAAGGCAACTCAGACAAGATTGATGACTATAACATAAAATAATGTAAACAAAGAAGGAATGTAGACAAAAATTTACATAAAATTGAATTTTTAGAAGTGAAAAACTATATATAATCCAATTATAATCTAAGCGTAGTTATAAATGTAAATAAAAAAAAAACTTCTATAGTTCAAGGTTTTAAATGTAAACAATAACAAGTATGTATACGTCAAATATCAAATAAAAGTATTGAACGTTTACAAATAAAGTAAAATAAATATTTTAGGTGTGGTATAGTATCTGATCTCGGTTAGTATTTATATTTATAAGTGTAAAATGCTGTTACCAGCCGTAAAATAACAGCCTAAAATATGCAGCAAGGGGTGAGCCACAGAGGGTAATTTTAATGTGTGATAAACCTTAAATATATTTTTTTTTATATAATTTGGTTAGTTCATTGTCATCTTCTAAAGGAAAAATACAATTTTTACATTATTCAGTATAAATGTTTGGATATTCGGTAACATAATGTGTAATTTAGTTATACTTTATATTATTACAATATTTCAGTTTGTGCGAGAAAATGACAAAAAACTTCCTATTTAAATATTAAATTTTGTAAATACAAATTAAGCATTACCCTAAATTGTCAAATATTTGTTTTAATAAATTTAAAGTTAAATTTATGACAGAAAAATTCGGGTGACGCCTGGATACGAATCAGGGACCCTCCGATTGCCGGGCAGAAATGCTAACCACTACAACACATCACCTGTGTCCGACGTACGGCATCAATCGACATAGTGTCTAACGTAGCATCGATCCCAAGACTCCTATAAATGATAAGTATTGACAACGGGTTTCGTCTACAGCGACACGTGTTTGATTTAAAGGAAATCATACCACGAACTGATTTTTTGTCATATGACATGACTGAAAGTACAGTGATGATGATAAATTTAAAGTTAAATTTATGACTGACCTGTTAATTTGTTTTGAAGTTAATTTAGAATACACCAATAATCGAATTATTGAAAAAGACATTTATTTTGTTTGCAAAATGGTAGTAAAATTAAATTCGACTTTTATTTAAATTTTGTGAGAATATTGTTTAGCCTAATTTGACTATAGCTAAATAGTGGAGTAAATAGCTCCACGACAAATATATCCGTCTAATAAACAAAAAATAGCACATTAATAAGTGACAGTTAAAATAATTTTTATTATTTGAAATACGATTCGTTGCTATTTTTTGTTTGTTTGTTTCACAGATAAATATATTATGATACTAAAATATCGGCTCTAAATATTAAAATATTTGGGGATAATAAACAAAAAAAAGCACATTAATAAGTTGACAGTTAAAATAATGTTTATAATTTGAAATACGATTCGTTGCGATTTTTGTTTGTTTGTTTGACAGATAAATATATTATGATACTAAAATATCGGCTCAAAATATTAAAATATTTGGGGATTGTAATTTGACGGCACAGTGCTACATTCAGAAATTGAGTAAAGTGGCGTAACTATATATTTGTTTACTTATTTCTATATTACCTTGAACATTGGGCATCACATACTTTTCATTGTTAAAAGTTTCTCAATTGATTTAAAGAAAAATATTTCAAAATACAAGTTACAGTGAACAACGTTTCTTGTAACATAATTTTGATATCAAATGTTCTTTATCATGAATTATTGCGTTAAATGAAACAAGTGAATTTGTTTAGAATGTGAACCTACCTGGCATTTGGCTGTAAGGCTTCGCCGTATCCCAATCAGCCGGTTTCTCATTCGATTCACTTTGATTAGCGGCCATCTGTCTGATGTAGGCTTCCTTCTGTCTCGTCGCATCCTTGGCGGAGCTGTCCACAGAAGTACACATGCACCGGGAGGCAACATCGCACCAGGACACTTGCACTGGTCTCAACTGACGTAGTAACATTTCGCGTTGTGGTTTCTATCGTACTGACGCCTGACGCGTTCGCGTGCGCTAACGAAATAAACGTTTAATGAGTGGACTAGTGAAATGTGGGTGATTAATGAATGTTATGATAATTCAATGTCATCAGTTTTTGGTGAGTGATTGTTGGAGCGTAGTGACAGTGGCGTACGGGATATTTTCATACAGGACACTTGAGTTTTTTTTTCGTACTCATATTATTGAAAGTTCTTTATATCTTTTTGATAAAATCTAATTATTACCTAGTACTGAAGACGAAATAGATTATTTATTTAAAATAATAGTATCTTTCTAATGATCATTTATATAAAAAAAACTTCGTTATATCTATTGGCTGTAGTTATAGGTGGTTTTGTCAAACGATCGAATGTTTAGCAAGTGTATAAAAGACAAAAAAAACAAAATAAAATAAATCTGTATTGCTAGTAATGATATTATACAATATCATCATCATCTGTGGCGTTACAGCCCAAATCGGGCCTGGGCCTACCGGTCACACCGAGCCGCAGTTTCTACACTGTCATACTGCCGGTTTTCGTAGTCAAATGCTACATTATTTAAGACAGTGGTTTCCAAACTTTTTCTCTCAGCGGCCCCTTTTTCCGTAAAAACAGCCTAACTTCAAAAATCGTAAATAATTTATTTTATAAAATACAAAAGAATGAGTACTATAAACAAATATTGTTATTATATAAGATATTTGTTATAACAAATCTTTTTCTTAGCCTAAAATTATGTTTATTACAACATAATAATAGAACAAAATAATGTAACAACATTTATAAACATAAAATTGTAATAAGATTAGAAATTATATTTAATTTAAATTAGGCATATTTAATACAATATAATCATAATTTTTGAGTGTGCTGAATGGGCGCTTGTTTTTCAGTTTCTCGAACCGGGGAGTCATTGAAGATATCGCCACTCGCAATTCTTTTTCAACGAATAATCGAGTTCGATATTTTGTCTTTAAAACAGCTACAGCGGAAAAGACTGTTTCACACAATTAAGATGTTACGAAACGTAATAAAAATTTTAAGGCTTTGGTTTGTTAAAGTAGGGAAATTTTACTGCGAGCGCGAGTTAGAAACACGTGTGTGCTATGATGTGAATGGAGAATGTGTTCATAAGCCTCAATTATATTTTTATATAGCGCGCTCCCCTCGAAACAATCTCGCGCCCCCTAAGGGGGCGCGTCCCACAGTTTGGAAACCACTGATTTAAGACGTATAAGTGATTAGTTTATAGCGCCCGGGTGTGATAAATACATGTAACTGTATTTTATATTTTACGACAAATCACACATTGTCGACAGGCGGATTCGAACTGACGAACCTTGGTTCGGGTGACGTCACAGTGTGTTAAGAGAGGTGCCTTAACACGTTCGGCCACCGCGCCTGTCAATTATACAACATAGAGACATTTCTGAGAAAATGAGAAAATATATGATTTGGATTTTAGATTAGTAATAAATATAAATTTCTATTTTCTGTAAAAACTGAATAAAATTTCAAATTTGAAAAATGTACAATGTCCAATTTATTACTTTCAAAACGTACAATCTTCGAATTAATTTCGATTAGAACTAGAGTAGACACTTTTATGTACTTAAAAATGGCAAAATATGCATATAACATGTAGAATTTTAAGAAAATATGCATGGAAAAGTTGTTTTCTTCAAACATAAGTTATACTAATTCAAAAATTTATTGAGTGAAAACTTATTAACTATAAAATAAATAAATAAAAATATATCATCATGCCTTTTACCCATTACTGAGTGTGGCACTCTGTCTAAGCAGATCTCGGAGTGATTTTCACCACAATAAAATAACTACTGTGGCTTTTTCACTACTAACATCTTTGGAGGTGTTGATTTGACGGTTGGTAACCGAACTTTACGCGAAAAAATATATCATTTACTAAGATCTGCCACGGCTGAATACCATACTCAATGACAAGTAAAAGGTGTGATGAGATATATATTTATTTTTATAATAAAATAAAATAAATATATCATCATGCCTTTTACCCATTACTGGCTGTGGCTGAGTGTGGTACTCTGTCGTAAGTGATATATTTCTTCGCGTGAAGTGCGGTTACCAGCCGTCAAATCACGGCCACCAAAGATATTAATGGATGGGGAGCCACAGGAGTAGATTTAAATTGGTGAAAATTGTTTGTCGGCTGTGGGGATCGAACCAGGCTTCTCAAGATACATAGGCCGACTCGATACCACTGAACCACCTATTTTAATGAAAGTAGGTTATATTTGTAGGTAATTAAATTCTGCAACTAAATTAGCAATCAGATTTTAGTTTTGGCATTTCATAACCTATTAAACCTAATGCTTTAGGATGAAACAAAATTGTAATAGTATATGTTAAAGAATGAATTTTATAAGACATGTTTTTTTCGCACGCGCTCAAGTTTATAAAACGAGCTGCAGGCGAGTTTTCTAAAGGACAAGTGCGATAAAAGTCTTATAAAATGTGTTATTTATACTATTTTTTCTATTTTGCGTTTGTATATAAATTAAAATTAAGAAACAATCTGCAATATTTTAAACCGAGTCAATTTAGGGTAATTTGTATATGAAATGTTGTAGTTGGTAACTATTATTGATATTAATACAATTGTTCAGATTTTGTGGTTATATTAAAATGATGATGTTTTTAGCTTGATAGGTCCAGTATGTCATCCGCTACTATCAACCGTCTAAAACAAAATGTTGCATATCGTAATGAACGCTCTTTCAATACGCAACTGGGTTTCGTAATGACTTCCTTATGAACATAAAATAGAAAAATAATTTTATAACATTGTAATGCTATGTTCATAGCTATTGTAACACGAGCAGAGCTGGGTGAATAAGTCAATCTTACCGGACTGCGTCAATTGTAATACGAAAGGAATGGATGCAGTCTTCAAATTTTATTAACACATTGCTGTCAAATATTTTTATACTAATTGTAACACGAAACGTTATAATTGAATATGAGGATGGAAACAGAATTACTATTTAAATTAAATTTTTATTAATTATAATCTAATCTATTTTAAAATTAAATAAAACGCGAACACCGCGTGATGTGAAGATCTACATCTTCACGCTTTGAGTCGATGGACAAGACTGATGGTTTCCACCAAAACACTTGCTGTCCTGGGTACGCTACCCACATCAGGAATCCATCCCCAACACATCGGGGTGGACACAGATGTCCCAAGTGTTTTGGTTATGTAGTCTGACACTCTGGCACTGCAAATAACGCGAACATGATATCTTGTTGGAATTCTAAGAATATTAACTATAACTGTCTCTTTTTATAATTTAATGCCCTATATTCGAAAACCAAAAGATCTCACACTCAGCCTTAATGGCACATGTGGTCACGAGTCTCAAATTACACGAAACCAATATTATCTAAACACAACATAACAACAATGAGATAGCTCATATTGTTACACTATCCTATTAGTAATTAAGATGAGCATATTAGTGATTCCAATTAATAATCAATTTTTTTCATATGTCAATAATGCTAGCGGTCACACCGACAAAAATAAGATATTAATTGTAAATGCTAAATTAAATATTTACAAATTTCTAATTTTTCAGTTATAAATAACGCCTGTCCTAGCTAAAAATGCAGTAGATAGCAGTGTGTTCGAAATCCTGTTTAATATGAGAAAAATAAATCGAATATAGATTAAATTACGCAAAGAAATACATCACTTACCGAGATCTGTTACTGCAGAGTGCCACACCCAGTAATGGATAAAAGACGTCAAGATATATTTGTTTTATTTTATATGAGTTTTAGCAAAGATTACAGCACAAGTTTATTTGAATAATTAAGATAAATAATTTCGTTTTATACAGATCTGAATGTAACCTAAAATTGTTTTTGAAAACATGAACTAAACAATAAAGCCAGCATTCATTCCATAGTTTAAATACACTGCTCAAAATTGTACAGGGATATTTTAAAAATTGAATATAAATTTAGAACTATAAATTATATAAATTATTATTATGCTAAAGTTGAGTCTTTACTGCATTATGGAATTTGCCTCTGGGGTGGTGCCTCCTCGGTTCTTGGTGTTTTTGTATGCCAAAAGAGAGTTCTCCGTATAATTGCGAATGTATCACGTTATTCTTCATGTAGATCTCTTTTTTTTAAATACAATATTTTAATAGTTACAGGACTGTATACAGGGTGTTTCAGGACTAGTGTAACAAACTTTAACAGCTTATTCCTGAGGTCAGTTTGAGCCAAAAATGTCATATGAACATAGGTCCTATTCCTTCTAGTTACCAAAATACAAGAGGTTGAAGTTCTATAAATAACACGAAATTTTCAAATTTTTGTAATCAAGATACTTTCGGAAAACAAAAATGCGCGCAAATAGGGGATGGGAAAGTTGGCTTCTATTTGGATATCTGTCTTGGTATTCTCTGGACGCATAACGGGCATTACCATTACATAATCCATAAATAAAAATCATATCTGCATATTCAGCAGTACTATAACCATCCATTATGAAACAATAATACAATCAAAAGTACAACAATTTTTAATTAAGACAAATAAGGTATGACTTTTCAATAAAATTCTTGTTTTCCGAAAGTATCTTGATTACAAAAATTTGAAAATGTCGTGTTATTTATAGAACTTCAACCTTTTGTATTTTGGTAACTAGAAGGAATAGGACCTATCTATGTTCATATGACATTTTTTGCTCAAAATAACCTCAGGAATAAGCTGTTAAAGTTTGTTACACTAGTCCTGAAACACCCTGTATATACAGGGTGAGTCTGGGAAGACCCCCCCCCCCCCTTTAACTTTTTTATTATGAGTAATAGAAAAAAATGGTTCATATGAAAGTTTTATTATTTTAAATATACTATTTGATGGCAGATGTAGATATTTTTTATAAAGTCAGGTTTACAAGATACGACTATCAACTTTTATTTTTTAAATAGCAACCTATAATTATTTTACTAAAATGAACATGGTCGTAATTTTGAACATTTGTTTTAAGTTGTTTTTGTTACTGAATTTTTTGCTTTAGTTTGTTAAGTTGTATAACACTGTTACATTTTGTTTATTTTCACATAGCCACCTATAATATTTGTATAAAAATTATTTCTAGTATTTCTCAATTTTCTTATTTTTCTCGAATTTTTTCAGATACATTAATAAAAACTAATACACCGTTGAAAAGAGAAAAAAATGGCGGTTTTTATTTTAGTAAAATAATTATAGGTTGCTATTTAAAAAATAAAAGTTGATAGTCGTATCTTGTAAACCTGACTTTATAAAAAATATCTACATCTGCCATCAAATAGTATATTTAAAATAATAAAACTTTCATATGAACCATTTTTTTCTATTACTCATAATAAAAAAGTTAAAGGGGGGTGGGGCGTCTTCCCAGACTCACCCTGTATATATATATATATATATATATATATATATATATATGAGGTATGCAAATTTATAGTGTCTAATAAATCGTCTTTCGATTTAAATCCACGGGATAAATACTCGACAAAAAAAACAATGTTCATATATCTAGAATTAAATATAAAAATATTAGAAATGCACCTCACGTTTTAGGGCTTCATATTTATAATAAGCTTCCAAAAGAAATAAAATCTTGTGAAACATTAAAACAATTTCTTAAAAAACTAAAGATATTTTTGGTGGAAAACTCATTTTATAATTTACAAGAGTATTGTGATCTAAAAACATAATTTTTCCTATCTCTGTCGGGATCTCTGACTGCAATATTGTTCTGTATATTGTTTGTATATTTCAAATGGAAAGTTTATATGTAACAGTGACTTCTCATGTCTACATTATATATTTTTTGACGTTTTCTATACATGTTTGTAATGTGTCTCCAGAAAAAATATAATAATAATAATAATAATTATTATTATATTAATATTTTTCAGAATTTTATGTTATACTAGTACTTATAATTAAAGCCCGGATATTTAGGCTCTTAAAAACACCCAAATAAGCAGGCATATAGGCCGGTAATTACTCTAAAATAGGCGGGATTTTAGGCAGCCTAAATGTAAATAATATGTTTTAAAAAAAATAAACGAATCCTTTTTCTAATATTGGTACTCGTATCTACCCTTCTAAAAAAAAATAATCATTTTAAACAAAAATTAACACAATCTAAAATATAATAATGTAGGGCTCTCATTTTATTAACTATTATGCAAATTCAAATTATGTAGTATACTTTAATTCACAAAATATTACGAGCAATTGCTCTATGAAATTTTCGGAAAGGGACTGTCTTCGGTCTGTCAGAACTTTGCTTGTAAGCTGAAAACTTCGTTTGACGTCACAAAATGCGACAGGAGCGTTCTTATATTTAGCCATATCGTCTAAAGTTACCTCAGCTCCATTGATTAATGGCAAAGACACAATTGAATTGCCACGTAAAATTTTGACTAAAAAACGTTTTTTCTTTCGGCATTTTAAATTCACACATAAAAACTTGATTAAAGTAAGTACTTTAAATATTATAGGTTAGGTTGAAACACTTTGTCGAGTGCTGAATTAGTCAACGAAGTAGATAATAAACCTTGTCTGCTCAATAAAAGTTAGAATAGGCAACAAAAATAGGCTGTATAAGGTAAAATAGGCACAATAACCAAAATATAGAAAAAATAGGCTCTAAGGCACGAAAAAAAACCTTTCGTTACACATAAACATATTACCTATGTATAGAAAAACGAAATTGCCTAAAGTATATTAAAATTTGAATCTAGGCAATTGCCTAAAAATCCGGGCTTTAATGATTATATTCATATTTTTTATAATTTTATGTTATACTAGTACTTATAATAATCTATAAACTATTTAAATTCATAGTTAGCCTTTGTAAAGAATATTGATAAGATTGTAGTTATGAGTACTCATGTACTAATACTTTTAATTTTGTTTATGAGTACATCTGTCCGAGTATTTCAACTGCAATAATATAGTTCTCGGGAACAGAGAGTAATCAAATGAATCCTTAGAAAAAATTGAATTGCTTCAACGGTAATATTATTATAATACAAAATTTAATATAGAATAATGGTAACTACAGTCATTTTAATTTTATTTAAAAATTATCAAATACAGTATAAGATTAAGATAAGATATAATATTGTACATTCATTGTTCATAAAAAAAATGGTAATTTTATTTTTAAGTTAAATCAAGTTGGCTGTTTGCCATTAATTTTAATACTAAATGATTCCTTAACTATAAATTTTAATAATCAATATTTTATTTATTACCTTCAACGATATATGAAAATTTATATTCAACACAATACATGTGCAATAAATAAATGATAGTAGGCTATTTGATTTATTTGAAAAATTAAAATAATAGGTATTCACGTAAAAAGTCAGGAAAGCGTTCAATTACAGGACGAATAGATTAGTTTCATACCGAGCGATAGCGAGTCTTGAAACTATCCAGGGGCGGATCCAGCGGGTAATTCGAAGTCTGGATCCGCCCCTGAAACAATCTACGAATCCTGTACGACGCTTTACTGACGTGTTACGTATAACATTTTACCTGAAACTTATAAACAAATAATACATATTTTAAATTATAAGAAATATTTGACTTACATATTAAGTCAGTATTTTATGTTGCTAAGTAACTAGACACTCACGTTTGTTTCATTACCTGACTTGGCATGCAAAGCAAAGCTTTCCTGAGTCTTAAATGTCACCCAAATGTTTATTTTCCTGTCAGTTACAGGTAAAATAAATATAAGTATTTAGCCTATATCTGGGTATAGCACTCTACTGAAGTTCTAATTATATCTACATACCTGCCTCTCAGATATCCATTTAAAATCATATGAACAGTTATCAATTAGTAATTATACAGGATGCTTCAAAATTATTGCAATAAATATAAGGATATATATAATTTGATGTATTGATTATAAGGCAAAAAAAAATTTACCTGAAACTGACAGGAAAATGAATATTTGCCTGTCCTTTAAGACTCAGGATAGTTTTGCTTTGCATGCCTAGTCAGAAAAATAACATATTACCTGCCTAGGCAGGTAATGAAAGAAACGTGAGTGTCTAGTTACTTAGCAACATAAAATACTGACTGAATATGTAAGTCAAATATGTCTTTAAATTTAAATTAATTTAAAATATTTATTATTTGTTTATAAGTTTCAGGTAAAATGTTATACCTACCATGTCAGTAAAACCTCGAACAGGATTCGTAAAATGTTTCAAGCCTCGCTATCGCTCATTCTGTAATTGAACACTTTCCTGACTTTTTAAGTAAATAACTATTATTCACTATATTTTGTAACGTCAGAAATTA
The DNA here is from genome assembly GCA_947425015.1 of Pterostichus niger. NCBI lineage: Eukaryota > Metazoa > Arthropoda > Insecta > Coleoptera > Carabidae > Pterostichus > Pterostichus niger. The sequence continues at coordinate 11,904,092 of OX380337.1, read as the reverse complement.
AATATGAAAATTTTCATCGTGAAATTGTTTTTCTCTACCGCGTGCTTAACAACAGTCAATAATGGGTTATTATTGAACTAGGTAAATAATGAGAACTGTCACTTTCCAAAGAAATTCAAGCATCAGAACGTATTTAACTACTTAAAGCTGAATTTAAAATTGGCACCTAATTTCAATCGCAATCAAATTTCAGTTTGAATAGTAAGTATCTTTCTATCTGTCATATTTTACATGTAAGTGTGCTTTACTATTACATTGTAAAATATGTATTTATGAATTTATTTATAGTTATATTTATTGTTGAATTCTATTAAAGAGAAATGTTTATTATAATATTATTTAATAATCTTACATTTAACAGTGTTGTTCATTTTAGGGTTATAATTGCATTATTATATAAGAAATGCAAAACATGATTAGTATTTATTGCTGCAGAACTCGTGTTTAATGAAATTTGAGCATTTCGTATATTTCATGAAGTTGCAGTAAGGTTACCCACGGGCATTTCAGTTGCATTTAGAATTTCTGACATCATTGGTTGAGGTATGATGCTTGAACCCACCATGACGTTTTAGAGCTAATATGTCGCCCCCATTTTCTGCCAAAATGGTAGCAAAAATACGTCGCTATGAATGCCCAATATAAGTTTCTGAGTTATCTAAATTTAAAAATGTTGGAACTATATTTAGACATCTTGCTTATTGTATTATGTCGTATATTTTGTCTTGTAGGTTTGCCATGTTGGAAACTAATGAATACTTTTGCCGTGTCAAGAGTGGGTTTCTTATTTACATATTTTTAACTATTTCAACCAAAAAAAAATCTACCAGGACAGATTTTTGCGAGGATCCAAATATAAAAAAAAATGTTAATTACAAAAGAATTTCATTTCTGTCTGCTCGGTTTTTGTAGATATCAACAAGTATTTATATCAAATTGCTTATGTTATGATTAATAAAAATTCGTTACATAGGATTAAAGAGCTAGTAGTGAAACAAATTATATATAAACCACGGCTGAGAAGATCATTATTGACCATGCACCTTGTACCCCTCGGTTACACCTCGGGGTACAATCTTGGCGCTAGGTCAAATAATGATCATCTTCTCAACCTTGGCTTATAATATAATATTTTTATATACTTTTTTCACTACTAGCCTAGCAACATGCCATTATTGACTTACGTTTGAGTCGTGAAATTGTTTTTCTCTACCGCGTCCTTAACAACGGTCAATAATGGATTATTATTAACCTAGACAAATAATGAGAACTGTCACTTTTCAAAGAAATTCAAGATTCTGAACTTATTTGACTCGTTAAATGGAAGGAAAATATTAATTCTGAATTTAAAATTGGCGCCTAATTTCAAGTTTGCAATCCGTGGCAAATTTCAGTTTGAATAGTAAGTATCTTTCAAACTGTCACATTTTACATGCGATTGTGCTTTACTGTTACATTGTGAAATATGTATTTATTGTTATATTTATTGTTAAATTCTCGAAAAGGTAAATGTTTATTGTAATATTATTGAATAATCTTACGTTGTACAGTTTTGTTCATTTTAGGGTTATAATTGCATTTTTATATAAGAAATGGAAAACATGACTGTATTTATTGCTACAGAACCTGAGTAATTTGATTTCATGAAGTTGCAGTAAAGTTACCCACGGGCATATTAAGTTGCATTTAGAATTTTTACCATCATTGGTTGAGGTTATGACGTTTTCAAGATAATATGTCGCCCACATTTACTGCCAAAATGGTAGCGAAAGTACTTTGCAATGAATAACCAATGTAAGTTTCTGAGTTATCTAAATTTATAAATGTTGGAACTATATTTGGACATCTTGCTTATTGTATTATGTCGTATATTTTGTCTTGTAGGTTTGCCATGTCAGAAACTAATGAATACTTTTGCCATGCCAGGAGTGGGTCTCTTATTTAGATATTTTTTAACTATTTCAACCCAAAAAGAATCTACCAGGATAAATTTTTTCGAGGATCCAAATATTTAAAAAAACAATGCTAAAAACAAAAGAATTTCATTTCTGCCTTCTCGGTTTTTGTAGATATTAACAAGTATTCATATTAAATTGCTTATGTTATGATTATTAGAAAATTCGTTACATAGGATTTAAGAGCTAGAAGTGAAAAAAATATTATATAAACCACGGTTGAGAAGATCATTATTGACCATGCGCCTTGTACCCCTCGGTTGCACCTCGGGGTACAATCTTGGCGCTAGGTCAATAATGATCATCTTCTCAACCTTGGCTTATAATATAGGGGAAATGTGTCTAAAATGATCCCTCGAGGTGAAATGATCCCTGTGTGTATTATCAATCCCAGTACTCCCATCTAGTAGTGTTCCTAAGAATCAATTTCCCCACCATGTATTTAGTTGCTAGTCAAAATATTAAGTGAATGTGAACGGTCTGTGTGTATTAGGAAGCAGAAATCCAACATAGGTGTATTTGATGTAAGGTAATGTCTTTTTTAACATTGTATAACTTTTGTCTAACAGGGTATTATATGTAAATTATTTTATTCACAGACTTAAAAGCTATTGAATAATTAGTTAAATAATGTTTCTTTATCACATGTCAAATAATTTAGGTTAGTCTGTACATTCAATCTTACTTAGGCATATGGGGTAATACGAACCTTCTTTAAGAGGACAAAATGATCCCAGGGATCATTTTACCTACACTATTTTTTTTGTAGGAATAAAATGCCGCACCTATTTCAGTACAGTCTCCGGTTTTACCTATTTCTTTGCATTCGATATCTAAAGATGCAATGTTGCAAATACCTCGTCACGCCACACCATCACCCACGCTATCAGAACAAATTGGTTCCATGTCACCAATTCCATCCTCTTTATTTACAAATGCGGCTCCAAGCAGTATTCAACCATTGCCAAAGATAGTAGGAAAAAGAAGCAATTCTAGAAGAGTAAGGGGTGATACGTCAGTACTAACCAGTACACCCTATAAAAATCAACTGGAAGAGGATAAAAAAAGAAAAATAGTTCAAGAACAGAAACTTGCTTTACGCCAGGAGAAGAAAGTAAAGATTTCTTCTACCTCACGAAAAGGAAAAGGAAAAAAAGGATATTTAAAAATTAAACCAAAAAAATCCCAAATATCGGAATCGTCTTCGTCCGAAGACGACACGGACTGTATATTCTGCAACGAGAAGTATTTGAAGGACAACAGAGGTGAAGGGTGGATAAGATGCTGTGTATGCTTGAATTGGGGACATGAAGAATGCGCTGGGGTATGAATCCAATCTTAAATTTAGCAATTTATTGATTGTTGAACCTGAAATTTGTTAAGAGAATTTTTTTAATTTACCATATTTTATAATTGAGTTAGATTTTTGTGTTTATTTTGAATAAAAGTTTATAAAATAACGTGTAATTTAGATGATCATTTTGTACCCACCCTAGGGATCATTTTGTACACCTATGTGTACATAATGATCCTTTTCTATGCCATTACTCAAATACAAATTACTAGTGTACTTGTTTAATTAACTAAATTTAGTTCAGGCTAATTTAGAAGTAGATGAAGTAACTTAAGAAAACTAGTTTAATTTTATAAAAATAAATGCATCTAAACCTATTTTGTGGAATCATTCCTTAAAGGGATCATTTTAGACACATTTCCCCTACTATTATCTACTTATGAAAAATTTCGATCCATCCTGAAAAAAGTCTGTGGGCGCCGATGTTTCCATACTCTCATACTTTCAATTCAGTACTGCCCATATCTATATGTGACCCTATATACTGAGAAGATACTCAGATTGCAGTTAGAAAATTGCACAGAATCACTGAAAATCCACATTAATTCAGAGTTACTAATTTTGTCGTGGAATACAGAAATATACAGGTTGTGTCCTGTACCAAGGCCACCATAGGTGTATCGACAAGTGTAAAAAATACGAGACAAAAGTTTTAAGATTTTTTTTTTAAATGCATGGATCACTAGTTTTGTATTTGTTACTCTGCTCAGTGGTATCGGGTCGGCCTGTGGATCTTGAGAACCCTGGTTCGATCCCCACAGCCGACAAACAATTTTCACCAATTTAAACCTACCCCTGTGGCTCCCCCTCCACTAACATCTTTGGGGGCCGTGATTTAACGGCTGGTATCCGCACTTTACGCGAAGAAAAATATCACTTACCGAGATCTGCTTCGGCAGAGTGCCACACCCAGTAATGGGTAAAAGGCGTGATGATATATTTATTTTTTTTTTACAACAATCCCAATTACAGGACAGCTTGTAGTGGAATTTGAACCATTTAGACACAATAGTATTTTTCGAGACAAGTTGAAGTGAGATTTGAACGCAGGACCTCTTATTAATCAAGAAATGCAAGTTTTATCTCGATTTTACCCACTGAACTTCGATTGTCTGAGAAATTGTGGAAATAGCAATTTTTTCATTCTTCGTTCTTAAGTAGATAGTATATAGAAAAAAATTCAAATTTAAATTGTAGATATTAGAGCCCTTTTTTCATGAGAGAATTAATATATTTTATCTACTCTTATTAAATAATGTATTCATTACTTATGAAATTTATGATAAGTAATACTAATCATTATTGACAGTGTTAAGTAATAATTCATTACTCAACACTTCACGACCAATCACACGTCTGAATTTTCATTACTTAACACTTGAATAGCCAATCAAAAAATAACGATAATTGCCGCGCATTAAGTATGCTATGAAACAGTGAAACGCGCTATTGTTAATTATCTGTCAAAATTAGTTTAAAACGTTTTTGTTTACAATAATACTGTAATTTGTGTGATTTTACATGTGAGTTATGGATTCTGAAAGCGAACAAAGTGAAATTTGTTCTCCACCAGATATTGTAGAAGCCGCACACGTACGTTTCTTAAATTTACTGCCCGAAAAATTAAAAAAAAAGTATGAACAAGTTTATAAAGCTTTTGTGGATTGGCGAATACGCAAAAATGTAAATTCCTTTTCGGAAAATGTTCTTATAGTATATTTTGGCGAACTCTCTGATAAATATAAATCATCGTCATTATGGGCTACTTATTCCATGTTAAGTAGTGTTAATATTTATTAAATAAAAATAAAAGCAAAAAATTTAAGCAATCTGACTTATTCATAATGTAACATAAAAAAATAATTGTAAAATCTTATTACATAATAACATATAGTCGTAGATAAAGTATAGTATTATATTCGCAAGTAATAGCTATTACTCACTCGAATGATTTACAACACTCACCTTCGGCTCGTGTTGCAAACTTCATTCTCTTGAGTAATAGATTATATTACTTACTCATTCAATAATATACTATTTCACACGATCGTGTTTTTTAACGTACTTACAGACGTTGTTTATATATCATATAAGTTGAATACCGGCAGTTTTTTATCAATAAACATAGGGATATATCATTACCATAGTTACAGTTAAAAAATTTGACAGCAATGCATAAGAGCGTTTATTTTAAAAGTAAACATAAGGAAAATAACATTGCTGTCATCCATAGTTGTCAAAGTAGCAAAGCTGTCCTCTTTCAAAATCAGACCGGGTTAATAGGAGATCAAATAGTGGGGCATTTTTATATAAATGGAAATTTAAATGGGGAAAATTATTTAGAGAGTAATATTGAGTAAATATTGAAGAAGTGTAGTTCCAACAAAATGTACGAAATTATCTGCACCGGATATTCCCCCAACGATGGATAGGACGAGGTGCAGAAGTGGAGTGGCCTGCAGGGTCACCAGATGTTGCGCCAAACGATTTTTTTCTTTGGGGCCACTTAAAAAATAAAATTTATAATGGTGGTAGAATGAGTGTAGAACAATTAAGACGTAGAATTAGTGTTGCATCGCATGAGATTCCTCCAGAGCAAATAAATAATGCTATAAATTGATTTTATAGTCGTTTAAGCTATTGTTTACAGGTAAATGAGGAAAATTTTGAACAGTTATTAAATTAAAATTCTTATTGAAAACTAATGTAATTTAAAGTAATTAAAATTCATTTAATTTGTTTAAACTTAAAATGTTTCTTTTATTATAATAGACTATTATTTTCCCTATGTTTACTTTTAAAATAAACGCTCTAATCAGGGCCGTCTTTACCCGGGGGCTCAAGGGGTGCGGGCGCACCCGGGCGCAGAGTCCTAGGGGCGTACACAAGACGAGCGCTAGAAATTTCGATTTTTCATTAAACCCTAAGTCATTCAATAACAACGTCATTGTACCGTTTCGTGCACAAAATAAAAATATAGACACCAATAATAAATTATGTTATTAAACACAACTCATACCGCTTTCGGCATTTGTTATACCGCTCACAATGTACAAGTTAAAATAGCTCTTATTACAACACACCTAACAATTACCGAAACTGCTCGTCCACGTCCCCGAAAAAGACATTTTAATTACGAGGCTACAGATGAGCCCATTTTAGACCCAATGAAAAAATTTAAAATAAATTTTTATTTTATTTACTTGACACGGCTATCTCGAAATTAAATGAGAGATTCGAGTTGCTAATGGATCAGAATAATAATAACAATCTATTAAATAAAGAAAAGGCTTCAGAATCCAATGTTTTTATAAAATATTTATTTGTGGGCGTTTCGAGCAAAAATATTAGCTCATCATCAGCACCTTAAAATATAAATACAATAATTATAATATAAAACTAACAAATTAATCAAAATGTCAAACCTTAAAAAAACGTAAAAATATAAAACAATATTTGTAAAATGTCAATAATAACAAAAAAGAAAAAAGATACATATGAAAAATAAAAATAGAAAAAACAAAAAATAATAAATAATTAAAATAAAATATTTAAAAATTAAATTGTTAAATTCCCTAAAAATTTTGAGCATAATAAATTATGATACGCATCAGTTTGATAATTAATCGAGGTATCATGGTGTAAATTTATATGTAACGTTTCTAAAATAAATCTATGCTTTTTATTTTCCATAACATCAATAATTTTGGCTTCAGAAAAATTAAAAATATGTCCAATCTCCTGATGATGACGAGTTAAAACACTATGATTTGTATCAAGACGCTTGTAATAATAATTATGTTGTAGCTTTTGATAACAAATTAATATCTGGAATTAAAAAAACTATTTGTAATTTCGATATTAAAATTATAACTACTAACTTCACTAATATTAATTCGCTTTATACACAAACTAAGGACAAAATAGAAAAATCTAAATATAAAAATGTTGTATACAAAATTCCATGTGGGTCTTGTGGAAAATGTTACATTGAAGAGACTTCACAACCGTTAGAAAAAAGAATATATCAACATAATTATTATTGCAAGTTTCTTGATCCAAATTATAGTGCTTTAACTCGTCACCATCAGGAGACTGGACATATTTTTAATTTTTCTGAAGCCAAAATTATTGATGTTATGGAAAATTAAAATCATAGACTTATTTTAGAAACGTTACATATAAATTAACACCATGATACCTCGATTAATTATCAAACTGATGCGTATCATAATTTATTATGCTCAAAATTTTTTAGGGAATTTAACAATTTAATTTTTATATATTTTTATTCTATTTTTATTTTTCATATGTACTTTTTTATGGGGTAGATGGCTCAGTGGTATCGAGTCGGCCTGTGGATCTTGAGAACCCTGGTTCGATCCCCACAGCCGACCAACAATTTTCACCAATTTAAATCTACCTCTGTGGCTTCCTCTCCACTAATATCTTTGAGGGCCGTGATTTGACGGCTGGTAACCGCACTTCACGCGAAAAAATATATCACTTACCGAGATCTGCTTAGGCAGAGTGCCACACCCAGTAATGGGTAAATGGCGTGATGATATATTTATTTATTTATTTTTTTTACAAATATTGTTTTATATTTTTACGTTTTTTAAAGGTTTGACGGTAAAACCGTAATTGACGGACAAACCTGAAGTTGGCTGCGAGTCGCTAGTGACTTTTGGTGAAATCAGCACAAGTCGGACAGAAAAACCCGGCAAATTTGAATGTCAAGATAATTTAAAAACGTTTTGTTAGCAAAGTCAGATGTTTTTTTAAAATAATAAACACCACTAACCATGCCTGACCTAGTATAGAACGTATTTTTATGGTAAAAAGTAACAAACCGCTTGCTTCTTATGTCGAACTTGTACCGTTCGAACTGCCGTTTTCCCCCAGAAGTCCCTAGCGTCCTGCGGAAAACTTCAGGTTTAGCCGGTTTGACATTTTGATTAATTTGCTAGTTTTATATTATAATTATTGTATTTATATTTTAAGGTGCTGATGATGAACTAATATTTTTGCTCGAAACGTCCACAAATAAATATTTTATTAAAACATTGGATTCCGAAGCCTTTTCTTTATTTAATATATTATATAATTAAATCCTTTTTAAAATATATATATTATAAATAATAATAATCAGAATAAAATGGTACCTATTAAATAATAATATAAAATAAAACATTACTGATGTATTGATTCCGAAAAAATATGTTTATTTTTAATTTGTATAATTTATTGTTTTATTTGTATAATTTAAGAGTTTTGAGAAATAAATAAATTAAAAATTAAAAATTACATTACGTTTTTTTGGTTGACAAGACCTGGGGCGCAGGCTGACCACCCGGCACCCCGGCGCAGAATATGCTTAAGACGGCCCTGGCTCTAATGCATTACTGTCAAACTTTTTAACTGTAACTATGGTAATGATATATCCCTATGTTTACTGATAAAAAAAACTCCCGGTATACAGAACTGTGAAAAGTTGCTATAGAAACGAGCAAAATAACAGTGCTGTTAGAAGTTATAATCTAATTAGTGCGGTAAGTAATAACACAATGAAACTATAGTATATTTTCTTGGATTTCGCAGGTATTAAAGAATCACAACCAATCTTCCAAGCTTCTTCTATTTCACAGTCCATAATACTGTCTCTGATAATGTTTCATTTATTTATGACTTTTTCTATAAATGTCACTTTTCTATTAAAAGCAGTTTTATATTATAAAAATTAGATTCCTTAGCAACAACATGCAATTATGATGTTTATTGTAATTTAATAAAAATTTTGACTTTGATATTTGTTCAAATAAACTAAAAAATCGATCGTACGAAAAATAGTATGCAATACACAATTATTAAGTGCTAATAACCGAATCTCGGAAAGTGGAAATGCTCGACTATTCTGTTATATTGCACTTACCAATCGTATATCGCAATATACTATATTGCCACTAGTTTGACTACAATAATCCATTACTGGTACTGCTACAAGTCTTATTTTGTTTTATTAGTATCATATCGTACAGATTTTTGCCTTTTTTATATAAAAATAAAGTTATCTTGTATTAATTATACTGTACTTTACAATTTTACTGGACTTTTATTTTATTTTGCCAATATATTTTATGGGTTTTAAATAGTTATTTGCACAACTAGTAATAAAAGTAATATTTTTTTCATGAACTTGAAGTTTGATGCATAATCAAATGAGTGAAAAAAGATGCTTGCATTAGATTAGATTAGATTCTTTTTATAAAGATGCCAAAATAGTTTAAAAATTATTTTGAAATGATCTCTAAAGAGTTAAATAAATAAAAATATTGAATATAAGTAAAATGAAACCAATAAGAATGTTTTTTTATTTTACAAGTTAAAAAAGTAACATTTTTCGCCAGGAAAAGACGACTCTCATGATTAATATGCAAAAATATACTTTTTTCTACGATTGCTATGAAAAGTTGACAATTACGCTCTCATTTGTCAGCGTAAAGTTGATGTTTTCTGTGGAACAATCGAGAAATATCTTTTTTGCGCGTCTCCAATGGCAACGCGCGAAAAAGATGTTAAATGCGTGCGTTTTCAATGGCAACTCGCGAAAAAGATATTAAATGCGCGCTTATTTCAATAGTTACCAGGGATATAAACAAAACAGAAACTTGTCATATTGACAGTTTACAGAACGAATTTATTTTCAGTACCTACATATACGTTTTTTAACAATTTTAAGATGCAATCGTAGAAAAATTATGTGTGTATCACGAGCGTAAAGTGTCGTTGTTCCTCGCCTGCGGCTCGCGCTGCAATTACCGTGTTTGGGTAACAAAGAATCACTTTACCCTCTTAATACACAAATAACTATAACTTACTTTTATATAAAAAAGAAGGTATCGTGGCGATATGATTCAAATACCTTATATTTGCCTCGACTTTTTCCTTTAAACGAATGATTAATGAACACATCTAGAATATTTGTCTTAATAACTATTGTTTTCTTTCTTGTTACACTGTAAATACTAGATATTATAAATGCAATTGTTTGAGCCATAATATTTTCGTTATTATTCACTCACATGTTTCTTTTCATTTTGTGAATTTGCATCCAACATGTATTTCTTATTAGTATTATTAAAGTCACTGTTTATAAGAATAATTCTGGATATAAACATGATTACAATATCCAGTGCTTACAGTATTTACTAAAATGAAGCAACAACTTATAAATATATAAAATTATTAAGAAGCAATACTATACCTACATATTTTTTCTTTACGTAGATGTCAGCAATTCAAAAGCTGGTGCATTACTGAATGAGTGATTCATAAAGTGCTTACGTATCACAATTTCATTTATGTCGATATTTTACTTCCTATCAGGTGTTTATCAGCTGACTTTGACAGTAGAATTGACTAAACAAATTCACAGTTCAGACTTTTCCTAGAGGACACCACTGGGCGCTTTTCCAGAGAAAATCAATAAGTAAAATTCTTGTCAGCGAGATTCACATGAGTTATTTGTTGGAAAATACACTGCTCAAAATAATACAGGGATATTTTAAAAATTAAATGTAAAATTAAAACTTAATATTAAATATATAAAATAAAATAGTTATTTTTCTACGATTGCTATGAAAAGATGACAATTACGGTCTCATTTGTTATCGTAAAGTTGACGTTTTCTGTGGAACAATCGAAAAATATCTTTTTTGCGCGTCTCCAATGGCAACGCGCGAAAAAGACGTTAAATTTGCGCGTTTCCAATGGCAACGCGCGAAAAAGATTATTTCAATAGTTACCAGGGATACAAACAAAACAGAAACTTGTCATATTGACAGTTAACAAAACGAATTTAGTTTTAGACGTATACCTACGTTTTTTAATAACTTTAAGATGCAATCGTAGAAAAAATTATGTGTGTATCACGAGCGTAAAGTGTCTTTGTTCCTCTTGCACTATTGCAGCGCGAGCCGAAGGCGAGAGCTGCAATTACCGTGCTCGAGTAACAAAGAATCACTTTACGCTCTTAATACACAAATAACTATTGTGTATTAAGAGCGTAAAGTGATTCTTTGTTACTCGAACACGATAATTGCAGCGCGAGCCGAAGACGAGAGCTGCAATAGTGTAAGAGGAACAAAGACACTTTATGCTCGTGATACACACATCATGTTTTCTACGATTGCATCTTAAAATGATTAAAAAACGTATGCGTACTGAAAATAAATTAGTTCTGTCAACTGGCAATGTGACAAGTTTCTATTTTGTTTGTATCCCTGGTAACTATTGAAATAAGCGCGCATTTAATATCTTTTTCGCGCGTTGCCATTGGAAACGCGCAAAAAAGATATTTTTCGATTGGTCCACAGAAAACGACAACTTTACGATGACAAATGAGAGCGTAATTGTCAACTTTTCAGAGCAATCGTAGAAAAATAAATATAGCATCAAGCCTTTTACTCATTCCTGGGCGTGGCACTTTGTCTTAGCAGATCTCGGTAAGTGATATATTTTTTCGCGTGAAGTGCGGTTACCAGCCGTCAAATCACGGCCCCTAAATATATTAGTGGAGAAGGAGCCACAAGGGTAGATTTTAAATTGGTGAAAATAGTTTGTCGGCTGTGGGTATCGAACCAGGGATCTCAAGATCCACAGGCCGATTCGATACCACTGAGCCATCTAAAATAAAAGGCTATTTAAATACATATTTGTGAAATTAAAACTATAAATTATAGGTATTCAAATATTTCTAAAAAAATAATAACTTAGGTATTCTTACAAATATTTGAATCTAATTTATAGTTTTTATTCTCCATTCAATTTTTAAAATATCCCTGTACAATTTTGAGCAGCGTACATAGTTTAAAATATTACCTACCAAATGAAAAAGGTAATTCAATAATTGTTATTTTGTGGTAAAGGAATATAAATTAACGTTTATTCATTCATTTAATTTTTTGTTCATGATAACAATGAAAATATGATCATGAAATAGATATTTTTGTAGTAAGTGCGCAAAATGAGTTTTTTTTGTTGCGCGTGAGAATGTTACTTTTAGTCGAGACCGCAGGTCGAGACAATAAAAGTCATTCGAACGCGACAAAAAATAAGAATTTTGCCCACGAAATACAAACAACACTTTTTCTACAACTGTAAATAATACAATAATTATTGATTTATTTAAGTAAATTGAAGGAAAACAATCAACAATAATATTAATTTGATACTATTGATGTGTTGTAACTAATGAAACCTGACAACAAATAATTTGAGAACGTGCGCGAGATACTCATTTTGCGCACTGGAATACGAAACAGTGCGAAAAATGCGTATCGATATTAGTGAAAAAAACTAACATTTTTTGACAGTTGTAGAAAAAAATATTTTAAAGGTATTTACTATTAAACAATAAATAATATTATTTATTATTTCCTTATAATTTTGATGAATGTTGCTGAAGAAAACAATTAAATAAAAAATAAATAAATAATTCTTGTATAGATATATATGTACGTATGAAAAAAATATATCACTTACCGAGATCTATTTAGACAGAGTGTCACACCCAGTAATGGGTAAAAGGCGTGATGATATATTTATTTATAAATTTTGTTTTGTTACATATTCAAAAGTTTTCAAATAATTAGTTTAAATATTTTTACTTCTCATGCATAAAATCTAAAATATAATGTAATCTAATGGTGATATTTTTAACAAGATGTTAGTTTGGTTGCATAGTTTTGTACATTTGGGAATTAAAACATGAAAATATGATGTAAAAATCGAAAATAAATATAGAATTTTCTCTCGATCGCAACATTTTTAAACAAATTTGACTGACAGAAAGTTTAATTTTTTCATAATATTTCATTTCATATACAAATTGTGTATTGAAATGCTCTGTAATCTGTGAAAAGTTTGATAATGTCTAAACACAAAAATGACTGTATCTTGTTTATTATAAACTTTATCAAAAAACTGACTGACAAATGTTAATATTTTTATATCATCATTATTTATATAAAATTTGAATAAATTTGGTCTGCTAGAAGAGCAGATAAGTTGATAGGATTTTTGAGCGTTTTCGCTTGTACTGTGAAGCGGCCGTAAATATTTTGAGTGTTTACCTATATTTGTGTGAAATTCACTTTCACACAAGCGCTGGGCGATACTCCTATCCTTCTTCATCTTTTAATTCGTTTACTTCTTACATAGAGTATTTCACTGCATTTGTGAGGAATTCACTTTCAAAACAAGAGCAAACCGACACTCTCTTCCTTTCTAATCTTTCTGACTCATTTGCAGTTTTTACTATAGAGAGTCTAAATGCAATTGTGTAGAATTTACTGCCAAAACAAGCGCAGATCAATGCTTCTTATATTTCTTTATAGATTCGTTGTTAGAGGGAGTGGCCGTAAGTGAAAGATTTATGAGGTGTACAGGAATGAATGGATGGTTGTGATTGAGAATTTGTTACATTATGATGGATTTCGGGTGTGAGGAATGAAAGAGCATGATTGAAGGAAGTGTTAACGTGGTTGAAGCGAGTATCGTGTCAGTGTGAGAATGTTGGACGCGGTATGAAATTTTGATAAATCTGTTAATTGATGTTCTTTGAAAGTTGGCGAAATAAAAATAAACAATCACAAGTATAGCAGTCAACTACTTTTCACCAAGCTATGACTATTGCTGTAACAATATGAGCTATCTCATTGTTGTTATGTTGCGTTTAGGGAAAATTGGTTTCGTGTAATTTGCCACTCGTGACCACATGTGCCATTAAGGCTGAGTGTGAGATCTTTTGGTTTTCGAATATAGGGCATTAAATTATAAAAAGAGACAGTTATAGTTAATATTCTTAGAATTCCAACAAGATTTCATGTTCGCGTTATCTCCAGTGCCAGAGTGTCAGACTACATAACCAAAACACTTGAGACATCTGTGTCCACCCCGATGCGTAGGGGATGGATTCCAGATCTGGGTATCGTACCCAGGACAGCAAGTGTTTTGGTGGAAACCATCAGTCTCGTCCATCGACTCAACGCGTGAAGATGTACATCTTCACATCACGCGCCGTTCGCGTTCAATTAAGTTTCAACGTTGTTATTTATATAACAACAAAGACAAAATTAATTGTCATTCATGCACTTGGTGAAACTGGGTATAATAAAAAATATTAAATAATACTCTAGGCAAAGTCTCACAAAATTCAGCCTCCGAGTCACCTTATGAGGGCATCGTCAGAGGCCGGCCAGCACAGTTAGTAACCATGGACGCGTTTCGCTCTTGTTAGAGCTCATCAGCATGGTATAACTCACTTCTTCACCTAGAACAAAGTTCATGTGAAGAAGCTGGTGACGAAGAACTGTGCCAGCAGAGAATAAGATCTCTAACAAACGGTAAGATGACATGAGAAGTTCTGTCGAACCAGTAATGCCATCTACCGAAAAAAATGAAAAGCTACGCAATAGCAATTTAAATAACAACAAAGACAAAATTAATTGTCATTCATGCACTTGGTGAAACTAGGTATAATAAAAAATATTAAATAATACTCTAGGCAAAGTCTCACAAAATTCAGCCTCCGAGTCACCTTATGAGGGCATCGTCAGAGGCCGGCCAGCACAGTTAGTAACCATGGACGCGTTTCGCTCTTGTTAGAGCTCTTACCGTAATGCAGCCACCCGCTCGTGCTAGATTGCAAACTTCTAGAGTTTTTTGCAGTTTCAATTCAAAATATAGCAGCAAATTACTCAACTTACATTATAATTATAGGCAATGATTTTAATGTTGGGGTAGGTGGCTCAGTGGTATCGAGTCAGCCTGTGGATCTTGAGAACCTTGGATCGATCCCCACAGCCGACAAACTATTTTCACCAAATTAAATCTACCCCTGTGGCTCCTTCTCCACTAATATCTTAGGGGGGCGTGATTTGACTGCTGGTAACCGCACTTCACGCAAAGAAATATATCATTTACCGAGATCTGTTTCGGGAGAGTGCCACACCCAGTAATGGGTAAAAGGCGTGATGATACATTTATTTATTTTATAATTTTAAAGCTAGAGTTGGCCCTCTGAACTAAGTGGATAATATATATTTTTATAATACTATCTTAACGGACAACAGAATATCTGTGGATAATATATTTGTATACTTTTTAAAATACAACTAATACACTGCTAAAAATATTTAAATCTAATACTATAAAATATAAAAAAACTCGCGTTCCTCGAAGCATCTTTTGTTCTTCTCGCACTCGCACATTCGAAACTGGGACTAACTTCCTAGCTCTTTTTGTCTAGCACCCAATCTCAAAGGAATGATGTATACGGAGATATACTATTGGTTGCAAATTTGTAATGAGGCATGCCTCAAATCAAGATCTATGTAGATAGCAACTGGCACTGCATACTGGGAATGATGATGGCTTAAATATATTAAAATATATAATTATTGCAGCATTTTATAAAAATCATAAAAAATAATATTTTTAAAAATATCATAAATAAAACTGCAAAAAATTTCAAATTAAAGATATTAATTTATAAATTAATTGTGTATGATCTTGTACTATATTTTTGTTCATTGATAAAATAATATATCATTTACATATTCTTTTCTTAACTTGTAATAAATATAATACATGTTTATTGTCATTATTCCTTTGAACTGCAAAGAAATTATTTATTTAATTTCTTAAATTTTTCTCATTTTTATATTTGACCTAATTACAAATATATGTATAATGTAGGCCGCAACAAATATTATCCCGAGCTGGTTTGTAGTAGTACATCCGCTGCCTATTCTAATCAGGGCCGAATTTAGACTTGATAAGGCCCTAAACTATTTGAGATATGGGGCCCTTTATAAGTCCAGATATTCTATGTCAGAGCCAAATATGCCACTTATTCACTCAGACAATTTTTTTAGAAGGGTCCTAAAAAAGTGTGTAACTTATATGTAAATCCTGCACTGATTCTATACAAAAAAAATTAAGCAGAAGAGAGACTTCATAAGTTGTGGATAAAACTGTACAAAATGAAAACTTACTTGCACCGAACTGATAAAATGATAAATATATTTGTAGTTAAGTGAAAAAAAAATATAATAAGGAAAGTACACATTAATGATATTTACAACATAATTAAATATAATGTTTTTCTAGAAATTTTAATTTATTTAAAAGAATTTAAATTCATTTCTTTACCAGGCGTTGATAAGTTTACATTTGTAAACTCTCACTCCATTTTGTTTCGCGTTGTTGTTTGTCACTTTTGTTGTGATTTGTGTGTTATATATTTGATAAATTATGCCTAAAGCATGTATTAAAATGTTAGGAAATTTATTTTACCTAAAACTGACGCTCAAATACCCAGAGTGAAATAAAATTTTGGGAATAAATCCAGTAAGAGAATCAAAAATAAAACCTATAAGGAACAACCTAAAAAAATTATTTCAATAAAACAAATCCGGAGTAAAACCACAGCTAAGGACGAAAGAAAGCCGAGAGAGAATAAAGAAAGAATCAAACGATATCCTTTTATCAAGAGGTGCAGAAAAAACGTGGAAAATAAAATCAAGAGCACAAGGAGACACACCCTGAGCGAGTAACGAAAGTAGGCAACCAAAACAACATAGGTGTAAAGAGGCCGAAAGACTGAGAAGGAGAAATTAAAAGACAACCTGTAGTGTCGTACTAGTCTGAAACTAAATATTAGTAATAAGAAAAACAAAGACAAAAACAATAGGATATTATTAAGTAAAACTAAATAGTAGATAAATAATCTTAGGTAGGCGAAGAAAAAAAACAGATGAAAAGTGGACGGGCCAGAAGTAACAGCAAAACCAGAAAGAGAGAGAAGGAGGAAGACGAGGAACAAAAAAGAGTATTCAAAAGAAGTGCAATAATGAGAAGATCACCCAAGGAGTCAGACAACAGAAGAAATAGATCAGAAGAACAAAACATGGAAGTTATACTAAAAGGAATACAAGCAGCACTGACGAAACTCTCAGAAAATGTTGAGGACATAAAGAAAGAGGTAGAAGAAGGAAAAGCGAAGTAAAAAATGGAAATGAAGAATTGAGTAAAGACATGGGAGATTTTGTGAAGGAAATAAAAAAAAGCATAGATAAAATAAACATCGATATACAAGATCTAAAACTAAAAGATGGAGAAAGGCAGAGAGAAAACATGAGCTTCAGACAGAGACTAGAAAGATTAGAAAACAAGAGCGAAACTAAGAATACAGAGCATAAGGAAAATGAAAGTGCAATGGGCACAATAGAAGAAATAGCACGATAGAAAACTTAGAAAAAGAGAAAATACAAAACAACATTAGTATAAACCGAACTGGAAAAGGCCGAATAAAGAAGAAAGAGAGCGGGAAAAAAATCACATATGCTCACGAAGGTTCAAAGTTGGTTCATGCAAGCGCGCTTGATTCAAATCCATCAGGATTTCACAAAAAAAAATAAGAAAAAAGAACGTAGACACTTGATGTAGTGTCACAAAATTATTTATTAACAAGTTGATCGATTTCGGCTTATTCATAATGTTTCACCAAGTGCCAACGGCTCATACTTTTGATATTATCAAAAAAAATAAGGTCGGATACTTTTCTAACAGTCCTCGTATATTAGGTACATACATATTTACTGCACATGGTTCTTGTACTGTACATTCTTAATGACATTGGCTGATGCCACAAACAATAATTGTAATATTTATAATCATCATTTAATTATTAATATATGTATAATATATAATATTTAATATACCTTTAACTTAATTACCGAAGTAGAAAAACATCCTGTATAATTCTTTCTTAAGTAAATTTATTCATTCAGAGACTTAACTCGAATTTTCAAAGGACTTCCAACTCCATGCAGCAAACCCATAGACCACTTCATTGTATCATGTGGCCATGACAAATCAAAATTTCTTATTAACTAAAACAAAAACAAAATTATAAAGCAAACATTTCAATATGTATCACATATTATTTTTTACCCTGCTAACTAGTATTTGTATTTCAAGTTTAGCCAACCTGCGTCCAATACATGACCGAGGACCAAACCCGAAGGGCATATAAGCAAAGGGATGATTTTCAGCACTTATGAATTCTTTGTTTGCGTTCCGTAGCCATCTTTCTGGGATGAATTCGAACGGGCGAGGGAAATATTTCTCTTGACGACTCAAATACATATGAGAACCGATCACTCTTGTCTGAAACAGTACATTTTCGTCAACTAAAGCTGGCGTTTCAAATCTACAAACTAGGGACCCGAACCGTAACGAAACCGTAATTGAAAACCGCACCGATATTCATCTTTCTTTGAAACCGTAACCAAAAACTGCACCGATATTAACTTTTTTATGAAACCATAACCGAAAACTGATACTGATATTTTTTGTTTTGAAATATGGAAAACTAAAACCAAAATGAAAATTTAATTTATTCTGTAACCGAACCTATACGAGGTATGTTCAAAAAATACGTAGACTCACGTCATAAAACGTACATACTTATCCCAACGGTGTTTCCAGTTTTGGAAACAATCCTGGAATGCTTCTTTTGTGATGTTCTTCAGCTCGTTCGTCGTATTTGCATCAATCTCAGGAATCGTTTCAAATCTTCTTCCTTTTAAAGGTTTTTTGAGTTTGACGAACAAGAAGAAATCACAAGGAGCGAGGTCAGATGAGCAGGGTGGGTGGGGAAGAACAGTGATCGAGTGTTTGGAAAAACTAAAGAGTTTTGAGGCCTGAATGGGCTGGAGCGTTTTCGTGATGAAAAAACCAGTCACGACTTCTCCACATTTCTGGCCTTTTCCGCCGGATAGCGTCTCGCAGACGCTTTAGAAGTACGTCTGGTTCACAGTAACTCTTTGCTCGTTCAAGTCACTCATTCAACAATCCGTCAAACGAACAAAACACACTTCACGAACAACCGCGTAGCTAATCAACCCATACTGATATTAGCAATCAAAAAACTGCCTTGTAATCAACTGATCTTTATGAAGAAGACGACACCAAGCGGATTTCCCTAGAACTGGGCCCGCGCAATTCAAACAGTCTACGTAATTTTTGAACAGACCTCGTATTATTTCTTGAACTTGAACCCGTACTGATCGCTAAGTATTAAGTCACAATACCAGCAATATTAAAAATACTTACTCCTTTTGGTATTTGGTATCCTTTCAATGTAATGTCTTTTGTTGTAGTTCGGACATTGCCCGTTGTAATAGGCGCTAGTCTTAAACTTTCCTTGAGAACAGCCTCGAGGTACGGGATGTTATTTAAAGATTTTTCAGTCATTGGTGTATCTTTATCAGGCAAATATGTTTTAATTTCTTGTCGTAGTTTTTCTTGAACCCTAGGATTCGCGCTGATGAAGTATAGTAATCCAGCTGTGGTTCTACTAGTCTAAAAACAAGTCACATTTATTTACTCTGTCAAAATGTTGCTTACAAATATTATTTTTCTATGATTACTATAAAATGTTGACAATTACGTTCTCATTTGTCATCGTAAAGTTGACGTTTTCTGTGGAACAATCGAAAAGTATCTTTTTTGCGCGTCTCCAATGGCAACGCGCGAAAAAGATGTTAAAAAGATATTAAATGAGCGCTTATTTCAATAGTTACCAGAGATACAAACAAAACAGAAACTTGTCATATTGAGAGTTCACAGAATGAATTTATTTTCAGTACGTATACGTTTTTTAATCATTTTAAGATGCAATAGTATAAAAAATGATGTGTGTATCACGAGCGTAAAGTGTCTTTGTTCCTCTTACACTATTGCAGCAATTACCGTGCTCGAGTAACAAAGAATCACTTTACGCTCTTAATACACAAATAACTATTTTTAGTAAAATAAATATTTTTTTTTCAACGGTGGTATTATCATATATTATATTGCCTAATCTAGGATTTAATTATAGTAAATAAAATAAAAACATTTTTCAAATTCCTTTATTTTCATAATTGTAAAGCAATGGCGTAACTAATGGACCCGCAGAGCCCGCGATGCGGGCGGGTTTCTGGCATCGCGTCCAAGGCTTGTATAATAATTTGGAACGTTCTAGGCAATTTTAAAATGCATACCATTTCTAGGAAATTAAAATAAGTATTTTCATATTCTCTATTAGCTAAATCACTAAACTACATTTATTTTAGTTACAATGTTACGTTATTTATATTTTCGTTTATAAATCAGTGCATAAATAAAATAAAATACTGTATAATTGTACTAGTATTTAGATCAGTGACACCCAAAGTGGTCTATATCAATGATACACACATATCTTAAAATTATTAAAAAACGTATACGTACTGAAAATAAATTCGTTCTATGAAGTGCCAATATGACTAGTTTCTGTTTTGTTTGTATCCCTGGTAACTATTGAAATAAGCGCGCATTTATAATCTTTTTCGCGCGTTGCCATTGGAAACGCGAGACAAAGATATTTTTAGATTGTTCCCCAGAAAATGTCAACTTTACGATGACAAATGAGAGCGTAATTGTCACCTTTTTTTTAACAATCGTTGGAAAAGATAATTTAAACCAACAAAGAAATGTGCATGATTAATTCACTAAATGCAAAAATAGGCAGTCCGATTTCCCAAATGAAATAGAGAATGAATCAAAACTAAATATAATTATCGCTAGACGACAAAAACAAAAACATAATGGACCGTTTCCAACAAATATTTAAAAGATATTTAAAAAATTATATATATATATATATATATATATATATATATATATATATATATATATATATATAAACACTCTCTTGAACTTTTTAAAAGGTAGAAATTTATTAAAAACAATGCGATTCTAATTAATACAAATGTTAACTGGATAACCTAGTTTTCATTTTAAAATAAAGGTTCTGATACATTGGTGTCAATTTCGTAATTTTGGATATGACAAATTCCATGGTTTACATGAAAATAAACTCAACGGAATTTAATCAGTATAAACCTGAACTTATGGATTAGTTTTTCAAGTGTTTTGCATAACTTTTTAGTGTTTTTTTTTGTACAATATTTGTTCTACAATTGCAGATAAGGATTATCAATAAATTATCAAAATATTGAAGGTACTTACAGTATCGACTCCTGCCATAAAAAAGTCGTACGCAGTAGCAAATGCAATTTTCTTATCTTTTAATAAGATTTCTTCTAGTATGCTTAAGTTTTCTTTGGATATATCTTTTTTCTCCAATTGTTCTTTGACATCATCTACACTCGCTTTGATAAAACTTGGACAAAAAAATAGGAATTAATAGAAATTAATATGTATTTAAATCCTTTATTCTTACTCAGAAATTCTGTCCACAATTTTAACGAATCGATTCCAACGTGGCGTGTATACGTGTTTCCATAAACTTGGTTTGGTTTCAAAATGTTCGAATAATTCAAACATGGCCAGAACATCTTTTATGAATTTTAGAGCTTCTGGGTTAGGATTTTCGTAATTTAATAAACCTATATTTATACAAAAATATTATTTAAAAATGTCAATTTCAATTAAATTATATTTATTTACTAGACTTTTTTTAAACAATTTTAAGTTTTGGTTAGCAAAAATTTATTTGTTCTTTAAAACTAATAAATGAGGAATATATTGCTGTTACTAGAATTAAATTATTAACCACCAAAAATATTATTATGTTCGACCGCAATGTAATTATTTAATGTATGACAATGTTTGGTGTCCTTAATGTAGCACTTTATTGAACTCCTGTCCATGTCAAAAAAATAAAAGTCAAATTAATTATCATACAAATAATTAATTTCTTTGAAATTAATAATCTCTTTTATTTCTTTTGGAATTCTTTTGAAACATTATGAACATATTTTTCCACTATTTTTTTTACAAATTTGACAGTTTTATGTTTATAGAAAACATTGTTAAACAAAAGCAATAATATTACGCTCTTTGAAATTTAATTAATATTTTACATATTTTACCTGAAACTGTCAGGAAAATCAACATTTGTCTGACCTTTAAGGCCACTCTAAAATTTTTTAAAAATGCATATTTTTTTTATTTGCTTAAATTATAGTTTAAACCCTTAGAAATAAGGGACAAATAATTTAAATGCCGCGCGGAAGTATTTCAGAGGGAAAAAAGCATATATCTATTAGTACTAGTATATAAATATATACAGGATGTTATATTTTAAGAGACCCAGCAAATATCTCGCTTATTTATCAACTTAGCAATTTCTTTCATATAACATGATTTATACAGCAACATGAAGGCTAGTTGATGACGGATGTACATTCAAGATATCATTTCCGGTTTATTAGTAATTAATATCAACTTTAAAATTTCAAATGGAACATACTATATTTTTTTACAAATTTGAAAAGTGCATCAAATTTGCTTTACAATCATGTAAAATAATCCATACGTTACATTATTAAAAAGTAAAATGGCGGGCACTTTAATATACACCTAATCGGAAAGAGAATAGTGAGCCATGACTGTGGCTTGAAATAAAACAATTAACTAAAAGAATTGCTATTATTATTTTTAAACGAAATAATATTTTTTTTGTCATAATAATACAGAAAATAAGAATAAGGAACAACTAATAACAACAAAATGATTTTATAACAAATATTTAAAATTACTCCCAGCCTCTTCAATGCATTTTCTCTCGATATGACCACTTGATTTTTGTATGGAGCTACGTGAAGAATTTTGTTTGTAATGAACCAGTAAACACATTAAACGGACTGAAGAATAAAAATGAAGCAGCAATTGAATTTTTATTGCTAACCAAATATAAAGGGCTACTTATTCCATTTCAAAACGTTGTGCAAAATGTATTGAAGAGGCTGGGAGCCATTTTGAATATTATTTATAAAATCATTTTGTTGTTATTAAGAGTTTCTTATTCTTATTTTCTGTATTATTATAACAATAACCTATTATTTCGTTTAATAATAATAATTACAATTCTTTTAGGTAATTGTTTTATTTCAAGCCACAGTCATGGGTCATGGCTCACTATTTTCTTTCCGATTTGGTGTATAATAAAGTGCCCGCCATTTTACTTTTTAATAATGTAACATATGGATTATTTTACATGATTGTAAAGCAAATTTGATGCACTTTTAAAATTTGTAAAAAATATAGTATGTTCCATTTGAAATTTCAAAGTTGATATTAATTACTAATAAACCGAAAATGATATCATGAATGTACATCCGTCATCAACTAGCTTACATGTTGCTGTATAAATCATGTTATATGAATGAAATTGCTAAGTTGATTAATAAGCGAGATATTTGCAGGGTCTATTAAAATATAACACCATATGACTCGAAATTTTAAACGCGTTTTTCTCGAAATCATATTTTCAAAATCGGGCGAAAAGAAATCTGAAATACTAATTGATGGATCGTGCTGAATCTTTTTATTTCTTATTCTAGATATAAAATACTCAAAAACTACGGGGGCTTTTTTTTAAAGTGCTTCATTCGTTTTTTATGGTCGTTTTTATACAGAAATTTAGTCCCGAATAATGAACTTTTTTTTCAAACGTGCGCCATTTTGTTAAAAATCTAAATTTTCAAAATCCGGCCCGTAGTTTTTTAGAGTATACATCAGAGATTAAGAAAACATATCCCTTTTTGATCCAGGTCTATTGCTGTTCCCGGAATGTTTTCGTCCGATTTGCCCTACGCGCCGAGAGGAGTCGCCATTTTTATTAATTTCTAAAGACAATTTTGAATATTTAAAAAAAAAAAAAAATAATGTTTAAAGAGCAATAAATAAAGATCCAAAAACAGTTCTTAAGCAGCACGTTTAGATTTCGTTAAAAAAATCTTGAAAATTACCCTTTTTTTCCTTGTCTAGAGTGGTCTTACCCCTTAAGACTCAGGAAAGCTTTGCTTTGCATGCCTAGTCAGGAAAATAACATATTGCCGGCCTAGGCAGGTAATGAAACAAACGTGAGTGTCTAGTTACTTAAAAACATAAAATACTGACTGAATATGTAAGTCAAATATTTCACAATAGTTTTTGCATTCGTACCTTTTATCTTATCGATAATTTTATCATTGTTTTTTAGACAATTAAAAGATTTTGTATATATTTTCGTCTAAATATAGTATTTTATTTTATCAAATTAGGTCATTAATTGATATTATGTTATTAGGTCAACAAAAACAAAATTTCAATAATATTGTTTACCTGAAACTGACAGGAAAATAAACATTTGCCTGACCTTTAAGACTCTGAAAAGCTTTGTTTTGCATGACTAGTCAGGAAAATAACATATTGCCTGCCTAGGCAGGTAATAAAAGAAACGTGAGTGTCTAGTTACTTAGCAACATAAAATACTGACTGAATATGTAAGTCAAATATGTCTTTAAATTTATATTAATTTAAAATATTTATTATTTGTTTATAAGTTTCAGTTAAAATGTTATACAGAACACGTCAGTAAAGCGTCGTACAGGATTCGTTAGCTGTATCAAACTATCTACTTGTCCTGTAATTGAACAGTTTCCTGACTTTTTATGTAAATAACTATTAACGTTAAACGATACCCAATTTTAATTTGTTTCTGGCTCGAGGTGAGCGCTGTTGTCAGCTCTATGAATGACTTTGAACTAAGTTGATATAGAAGTTAGCTGTGTATGTAGGATATAGCCATCTATTGGCAAGATGACAACTGTCATTTTTTTTCCTCGGACACAAACCTAAGGGAATTATAACCGAACGAATACATTGTAATAATCCGACAAATGTAATAAAATTTACGTTGAAAATAAATACTATTGTAGGAAATAAAGTTTATATAGGATCCACTACATATAATTAGATAATAAAATAGAGGCTACAGAATCCACTTTTTTAATATATTATATATAAATATGAAAATACAAATGCGGGACGTTTCGAGTGTACAACTCACTCTTCTTCAGCTATAATACAATATAAAGTAAAAAATCTGATGTGGACACCACATGATTTCCTAAAATAAATCGCCTCCAAGGCAGTCAAACTTAAAGCTTTGTACACAACTCGTACATAATCTCACACTAAAATACTTCTTACATAAAAAATAAGCATCAAAATCATTAAAAAAAAAACAAGTAATAATATTTGTCAAATAACTTTCTTTTGTTTAATTCGTATAAAATTAAAATATAACACTTTGACCTTGATATTTTATTAACTGTCATAATAAAAATTATTTTGTTTTGTGAATTTCAACAGCACTATCAATTTCAAATTTTCTTTATAAAAACTATTTTTCGTTTGCTTGTTATTCTTGCATAAAAAACAATTGAGCAATAAATACTCATTAGATTCAGTTTTAAATACTTAATGTTTTTGGTCTAATATAATTAGGGAATCATCACATTAAAAAATACCGGGTGTTTGTATACCTCTGCATATATAATTTGATATACTAATTACAGAACAAAAAGATTTTTTTTAAAATTCGCAAAAATTAGGACATTTCATTCCTAGCGAACATTTTTAGTGTAACGTGTTTAATAGTACATTTAATTATTTATAATTATGTTACTTACGAAATAAAAGTATAAACACTGCCTACAAATAATCAATTATTAATTAGTTATTATGTAGGGACCTGATGTAATGCCTTATTTTTTAAAATTATATGTACTAAACCAGTGACACTAAAAATGTTCGCTAGGAATGAAATGTCCTAATTTTTGCGAATTTCAAAACAATTCTTTTTGTTATATAATCAGTATATCAAATTATATATGTCATTAAAGTTTCATGCAGAGGTATAGTAATACCATATATATATATATATACAGGGTGAGTCTGGGAAGACGCCCCCCCCCCCTTTAACTTTTTTATTATGAGTAATAGAAAAAAATGGTTCATATGAAAGTTTTATTATTTTAAATATACTATTTGATGGCAGATGTAGATATTTTTTATAAAGTCAGGTTTACAAGATACGACTATCAACTTTTATTTTTTAAATAGCAACCTATAATTATTTTACTAAAATAAAAACCGCCATTTTTTTCTCTTTTCAACGATGTATTAGTTTTTATTAATGTATCTGAAAAAATTCGAGAAAAATAAGAAAATTGAGAAATACTAGAAATAATTTTTATACAAATATTATAGGTGGCTATGTGAAAATAAACAAATAGTATATTTAAAATAATAAAACTTTCATATGAACCATTTTTTTCTATTACTCATAATAAAAAAGTTAAAGGGGGGGGGCGTCTTGCCAGACTCACCCTGTATAAATATA
Source organism: Pterostichus niger (assembly GCA_947425015.1). Lineage (NCBI taxonomy): Eukaryota > Metazoa > Arthropoda > Insecta > Coleoptera > Carabidae > Pterostichus > Pterostichus niger. The sequence continues at coordinate 11,877,493 of OX380337.1, read as the reverse complement.
TATATATATATATATATATATATATATATATATATATATATATATATATATATATATATATATCTTTAAAAAATATGAATGTAAGTATAGTACACAAAAACCTGTATAGAACTGTAGTAATTGTAAACTAACCAAGTTTTTTATTGAGTCCGAAGACACAAATGGACTCCAGAGACCATCTATTAAGTTCGCTGAGGAAGTCCTCAGGCATGTCACCTTGCGGGTGGCTCTTCTCCAAGTGCTTCACTCGCTTTATGAAATCATTGGTGACCTCGTCTATTGCAGGTATGTAAGCCCGCACTTTGGCGGGGTGCATCATTGTAGGATTTATCATTGTTCTGGTTTCATGCCATTCTTCGTTCTGACTAGAATCATATTATTTATCTATGACTAAGCTGGAATAACTACTTCGAAAATAATTTAACTATTAAATATTATGTACTTCAAGTATAAGTACAAGTATTTATTAAAAATATCAATATATGTAAGTAATATTTTTAAAATGTTCAACTATGGCGTACAGGTACTTACAGTCGTGATCTTAAGTTTGATTTTCAATACAATGAAATAACAAAATCTACTCATTCAGAAGCTGCATTAACAATTTCTTGGGATTCTTCTGAGGGTTCTCTGCAGTATTCTTTGTATTCCAATTTAAAAATATAATTTAATTTGACATAACATAAATTATTGTCACAGAATTTTATTTTTTTGTAAAACTTTTAAAATTAATCTCAAGAAAATATTAATAACTTATATTTTAAAATTACTGTTTTCGCTTTTAGTCGTAGTAATTGTAAACTAACCAAGTTTTTTATTGAGTCCGAAGACACAAATGGAGTCCAGAGACCATCTGTTAAGCTCGCTGAGGATATAGTATATATATATATATATGTACCTCGCGAGAGAATGCTATTATATCCTTAGTACTATATATTATTAATTTATTTATTAGGCATTAATGCAAAAAATAAATATTGAACAATTTAAAATTAATTTCTTTATATTTAATTTAATATACTGATTGTAGAACAAAACACCAGGTACCTATATAATAACTAATTAATATCTGATTATTTGTAGGAAGTGTTTATAAATTTTCGTAATGAAGGACTCCATATCAGTTTGTGATAATTTAGGTTAGATGAAAGGTTGAGTGTAAATAAACAAACTGAAATTTATAATATATTAATTAAGTGCTTTGTGCGATCGATTTCGAAACTATGTTCATCATCAGGCAACAGCGTCAAAAAAGTATACAGTTGAAAAATATTTGCTTATTTTTCTAACAGTAAAAATATTCGCTAGGAATGAAATATCCTAAATTTTTCGAATTTCAAAAAAAAATCTTTTTGTTCTGTAATCAGTATATCAATATATATATATATATATATATATATATATATATATATATATATATATATATATATATATATATATATATATATATATATATATACAGGGTGAGTCTGGGAAGACGCCCCCCCCCCCTTTAACTTTTTTATTATGAGTAAAAATGGTTCATATGAAAGTTTTATTATTTTAAATATACTATTTGATGGCAGATGTAGATATTTTTTATAAAGTCAGGTTTACAAGATACGACTATCAACTTTTATTTTTTAAATAGCAACCTATAATTATTTTACTAAAATAAAAACCGCCATTTTTTACTTCCTTGTACGAAGTAAAGGAAGTATTGTTATCGCGAAAATTTTCGGTTCTCAGATTTCAGTGGAAATACGCATTTTGGCCCTCCCTGAGTCCATTTTGACTAATTTCGTCGTGACGTCTGTACGTACGTATGTATCTCGCATAACTCAAAAACGGTAAGCCGTAGAAAATTGAAATTTTATATTTAGGACTGTTATAACATCTAGTTGTGCACCTCCCTTTTTGGTCATTATATAACTTCCGGAAGTGGTACTTTACTTGAAGCCTATAATAGATTTTCATGAAAAACTATATTCAAATATAATTTAAAACTTTCCAAATTTGGTATATAAGACTACTATATCAATGGAAATAATATAATAGATTTTGGTTAAAATACACTAACCGGAAGTGACACATTACATGAAGCTGCTAACAGTTTTCCTTGAAAAAAATGGTATTATTTTAATTTTAGAAATAAATGCTTCAAATAAAAGTTTTAGAGAATTAAATTCTGCGTCTAGCACATTAAGAATTTTTAAATTAGCCTTTTGCATAAGCGAGATATCTAAATTTAAATAGTATATATTTTGTGTGTTTTTTTTAATTAAGTTTGCTATGGATTAGAACAAAAAATAAAAAATAAAAGATTTTATGTCAAATATGTGTAATTAAAAAAATATCTATAGTTAATACGCGTACAAGGAAGTCATGTGGTGTCCACATCAGATTTTTTCTCTTTTCAACGGTGTATTAGTTTTTATTAATGTATCTGAAAAAATTCGAGAAAAATAAGAAAATTGAGAAATACTAGAAATAATTTTTATACAAATATTATAGGTGGCTATGTGAAAATAATTTGTTTTAAGTTGTTTTTGTTACTGAATTTGTTGCTTTAGTTTGTTAAGTTGTATAACACTGTTACATTTTGTTTATTTAATGTATCTGAAAAAATTCGAGAAAAATAAGAAAATTGAGAAATACTAGAAATAATTTTTATACAAATATTATAGGTGGCTATGTGAAAATAATTTGTTTTAAGTTGTTTTTGTTACTGAATTTGTTGCTTTAGTTTGTTAAGTTGTATAACACTGTTACATTTTGTTTATTTTCACATAGCCACCTATAATATTTGTATAAAAATTATTTCTAGTATTTCTCAATTTTCTTATTTTTCTCGAATTTTTTCAGATACATTAATAAAAACTAATACACCGTTGAAAAGAGAAAAAAATGGCGGTTTTTATTTTAGTAAAATAATTATAGGTTTATTAAAAAAATAAAAGTTGATAGTCGTATCTTGTAAACCTGACTTTATAAAAAATATCTACATCTGCCATCAAATAGTATATTTAAAATAATAAAACTTTCTATTACTCATAATAAAATAGTTAAAGGGGGGGGGGGCGTCTTCCCAGACTCACCCTGTATATATATATATATATATATATATCATTAAATTTTCGCACAGAAGTATAGAAATAACCTGTATAGCATTATTATATCTTTAAGAAAAAGTGCATCTTTTATATGAAAAATTGATATATTGTATTTTTCGTGTATTAATATTGCTCGTTCAATGTATAATTCATGTTTCATTTACTGTTGTTTCCTTGAACAACGATGGCGAAGAGTAATAAATACATTAAAATTAAACGAGTTCCGGGTTTGGACCGTGTCAAAATTCGAGTGAGGGCTCGACGTTTCGCTCGCCATCGTAGGGAGCTTCTTCAGGAGGAAGGAAGAAAGATCAAGGTTACCCGACGTGTAAACCACGCTAGAGGCCAAGAGCGATCTTCGAAGAGTAGAAGGAAAAAAGAGTTTATATAGAGAAAGACGTGTCGGATGATTGGTTAGGAAGGTTCATTGGTTAGAGTCAGGTAAAGATGGTTCACTGCGCAATAAAGGTTTCCAGACAGGTGGCAGGTAGTAACCTGTGTCACGGTTGAAATTGTTTGGATCCATCCAAACAATCCATCCAAACAATTTCAACCGTGACACAGGTTACTACCTGCCACCTGTCTGGAAACCTTTATTGCGCAGTGAACCATCTTTACCTGACTCTAACCAATGAACCTTCCTAACCAATCATCCGACACGTCTTTCTCTATATAAACTCTTTTTTCCTTCTACTCTTCGAAGATCGCTCTTGGCCTCTAGCGTGGTTTACACGTCGGGTAACCTTGATCTTTCTTCCTTCCTCCTGAAGAAGCTCCCTACGATGGCGAGCGAAACGTCGAGCCCTCACTCGAATTTTGACACGGTCCAAACCCGGAACTCGTTTAATTTTAATGACTCAGACCGTGGAAGTCTACGCTTTTATTTAATAAATACATGTTTATATTTTCACAAAATATAAAGATTTAAAAAAATTTAAAATGTATCGACTGAAAAACTCTGTGTTAGTTTCCCAGTTATTTTGACAAATGCAATCTTACTATACGAGTACTTACTCTGATATAAGACCACCTCTTCCTTGAAAAAGATCATCTCGAACTTTCATTTTGTAATAATGCAGACTTTCAAGTACTTCCCTGTACGGCCAGATTCCTTCTGTACGATATAACTAGCAAGAAAACAAATAATATACAAATTAAATCATTCAATTTCTATTTTTGTACCGTGTTCTGTAATAGGAAAAATATTGTGATAGCGAATTTTATCGATCTTGAAATTTTAATGCATCTTCAAGTTTTAGACATAAACATAGTTTAAAAAACTCGATTTACTTCTCTGTCCTGCCTTGATGCACAATATCTCAAATATGCATTTTAGTTTTAAAATGAAATTTTATATTTCAACTTATATGATTGAAAAATGGTGGTAAAGTTTAATAATAAATCAACAATATATTTGTTGCTCTATTTGTTAAATTAATATTATTCCAATGTTTACTTTGTTTCTACGTGCTTAAATAGCAAAATCATTACATTATTATAATTACACAGTACACAGTTACAGGAAAATTAAATGAAAATATTTTTAAGAACAAATATTTACATAAATTATTAGTTTGTATTAAGTGCACAAAATGAGTGTTTTTTTGTTGCGAGTGAAAATGTTACTTTTAGTCGAGACCGCAGGTTGGGACAGAAAAAGTCATTCAAACGCGCCAAAAAACAAGAATTTTGCCCACGAAATACAAACAACATTTTTTCCACAACTGTAAATAAAGAATAATACAATAATTATTGATTAATTTCAGTAAATTGAAGGAAAACAATCAACAATAATATTAATTTGATACTATTGATGTGTTGTAACTGATGGAACCTGACAACAAATAATTTGGGAGCGTGCGCGAGATACTCATTCTGCGCACTAGGAAGCAAAACAGCACGCAAAATGTACATTTTGCGCTCTTGGGTACGCGTTGTCATGGTTAGGTAAAAGATGATAAAATCACGGATATTGCGTATTGATATTAATGAAAAAAATTACCAGTTTTTGACAGTTGCAGAAAAAAGAAATTATCTAAGTGGGTCGGAAAATAGAAAATTAAAGATGGTTTACTTGAAATGAACATTTTTAGGGCCACAGGATTAGCGTACTTTATTGCTTGACCTGCTGCATTTAACTAAATTAAATTATTAATTACACAACATCAGACATTTATTTGGTGTTGTGTAAATAATTACTTGTAAGAATATTTAAATAAAATTATATAAAATTGCTATCAACCAGTGGCTAACAAAATGTTGCCTTTATATACGAAATTTTTGCGAATTTAAAAAAATATATATTTTTGTTTCATGATCAGGGTAAATACCCTTTAATTTTGTTTCCCGAAGTACAGATACATCCTGTATATAGCAAGTTTCGTACACAATAGTTATTTGTGTATTAAGAGCGTAAAGTGATTCTTTGTTATTTGAACACGGTAATTGCAGCGCGAGCCGAAGACGAGAGCTGCAATAGTGTAAGAGGAACAAAGACACTTTACGCTCGTGATACACACATAATTTTTTCTACGATTGCATCTTAAAATTATTTACAAACGTATACGTACTGAAAATAAATTCGTTCTGTTAACTGTCAATATCACAAGTTTCTGTTTCGTTTGTATTCCTGGTAACTATTGAAATAAGCGCGCATTAAATATCTTTTTCGCACGTTGCCATTGGAGACGCGAAAAAAGATATTTTTCGATTGTTCCACAGAAAACGTCAACTTTACGATGACAAATAAGAGCGTAATTATCAACTTTTTTAGCAATCGTAGAAAAAAGTTATTTTAAAATCTTGTTCATTTTTAATCCGTTATTTGAAGTGTATCTTAATTAATGATAATTGTAATTTTAAAGAAATGAATAGATAATTTCTTACTTTTTCAATATCGTCAGGATCGTAAAGAATAAGAATATCATATGTTAATTTCATATCTCTAAGTTTCATTATATTACCAAATTTTTGAACAAATCTACAATCATATAAAATATAAATTAATAAAATTTATTTCACATTTACATAAGGAATAAAATATACCTTTCATGTTGTTTAAATTGATCTAATCCATAATATTCACCAATATATGGAAGAAATCTCCACAAGTTACCGATTATTGGAAGTGGTTTAGGACCTACATATGCAAACAATCATTAATTTTGATTTATTTTATATTTGATTATATGATATAACCTGGAATATTTGTATATGGTTTGGCGTTTTCCCAATCAAGTGGTTTTGATTCAGTTTCACTCTTGCTTGTAATTGTTGGAAAAATTGCTGTTTGTTTTATTGCATTTGTAGAACTAAATCGACTTAATATCGAAATAAAGTTTCGCTGGACAAGTGGCTGAGAAGCAAACATTTTGAAACAAAAAAAGAAATTTGAATGAATAAAATATAATTTCTCCTATAATCTAATCTAATCTATAATTATCTTATTAACAAAATTGTCGGAAAAAAGTAGACTGTTACAGCTACAATAATTCAAGGGCGATAAAAGTCTTATAAAATGAGTTATTTATACTGATTTTTATTAGGCGTCTTTTATAAATTAAACAAAAAATTTAGGGCAATTTGTATATGAAATGTTATGGTTGGTAACTGTTACTGACATTTATGCAATTGTTCAGATTTTGAGGTCAATTGGAATTTTAATGTTCTTAGCTTGATAGGTTCAGTATGTCATCCGCTACTACCAACCATCTAAAACAAAATGTTGCGTATCATAAAGAATGCTCGTTTGATACACAATTGGGTTTCGTAATGACTTCCTTAGGAAAGAAAAAAAAGAAAAAAGTGTTTTTTTTTTAATTTCGGAAACATTCCAATTAACAACAAAAGGGAGGATTGCAAAATTATTCTCGCACAAGGGCTGTACATACCCTGGAACGCCATTGTATTTTACATTAATATAATATGGGGTAAATGGCTCAGTGGTATCGAGTCGGCATGTGGATCTTGAGAACCCTGGTTCGATCCGCACAGCCGACAAACAATTTTCACTAATTTAAAATCTACCTCTGTGGCTCTCCCTCCACTAATAACTTTGGGGACCGTGATTTGACGGCTCTTAACTGCACTTCACGCGAAGAAATACCTTACCGAGATCTGCTACGGTAGAGTGTCACACCCGATAATGGATAAAAGGCGTGATGATATATTTATTTATTTATATAATTGTTAATCTAGCACCAGGTAGAATTAATATTCTATAAATATTTATTTTTTTTATTAAAGAAAGATAAAAATCTAATTGCGTAATAATCAATCGCGTATAATTTAAAAGAAAAAACAAATCTTCATCATACGACCTTATCTCATTTAATAAAGTATGCCAATCACCCTGCTTTAAGCGCCTTTGGTTAATAGGATGTACAAGTATCCACTAACGATGTATCCGACGTTGAGCTTTTAGCAAAATTGCTACTGCAGCTACAGCTCTTCTTCTTTTCTTTGCCGCTTTTATTATTTTCTTGTTCCAACTATTCTAATATTACTTATATTTATATATGAAATTTTAAATTTGGCGTTTATATATACATTTTCGTAACATATGAACAAGAAACACGTTCTTATTCCCTAATTTTAGAGAGAGAATCACTGCTTTTCTCTCCTAGGGAGAGAAACATGATGTTTCTCTTCCTAGGTAGCATGTTTCTCTCCCTAGAGGCTACGATTATTAGCTGTTTGCGGCGTTTCCTAGGTAACTAGGACGCAACCCATATTTGACATTTGTCCCGATAAGACAGTAATTTTTATGCACTTGTTACGAAAAGTATAATATGCTTCACGGGAGGGCGCGATTATCCCTTGTGTGAAGTTGGCAAACCTCGACTTGCCAACTTCACACGCGGGAATAATCGCTTGTTTCCCTCTCTTGATGCATAACATACTATTTCATTAGAAAGAGATAACACTGATATGATAACAAAATAGATTGTCTTTCTCCAACCGAATTAAAACTTAAAACAATGACGAAAGTTTGAAGTTGCAAGTATTTATGTACATGTCTTACGGCTTATTACTATGTCATATTATTACGACAAAAAACATGAGCTGGAAACGATCTAATGCAATGACATGTCAAACTTTTCCTAATTACGACAAAAGACTATGTTAAGAGGTGGATGCACAGTTTTATTCAGCGGTATTTATGAAAATAGGATACTTTGACAATTTAACCAAATTGGAAGTGTCGCAAAACTATGTAAACACTGTAGAAATATGAACACAGTACCTCAGGAAGAGAATTTTGACAATAATAGATTCAATGAAAACAAATTGAATATACTTTGTTAGTATTTCGCTCCTGTATGCAGAACTATTCTAAGTACATATGCATTACATTGGAGATAATGCATAATAAACATTTCGTTCGCGAATATCTTTTTTATTTTCAACTGAATTTAATTTTGCATTTGCTTATTAATTTTGAGTAATATACAATATCAAAAATTATAATACAAGAATACAAATACTTATATTTTGAAAAAAATTTATTAGTTGGATTTCAGGCTTTAAAAACTAGTAAAAAGGTAAATTTAAATATTCATTTTAATTCCTTTTTTATTATCGTTGAAGGCGACGTTTCGGCACAATTATTTAGGCCATTTTCAAGCAAAATTTAAGTATAAATTAACAGTGAACAATTTAAATTTTACAAACAAATAATGTTATTTTGTTATTATAAAATTTAAATTGTGAAATACGACGGATCACTTCGTATTCATTATTTATAGGTTATGTTATACTATTGTAAGTCCCAATCTGCCGTGTTAACATCGTAGACATTTTGCGCAAAATTATCCTAACTAACTATACAAGTGAGATAGTCTAGTATTTGCTCATACAGCATGTTCAACGTATATTTAGGATTGTTTACAATGACGCAAAAATTTATATTTTATATCACATTTAGCATAAAGGATATTTCTGCATTATTGTGTCTTAGCTATCTTATCTGCACATAGGTTTAAAACACAGTAATTGTTCTGCAAACGGGTAGCGATTTGTGTAATTTTTCGTGGCACTCTATAAACAGCTAAAGGTTGTACATTTTAATTATCGTCAATTTCGTAATCAGAACGTTTTATAGTAATAAATAAGGTCTCGTTATGTGCAGTTTTTTATTTACACTTTTACTCTAAAATTAATCGGTAAAATTTTAAACCGAATTTAAAATTTTAACATTGTATATACCGGATATATTTTTTTTATTTAGTGCTCATCCTCAGTGGAATCTACTTGGATGTGGATTTGAGAACCTTGAATCGTTGCCTATAGCCGACAAACAATTTTTACCACATTTAAATTACTCCTGTGGTTTTCCCTCCACTAATATCTTTGGAGATGTGATTTAATGGCTGGTAAGTAATAGATAAAAGGTATGATGATATATTTAATGTATTTAGTAGATACTTATTGGATGCAGTTTTTCAGTCTGCACATTTTTCTTCATTGCACTTCTGCTCTAAAATTATTAGCCAAAGATATAAATAAGTCCGAACAAAATTTTAACATTGAATTTCTTGTTTTGAAGAAATAGTAGACACCAGGGCCGGCAGTTGGTGTTGAATCCGAGTGGGTAGTTGACCTGGATGGGGGTTCCCCCACCTCCCGCCGAAAAAGTTTAACCTAATGCGCACGCACAAAGTGCGAACTTTGCCCGCCGTAAATTCAAAAGTAGAAATTCAATCATATTCATTAATAAGTATGAAAAGTCAACTGAAATAATCTTACACGGATAGAATTGAAACAATGAGCATTTAAATATTGAAATATAACAAAAACTTTCTTTCATTTTGTTTAACCAATTAACAACTATTAATAAAAAGGGATATTGACGGTTAGGAAATGAGATATTTCTGGAATTCAGCATTGATGAAATATTTTCTCACCCAAAATCCCGAGTGGGTACTTTCCCCACTCGGAGTGTCTCGAGTGGGTACTACTACCCACACTACCCACACTATCTGCCGGGCCTGGTAGACACCTGGTACATCATCACAACAAACCCATTTCTGACTGGAGCACTTACCGGTGCCGATCTTGGTAACTGGTGATATATTTAATTTATGCACGTAAAGAAAATTTACCGGCTGTCAAATCACGGTCCCTAGGTCTAGCCATTTAAGTAATTTTGATCAGATTCTTTAATTTTAGACTCATGTTATAAGCGAGTGATTCTAATATCTAGTTATTATAACATCCGGGATTTAATTTATTTTATTTTAGGAAGTCTGTTCACTTCGTTCTAATAATTTATTTTTCATTCTCAGAAAACAATAGTTTAACGGATTTGTTTTTATATTAATATCTTTATGAAATGAATATGTTAAGAGTATTGTTTAAAAAATACGGGTATTCAATCATAACGGTACGAACTATGATATTGTAATAATAACTATAATAATACGTAATAAGTAGAGTATAGCAATAATGTTTCATTCAGTGGCGGCTCGTCAGGAGAGGCACATGAGACATTGCATCACGTAATTTGGTTTATCAATTTTGTAAATATTAATTTATGATTTTTATAAAGCGCTATTATAAATTAAAATATATTTTGGTCTTTACTAATTTATAATAAAAACAGCACAATCTACGCCACCACCATACCCAGTATACAATGCCAATTGCGGTCTACATAGGTCTACATCGGAGGTATTGGCAACGAATAGTATAACACTGCAGGAACTGGAAATCGAAACGAATGTGAGCCGAAACCGTACCGAACCCAATTTTTTTGTAAACCTGAGTCCGAATTTGAACCGCTGTTAATTTTGTCAACATGAACCGGTACTGAACCCGCTTTTTTAATACTGCCTACATTTTTATTATATTATTTTTATTACATTCTTGCATATCCTATACTGGTAGACTATTGCTAGTTGCTCAGCCTGGAACGAGAATTTTCTGCCTTAAAATTTTCTAGTTTACAACCTCAGCGAACTACTATTATCAGAAAATATGTTATCTACTATTTTAATAATCAGATTGAATGATAATTTCTTTTTTCTACGATTGCCGTGAAAAGTTGACAATTACGCTTTCATTTGTCATCGTAAAGTTGACATCTTTTTTGCGCGTCTCCAATGGTAACGCGCGAAAAAGATGTTAAATGTGCGTGTTTCCAATAGCAAAGCGCGAAAAAGATATAAAATGCGCGCTTATATCAATAGTTACCAGGGATACAAACAAAACAGAAACTTGTTATATTGACAGTTGACAGAATGAATTTATTTTCAGTACGCATACGTTTTTAAATAATTTTAAGATGCAATTGTAGAAAAAATTATGTGTGTATCACGAGCGTAAAGTGTCTTTGTTTCTCTTACACTATTGCAGCTCTCGCCTTCGGCTCGCGCTGCATTTACCGTGTTCGAGTAACAAAGAATCACTTTACGCTCTTAATACACAAATAACTATAGCAAGTAAATTCATACCTACCTGTTATATGTAAATAATTATTCTTGTTTTTAATTTTAATTATTTAGTTATCATTAATTAGAACGTTTTCTATTTATAATATGTATATAATTTCTGATTTTAAATAATCTGAACCAGAACCAAACATGAACTCAACTTTTTTCTGTAACACCGTTTTTTTTTTTAATTTCGATGCAGTATTCGGTTGGGACTGCGTGCTAGATAGAGACATCTCTGAGGCTAGCCTCAGCTTATAAATCTGGGAGTGCGAGAAGATTAAAAGCGCGTCGTGCATTTCTCGAATGTCATGTTATTTTAATATTTGTATTTGTATAGTAAAATATCGATTGTATGATCCTACATCCTGTCATTGCATTGCATTTATGCTTAGCTACGATAACAAAAACATCTGACAAAATATCACTCATGTGAAACGGTTCTTATTGTTTGTTATTTTTCTTGAATAACAAAGTTATTAAAATGTATTTAGTTACCTCTGCGGGAAATATTTGTATTTGTTCCGAAAAAATATTTGTTGTCAAAATATTTGAATAACTAAAATTAAATTAAAAAACACTAGGTTAGTTTCAAATAATGTAAAGTTTATTTTACAATACGTATTTCGGTCGACTAGACCATCATCAGGTGAACAAGATATGAATGAATTTGTACATTAGAGTAAGACTTATAAATAGTATACACAAGAATTATGACACAAGAAGTGGGAGATACATGATTGAAAACAGATGTAAGTACAATTAGTTTGGGAAAAATACATTTATGACCATAGTTGGAAGAAAATAAGATAAGATCAGACCGAAGAGGTAACTATAATTATTTGGATGGAAATTACATTTTAAACCTAGTTGTAAAGAGATTAAAGCGGACGTATTAAAGGTGAACGGTACAAATCTATTTGTTCATTCGTAACCGTTAGCTGGTCCTTAATGGCAATCTGAATTTCCAAGGATTCTAAGAAGTCCAACTTTAATCCCTTTTTACAAATGTGTTTGATTGACAAACTCTTATCAAGTAGCTCATTTGTAAAAAGGGATTAAAGTTGGATTTCTTAGAATCCTTGGAAATTCAGATTGCCATTAAGGACCAGCTAACGGTTACGAATGAACAAATAGATTTGTACCGTTCACCTTTAATACGTCCGCTTTAATCTCTTTACAACTAGGTTTAAAATGTAATTTCCATCCAAATAATTATAGTTACCTCTTCGGTCTGATCTTATCTTATTTTCTTCCAACTATGGTCATAAATGTATTTTTCCCAAACTAATTGTACTTACATCTGTTTTCAATCATGTATCTCCCACTTCTTGTGTCATAATTCTTGTGTATACTATTTATAAGTCTTACTCTAATGTACAAATTCATTCATATCTTGTTCACCTGATGATGGTCTAGTCGACCGAAATACGTATTGTAAAATAAACTTTACATTATTTGAAACTAACCTAGTGTTTTTTAATTTAATTTTATTATAAAATGTTTCAACGAGAACCGACAGTTAAATCTATCGAATTTATTTGAATAACTCATATCTAATTGGTTTAATTTAAAGAAATACGTCAGTTTATTTAGTTCAATTCTATATTTTAATAGGTGAGGACGATTGTCACCGAAATTTTTTCTGTTTCAGACAGTACAGATTAATGTCCGTATACATAATACTTCGTTAACGTTAATGTTTCGTTACCGAGACAAACAATTAAACATCGCTCTACACAGTTACAAAGAGAACTTTCAAAATATAGTATTATGAATACAGCTATACAGCTTCTTGCACTGATTACTTGGTGTTATACAGTATATGTCTCGAAAGAATTAATCAATTTAAAGATTTGGGTGTGTTATTTGATTCTAAATTATCTTTCACATCACATATCAATAATATTGTACAAAGATCTTATAGAAATTTAGGCATTTTAATCAGAAACTCTCAAAACTTCAATAAAATATCAACACTCAAATCTTTATATTTTTCTTTAGTTAGGCCTGGGCTTGAATATTGTCTTACTGTCTGGAACCCTTTATACAATAACCTTAGTGTTGATATTGAACAAATTCAGAGAAAATTTGTAAATTTCTGCGCACGTAAATTCTGTTATTCGTTCAATATCTTGACTTACAGTTATTCACAATCTTTGATTGAATTCAAGCTTATTACTCTTGAAACCAGACGTAAACTAATATCTTGTTTATATCTTTTTAAATTAATAAACAATAATATTAATGATTTTTCAAGCCTAGCCAGAATTTTCATTAATGTTCCTAGACCCTCCAGATCTTGTAAACATAAGGTTATTTTTAGTACCACTTTTATGAAAACCAACTATGAACTTAGAGCCCCTATTAGACTATGTTTCATCTTTAATAACTGCGAATGTGAAATAGATCTTGATATTTTCAGTCAGTCATATAGTCACCTTAAATTTGTTCTATCTAGATTTTTTTTAACTATTTAAATTTCTGTTTATGCTTTTGTTTTCAAAATGTATTTTCTTATACACAGTTCTGTAAATCCCTGTCTTTAATTGTTCTACTTGTAAATTTAATTTTTTTGTATCTCCGACCCTCTGTTATTGGGATACTTTGTATCCTGTAGAGTGGTTGTAAATTAAATAAATAAATATTCTGGGCTTTTTAGGAGTCCAGCTAATATTCCACCACTTGCCCTATTTTATTTTGACAACCTGGATTAAATGCCCTCAGCCAAAAACAATTTTTATTATATTAAAATTACTCCTATACCTCCCTCAACCTCTAACTATAAAATGCTTAGTTAAATATGGCATAATTGACATTTCTGTCAAACATTCGATTTGCTTTTATTTAGGGGAGAGTTGCCAAAATCGTACTAACAGAATTTTTGTTTTATTTATTAATCAGCCCAGAGCTGGATTTATGCATAAGCAAACTAAACACGTGCTTAGGGCCTCCGATAAATAGGGGCCCCCGAGAATTTCCATCAAATATTTTTTTCCGCAGATATATACAAATTTTTGTGTTACATTATTTTAACAAGGAATATCTAGATTGCAACGAATTACTAATGAAACAGTCAGGAATGAAATGGATGCTCATCAAACTGTTATTGACAGAATAGAAAGAAGAGGCTTATGTTGGTTTGGACACCTAATGAGAATGGCAGAAGACAGGTGGTCAAAACAGATTTTTCACTGGTACCCTCCCGGAAGAAGAAAACGTGGCAGACCAAGACGGTCCTGGAATGAAGGAATGAGAAGAGCAATGCAGGACAGAGATCTACAGGAAGACGTAGCCCAAGATAGAGAGACTTGGCGAAGGGGAATGAGCAGGCAGCACTTAGCTGTATAATGATTTGTAACATTATATTTAACTCTAAATGCAATGTACTTATCTAGCTCAATATATATATATATATATATATATATATATATATATATATATATATATAATTTTAACAAACAGTTAAAAAGAAAAAAATACAATTAAATTATGTTATGTTACATAATTAATCTTTATTTTATTAATTTGTTTCAATACTCGATATTTTGTAATGTCATCGCATCAAAATAACCATTAAGAAATAGATTTGTTACCCTAGTTATCCTTGTGAATACAATCAACAATTTAAATTTTGTTTAACTTTTCGTGAGATACCTACAAGATGTATAGTAGAACAGAATCTTACGATTCTGAATTAGTTCATAAGAATATATATTTATGACATTTCTGTATTAAAACCATTAGTATTAAACATCAAATCTTGCTTATATATTTGGTAAAACAACAAAAACACCTTCTTTTTTTAAATTTTAGGACGATTTATTTGATAGAGGAGGCCCCCGAACGAGCAGTGCTTAGGGACCACAACGGTATTACTCCGGCCCTGAATCAGCCTATTTTTTATGAAAATGAATGTTTGTACCTCTAGGTTGATGATTTATAAACACTTCATTTTCAAGTTTAGCTTACAAAAACATGCAGTGTTTAAGTCGTTTAAACACATGTTTATTTTTTCGTAACAATAACTAAATAAATTTTAATAACATTATTATTCAAGAAAAATAGAAAAAAAATTATCAATAAGAACTGTTTCACAAGAGTGATTTTTTTATTATCGCAGGTAAGCTTAAATACATTAAATGCAATGAAACGATTTAGGGCCGTTTCATACAAGCGATATTTTATTGTACAATAATTAATCGAGTCGGTCTGTGGACATGAGAACTCGGGTTCGATTTCCATAGCCGACAAACAATTTTCACTAAGTCAAAACTACCCCTGATTCTTCTCCTCCACTAACATCATTATTATTAAGCTTTCGATTGATCATAATATATTTCTCCAGAAACTCAGTTATATTGGACTAAGTGAACCACTACTCGATTTATTTAAGTCGTATTTATCCAATAGACAAAATTTTGTGCTGTACAAAGGTTATAAATCCAACATATTTTTTGCTACATCTAGAGTGCTGCAAGGTTCTAATTTGGGGCCTCTACTATTCACGGTATATATCAATGATGTCGCTTTGAGATCGAATTGTAAAAAATGGTCGTTTGCTAATGATTTAAAATTGTATATCTTAGTATCGAACATTGGTGACTGTCTTAATTTACAATCTGCGATCAATTCTGTAGATTATTGGTGCAAAGAAAATAAATTAAAATTACATCCTGCCAAATGCCAAGTAGTATCCTATCACCGTAAGAAAAATCCAGTACTTTTTAACTACCACATTGATCACTATACTCTAAAAAGAGTTTCTATAATAAAAAACCTAGGTGTATATTTTGATTCTGCCCTTTCGTTCACTCCACAGATCGAGGCAGTTGTTGCCGCTACGAACAAAATGTTAGGATTCATCATTATGTGTACTAAATGTTTCTCTGACTTATCTGTTTTAAATAGAGATGGGCGAATATCATTCGCGAAAAGTCGAATGCCGCGAATATTGACATTATTCGATATTCGAGATTTTCGAATATTAACGTCAGTATAGCGAACATTCGAATACCTCGAATATCGCGCCATATGTTGACCTCAATTTTGACTATGTTTTCCTTTATCATTTGTACATAAACTTAAAGCTATTACAATACTTTGTAGTTATTAATAACAAAGATGTTTTGTTTCAAAACCATGAAGACATACCTCGAATATTCGAGATCTGATTAATATTCGAATTCGATATTCGAATTCGAGAAATTTGATATTCGCCCATCTCTAGTTTTAAATATACTTTATTCATGTTACATTTTATCAAAATTAGAATATTGTTCACTTATTTGGTCTCCAGTTTATAATAGATATTGCAATGATCTTGAGTCTGTTCAGAGGCGCATTCTGAAGTATTGTTGTTTCAAGGTAGATAATCTATATCCAACTAGAGGTATACCTCAATCGCATTACCTTGAAAGGTTCAACACCAGTTCACTTCTGCAGCGTAGAAAACGTACATCTGTCCTTCTATTGCACAAATTATTACACAACAATATGTACTGTCCTGATTTACTTTGTAAGACTAATATATTTGTACCTAGGCTGTCGGCTCATTCAAGACCAATCTGATGTTTAGGGCTCCCATTAACGTCATGTGTGAAAATGCCAACAAGATTGCTGATCAAGTAGACATCTTTAGTGTCACTTACGGAACTTTAGTTGCTTTCCTGCGTCAAACTGAGCTCATGTAATTTGATATTTGTTTTTATTTATGTTACTTTGTCAGCTTGTTTAAAAATATATATATGTTTTTTTCATTAGGCTTTATATTTAATATATACATATTTTGTTTGTTTTGCTTCCCTATAGGTGATATTATTATTTGTACACGTAACACATTATACACATTCTGTATTTGTACTGTAATTGGTTTTATCTGTTGGGCAATAAACAATTATTATTATTATTATTATTATTATTTGTTAAATTAGTCTTAAAACAACCTATATATATATATATATATATATATATATATATATATATATATATATATAGGTATATGTAAAGCATTTAAATTTAGATGTATATATATATATAAGGCTTTACTTTATTTAAATAAATAACAATAATAATATTGAATGTAGAAATAAAATATAAATATATGATATGGAAGATGTGTACACTTTTAAGTTTGAAAGAAGAATGAAAATAAATAAATAGTTGACAGAAAAGTAAACATAAACAATAGAGTAATAATTAGAAGTTACTTGGAGACGAAATAATGTAACGTCGCCAAACTACTTGATAGCGACGCTACATATATATATATATAAGTAATTTCAGGTAAGATGCATCATCAGAGGTGTCTCGCGGGTGTGCCCTTAGGTAGGTTGTTCGTAGGCGAAGATTGGACAGGCTGTCAGGAAGTGGCGTAAACAATTGCAAACAGAGCATAAGGTATTGTTATCGAATTTATAGGCAATTCCTTTCACTTATAGCTGGGTTACTTCTCTAATAGATGCAACACTTATTTGGCTGACAATCTTGGTGATGTTTATGTTTCTTATTTCTGATTGTAGATAGTGAAAATTTGTGTTTGGGATTTGTATGTTTTTCTAAATAACGTTGTAGGATGAGTTATATATTCTTCTCTGATCTTCATTGTTTACTAGCAGGATATGTTTTTCTTCCATTTCAGCAAGATTATTGTTTAATGTGGTAAGGCTCAGCTTAGTCCAAATGTTTACATTGTCCGTTTTCTTGAACATATCTCGTACGAGTGTGACCCAATTGTATTTAGGCATGTTATTTTTGCTTTCGTTTAGGTTTGTCAGTTTTTCGTAGCAAAGTTTTGGATACATCGTGCTGTTCATTAGTAGTAGTTTCTGCAGATAGTTTAGAATGGACTTGAAGACTACCACTTCTAATTTAGGTTCATTTATTTCTTTGCGAACTATGTAATTTGGGGTGGCTTTTGGCCAGTTTAAAGTGTTTTTGAAGAAATCTGTTTGGATTTTCTCAATTTCTTCCATGTATAATAAGTTGTATATTTTGGCTCCGAAAAGAAGTGTTGGTAGAAGTATTTTCTTGTACACTTTAGTTCTTGCCACTCAGGATATCATTTTAGTGGTTCCCATTGTTTTTTTACGTTAGCTGCCGCGCATCTTTCCTTACTTATTATACTATCTTTTGCTTTGCTGTACAATCCGGAGCTAGTTATTAATATTCCTAGGTACGTATATTCTTGTGAATTCGATGTTTTCGTTTTGGCAATGGAGTTCAACTTTTGGTATTTTCTTTGGTCTTCCTTTGAAAAACCTTAGTATTTTTGTTTTTTGTGAGTTGCGTCCTGAGGTCATTGTTATTGCAGTAACATTCTAAGCAAAGGAGTTTTTTTTTTAATATCCGATATTGAGTCAGCGAAGATAACAAGGTCATCTGCATATATTAGTATTAAGATGTCTGTTGATGTGCTTATAAATATGAGTTCTACTCTTTGGTTACTGAAGAAGTTTTCTATGTCAGAAATAAATAAGCTGAAAAGTAGCTGGCTTAATGGATCTTCTTGTAGGACATCTTTTGTTACATTGGCCTTGAGTGGGTTCCGTTCACGCTTATTTCTATGCTAGCACTATCGTAGATCTTTTTTAGGTATTATTTTTGTGCTGACTTCTAGTGCAAATAGTTTGTTCCATAGTTTATAGTGGTTAATTGAGTCAAACGCTTGTTTAATATCTATAAATATAGCGTATGTGCTACGTTTTTCTATTAATCGTTGAGGGTGAACAGGCTGTCTAGGTAAAACCTTTTCTTCCTGAACCCGCATTGAGCTTCAGGTAAGATGTTGACACTTTCAGTCCACGCTTCTAGTCGATTGGTTATTATGCTGGTTAATGCTTTCAGAATGGTGTTTATCATTGCAAGCCCTCTGTAGCTGTGAGGGTTTTCTGTGTCTCCTTTTTGTGGATTAGTATCAGTTTACTCTTATTGAGTTTTAGGGGGACAGTTTCTGTTATTAGAGTTTTGTTTAGTAAGTCTAGCAGCGTGTAGAATCCGCTGTCTTGTAACGTTTTCATCATTTCGTTGAGTATTAGATCGGGTCCAGGTGTTTTATTATTATTGAATGTGTTAAGTGTGCGGTTTAATTAATGTTCTGTTAAATCCATGTCCAGAAAGGGATGCAATAATCCAGTGAATCGTGTTTCTGTTTTTATTTGTGGTTGATATATTTCTTCGTAAAATGTTTCCCAGGTTACTGTGTTTATTTTATTTATATGTGTTGTTTCCAAGTATTGTTTGCAGTTTTTGATATTGTTTATTTTGTCTTGTATCATTGCCACATAATTCTTTTTTGCTGCGTTATCATATGTATGTAGTTTTTTTTGTCTTCCACATACGAGTATTGTTTTACTTCTAATTCATTGGCTCTATCTTTCGTGAACTTATTGTAGCTTCTCCTCATTTGCTGTTCTTTCTGTTTGCAGTCTTTATTAAACCATGATTTGTTGTTTTGTTTGATCTTGATAGGTTTTGATGAGTAGTATATTGATAGTTCTTTTGCAGCTTTCAAGGGGTAGGTGGTTCAGTGGTATCGAGTCGGACTGTGGATCTTAAAAACCCTGGTTCGATCCCCACGGCCGACAAACAATTTTCACCAATTTAAATCTACCCCTGTGGCTCCTCCTCCACTAATATCTTTGGAGGCCGTGATTTAAAGGCTGGTAACCGCAATTCACGCGAATAAATATATCAGTTACTGAGATCTGCTTCGGCAGAGTGCCACACCCAATAATGGGTAAAAGGCGTGATGATATATTTATTTATTTATTTAAGGTTTGATTCGTTAGGCATTTGTATAGGTTGGTAGTTGAGTTATCACTGCTCAGATTTTCTATGATCAAATGTTCTTCTAGTTTTTCTTGAAACGCTGTTGTTTTATTGGGCTGCCAGATGATTTTGTGTTGTGAGTTATCTTCAGTTTTAGGGCTTCTAATATATTCTGATTTAGTGATCTCAATGTTAAGTTTTACAAGGCATAGGAAGTGGTCCTATAGTACACCCATACCTCGCTTTACGGCCTAGATACGTTCCACGAAACTTGGCCGCAAAGCGAAAAGCCGTATAAGGAATCAATACAACTTCAATAAGATTGCGAAACATTTGACCGTAAATCGAAAACGTGCCTTAACTGAAAAGGGCCGTTATAGCGAAATACCGTATAAATAGCGGCCATATAGCGAAGTATGGGTGTAGTATTTTGTCGTCTCTTATGATATTTGCGCTTTCTAAATTAATCCAGGCGAAGTCAATGAAGCTGCGCCCTGAACTTCCTACGTAAGTTGTTTTTTTCCGGCCTTCAGGTTCCATGGAGTCAATTAGAGATTTTCTTTTAGCGTTGACAGGGTTGTTGGATATTCTCTCATGATTTAATCTAGATGAATCAAGGATAGGTTCTTCAGCTTGGTTTAGATTTCCAATTGAGGCATTGAAGTCTCCACCTATATTAACCGGCTTGTCAGGGTGGTTATTATTTATATTTTTTTAGCAGGTTTGAGAATAGTTCTAGCATCGTGGTATAATCGTAGCTTGGGAAGAAGTATAAGAATATTAATATTAGTTTTTGTTTGTTTTCCTTAAACGCAGCGTGTGCCGTTATCCAATGAGCTGTTTTTGCATTTTATTTCACTGAAATTTTTACAGTTTTGTTTCGTACTAAAGATTGCTAATCCTTCTTTTGCTCTACCTTTACTAGCAACTTTGATTGCTGCGCTGTAACAAATGTCATAATTATTATTCATTAAGTTGGGTGTACTATTGCAGCAGTCCTCCTGCAGCCAAGTTTCACAGACACATATGATATCTATTGTATTTAAATAATTTATTTGTGTTTCGTCTAGTAGACCAAAGTTTTTTTAACCTTGCATATTCCAGAATGCTATGTTTATGTCGTTGTTAGTGGGGTAGCGTTGAAAAGGAAGAATATTCAGTTTTTTTCAAGTTGTTTGCTGTCTTAGTTGAAGAAGTCGGCCCATAGGACCTTCAGTTTTCCCTTATTTTAGTTTAGACCTTCCAGAATTTTGTTGTTCTTTAGGTTCGGATGCGTTCTTGGGTGTCTTTTTACTATTTGTTACATTTTTTCCTAATGAGCTATTGTTTTTTTTGTTTTCGTTCTGTTTTACTGTTTTGGCTCTTTTTCAAGCCGCTTTTTCTCCATTAACTACAAGGGTAGTTCCGACTAAGAATGTTTTTTTTTAGGTTGATTTCGCGTCTTTGCGGTAGGGTTTTAATTTGTATCTAGCTTCTAATTATGAGCTGGTGTACTCTTGTTCTATATAGATCTTTGTATTTTTTTAGCATTTTTCTTTGAGCCATTATTTATTGTTTCTTATTTAAGTTCCATATTTTTACTCTGGTTTGTATTTACCGTTTACTTTTTTCCCGATTCGCTGAATCAATTCAAGGTCTTTTTTCTTATTATTTCAGAGATTTTATCTCGTAGCTTACTGTTCGATTCTTCGTTGTCTTCAGGTATTCCGTGTAGAATTACGTTGTTTGTTTTCGTAAGTTCTCAAGCTTCCTGTCATTTTGTTCAATATCAAGTTTTAGCTTGATATTTTCTTCTTTCGGCGTTTTCAACTCTTTTTCTATATTTTTTACTCAATTGTTTGTTTGTTTTAGTATCTTGATTATATCTAGTTTGGCATCGTTTATAGATTTTCATCATCATCTGTGGCGCTACAGCCCGAGATCGAGCCTGGGCCTACCGGACGCACCGAGCCGCAGTTTTTACACTGCCGTACTGCCGGTTTTCGTAGTCAAATGCTACATTATTTAAGGCGTATAAGTGACTAGCTTATAGCTCCCGAGTGTGATAAATACATGTAACTGTATTTTATATTTAACGATAAATCACACATTGTCGACAGGCAGATTCGAATTGACGAACCTTGATTCGGGTGACGTCACAGTATGTTAAGAGATGTGCCTTAACACGCTCGGCCACCGCGCCTGTGTTAAGCGCTATTACCAGCCGTTAAATCACGGCCCCCAAAGATGTTAATGTAGGGGGAGTCACTGAGGAAATTTTAATGCAGTGAAAACTGTTTGTCGGTTGTGGGAATCGAATCCGGGTTCTCAAATCTATGTCTCTGAACCACCTAATGAAGATAAATAAAAGTGTATCTCCTTGCAAACAGTTTTCTTCCTAAAACTGGTGTTTTATATAGAGTTTTGTACATGAGTTGACTCCAGTTGCACCATCGCTCTTTAAATATCAAGTGTCATTTAAGTAAAAAAATCTTATGTGGACACCACATGACTTCCTTGTACGCGTATTAAACTATAGATATTTTTTAATTGCACTTATTTGACATTACATTTTTTACTTTTATCTTATTTTTTGTTTTAATACATAGCAAACTTAATTTTTTTAAATCTGATGTGGACACCACATGACTTCCTTCTAAGAGTATTATACTATACCTAATTTTTTTTTAATGCACATATTTAATGTAATTTGACATTGACATTAAATTTTTAATTTTTTCCTTATTTTTTGTTTTAATCCATAGCAACCTTAATTACAAGAAACATATAATTTTTAAATTTAGATAACTCGCTTATATAAAAGGTTAATTTAAAAATTCTTAATGTGCTAGACGCAGAATTTAATTCTGTAAAACTTTTATTTGCAACATTTATTTCTAAAATCAAAATTATTAGCAGCTTTATGTAATGTATCACTTCCGGTTAGTCTATTTTAACCAAAACCTATTATGTTATTTTCATTGATATAGTAGTCTTATATACCAAATTTAAAAAGTTGTGGATTATATTTGAATATAGTTTTTCATTACAATCTATTATAGACTTCAAGTAAAGTACCACTTCCGGAAGTTATATAATGACCAAAATGGAAGGTGCACAACTAGATATTATAACAGTCCTAAGTACAAAATTTCAATTTTGTACGGCTTACCGTTTTTGAGTTATGCGAGATACATACGTACGTACGTACAGACGGCACAACGAAATTAGTCAAAATGGATTCAGGGATGGTCAAAATGGATATTTCCGCTAAAATCTCAAAACCTAAAATTTTCGCGATTACAATACTTCCTTTACTTCGTACAAGGAAGTAAAAACAAAAAATATATAATTTTTAAATTTACATATCTCGCTTATACAGAAAACTAATTTAATAATTCTTAATTTGCTAGACGCAGAATTTAGTTCTCTAAAACTTTTATTTGCAACATTTATTTCTAAAATCAAAATAATACCATTTTTTTCAAGAAAAACTATAAGCAGCTTCATATAATGTATCACTTCCGGTTAGTCTATTTTAATCAAAACGTATTATGTTATTTTCATTGATATAGTAGTCTTATATACCAAATTTGAAAAGATTTAGATTATATTTGAATATAGTTTTTCATTAAAATCTGTTATAGGCTTCAAGTAAAGTACCACTTCCGGAAGTTACATTATGACTAAAAAGGGAGATGCACAACTAGATGTTATAACAATCCTAAATACAATATTTTAACTTTCTACGGCTTACCGTTTTTGAGTTATGCGAGATACATACGTACGTACAGACGTACATACAAACGTCACGACGAAATTAGTCAAAATGGATTCAGGGATGGCCAAAATGCGTATTTCCGCTGAAATCTAAGAACCGAAAATTTTCGTTATTACAATACTTCCTTTACTTCGTACAAGGAAGGAAGGAAGTTGTTGACAGCATTATTTATTATTTCATTCCACATTATTTCTCGATTATACTGCAGTTTTACTTAATATTTGAATGATAGCGATTCAGTTGACTTTTAAGTCATGAAAATTATATTTTTATAATTAATAGTTATCTATGATATACCATACTTTACTTTATTATAAACATGAGATATGAACTCATTGAAATGCTCCATACCAATTCTAATTATTCTTCCACACCAGTAATCTATACAGTACATTTTGAACAACACTGCTCTAAATATAACCAGTATGACATCCATCCAGCGATATTCAGTTTATTTCTACCGTGACGCTGTGACGTAATTGAACAGGTTGTCTGATTTTTCGACGGTACGAGAACGAAGCATACTCGAGTACCGTTACCCAGAACGTTCTTTAAGTAACCCGTTGCTCGAGAGACCTGCCAGTCTCTGGTGAACCTCAGTGACTGCTTTGATGTTGAGGAAGCACAGTTAGTGTCTGTTTGTTCTTGTGTGTACACTGCAACTCACTTAGACATGAAGATCGCGCGGATTATTTTAGTAAGTTGTGACTTTTTGTGGTTTATGGATGGTTAGATTTTATTTGGTGGTTGGTTCAAACTGTTTTTCTGTTATGAAGTAAATATATTTTTTTGTTTAAGAGATTATTAATAGTTTATACGTTTAGAAATTAGTTTTCTAATAAATTCAAGAAGATATTTATTTAAAAGGATTAATAAATATAATTATTTAAGTTTATTGGATAACAGGCTTTAATTTCAAGAGTTCAATAAAATGTTTACTTTATTATCAACTCTAAACACAGTGAAATACAATCGTAAAAAAAATCAATAAATTACAAGTCTAAAATGTAACCTGTTCTCCAATAAATTGGAAATCATTTGATTTAATTTCCTTTTAAATAATTCTTTTCGGCTTAATAAATTCAACATTCAAAAAGATATTTAGATACATAATTTAAATTACTTTGAGGCGATTCTTTCCGAGGTATAATTTAGGAATATTTGGCAACAGAATATTTAAATTATAATATTCAAAAGTCTAAGCACGTAAATGGTTTAATTGGGTAGTCAGGAAGTAGAAATATAGTAATTGAACTGAGTTTTATGAAAAACGCATAGTATCTGTAAGGAAATAAATAATAAACAATTTTATGCATTTATTTCATATATATCGAGTGGTCCAAAACGAACGCTTGTTTATAGTCCTTATTTTGCCAGTTGTATTAATTAGCTTAATAATAATAATTTGACATTTTTCTCATTAAAATAACTTTAAATTTTCGCTTATATAAAACAAAAAAAGTGTTGAAAAATAAAATACATTCCTACAGTTTTAAATGACTTTAACTATTTTTAACTATATTATTGAATTTGATGAGCCTTTCCAACAAATTTGAAAGTACGAAGCTATTAAGTGAATGTAAACCATTAGTATTGGAATATTAAATTTTTATTTATTTCATCCAGGAAATTAAAGATTCTATTTTATTTTATATTTATAAAAACTCAAAAGGTATACTATTCTAGCAGAAAATTGTCAATTATAACAGCTTTCAAATAGAAATGTTTAAATATTTAAATTTAAAAACGTTTGACAGCGAAAAATATGCAATGCCAAATGTATATTTTTTGTTTAACATTTTATTTTTATCGCCTTAATACCAAATGCCATCGTAAGCAATAACTGAAATAGATCTACTGGAATCGTTTTGAAATTGTCAATTATAACAGATTTCATAAAAGATAGTTAAGAAATTTATAAGAAAATAAAGTTATTCCAGCTAAAAACTTTGTTTCTTGTCTAAATTATTTTTCTTGTATTAGGGGTATATACAGAGGGATGTCAATGTATTTGTAACATTTATTAAAAAATATTGTTTGAAAAATATCAGAAAAACTTTATAATTATTAAATTAAATTTGTAATTTAATTGGTAAAATATTTGTTCTCATTTTTATACCTACATTATATTTTTTTGAATAAGTTTTCTTTAAAATCTTTTCGTAAAAACTGATTCTCGTGTTAAATGCTTATGACCTGCTTCTTGTGTAACACCTATATGTATTTTTTAAATATAACGTATTTAATTATATTATATATAATTATTATATTATAAATTTAATGCCCGTATTATTATTAAAATGGAAATATTAACGATAAAAGTAATTTATAAGTTTCTAGTTATGAAGAACAATAAAAAATAGATAATAAGAACTGTTTATATGTTTCATTGAATTATTATTTATTATTATTATTAAATTATTTGGTTTGCTTAAGACGTTAAAATAATTAACTACAATTCTAAATATATGTACACAAGAAATTTAAATAAAATAAATATATTATTACGATTTAATTTGGTGAAAATTGTATGTCGGCCGTGGGAATCGAACCCGAATTTCAGATCCACAAACTGATTCGATACCATTAAGCCACCTACTTCATAAGGAATATAAATGAAGTTCTAAATAAACAAATTTAAATATATTGTTAGTAGATAGTTAAAATTTAAAGTTAATTAACTTACACATCTTAGAATAACAAGCCGGTCTATGCTATTTCCTCTCATGATGATATTCATAGTCAATCGAATCTTAAATTCGTCTTATAATATCTCACTTTTTATAGTTGAATTATCAAACTAAGTTTATCTAATTTCAATATTTATATATTTCCTAAAAAAAGGTTAAATATGTCCTTAGTTATTCTTTTTATTAAATGTTTAATGCCCAATTTTATAAATTTTAAACTTGCTTTAAATGAATAAAAGAAAAGCGAACTTACATGTAACATGGAATTAATGATATTGCTGTTAACATTAGATTTGCTTTTATTTATTTAAACCAAGTTTATAATTTATTTTTTCGCGCAGCGACTGGCTATAAATAAAATTTTAAAGATAATCTTTGACATATTTCAACAAAAACTAGAAAGTTATCTAACGTATAAATAACTACGAAATGACAATCCGATGCAGCGAAGCATATTTTTTACCTCTCAAGTACATAATTAATGTTGAAGTTATTATTATTTCTGAGGTAGGTATCGAGTAGGAGTGTAGATTTTAGAACCAGAGTTCCGAAAAACATTTTTCACCGCATTAAAATTCTCTCTGTGGTTTCCTCGCCGCTAACAACTTTGAACTTTGTGGAGCGTGATTTGACGGCTAATAAACACACTTACTGAAATTTGCTACAGCAGTGACTCACCCGGTAATGGGTAGAAGGGGTAACGATATATTTATTTATTATTTTAGGTTGACTATCAATTTTAGTGCTGGTACAAATTTGAGGATTTTAAAAACGACTGGTCCTAGTAGGACCTAAATAAAATCGGATTAACCAAATGGTTGAAAGACCGCTTAAATACCGGTTGACACCGGTTAAAACCGGATAAACGACTAGATAAAAGACCGGTCTTTTCGATCTTTTATAAACCAAAAGACCGGTTAAAGACCGGTCGTTAAAAAGGTTCCACCCGGTTGACATCACTAGTACCTATCTACCTACTCTGTTTACTTTACCTTATTCGACATTTTCTAATGTATGTTTCAGAATTTAGTTGAAAAACTTCTATTTTAAAAAGTCAATTAATGGCCAATTGCACCTGCGGAATCGGTTGAAAGACTGGTCAAACGACCAATCAAAAAACCGGTCGGAAGATCGGTTAAAAGACCGGTTAAAAAGATCGATCTTTTCGGTCTTTTATAAACCAAAAGACCGGTTAAAGGACCGGTTCCAAAAATGGCCGGGACCGGTTGACAATACTAATGAATACTGCCTTAATCACAATCACAAGCGACTTTATTCAATATAAATCATTTTTAGGAAACATTCCATTATAATATTTTAAAAATATTATTACAATAGAAATTCTAATATAAAACCATTTTTTCTACAACTGTCAAAAAATATTATTTTTTTCACTAATATCAATACGTACAAGTATGTGATTTTTTCATCATTTACATTACCATGACAACGCGTATTTTGCGCATTATTTTGCACCCTAGAGCGCAAAATGATTATTTTGCACATTGTTGCGTATTCTAGTGCGCAAAATGAATATCTCGCGCACGCTCCTAAATTATTTGTTGTCAAGTTCCATTAGTTACGACACATCAATAGTACCAAATTAATATTATTGTTGATTTTTTCCCTTCAATTTACATAAATAAATCAATAATTATTGTATTATTCTTTATTTACAGTTGTAGAAAAAATGTTGTTTGTATTTCGTGGGCAAAATTCTTGTTTTTTGGCGCGTTCGAATGGCTTTTATTAGAAACATTCTCACTCGCAACAAAAAAAAAACACTCATTTTGCGCACTTAAAACAAAAATAACTATTATTTTATTCGATAATTTTTGACTGTGTATGATTAAAACCCGCTAGCTTTGCTTATTAGCCAGGTAGTAAACAAACATTCTGAGAATGTTATCATCTGGAATCTGCTTCATCGAGTGATACACAAATTAACAAACCGCAATCTCTAATCATGATATCATGGAAGACACAAAACAGTTAGATTATTGACTTCAACTAATATTATGTGAATTTCTTGCCAGTTAAGTAATTTAATTTCTTGGATGGTTTCCGTTAGCAGTAGAAGATACTCAGTCGAGTGTGTGAGTATGTATGAAAAATTAATTATAAATACTGTAATAATAACAGTTCGTGGTACTGGTGCTGGACAACATTGTATAACTAATAATTGTTGAATCTTAATGTCTATGACCGCTTATATCATCACCGGTGGATGACAAACTGTATTTTTACATTGTTCAATGTTTTTATATTATTTAACAGAAAGTCTTTCAATTAATTTTCTTTAAAGGTTTGACATTGGAAATCAAATTAATTACAAGTTAATCGCACTCATCCTTATGCTACTTGTATGTATAGGTACATAATAACTATTAAACAATTTCGTTTCTAATTCTATATATATATATATATATATATATATATATATATATATATATATATATATATATATATATATATATATATATATATATATATATATATATATATATATATATATATATATATATATATATATATATATATATATATATATATATATATATATATATATATATATATATATATATATATATATATATATATACAGGGCGTTTCTCAACTTAGAGCAAAAAATTAAAGGGTATATTCTGTACGACGTGCTGATCTTGAAACAAAAAGAATTTTTTTTTAAATTCGAAAAATTAAGGGTTGTTAACCTAAAACATTTTTTGTAGTACTGTAAAAATGAAGTAATGTATAATAAATATGCTTGTAGATATTGTCATATGCATTCGCAATTGGGAAATCAAAAGAAGTCTTTTCATTTTATCAGTTTCAACTCTAATCAACCAACTTTGAGCAACATTTCATCATTTCAGCTTATCATATGAAATTTACTTGTTCATCGGACACTTTTCATTTGCCTTACTTGCATGGAATTAGTAAATAGTATATTATGTAAAGTTTATAATAGCCATTATACAGGGTGTTTCACAACTTGGAGCAAAAAATTAAAGAGTATATTCTGTACGACGTGCTGATCATGAAACAAAAAGAATTTTTTTTTAAATTCGAAAAATGAAGGGTTGTTAATCTAAAACATTTTTTGTAGTACTGCACTGGATTCGCTTTCCTATTAAACACAAACAATGAAGTAGGTATCAACTACGAAAGAATAATTACACAATTCAATTATTAGCAGTTATTTATAGTAGAATTTTATTTAATTAATAACTTTAACATCATCCACACCCAGTGGCAGTGGCAACGAAAAATTTTGAACCGGGAAACATGGAAAATAGTTTTGCGATTAAAAAAAAATCTTTTTGTTTCATGATCAGCACGTCGTACAGAATATACCCTTTAATTTTTTGCTCCAAGTTGTGAAACACCCTGTATATATATAAATAAATATAGATAGATAGAATTAAATTAGGAGTTAGCTAACTGCATTTTGTTCCGAATTAAATTGAATGGTATTAGTTATTCTTGAAACAGAATAAGGTGGGTGTTAAATTTGGATTTACCGCTATTTCTTTAAACGTCATTCTTCTTTTTTGGATAGTATTTACAGAATAGCCTAACACATTTATTATTATATATTTATCGTTGTTAAATGTTTATTAACTAGAAGAAAATAGTTTAAATAGAAATGGTAAAATATTTAAATTTAAAAACATTTCACTGCGAAACATATGCAATGCCAAATAAGAGTATATAATTTTTTAAAAATATTTTATTTTTATTGCTTTAATACTAAATGCCATCGTAAGCAATAATTGAAATTGAAATAGACATAAAATTATCTACTGTAATCGTTTTGAAAGACTTACATAAACATATTGATATAGGAGATGTTCCACTATAATATTTTTTTAGACTTAATTAGTAATAACTTAATCAAACCAAAATATGTAATGATGTAGACATGTAAATTTGGGCATAAATTGTAAATGAAATCGAATATGTACACTCAAATCTTTTCAACCGAGGCGCACTCAATATTTGTAGGTGACTATCACAATAAAAATTATTTATAAATAAATTTTATATTTAATTAATACATGTCACTTATAGAGTGCTTCTCTGTCACTTGAGCAATAATTAACAAAACAACCTGTTTATGTCAAGATAATTTAAAACTTAAAATGAAAATAATTGATTTATTGAACAAGAAAATGAATAACAACGCGAACGACAACGACTTTATCATTATTCCACATAAAATTTATGAAGCTATAATTATGCCAATATAAGCTGAAAAGAAATTTACTATTTAAACTAATAGCTTCAGTAGTCGTAAATAGAAACTTAAAATAAATATAAGTTTTTGTAGTTTAAAATGCATTTGTATTGTATATTGTATTTATAGGTTTCCCACTCATACACAAAATTTTTTTAAGTAGAAGAGAGACGTCATAGGTTGTGGATAAAACTGTACAAAATGAAAACCTACTTGCACCGAACTGATAGAAGGATACATATATTTGTAGTTAAGTGAAAAAAATTATAATAAGGAAAGTACACATTAATGATATTTACAAATATGGGGTAGGTGGCTCAGTGGTATCGAGTCGGCCTGTGGATCTTGAGAACCCTGGTTCGATCCCCACAGCCCGATAAACAAATTTAACCAATTTAAATCTACCCCTGTAGCTCCCCTTCTACTAATATCTTTGCGGGTCGTGATTTGACGGCTGGTAACCGCATTTCAAGCGAAAAAATATATCACTTACCGAGATCTGCTTAGGCAGAGTGCCACACCCAGTAATGGATAAAAGGTGTGATGATATATTTATTTATTTATTTTACAAATATTTAAAATTGAAACATAATTGAAGATCATTTCTTTACCAGCGTTGGTACCTACTGGCTTTGAAAACATTTACATTTGTATCCGACTCTCACTCCATTTTGTTTCGCGTTGTCGTTTGTCAATTTTGTTGTGATTTATGTGTTATATATTTGATAAATAATGCCTAAAATATTTAAAATGTTAGGAAATTTATTATACATTTACGCAATACTCATTGCATTTAAATTTTTGTATATCCTATAAATGCATCCGTCTTTGACGTCATTATTCTAGTTACAAATTTGATGACGTCTTTCTTCTGTTAATTTTTTTTTGTTTACAATAAAGACACATTTAATACGAGTTGCATACATTATTCTTTCTACGATTGAGTTTCAAACGTTAAACACAATATTTTGTAAGTTACATAGTTAAACTTGTTTCGTAACAGCTATTTATTGCACGGTTGCCATTAGTAAATAAATAAATAAATAAATATATCATCACGCCTTTTACACTGGGTACGGCACTCTGCCTAAGCAGATCTCGGTAAGTGATATATTTTTTCGCGTGAAGTGCGGTTACCAGCCGTCAAATCACGGCCTCCAGAGATATTAGTGGTGGAGGAGCCACAGGGGTAGATTTGTTTAAATTGGTGAAAATTGTTTGTCGGCTGTGGGGATCGAACCAGAGTTCTCAAGATCCACAGGCCGACTCGATACCACTGAGCCACCTACCCCATAATAATTAGTAGGATGGGATAAAACGTTTTATCGCATGCCTTGCAATAAACAGTCACTTTGCATAATGATTTTGCTTGATCGTATATTAACAGCGAAAATAATAAATAAGGTGTACTGAAAATAAATTGTTTCGGGATCCAAATAGTAAAAATTATTAATCAAAACATGATCACAAAAATATATTCTATGGAGATCAGCAATGCTAAATTTACCACAACTAATATTTAACTTATTTTTTATAAGATCATATATTAATTACTATCCTTATAATTAGAAATAATTAACTAATACCCACATACATGTAAAAGGTAAATTCCCGTATATATTTATCACAATTTTACAATTATTCAAAGCTGGTCGAACCCACAATTCAATTTATTTGTTTTTATTAATTTTCATGCTTTACAAACATAGTTCCTGCACTTCCGGTAACTTTCACATGATAGGGTAACAGTAACAGCAACAGGCGTGCAGCCTTCTATCGCCAAGATAACACAAGAAATGTATCAGAAAATTATGTACTTACGTTAACGCTACTCTCGAAACATGCAGGCACTTCATGTTGTACCCTCATTGGCTAGAACTAGAGTTTTTTTTGTTGATGTTGTGGTATGTTTTTTGTGGTATGATAGATGACTTTCGTTTGTTTTCTAGTGTTTTGTTCGACTAAGTGACCTGGTTTAGTAAGAATCTATCAGCTATAGATATTCTATAAAATAGATCCATATACGTACTAATAATTTTCTACTGTTATTAATCGATATTAATGAACAATGACAATCTTTTACATTTACTGATTATATACTTCGATTAGTTTTATATGAGTTTATACAAGCTAGTACAAAATGAGTTACCATTTCATTTATGCCTATGTTAGGTTATTCCTGCATGTAGCTTTTTCTTATAGAGGGTGTTCATTTTAAGTGGACCAGTGGTTGTCAAAATACGGGGTACAACTTTATTATTTTAAATGGAGGAACCTATTTTTTTTGTGCAAAAAAGATTATTATTCTGAATTTAATGAATATATAGTTCAGTACTCTTACATTACAAAATTTAAAAGACAAATGCAAATTAAATTGATATTAATTTAATTGAAATCGCATAGGCGTCTGCGTTTTATGAAAAAATCAAATGATTAATGATTAAGTTATAATACAACTTTTAGGAGAAGACTTTTGTTAATTCCTGAAATATATCACGATTTAATTGCGATTTGAATTAAATTAATGTTAATTTCATATGCATTTTTGAAGGTCCAACTTCGTTGAAATTAGAATAAAATTCCGTCTCGCAGAATTTTTTTAAAAAATAACTATTTAAAATAATAAAGTTGAGAATCAAGGGTCTAAAAAAATTTAGTTTCGCTCAATAAAGTAGTTTTATTAAATAGAAATTGTTTATTAATTTAACCGATTTCGTAGCTATTATATTTGTCATTAACATTTAATTTTATAATGACAGGTTTGTAAAGACATAAATGTCCAATAAAAATGTTTTATTTATTAATTAATAAGCTCAATAATACAAAAATGGTATAATCTATAAAGTAATCAAAGCCGGGAAATAACTAGCTAATTTTATAGCGTAGCTACTAAGTTTAGCTACAATTATTTTAGTTGCAGCTGTAACTTCGTTAAATGTGAAAATACATTACACAAAATTGTACAGGAATATTGTAAAAACTTAATGTAAAATTAAAACAATATTCAAATACTTGTAAAAATACCTAACGCATTATTTTTCTCAGAAATATTTAAATATAATTTACATTTTTATATTGGATCCTTTTTAAATACATATTTATAATATAATTTGTAGTTTTAATTTAATATTGAACTATTAAAATATTCCTGTACAATTTTGAGCAGTGTATATAGCTATAGTTAGTAGCGATTAATTTTAGTTCTTGTAGTTTAAAAATAAACAATTCAAGCTACTTCTTCAAGGTACTTTTTCTTGCTTAAGGATACTTT
The DNA here is from genome assembly GCA_947425015.1 of Pterostichus niger. Lineage (NCBI taxonomy): Eukaryota > Metazoa > Arthropoda > Insecta > Coleoptera > Carabidae > Pterostichus > Pterostichus niger. Next base: position 11,843,239 of record OX380337.1, on the reverse strand, counting down.
TTCTGGCACAAAACTAAATTTTGTTTTTTAAACGTAGTGTAGAACGGCCTGCAATTCCTGAAAACACTGAAAAAAGCCTGGAATTGAAATCCTTGCCTTGAAATCATTTAAAACTCTACAATTTATATACGAGTATCTGTAATAGCTTGTTTGATTTTTGGTGGAATCTGTGTTAGATCTACATGATTATAGATTTTTAAATATGTAAATAATGAACAAAATCACATCAATATTTATTGATAAGTCAAAACTATTTCATAAAGTCATAACTTTCGTTGCAATTTTGTTCATAATTTACAGATTTATGTATCTACAAAACTTATGGTTTGACACAGAATTTCACAATAACCTTCATATTTTCATATACCGTATTCAGGAAAATAAGAATTTATACATCAATTGGTTCCAAATTTAATTGAGAAAAAATAGTTAATCCCGTTTTTACGGTAATTAACCAGAAAAACTTTTTTTAAATTTGGTACTAAATTTTATTTTCTACAACTTTTATTTTAAGCTTTTTTACTAAAATGATTTTGGCAAATTTTGGGATATGGCACCCGATTTTACTATAAAGTGCCAGGGATTTGTTGTAAAAACATATATGAAATTCTTAAATCTCACTGAATTTTAATTCTGAAACTGGTAGACATCATGTGAAAGCTATATTTTAAAGTTAACTTTTTGTTGCTTAAGCTATTTTTTGTTGAAGTTTCAATTAATGTAAATTTATTATTTATTGCTGCTTGTAATATATTAACTGGAAAAAACATTAATTTTTGACTGTAGCTTCGCTATAGATAGCAATAACTGCAGTTTCACTATTTTTAAGTAGATTGCCCAGCTCTGAAAATAATCATGATTAAAGCCCGGATTTTTAGGCAATTGCCTAGATTCAAATTTCAATATACTTCAGGCAATTTCGTTTTTCTATACATAGGTAATATGATTACGTGTAATAGAAGGTTTTTTTTTCGTGCCTTAGAGCCTATTTTGTCTATATTTTGGTTATTGTGCCTATTTTATCTTATACAGCCTATTTTGCCTATTTTTGTTGCCTATTCTAACTTTTATTGAGCAGACAAGGTTTATCATCTACTTCGTTGATTAATTCAGCACTCGACAAAGTGTTTCAACCTAACCTATAATATCTAAAGAACTTACTTTAATCAAGTTTTTGTGTGTGAATTTAAAATGCCGAAAGAAAAAACGTTTTTTAGTCAAAATTTTACGTGGCAATTCAATTGTCTTTGCCATTAATCAATTTAGCTGAGGTAACTTTAGACGATATGGCTAAATATAAGAACGCTCCTGTCACATTTTGTGATGTCGAACGTAGTTTTCAGCTTACAAGCAAGTTCTGACAGATCGAAGACAGTCCCTTTCCGAAAATTTCATAGAGCAATTGCTCGTAATATTTTGTGAATTAAAGTATACTACATAATTTGAATTTGCATAATAGTTAATAAAATGAAAACCCTACATTATTATTTTTCAGATTGCGTTAATTTTTGTTTAAAATTATTTTTTTTCTGACGAAGAGTAGATACGAGTACCAATATTAGAAACAGGGTTCGTTTATTTTTTTTTAAACAAATTATTTACATTTAGGCTGCCTAAAATACCGCCTATTTTAGAGTAATTACCGGCCTATATGCCTGCTTATTTGGGTATTTTTAAGAGCCTAAATATCCGGGCTTTAATCATGATAAATGGTTGAGATAATAATCAAGTTACAAAATGTTCATAACATCATAAACCATGCAAACTCAATTTAATTTCGAAAGGTACGTTTTAAATTGTGTGTGTCTTTTATTTATATTATTAAATGCATAGGTAGGTATAAGTTTTTAAAAATGAAATGCAAAATTGATATAGAAGTTAAAATTGCGATTCGAAAATTATTGTATACTACGATATATATATATATATATATATATATATCATGCGACCAAATAGTTTCAGGCTTAAAAAGAAATATAAAAATTTCATATACAGATTGTTAAATGGTGCACATGTTATTGCTATCTCGAAAATATAGGATCTATAAATAAATCTATCCTTTTACCCATTACTGGGTGTGGCACTCTGCCTAAGCAGATCTCGGTAAGTGATATATTTCTTCGCGTGAAGTGCGATTACCAGCCGTCAAGTCACGGCTTCTAAAGATGTTAGTGGAGGGGAAGCCACAGGGGTAAATTTAAATTGGTGAAAATTGTTTGTCGACTGTGGGGATCGAACCAAGGTTCTCAAGATTCACAGGCCGATTCGATATCACTGAGCCACCTACCCCATATAAAGGATAAATAAATAAATATAACATCACGCTTTTTACCCATTACTGGGTATAGCAATCACGGCCCCCAAAGATATTAGTGGAAAGGGAGCCACATTTTAAATTATTCATATAAAGGTTTAGAAAGTTATAAACTAAAGACTGTCCATATTTAGTAATAAAACAATTTTGATTTGCTTTGAAAAAAATAGCTATCATTTACTCTCCAATAATGATTAGTACAAGGCACGAATTATAAAATGACAATAAAGAAATATGTATAAAAATTCGTTTCCTGGAAAATATTGGCAATATATTTCTGCATATTATTTCTTAAATATTGTACTGTTTTGTATTATCTACTGTTGGAAATATAATGCATTTGTATCAAATACTTAGTGAAGTGTATTAAGATAATACGAGTTTAACAGCACAGATTTCTACTACGGCTGATTAAATTGGAAAAACTTTAATTGAAAGCATTTTTGTTTTTATTGTAAACACTAACTCATGTGAAATTATAGTTGATGAGGTATTAAAAATTAGTATTAGCTACTAAACTAACAAGGGAAGATAATAACATGCCATTAGAGGAAAATTAATTTTAGAAAGTTCAAGAAGTCTTAAGGATTCCAGTAAAAATTAGACAATTAATTTATAAAAATATTTGTAGGAATTTATTCCCACATTACAGGAAAACAATTGCTAATAAATTTATGAAATTATATAGTAAATGAAACTAACTTTTTTACAGACTTGTAAATATTTCCTAATTGACTAATTATATTAAAATGCAATTTTTTCTCACATAATTTAATTGGTAATTAGAATAGGTAATGTACTAGAAAATTAAAGAACAATTAACAAATGGAGTGAAAAAGTAATAAATTTCTTAAATATATGAATAATTTCTTAATATAAATTGTTTATTCATGTGTAAACTACACAAGCGATGCGTAATGATGTATTTAAATGTGTAAACCTAATTTAAAATGTAAACTTTAACCTAAATTTCAGCCACGAGATTAGCGCTATAGACAAACATTTTCACGTAACAATACGAAAGTGAAAGAAACAGATGCGTGTATTAAATAATTTCATTTCATAACCATGTGTAATTAATGTTATTAGCTGCCTGTATCATTTTTAATTATTCTATAGCGCGGGATAATTCTGTATGACTCCAAATATCATGAAGTCTAAGGCAAATTTACATTACATATAGAAAGACAATATTTTTCGGTATCTGAAAAGGTGAGTATACACAGTTTCGTTTCATTACTGAAGGAAACAAACAAATTGTTAAATCATGTTAATGTCAGAGGTCTTTTATATTTCAATTTCTGTTTATATGTACGCTGTGGAGTAGCTTCAAATTTTGGGTCTCCCATGAATATTCACTTAAGAGATCCTACTATATTCAATAATTATATCACAAGTGCAAGGCAAATACCTGAATATTTTCTCGAGTGCACGAATGTGCACGAGCGAAAATATTCTGATTGTATTTGACTTGCACGAGTGGTATATTGGTAGAATATTTCCCGAGAAAAAGTTCACATTCGATATTTTAAATTATTTTTATTATAATTTAATATTTATTTAAACTGTCATATAAACGTCAGTTGTCAGATCTTTAACACTTGATAAACGTCCAATGCAATTTTAGATAAAAAATATATATTTATCAAGTGGTGTAAGCATAAAACAATTTTCTTAGAAACGTTATTAAACAAATGTAAATTTTTCATTCGTGTTGTCAAATTGACATATTCGAGTATTGCACCCGGGTATTTGCACAAGTGCAAATATTCACTGATATTCGATTGTGATTGGTCGAAATTTTAAAAATACTGTAACCTGATTGGTTGAAATTTTTCGATTGAAATATTCATTAATATTATATTCTGTCATCCAAATATACATAAAACTAATACTTTGCTATTAAATCAAATATATATATATATATAAATTAGGTTTCGATCTACGCAAGTTGACTTTTTAAAAATAATTTATTTTACTATTAGCAACGGTGTTGCTTGGTACAAGGTTGATTCTAAACTAACTTACAATATCTTACAAGAGACTAAGCACAAACAACTACTCAGCATGAACATGATACCTACAGATACTACTAAGCATTATTATAGGGGAGCTACGGCAATATAACTTATATATATATATATATATATATAAAAAATTGCGTTATTGCTAAAATGATACAAAATGCGATAAAACTAAGGAAACCCAACCTCAATTGACGTTTAATAGGCGGGAAATGGTGCCGCAAACGCAATAAAGGCCAAAAATGATTTTATGATTATGGGAGAATGAAAATTACAAAAAAATTAAAATGAAAATTTAAAAATTGCAATGGTTATCTTACCAAAGATGAAGAACAAATGCAAGATATCGTTGAACTTGTGGAAACATACAGGCAAACGTATTCTTCAACTAATAAAAAGGATGTCACGAATCCATTTTAGAAGTAATGTAAAATGAAATGTAACAATATTAATATTATAAAATCTACATTAGAAACCTTCAGAAAATAGCTTAGTTTGCTTCTAAATATTCTCCTATAATCATAAAATGCAACTCTGATCAAGTTTTGAGCTATAAAGCAATATTATAGTAAAAAAATATGAAAAGCCTAAAATCTTGTTTGTTTTTTATGGCCATAACTTTAGCTAAACTCATCATATCAACGTGAAGTTTTGTGTAAAACTAATCAGAAAACATTGAGTTTATCGATCCTGGCATCCAAAATATGTTATATAAGTTCCTTCAAGTTCAAAATAGTGAAACTTAAAAAAAAAAGGTGAAAAACAGCGTTTGCGGCACCATTTCCCGCCTATTAAACGTAAAATGAGGTTGGTTTTCCTTAGTTTTATCACATTTAGGATCGTTTTAGCAATGACGTAATTTTTATTTTTGATTTAGAATACCCTAATATATATTCTCTACTTCCATACTTAAAATTACTTTTTAAATATGTATTATCAGTTTTTTATTGACATTTATTAAGACACAGATTTTCATTACGGTACAGATTTTAATTATGATATAGATTATTGACTAATAGCCCAATAAAATAATTAGTTTTTTTTTAACATTTTGGGATGATATTTATTTTAAACATTTTGGATATTGCATTGGTCGTAGAAAAGTAATGTATACAACTCGTATGTATAATGGCTATTATAAACTTTACATAATATACTATTTACTAATTCCATGCAAGTAAGGCAAATGAAAAGTGTCCGATGAACAAGTAAATTTCATATGATAAGCTGAAATGATGAAATGTTGCTCAAAGTTGGTTGATTGGAGTTGAAACTGATAAAATGAAAAGACTTCTTTTCTTTTCCCAATTGCGAATATATATGACAATATCAACAAGCATATTTATTATAAAAAATTTCAAATAAACACTTGGCTATAAGTCTCACAAAATAAGAGCGAAACACGTCTATGGTTACTAACTGTGCTGGCCAGCCTCTGACGATGCCCTCATAAGGTGACTTGGAGGCTGAATTGTGTGAGACTTAGCCAAGTGTATGGATGACAAATAATTTTGTCTTTGTTGTTATATTTATTATATATTACTTAATTTTTAAACCACAAATTTTAGAAATTATTTAAAAGAATTCGAGAAAATATATTATTTACTATGATTTTTGGCGATAACTGTCTTTTTATATTAGAAATTATTAGTTGGATTTATTGCAATATTTTATTTAATTCTCTAGTTAGAGTAAATATTTTCATAAAAATAGCAACTAATTTTCAATATATACAACAAATCTCATAGTGAAAGTAGTTGTTTTTATTTATTTATTTATGTTACGCTGTACAACAGGAACTTAATCCCAATTACATTACAGGGTCCGCACTCACCGAGCCGCAGTGTAGTAGTTTATATAATTTTTAGCATGAGTGAAATTCGAACTCGGGATCTCCGGATTCGAATTCCGTATCGCTATACACACGACCGTATTGACGAATGGCGTGATTATCACAAAAAATCATAATTAATAGACGATTTTCTTGAAATATTTTAATTAATTTCTTCAATTTTGGCATTTAAATGAGGTAGTCTATACTAAATAAGCTTTGTGAACATCTCTTTTGTTGCTAAATGTAATCCAGGGACACTTTAAATTTTCACAAAACTTGTATCCCATATTAAACGTGTATGTATTTATATGGAGAAACACGTTACTTCGCTGTACTGACCTATTCATCAGATTGAACTAATTAAGTACAATTTTAAAAGGTTCCAAATAAAGTCACATACATCTATAATTCAGATTATATACCGCCAATCTGTCAGGCCACATTTACACGCTTCAATTTACAACTTTCAACCGTGTTATTAACAAAAGTAAAACCGGGTCATACTTCCTTCAAACATCGACTAGATACATCTATTTATTTTAATATATAGACGATAGCTCATCATGTATTGCAACTTTTGCTCAAGATTAGTAAATTTAAAGATACAAAAATCGAAACTATTAAAATATAAAAAGAATAAGAAGAACATGAACAATTATTATGGTGATCAATAAAACTTATATATAGTTACTACAGTATACAGTTGATCAAGAAATTATAGGTAATTGCTTATTTACTTTATTACTTGTTTCCTTATTATTTATTATTAAGACTGTTTATGTTATTTTAATTTTTAACTGACGCCATTGCTCTCCAATTTATTTTATTAATAGTACTTTAAATAATTGTTCTAGAGATTGAAATTCTACATCTAAAGACGGATTCATGCAGCTATTAAAATTTATATTTTAATTTTACTTAAAATTTTCATTTCATTCTCATTTATCTTTTTACTTCCTTGTACGAAGTAAAGGAAGTATTGTAATCGCGAAAATTCAGTGGAAATACGCATTTTGGCCATCCCTGAATCCATTTTGACTAATTTCGTCGTGCCGTCTGTACGTATATGTATCTCGCATAACTCAAAAACGGTAAGCCGTAGAAAGTAAAAATTTTGTATTTAGGACTGTTATAACATCTAGTTGTGCACCTCCCTTTTTGGTCATTATATAACTTCCGGAAGTGGTACTTTACTTGAAGCCTATAATATATTTTAATGAAAAACTATATTAAAATATAATTCAACACTTTTCAAATTTGGTATATAAGACTACTATATTAATGGAAATAACATAATAGATTTTGGTTGAAAGGGACTAACCGGAAGTAATAAATTACATGAAGCTGCTAACAGTTTTCTTGAAAAAATGGAATTATTCTGATTTAAGAAATAAATGCTGCAAATAAAAGTTTTAGAGAATTAAATTCTGCGTCTAGCACATTAAGAATAATTTAAATAGCCTTTTGTACAAGCGAGATATGTAAATTTAAAAATGATATATTTTTGTTTTTTTTAATTAAGTTTGCTATGGATTAGAACAAAAAATAAGAAAAAAATTAAAAATTTAATGTCAGATATGTGCAATTAAAAAAATATCTATAGTTTAATACGCGTACAAGGAAGTCATGTGGCGTCCACATCAGTTTTTTTAAATATGTCATTCAGACAGACAATGTAAACATAAAATAAATATAAATTGAATGCATGTGCAAATTAAAATATTGTTAATTTTACAATATGGAATTTAATCGTATATTAATGAATCGTCAAAATGAATTTAATGTGTATTTCCTATTTTAGAGATAGACAGTAAATAAACTTTGAAAATATGTGATGTTTGCTATGCGCATGCTCAGTGCATTTTTCATTTATATTTACATTTTAAAAATAAAAGTTAATTATTTTATAAATTAAATGAAAATGAAAACTTACATGAGAATGGTGCAAGCGTTGCCAAATTTTAATTTCAATAAATAGGGATTTCGATTGTTAAACAATCGGGACATGTAAATTAAACAAGCAAATATGACAAAATGCTTTTTTTTTTTATTAAGTTTAACTCACTATAAAAAAAGTAATAAAATATTAAATAAATAAACTAAAGATTTTCATTAAGAAAGCAACATCTGCACATCTATTAATAATATAATATAACAAAACAAACAATAAATGTGGGTTCATGTAAGTAATTTCTACTTAAACTTTATAGAGATTTTATTATATTGACAGAGTATTTGTTTCTTACCTCAGATTATTTCAAGTTCATCTGACACAAACCAGTTTTACGAAACAATTAGAAGTCAATGTACATAAACTAAAAGATACTAGCTTCAATATATTTTGCACATGGTTTTGTGGAAAAGATTTAAATAGCTGTTTTCATTTGTTCATTACATTATCGACAGTAGCAAATTTCGATTAGGGTCAATATACTCGTATATATATATATATATATATATATATATATATTTATTCAATGGTGTTTTTTCGAACTAATACATTTATTAATTCTGTCTTGACCATTTGCTGAGATAAATTTCAGACATGTTATATATCCGTACAGGACAATTTAAATTTGTGTAAATTTTTGAACGTAACGCGAAAATTGAGTTACATTGAGTTTATATATTAAATAACTGCATGATTTCTATTAAAGTAAGTAAATTTAATTTCAACAATTATTTCAAAACATATGTATCAAAGTTTTTAAAAATGCTGTTTTATTGACTTTTTTATCGAAATTAAAAAAAAACGAACAAATTTAGCATGTTTTCCTGTCAAATTAATACTTAATTAACATATTCTGAATATAGATAATTAAAATTTGAATCAATTAATCGTACTTTTTTTTAAAGATATATAAAGGAATATAAAATACATAACAATGAATCAAAGTTTAAAAAATGCTGTTTTAACGACATTTATTGAAATTAAAAAAAGAACAAATTTAGCATGCTTTCCTGTCAAATTAATACTTAATTAATATATTCTGAATATGAATAATTAAAATTTGAATCAAATAATCGTACTTTTGTGTTTTCTAAGATATATAAAAGAATATAAGATACATAATAATGTATCAAAGTTTTAAATAATGCTGTTTTAATGACTTTTATCGAAATTTAAAGAAGAACGAACAAATTTAGCATGTTTCCTGTCAAATTAATACTTAATTAATATATTCTGAATATGAATAATTAAAATTTGAATCAATTGATCGTACTTTTGTCTTTTCTAAGATACATAAAAGAATAGAAGATATACAAGATGTTTCACAACTTAGAGCAAAAAATTAAAGGGTATATTCCGTACGACGTGCTGATCATGAAACAAAAAGATTTTTTTTTAAATTCTAAAAATTAAGGGTTGTTAACCTAAAACATTTTTTTTAGTACTGCACTGGATTCGCTTGCCTATTAAACCCCATCAATGAAGTAGGTATCAACTACGAAAGAATAATTACACAATTCAATTATTAGCAGTTATTTATAATAGAATTTTATTAAAGTTATTAATTAAATAAAATTCTTTACATAACTTTAACATAATCATCCACCCAGTGGCACGTTGTACAGAATATACCCTTTATTTTTTTGCTCTAAGTTGTGAAATACCCTGTATAACAATATACTCGTAATTGACATGAATTTGAGATCTTTGAGAATTCAACCAAATCAAATAATGCAATATGAAGTAAACCGTCAAACATTTAATTAAACTTTGTTAAAATTCCACTCCATTCTATCTATCTATTATAAACAAATTTTCCGCAGTTATTCAATGAGTAAATTTGTTTATTAGTTTTATTGCAGAATATGAATATCTACAACTGTTATTTTAAGTACTTCTCTTTAAAATAATTAGGTGGCCAATGATGGTGGAAAAACTATCTTTCCACGTTTAAATGTCTGTGGCCCGCTTTTCGTGTTGTACCATATATAGTTGGTGAAATACACAAAGACAAAGGCACTTGCAATAAATAATGAATAAATCGGAATGTTTCTGCTTTTCCGCAGCAATATAACATACCAACGAATATATTAACGGTGTCATTTTCCTTTCGTAAAATAAATTACTGTAACTTGTTGACTTGGTGTGTTCGCGAGCACGTATGCGCATTCCATGGACGTTTCTGTCCATAGTCCGTTATGTCTTCAGTGTTCTGGTCGCATTTTTTACTTCTACCTCTTCATTAGCTGTACAAGAAAATATTTTTCACCTTTGTAGACTTGAAGAGTTTTACAGTGACGCATAGGAAGGCGAAATCTGTGTCAGATTTTGATTTTTTTCAGTTTCTTTTTCATGTTTCTATAAATGGGAAGATTTGATGCATCATTAACATGCGCCTCTTAATAAGAGATGATGTTTGTAAAAATCTAGAGCAGTACTTTAATAAAATACAATCTAACTATAACAAGATGAACTAGCTTATTTTAGTGGCGTGGTCAAGTGTTTTTAAAAAGTCTGCAATTATTTATTTTAAAATGGCAATTCTTGTGAACTTTAAATCTTAATCTTTACGGCTTTTAGAATATTTACCATTAATTTGCTGATTGCTGATCAATAATTTAATTCATTCCATTTTATTTTTCTGTTTTGCTTTTTCGTGAACAATCTGTAAATTAAATAAGACAAATGGCCAGGTAATTTAAATAAATTAAAGAAATTCAAACAATTGATAGCAATATAAATTATGCCATATGATAAGTAATATCACTTTGCTGTTATTTATTTAAACTCAGTTTTTAATTTATCTTATCACTGTGTAACTGACTAATGTTCTAGCAATAAAATAAAAATAAAAATTAAGTTGGGTTCAAAGTTTACATAACATAACGAAAATATAAATGTACTTCGTTACCACTTTACATTAATGTAGTTAATTCACTTTTCAAAAAAACACAAAATAGCTTTCAAATTAATAAAAAGCAGATTTTCGAAGAAGATTTATTCGGCGCATTTTATGTAATCTTTTTCTTTATTGCTATTAGCTAACATATTTACTATGATAATAATAGAAATAATGTCGTCAGTATCCATCAAAATTATTACATAAGTGTCAAAATCAAACTGAACATAATAACATGAAGTTGGCATTTATATATGCACAATTAGAACTATGAAAGTTACAATTGTTGTACATGATAAGTTATGCTGTATAATATTTAAACTGGATTCTACGTTTACATAACATAAAATAACATAAGAAATAAACATATTTTATTTTTTATGTTGTATGTTTCCCGATAATGTTCGAATACAATCGGGAACTATCGTATTCCCGGTGAAGACGAGCTCTAAGTTTGTTTTACTTACATTTCAAAGTTATTTATATACTTTGACCCAACAAAGGAATAAATGAAATTATAATCTAAATACGAGTATAGGCAAATGTATATTAAAACAATATTGAATATATTAATAATACCACACTATGAATATTCTTAAAAACAATCTTTTTTGCTCTGAAAATGTAATAATTTTCGTACTATAAAACATACAAAATTTCTTATGTTATAGGTATTATGCTGTGTTATGTGAACTACAATATACAAATCTAGTTTTAGGTAAATAAAAATTTATAAATGATTCTCTTATTTTAAAAATGTTAGAAATGTGATATTTATTATATTTTACCTGAAACTGACAGAAAAATAAACATTTGCTTGTCATTTTAGACTCAGGAAAGCTTTGCTTTGCATGCCTAGTCAGGAAAACAACATATTGCCTGACTAGGCAGGTATGAAAGAAACGTGAGTGTCTAGTTACTTAGCAACATAAAATACTGACTGAATATGTAGTGTGAATTAGATGTTATATTTTTCACATAAACCATTTCTAACTACTTATTCGTCATTTTATTTCATCATTGACAAATTGGCCAAAAGTGAGAAAATTAAAGTGACGATTTAAACTAAATTTCATGTTTAAATTCCAAGGTGTTATGAAAATATGCTCATAATTTAGTTACTATGAACTTTAAGCGTTAGTTTAAATTTAAATTATCTAAATAAATAGTACAGCAAAATTCATTTTCACACATAAATGAAAACTCTTAAAATGTGCCAAAAACAATTTCATGCTCGTATGCGATTCCATCTGTTTTTTATACTATACTATTTTATCGTTCAATAAATCTATTTTAATATATTAAATACAAGGTGTTCCAAAAATTTGTTTTACAAATTTGTGGAGCAAATAGAGGAGACCAAAATAGGAAGATTTTTTATATAACATAGAAACAGTTATTTTTATTATGTTTTTGGTCGACTTGTCATCAATTGTAAATCAATATATGACCAATAAATGTATTATTATTATTATACCTCGGCAGATACATTAATTTAGAATAAATAATCGGTCGAAGATGAGATTTAAACATGTTCTTCCTTGTTTTGTTATTTTCCGGATTAAAAAAAGTCGTTAAACTTTTATTGTTTCCGTTTTTTGCTGGCCAATGTCAATGAAATAAGGCTATACGAGTAATAATAATAAAGTACGGTGGTGTGGATAGCGATGCGGAATTTGAATCCGGAGATCCCGAGTTCAAATCTCACTCAAGCTAAAAATTATATGAACTATCACACTGCGGCTCGGTGAGGGCGGACCCTGTACTGTAATTGGGATTAAGTTCCTGTTGTACAGCGTAAATAATATGTAACGGGGCAATTTATCGAAAACTCATTGATATTCTAGCTTCTAGCAAATAAATAAAGACCTAATATAAAGTTTTGGAAATTTAATATGGCCATTAATTTCTAGATTCCGACTCTGTATCTCGAATGGTATCTATCAATTAAATTCTAGTCGCACAATTAAATAATAATTTATAATTATGCATTAAAGTCTTCCTGTTAGCATGCATACAGCTGGTATCATTAAAGTCAGCAAGACACCAAGTTAAATTGTTAATGACAAGTACTTAATTTTTAATTTGATTGACCCTTATTCTACTGATATACATAGAAAAGATAGTAGTTTATTGTTGAATCCGTTCCAAATTCTTAATAAGATATCGCTAGTCATCGCCTTTAATTAAGATTGATAAATATTAGATTTCCTTTGCTTTTAATTCTAGAAATTTAATTTAGCAAAAATAATATGGGGACAGTTGTAGCATCATAGCTCTATCGTAAACGTTTCGTAAGCGAAAGTTCGCGAATTTAAATTTCACTGACTTCTACTTATATAAAAGTTCAAGATAGTATGTGAACTTACGAACTTAAATACGGAAATCAACAATGTATAAATTTAGAATTAGATAGTTGAGCTCCGATCTTTATGATATTACATAATTGAACAATGTTTTTGTTTTTCTGGCGAAATACATACATACATACATAACATCACACTATATCCCATTAAATGGGGTAGCACGAACCCTTGAAACATTCATAGAGCATCCACTAAAAGATTCATTAAAAAAATCAGTTCACGTCAACATTCTCATCCTGACACACGATAGTCGTTTCGAGCACATTAACACTTCCTCCATACGAACTCTTTCTTTCCTCACAACAAAAATCCATCATCACGCAACAAACCTTCATTCACATCCATCCATTTGCATCTGTACACCTGTTTTGTAAATCTTCACTTACGCCCATTTCTCTAACAACGAATCTACCAAGAAATGAAGGCAGCATCGCCTACGCTTGTTGAAAAATACATTTAACACAATTGCAGTTAGACACTGTATAGTAAAAACTGAAAATGAAGAAAAAAAGATGAGGAAGGAAGGAAATATCTACCGGCGCTTGTTTTTGAAAGTGAATTCCACAGAATTGCAGTTGGACACTCTATAGTAAAAACAGAAAATGAATCAAAAATCAAGAATCATACGCTTGTCCTAAATATCGGATGTGCATTAAGATCCGGTATTGAAATCTCCTCCTCTTCCTAATAAATATATCTGTCTAACAAATAAAAATTGTACATCAAAGAATAACAGTTAATATAATTTTCATGAAATTTAAACTATAATATCGATGTGATATTTTTATTTGTTCGACAAATTGATTTATTAACAGATTGAAATTCTGGCGCCCTGTCTTACGTATGTAATAATGTTGGTAACGCGTATACAAATTAAAAATATATAAATGTTGTTTTAATGGTATATAATTGCATCTATTTGTACTAAACATAGTGAAGAAGACGAAATTTTTATTTAATTATTTAATTAGAAGCTATAATTTTTATTTCCCTTTGCCATAATAGTCATTTAAGTAATTAAGGGAATAAACTAAGGTATTATTCCCGAGACTGTAACTTATGCCCGAGGTGAAGTCGAAGGCATTTTCAGTTGAGAGATTAACGAAAAAAAATCATAAAAATTTGTTGTCAAGGAGATTGTTTATTTATATCGTGGAAAAATATTTATGAATTAAAAACTTAAATTTGTTCCTGCGATTTATTTTGAAATTCATAAAAATGTAAGTCGATAGTGAAGAGGTAATTGTTGAAATACCTGAAGATATTACTGCTGCGGCAAAAGAAGCAACAAATTGTTTGTTGCCAATAAAATCAAGAAAATTCCGCAAGTTTTTTGGTAGATAGCGGGATTGATATTCTTACTGTAAAAAGACATGGTGGATGGAAATCGAATGCTGTTGCGGAGGGTTACATAGAAGCTTTAAACGAGAACAAGATTCAAATTGCACGAAAGGTTTTACTGGGAAAAGAAAACGAACCTTCAACAAGCAAGGAATGAACAAATGAAGACATAAGATGAATATCATTACATAAATATTGTAAATTCATCGAATATGAACATTGTTATTAATAAATAATAGTATGTTATGCATCAAGGGAGGGAAACAAGCGATTATTCCCGCGTGTGAAGTTGGCAAACCGAGACGTAGGCCCTAGGGGAGAAAATTGGGGAATAAGAACGTGTTTCTTGTGCATGTGTTACGAAAAATAATTATGGATTGCTATACTTTATTCTCTCACTTTATTCCCTAAGGAATTCATTCTTGGTCGGGAAAAAATATAATAGATTTTTGTTTTTTTAAATGAGTAAAGTCGTATTTTTTAGATGCAATTTTACAAATATTCTTTAAAAATGAATCTTAGTTGTCATAATTTTAATAGTACACACATAAGCTTAACAACTACTGTCGTTCTCATTATGACGTTTTAATATTTCATAGATAGAAATATCAATATTTTTTTAATCAGAAATAGGTACATTATTAAACTAACAAATTTATTCCTGATTTCGCGCTCTATTATAGTACACAACTATCATTAATATTACCTAATTAATTTCAGACATACGTTTTTTTTTCATTGCACGATTTGATTTCTTTTTTTTAATCACCCGATATATAAAGAATGAAAACAGAGAAACAAATTTTCTATTCTTTACTGTCAATTTTAAACCTATAGGGTTAAATTACTAAATTGAGGGCGAACTTAAATACCATTTTATTGTATGAGACGATCTTGAATTCATCTTCTGGTTTCACCGAACGATGTCATCGTTAATATATTTTAAATAGAACGATATATACATTTTATATTATCCGAAAGTATTTTAAATTAGCTTTACAGTGATGCTAATTACTTGTGTTTTCATCAGAAATTAACCTAGTTATTAACTTTTCAAAATTATGAAACTTTAATTTGTCGTCAGTTTGCCATGATGTAAGTATCTTTTATGTTTACCTAATACATAATTTGTTCTTATTTTTTGGAACTGTAAAACAATACAGAAAAACTGATTTAATTTAAATTAGTATTATAAACAATTATTTTACTCTGTTAGACAATTTAAATTGTTCAAAATAATATCAATTTATAATGAATGAGCATCAATCAAATGTAATTGCTTTAATAAGTAATTGTACAAATAACTATGTGTTCCGCGTGATGGTCGCTCGAGTTGACACAACGGTAAAGTCGTGGATTCGGATCCCGCCGGTGATGGCCATTTTACAAAGGACACATATCGGAATTTTACAAAGGACATATATCGGCATATGACTGTAGTAGTTGGTCCGATATACCGGGTGTCTACTTTTTTTTGTATAGGAAATTCAATGGTAAAATTTTCATTACGCCATAAATTTTTTCCTATTAATTTTAGAGCAAAAGTTTAAACACAAAAGTTGTTCAGAATTAAAAACTGCGTCTAACGAACCCTTATTAATTGATATACGACGATCTTGTCACGAGATACAGGTAAATTAAAATTTCCATCTTTAAGCTGTTTACAGAGTGCCATGAAAAATAAAACAAATAATAGTATTATTTAGTAAAAAATTGCTGAATAAATCCCTCGCTCGAGCAATCGAATTTCTACCAAAATACCATCTTACACACTGAACTTTTTCATTTGTAGTAAATCTTTCCATTATTTTAATCTTAATGAAACCAAAGTAACAATTAAAGGAACACAAACTGTCAAACTCAAAGAATACTAAACTATACTATTATTTGTTTTATTTTTCATGGCACTCTGTAAACAGCTTAAAAATGGATATTTAATTTACCTGTATCTCGTAACAAGATCGTCTTATATCAATCGTTGGACGCAGTTTTTAATTCTGAACAACTTTTGTATTTAAACTTTTGCTCTAAAATTAATAGGGAAAAATGTATGGTGTAATGAAAATTTTACCATTGAATTTCCTATATAACAAAAAAAAAGTAGACACCCGGTATATAAAGACAAAAAAAAATCTATTTATTTATTGTTTAATTGTAATTAATATAATTTATTTAGTTTTTTGTGTAGTCCTACCATTTGTACGTAGAAAATTAAAGTTGGATATTGACTTGTTACTCGAAAAAAAAATTGTAATTTTTGAAATTTGTAATGACTCAATTTTTCATTTTCTTTTATTTTTAGACTTCAATATAGTTCTGACTACCACATATTAGTAATATGAATCATAAATAAACTAGGTATATTTCCTATAAGAAAGTACAGTACTTCATGTTGTTTGGCGCCGCTAGGCAATTGCCTAGATTTGCCTGTTAGTAGATCCGACTTTGCTTCCGCATTATATTGTAAAGTAATGATATAGCAATTATTATATATGATATGGTCTATTTGTCTATTACAAAGAGTTCCTATTTAGTTTCAATTCGTCAAATTATGTGATCAATAATAATAATTTAATAATTACTAATGATTAAGAGGAATATAATAAAAAAAAAACATACAGAGTTCATGTTTATAAGTAATATTAGTAATAAATATAAAAATTTGAAAGAAAAAGGTTCAATAAACTATACCGGTGCGTGTTTTCGTATTAAACCGTAGTTCCTATATCAAATTACAATTTGATGTTTACTTCCTGTTCTAAGAACTGAAGTAATAATCTAAAAGTAATAAGTATGTTATGTTACTTTAAACTTTTTCTGAGAATATTATTGGATGCCATTCAAGTCTATATTTATAAACTATTAATTATAATCAAAATAAATGAATTTGATAAAAATTTTATCTTCTCAAGTGTCTGCAAATGAAATATTATAATTAAGATATGAAATAAAATAATAACTTAGACAATATTATAAATATCTACGAATACATATCAACAAGAATTATAATAAAGAAGGAAACGAAAACTACGGACTTGAAAAAATTACAAACCTTTATTAATAAATGCCTTTGAAAAATATTGGGAATATTTTGGCCCGAAAAAATAAGTAACGAGGAACTCTGGAAAGTATGTGCAGAAGAACCAATCGAAGTCACGATAAAAAGAAGAAAATGGAATAGTATAGGCCACACTAATAGAAAAGAAAATGAAGACATCTCAAAAGAAGCTTTCAATTACAATATTAAAGGAAAACGAAGAATAGAGAGACCAACAAAAACTTGGACGAAACAAATAGAAGAAGAATATACAGAAATAGGAGAAACATGGAATGAAATTAGAAGAAAATCAAAGAATAAAGACAAATGGAAAAAGATAGTAACAAAAATAAGTTCAAGATAAGACGGAAAAACAGAACAAGACTAGCAACCTTGTTTTCTTCTCTGCTACAGAAACACCATTGGACTACCTGTGGTGCCCTATGTCCTTTAAGGAACTTACAGTATTAATAATAATAAATAATTATTGAATGCCATTCAAGTGTATTATAATCATAATAATTGAATTTGATAAAAATTTAATCTTCTCAATTGTCTGCAAATGAAATATTACAATTAAGATATGAAACAGAATAATAACTTAGACAATATTATAAATATCTACGAGTACATATCAACAATAATTATAATAAAGAAGGAAAATAAATCATTTCAAGTGATGCAGTGAAAATAAAGGAATACATTGTAATGATTCTAATAGTATGTTATGCATCAAGGGAGGGAAACAAGCGATTATTCCCGCGTATGAAGATGGCAAACGGGACGTAAGCGAGGGCCGAAGGCTCATCCCACACAAGGGATAATCGCGCCCTCCCGAGGAGCATATTATACTTTTCGGAACAAGTGCACAAAAATTACCGTCTTATCGGGATAAATGTCAAATATGTGTTGCGTAACTAGTTACCTAGGAAACGCCGCAAACAGCTAATAATCGTAGTCTCTAGGGAGAAAACATCTCTCTAGGGAGAGAAACATGCTACCTAGGGAGAGAAACATCTTACATAGGGAAATAAACATAATGTTTCTCTCCTTAGGGGAGAAAAGCAGTGTTTCTCTCTCTAAAATTAGGGAATCAGAACGTGTTTCATATGCATGTGTTACGAAAAATAAATTCTGTTCCTATATCTTAATGTTTTAAAATATTTTTAATTGCCGTATTCAACATAGGTAACAAACAATAATGACTTCATGGTATGTTAACCACATACTAGTTAACTGTTTGCAAACCTACAATTTGGCTTTGTATTGTTCCCGTTCTTTTATTACTCATTATATCACGTACGGTACATTATTGTTGTCAAGAGTGAAGATGATTGCATATTGACAGTTGACAGACAAGTACAACTTACGCTCTAGTAACGTTCTTATATTATTACTGCAAAGTTGACAGTGCCAGTAAAATTGGCCTATTGAGAGGCAGGTTTAGTATTCATAATTATAATTTAAGTCGTCTCATTCAAATTATTGCCATAAATAGTTAACAAAAATTCGTGTGGATTAGGTATAAAGATCCATGAGAGAAGATCTTGAGACTTGATATTAGTACCGACCTACGATTTAAAAATAGAAAATATTTCGTAAATATATTTCATAAATTTTTCTTAATTAGGTTTTAAATGATTTCACATTATCATCTACCTGAATACTGGAGTAAAATAGTTTATATTTTGATGTAATAGTTATTTGTGTATTAAGTGTAAATTAATTATTTGTTACTCGAACACGGCAATAGTGTAAGAAGAACAAAGACACTTTACGCTCGTGATACACACATTATTTTTTCTATGATTGCATCTTAAATTATTCAAAACGTACTGAAACTAAATTCGTTCTGTCAATTGGCAATATTATAAGTTTCTGTTTTGTTTGTATCCCTAGTAACTATTGAAATAAGCGCGCATTTAATATCTTTTTCGCGCGTTACCATTGGAGACGAGCGACAAAGATATTTTTCTATTGTTCCACAGAAAATGTCAACTTTACGATGACAAATGAGAGCGTAATTGTCATAGCAATCGTAGAAAAACAATATTTTGTCGACAAATATAATTATAAGTAATTTACAATTGTTGAGACCTTCATACCATATATAAACTTTCATTAAACAATATTAGAAAAGTTGGCTATCTATACAAATATTTATACAGCTTTATAGAACACGCGACATTAGAAAACATAAATAAAACGTAACATTTTCGTATTATTCCGAGAGTTTGAAAAAATTGTTATTGATCTGACCGAATTGAATAGAAAAAGTTTTACTTCTTCTCTTAAACCCCATATCGGTATCAATCATATTTATCACATACCGGATATTGAATAAATATATATATATATATATATATATATATATATATATATATATATATATTTGTAATTTGCTGATAAGAGCATAGTATGCAAATTGTTAGAGATAGACAAAAATTCTATATGGAAAAAATGTTTGTAATCATTATTAAATTAATTTTTGAAATATGAAAGTGACCGTCAAATGTTTTTTATTAACAATAATTTAATAATGTTTGACGCTGAGGTGTACGGAAAAACAAGGCGGATATCTAGAAGTATCATAAAATATATTTAATTGTTTTGTAAAAATTTCCGTCTCTTAAGCAATTTTTATTTGCTGTTTCAATTGTAATTTGTAAAATAAAAACTTTTCACGACCGGTTTCATATTTCAAGAATAATTTAGATCATGATTACAAATATTTTTTTCGAAATAGAATTTTTGTTAATCTCTAATAGTTTAGGTACTCAGCAAATTTATAAAAATATTATTATTGTACTTCTAGTATGTGATAAATATGATTTTTTCCCGACCAAGAATAAACTAACTTTATATAGTTGACATTTGAGACATAATAGACTACTTTATTCCCTAGGGAATAAAGTGAAGGAATAAAGTAAATAACAGCTATCCATAATTATTTTATTTATTAATAACAATATTCACATTAGATGAATTTACAATACTTCATTCTTCTGATGTCTTCATTTGTCCATGCCTTGAAATATTGCTTGTTGAAGGTTTGTTTCCTGTTCCCAGTAAAACCTTTCGTGCTATTTAAATCTTGTTCTCCTTTGAAGCTTCTATGTAACCCTCCGCAACTGCATTCGATTTCCATCCACCATGTCTTTTTACATTAAAAATATCAATCCCCCTTATCTGCCAAAAAACTTGCGGAATTTTCTTGATTTTATTGGTAACAAACTATTTGTTGCTTGTTTTGCCGCAGCAGCAACATTTTCCGGTATTCCAACAATTTCCTCTTCACTATCGACTTCCATTTGTACGAAATTCAAAATAAATCGCTGGAACAAATTGAAGATATAAATAAACAATCTCCTTGACAACAAATTGTTATTAATTTTTTTCATTGTAAACTTGACTCTCTGAACGTATATCAATGAAGCATAAATAAATTAAATTACGGACCCTAAATTTAAGGAATAGTTTGGAGTTTTTGACAAATTTGAAATTTGGGCTCAACAAATTTCAACGCTGTGAACAAATACGTGTTTGTCATATACAAAATTTCATCTAATTTCGAGATGTGGACGCAGCTTTACTTTTTCTGTTCATATTTGATTTAAGAGCAATAAATGACATAATTTCGCAATCCAAAAGAAAGTTTACGGAAATAAAATCAGACAACATTTCGCTGTGACCTATGGTAAGGTTACTTATTATCATTGGTTAAATTTGACATGTTTTGTACATAGAGTGAAGTCGTGCTGTATTTATCACTTATATTTATTAAATACATTATAAAATAATGAAAAACAAACTTATAATAACAAAAAAGTACGATGCTATATGTTTCTAACAATATGATGATAATAAATAAATAAATTATAACATTTTACCCATTTTTAAGTGCGATGTATATAATAAGCTATCAGTTGGTAATCAGTAGAGACCGGATTGTATGCAACATAAAAAGCTTGAAATATGCATGAAAAATGCTTAAAATATGCCTGAAAATTGTCAAAATATGCAACATTAAATAATAATAAAAAGTAAGATGTAGTTATTTTATTTCAAAATCAGCACACAATTAGTAAATTAATCATTCATAAATTATCGATATCAGAATTTAGCAACCTTATCGACGATAATATAATAAAATTAACAACTATTTAACATTTTGTTACTCTTGTAAACGTAAACAATAAGGTACTGTTCCAACTGTTCGCTAGTAAGATTATGAAAAAGGATCGCTCCACTTCTACTGAGGTAACTCAGCAATGTTTGAATTTAGGTGCTATGTTAGCACAGTGCTAATAGCATTTATAGTTTCTGGCAAAAGTTCTACCGTCCCAGTAATAAAACTATCAATTTGACACAAAAGTTCAAATCCAAATAATACTATCCTTGAGTTCATTGTGTATTTCATCCAGAACATGTAGATAAATTGTTGGTATGTAATTTTTACGCAATGTTGATTCGTCTGGTATATTTTGATTTAAGCTATATTTTCGCAAAAAATCTTTGAAGATATAATTTTTAGACGCGCGGCTGCTGAGTGCGCTCTAAGAGCCGTGCGATTAATAGGTTTGGCCGGCAACAACGTAATATTTCATACATTAACTACCCTACCGAAAATTATTGTAAATATAGCGACAATATGCACAGGGGCGCCGAGAGAAAAAGCGGACCCCGGGGAAAAAAATTCGGGCCCCCTTTAACTTTACAAAAAAAATATATTTATAAATATATGTATGGTATGTAAGGGCAGAATCTACAAAAAGAGTTAAAAAGTATTAATACTGTTAGAAACAGATGTTTTATAAAACTATATATTCATTTACAAATAATTATTAATTACCTTCATATATGTATGTTATAAATACTCCTTCGTAGTACTGAAGTCTTCCAATTTAAAATTTATTGTGCGCACTAAAATCGAGGCTAAAATATGGTAACAGTTCGGGAAGAGTTAATTGGTGCAGCGATGTGTATTGTATACTCACTGTATGACTATCGAGTACGTATCATAGCGTCTAAAACCACAGCGTCGACAACCCATAGTGTCGACAAGTCTATAACCCCGACAACCCATAGCGTCGACAACACCTCCCACTCCAATGTTCATAGCGTATAAATCGTGTTCGTGTAAGTTTGCTTTGCGTTGCCATTCTCGCTGCCAAATAGTATAGAAAACGTGTAATAGATGGCGCTGATTATTACAATGAACCAAATGAATCGACAACAAATTTCAAGATTTTTTAATGCTATATATTCATATATCCTTTTAATTGTAATAGCTACGTGAAAGTAAATATGATTAAAAAATTTACAAATACTATATGAGAACAAATGCAATAAATTTTATTATTTATTGCTTTTACATTTACATTATATCAAAGCTAATATTATATTTTACCAATTTTATATACAATTAAAAGAGTGTAAATTATGATTTATTTTATAATTCTAATTTAGTTATTATCTATATAAATTAAGTGAAATATTCTTGATATTTTATAAATAAAAATACAATTGCATTTAACAGGTTTACTTTAATAGTTGTTTCCAAATTTGAAATATACAGAAATTAAATAAAACTAAAATAGAAGCATACAGTGATAAGTGGTAATCAGTCAATTTTAAAATATTTTTCTAGAAAAAAATAAAATCATTTATAATTTGAGCAGCAACAATATTGTTAAAATAATAAACAAGTGATGGTACAAACAAATATAGTTTCCATACATCATTTAAAAACAAAAAAAAACAAATATAAATCTATCTCATTTTGATATTCCAGGCTACTGTTTTCTCGTAAAAATGTATTTAGCAGATTTATAATGTAAATAACTATTACTACCAAAAATAAACTGATCTTTACAGCTTTCGAGTATATTCAATTAATTATTTCTTCAAAGATGTGTCGCCCAAATTATTGTGGACAAAAA
Source organism: Pterostichus niger (assembly GCA_947425015.1). Lineage (NCBI taxonomy): Eukaryota > Metazoa > Arthropoda > Insecta > Coleoptera > Carabidae > Pterostichus > Pterostichus niger. The sequence goes on along the minus strand of OX380337.1, from coordinate 11,819,531 downwards.
TCATTTAAATAGATAAAAGTTTGTAGAGAATAAAATTCTATTTCTAAATCGGTCAACATTTCTTATTGTACTTGTTTAATTACTGTAAGAATTGAATTTAAAATTGCCTAAAATTAGCTATTTTATTTTTAAATACTACTAACCGTGGAAGAAAACTAAATTTATGTAAATATCATATAATTATTAAATTATATATTTCAATAGTACACATCATAATTGACATTTGATTAAAATAATAAATATTTAGTCTTCTAAATATTTGGCAACTTTTTAATCATAATTAAAATGTTTTACAAAATTATGTAGATCTGGTGAATATAGTGGCTGAAAAATGAATTCGATCCGCAATTCGTAAATTTTGGCCATGACGACTGTCAACGTGTTGTCTTGGTGGAAAGGCATTTTCATCTTCTTTAAATATTGCCTTCAGGTTGTTAAATAATACTGCGTATATTGTGTTACTTTTTTTGACATGATCGATAAACACAATTCCGTGACAATCCTAAAAAAACAAAAACAGTCACGGCACAATATTATATTACATTCATTTTTACAAAAACGCTAACACTGACACAATCGTCAGTCAAACAATAGCCAATTGTCAAAAACAGCTGAAATTTTCAGAGATATCTTTCAAAACATGTACAATTGTAGTACTAGAATAGTTTTAACGAATGACTACACTTACATATATTGAGGTTCAAAACTTTTTAGACAATTCTCGTATATATATCCCAACGCTAAAACAAAAACGATTTCCAGTAATTGTCGCAAATGCTCCAATATTATAATATATGTATTCACAAAGTAATTGTAGTGTATAACCAGTTCTTCGTACTCATACTAATTTGATATTTGACAGTAGTATTGCATCGTTTTGTTTCATTAAAACAATCTGAAACTAGAAAAAATTAAATTGTATTCCATATATATATATATCTTATAGTGAAAAATAACATACTGATTCCTGATATTTCTTCTAAATATTTGTAAAGATAAACTTAACTTCTAAAATTGTTAAAAGGTCCAGAAAACCAGAGTAATCCTGGCATCCAATACTAGCAGGCACTTTTGACGTATAGTACATTGTCAACAAACTACATAATAAGTATAACCATGGTCAACTAGATGTTTCACACATTATTTATTATTAAAAATCATCTTAAATAAATGGAATATAGTCTTACAGTAGTTCATTCTATTATATTACCTGATTTCAAACAATAATACATTTATTTATTGGATATTAAGAAAGATATGATTTTAATTATAACAATTACGCGCCAAATATGAATCTGCAAATAAAATTTGGTTGTGTATGTTTAGGATATAAAAATTCGTTTCCACCCCTAATAATTGATGAGCCTCAATTACTTTTTACATGTACTTACATATTTCTATAATATCAAGAAAAAGTATGCGGTTTCATCAGCGTGATCTACGTATTCCATGTTGAAGGCTACCATAAAAGTTAACGAAAATATAGATATTTCAAAATATAGCAAACTGACAGCTTATTTGAAGATTCCCGAGAAGACATCGATAATTCGTACAAATTCCGAAAATAGCGCCAGCAATAAGATTGTTATCAATGGAAAGGACAGCAAATTAGATAAAACAAACAATAATTTAAGTGTTAATATAAATGTTAATGTTTTATTAATAAGTAATTCAATCAATTTGACTGATTTCTGTGCATTATTCGTTCATTGTTTTAACAGTGGAATAAAATTACTTTATTCCACTGGTGTATAATTTGTCCCTTTATACAATTGCAATGAGCACAAATAAATGCATATTATGAGTTGATCGAACTAGTTTTACAATATCCCCAGGGGTGTAGTCTACTTTCATATATAAAAATATGTTAGGTAAATAAACTATTTAGGGTTGATACGAATTTTCTAATAAGAAAATGTATAAAATTGATATATTATTAATTTAAAAAATTATTATCACCTTGCTCTGGGGTTACTTGACACCGAACTTATTTTAAAATATATATAGGGATGTTTTGTAAGTACATGTAAAAAGTAATTGAGGCTCATCAATTATTAGGGGTGGAAACGAATTTTTATATCCTAAACATACACAACCAAATTTTATTTGCAGATTCATATTTGGCGCGTAATTGTTATAATTAAAATCATATCTTTCTTAATATCCAATAAATAAATGTATTATTGTTTAAAATCAGGTAATATAATAGAATGAACTACTGTAAGACTATATTCCATTTATTTAAGATGATTTTTAATAATAAATAATGTGTGAAACATCTAGTTGACCATGGTTATACTTATTATGTAGTTTGTTGACAATGTACTATACGTCAAAAGTGCCTGCTAGTATTGGATGCCAGGATTACTCTGGTTTTCTGGACCTTTTAACAATTTTAGAAGTTAAGTTTATCTTTACAAATATTTAGAAGAAATATCAGGAATCAGTATGTTATTTTTCACTATAAGATATATATATATATGGAATACAATTTAATTTTTTCTAGTTTCAGATTGTTTTAATGAAACAAAACGATGCAATACTACTGTCAAATATCAAATTAGTATGAGTACGAAGAACTGGTTATACACTACAATTACTTTGTGAATACATATATTATAATATTGGAGCATTTGCGACAATTACTGGAAATCGTTTTTGTTTTAGCGTTGGGATATATATACGAGAATTGTCTAAAAAGTTTTGAACCTCAATATATGTAAGTGTAGTCATTCGTTAAAACTATTCTAGTACTACAATTGTACATGTTTTGAAAGATATCTCTGAAAATTTCAGCTGTTTTTGACAATTGGCTATTGTTTGACTGACGATTGTGTCAGTGTTAGCGTTTTTGTAAAAATGAATGTAATATAATATTGTGCCGTGACTGTTTTTGTTTTTTTAGGATTGTCACGGAATTGTGTTTATCGATCATGTCAAAAAAAGTAACACAATATACGCAGTATTATTTAACAACCTGAAGGCAATATTTAAAGAAGATGAAAATGCCTTTCCACCAAGACAACACGTTGACAGTCGTCATGGCCAAAATTTACGAATTGCGGATCGAATTCATTTTTCAGCCACTATATTCACCAGATCTACATAATTTTGTAAAACATTTTAATTATGATTAAAAAGTTGCCAAATATTTAGAAGACTAAATATTTATTATTTTAATCAAATGTCAATTATGATGTGTACTATTGAAATATATAATTTAATAATTATATGATATTTACATAAATTTAGTTTTCTTCCACGGTTAGTAGTATTTAAAAATAAAATAGCTAATTTTAGGCAATTTTAAATTCAATTCTTACAGTAATTAAACAAGTACAATAAGAAATGTTGACCGATTTAGAAATAGAATTTTATTCTCTACAAACTTTTATCTATTTAAATGATTTTTGTCCACAATAATTTGGGCGACACATCTTTGAAGAAATAATTAATTGAATATACTCGAAAGCTGTAAAGATCAGTTTATTTTTGGTAGTAATAGTTATTTACATTATAAATCTGCTAAATACATTTTTACGAGAAAACAGTAGCCTGGAATATCAAAATGAGATAGATTTATATTTGTTTTTTTTTGTTTTTAAATGATGTATGGAAACTATATTTGTTTGTACCATCACTTGTTTATTATTTTAACAATATTGTTGCTGCTCAAATTATAAATGATTTTATTTTTTTCTAGAAAAATATTTTAAAATTGACTGATTACCACTTATCACTGTATGCTTCTATTTTAGTTTTATTTAATTTCTGTATATTTCAAATTTGGAAACAACTATTAAAGTAAACCTGTTAAATGCAATTGTATTTTTATTTATAAAATATCAAGAATATTTCACTTAATTTATATAGATAATAACTAAATTAGAATTATAAAATAAATCATAATTTACACTCTTTTAATTGTATATAAAATTGGTAAAATATAATATTAGCTTTGATATAATGTAAATGTAAAAGCAATAAATAATAAAATTTATTGCATTTGTTTTCATATAGTATTTGTAAATTTTTTAATCATATTTACTTTCACGTAGCTATTACAATTAAAAGGATATATGAATATATAGCATTAAAAAATCTTGAAATTTGTTGTCGATTCATTTGGTTCATTGTAATAATCAGCGCCATCTATTACACGTTTTCTATACTATTTGGCAGCGAGAATGGCAACGCAAAGCAAACTTACACGAACACGATTTATACGCTATGAACATTGGAGTGGGAGGTGTTGTCGACGCTATGGGTTGTCGGGGTTATAGACTTGTCGACACTATGGGTTGTCGACGCTGTGGTTTTAGACGCTATGGGATGCTTCGTGACTATCTAATATCTAGTTGCATATTCGATAAATGCAGGGGATACCAAAACAGCACTACCTACGCACAAATGTATAGAGCCTTTGCCTATGTGTGTTGTATACAATGTAGTAATATAAGAAACAAAAATGCAACAATGTAATAATGTACTTTTGAATAGTGTATAAATTTATATAAAATTTGCAACTGGGGCCCTTGATCAAGCATTACGTCATTTTTATTACATTTTATTACAATGTAATAAATTGTTGGAAACGTGTATCAGACATTTCGTTATACATGTTTTACTAAAGAATATAAAAAATTGGTGAAATAGTAGAAAATTAAAAGCAATTTATAAAATAGCATTACATCCGGGCCCTTTGAATTCCACGGGCCCTGGGTATTTTACCCCGCCCCCTACCCCCCTCTCGTCGGGCCTGAATATGCATCATCACTAGATCTTAGATAAAATATGTAATGACCGCTGAGAATGGGCTAAATATGCAGATATGCAAATGCATATAATTCGGTCTCTAGTAATCAGTGTCATCTATGTAATATAAGAACATACATACATACATAACATCACGTATTATTCCATTAAATGGGGTAGCACGAACCCCTGCAATATTCACAGAACATCCACTAAAATATTCATTAAAAAATCAGTTCACGTCAACATTCTCCTTCTGACACACGATACTCATGTCAAACACAATGACACTTCCTTCATACGACCTCTTTCTTCCCTCACAACCAAAATCCATCATCACGCAACAAACCTTTATTATCCATATAAGAAGAAGCCAATAATATCATATTCCGAAATGCAATAAAATTTCAACTCCGTTAGTCATGTATATTCTCAAAATATATTAAATTCTTACTGAATTTAATTTCTAAATTGGAACACCAAGAATAGAGTGAAGAACCCTCAGCAGAATTCGATACTACTTCTTATATTTTTATTTGTTTCATTGTACTCTATTGTACCTATAGAGGAGTAATGTGCACATTATTTCTCTAGATATAAAATATTATTTTCTATCAAAATTATTGTATTATAGATACGGTCAAATACTTCCGGTCGTGAAAAAGTATTATATTTGTTGATTATTCACTTATATGAATTTCAATTAGTTTACATTTTACAGTACTAAAATAGGTGATATACTATGTTCAAAGATACTGCGTTATGGCCCTCTCAGCGGGTCTATTTAAGCTTGATTTATAGGGGTGCGAGGACAGGTATGTATTCAGTATTTCCCAATTTAATTTAATTTTTATATATATTATAATAATGAAACAGAGAATTTTGTACAAATATTATTATTGATAATGAAGCAAAAAAAAATGTTACATGAAACTATTATTGTATAACAATTCGTCATTTAGTTAAATAATGCAAATAAACAATAGTGTCATACATAACAATAAATACAAAATATTACACTGCTATACATATGTAATTATTCGACAATATCATTGGTTACATTCAGCAGACGAAATACGATTAGAAATCATTTTCGAGTGATTAGTAATCGATGACGTCACGATGAGTAGTTCGGCTGAACGCACATTTTGTATAGAGTAGTTGTGTTTTTGTTTGGTTAGTTCTGGTGTCAAAATGGATATTAATATTTTCAATATCAATATAGGGAGAAACGAAATAATATTGTTGTACTTTTTCAATGAAAATAGATTTTTTATTAAACTATCACTATCACAATCCATTTCACTATCGTCACTTGAGTCTTGAATATTTATAATAAAGTCTTTAGTAATGTTATTAATATCAATATATTGATTTTCTAAATCAATCACATGACGCACACTGTTAGCCCAATTTTCTGGTGTTATATTGTTCATTTCTCTTATTATTAATTCGATAACATCGTCACTTACAGTCGGTGATAATACCGGTTTAATTTTGCGAATTCATTATTATTTCAAGTAAATCTGAAATACGTAATCCGCACAGAGATTAGAGATTTTCGAATTTAAATATTTTGCAATCCTACCCTGAGCGCCAACAGGTAGAATCTCTTACTGTGTGCGGTTCAACACAGGCTTAGTAAGTTAAAGCCATAACGTAATATCTTTGAACATACTATACAAGCTTTTTATTTCTTTAAATACAAAAATTAGCTTTAATGTGCCAGTTAGATAGATTACCAACAAAATCAGGTAATAAAAAAATATATATTAGAGTTGTAGAAAAGCAGTAAAAATGTATATTGTAGGTATATGCACATATCATTATGCAAGAGATCAAAATGGCGCATTTCGTTTGTAGATTGTAGATATAATATGTGTGCTGTGAGTGTAATAACATGAGCCCGGTGACGGTGACATGTGAGATATAAGGTTTTACAGTTAGTGTGTGTTCTGTTTTCTGTAACGGGAATGGGATTCCATACTACAGAAGGTTTATTTGCATACACTGTCATTTTAGAACGTGGTTTACTTCGATGTCTAAGAATTGTTTGCGAATATTTAATTTTATGTGTTTTATGAAATTTTATTTTGCAATATGTTAGAATGTAGCTGGAAAGTCCAGTTTAAAGCGACTATTTGTTTCATGATTACTTTTTATTTATTGTCAATTAAATCCTTCGTCGAAATAGGTAATAACTATCTAAAAAACCATATAAATAAATAAATATATCATCACGCCTTTTACCCATTACTGGGTGTGGCACTCTGCCGTGGTAGATCTCGGTAAGTGACATGTTTCTTCGCGTGAAGTTCGGTTACCGGCCGTCAAATCACGGTCCCTAAAGATGTTAGTAGAGGGGAGCCACAGGGGTAGATTTAAATAAAATAAATATATCATCACGCCTTTTACCCATTACTAGGTGTGGCACTTTGCCATGGTAGATCTCGGTAAGTGATATATTTCTTCGCGTGAAGTGCGGTTACCAGACGTCAAATAACGGTCTCCAAAGATGTTAGTAGAGGGGGAGCCACAGAGGTAGATTTAAATAAAATAAATATATCATCACGCCTTTTACCCATTACCGGGTATGGCACTCTGCCGTGGTAGATCTCGGTAAGTGATATATTTCTTCGCGTGAAGTTCGGTTACCAGACGTCAAATCACGACCCCCGAAGATGTTAGTGGAGGGGGAGCCACAGGGGTAGATTTATATAAAATAAATATATCATCACGCCTTTTACCCACTACTAGATGTGGTACTATGCCATGGTAGATATTAATTTTAAAACTAGTTACAAAAATGTCCGCGGATTAATTTATTTTTCTAGATATATATTTTAATTATTATTTGCACTAATATTTTCAGGGATATGGAAATTATAATTTTTTTTTCGTAAAAATTATCTACTCTTTTTAATTGAAAATTTCAATTACAGTTCGATCTTAACCTAAATATTTTATTAAACACTCTATTTTCGTCCTTTGTTGGATAATGTCCAAATTTATGTTTACAAATAAATAAATAAATATATCATTACGCCTTTTGCCCATTACTGGATGTGGCAATCTGCCTAAGCAGATCTTGGTAAGTGATATATTTCTTCGCGTGAAGTGCGGTTACTAGACGTCAAATCACGACCCCCAAAGATGTTAGTGGAGGGGGAACCACAGGAATAGAGTTAATTTGGTGAAAATTGTTTATGGGCTGTGCGGATCGAACCAGGGTTCTCAAGATCCACAGGCCGACTCGATACCACTGAGCCATCTACGCCATATAATATTCAACAAATTAAAATTTCTTAATTGATTGAAATAATTCAGATATTTTAGAATTTTAATCGCTTCTTGAATTATCTAGCATCCATAACTTTGATAATGGCGATGATTTTTATTTCTTCTTTCACCGCAACCATATATTAGATCTAATCCTTTTTTTTCACCTAAATCATAGTGTAAATAAGAGTAGTTACAATATACATACAGTGACCTAACTTATGTTAGGTCTATTTTTCATTTCCCCGTAAACAAGGTTGACTTAAATATTTGAAAGTTATATTTACCGTACTTCAAAAACAAACAATGCTATGTTGTTTAGGTTATTTGTGCAAAATATTAAATAATAATCAAAATGTAAAACCATGTTTTACGTATTATTGATTGTTCATATTGCTTTTTTTTAAATACGTATTTTACATAATCTTTGAGTGACAAACAAAATCAAACACTGTTGATTTCATTTATTCAAATCTGAACTTTATCTTATCAACGAGTATTTATTTGGTTTTGGTTGTATTTGCTTGAAGAAAACATGTTCGTTTTTAGATGCTTAGTCAAAATATAAGTCAAATGTAATATAAGTGTAAATGTAACATGAAAATCAGTAATAGCTGATTTTTCTGGTTAGTTAAGATGAATATTCCGCTGATATTCTTTAAGTCGAGTGATAATTATTCTGCCTGTCTAGATTTTTATATTTTTACAAGATTTCTTATAAATTCCTGATGACTGGAAGAGGAATATAATCTCCCACTGTCTTTAATTCATTTCAGATTAAACGAAACCCTGATACTCTTCTTAGTAAGAATTCTTTCAATTTTATTTGTTATATATTTAAAATAAGGCAAAAAAGCGAAGTTATAGCGGAACTTTCTTAAAGATTTATTGCTTCTTTTGGCTTCAGAACAATTTTGATCTTACGAGTATACTTTCCAAAGCCATTCATGAAAATATGTTTTTCACGATCATTTAGTATTACATTAATTATATATATATATATATATATATATATATATATATATATATATATATATATATATATATATACGATTCTAGATAGGTAAGATGGTTCATTATTCAAAAGTGCAGAATAACGAAAAAAATTGTTTAATAATACGACGATTTACTGACGTGTTATGTATAACATTTTACCCGAAACTAATGAAAATAGTAAATATTTTAAATTAGTTTAAATTAAAAGAAATATTTGACTTACATATTCAGTCAGTATTTTATGTTGCTAAGTAACTAGACACTCACGTTTCTTTCATTATCTGCCTAGGCAGGCAATATGTTATTTTTCTGACTAGACATGCAAAGCAAAGCTTTCCTGAGTCTTAAAGGACAGGCAAATGTTTATTTTCCTGTCAGTTTCAGGTAAACAATATTATTGAAATTTTGTTTTTGTTGTCATAATAACATGATATCTTTTAATGACCTAATTTGATAAAATAAAATACTATATTTAGACAAAAATATATACAAAAATTTTTAATTGTCCAGAAAACAATGATAAAATTATCGATAAGATAAAAGGTACGAATGCAAAAACTATTGTGCATTTTTAAACACGTAATATCAGTAAAATAAAATAATCAACGCTCAATCATATATCAAAAGAATTCATACCATTAGAAAGATTATTTTTAAGTTGGCATTGTTAACAATTGTATTTGTAGCATTCGCATTTAATAGTAGTATAAGTAGCATCTGGTTAGCAAGCAACAAGCAACGGTGATAAATAACAATCAAGCCGGCTGTTGGTCAATGTCAAGGCCGTTTCCTTAAGTTTCCTGAGTTCGAGGCCGCAAGGTGTTTCACAGTTTAACTGTTTGTTGTATGAACTCGTGTGACCACATTTTTGAAATTGATCGCGAGGTCTGGCGCCGTTATATCTAGTGAATTGTACGGTCTAAAATAGCGATAAGGTTATTTGATATTACAGGTTTGTTTTGTTACTGGATATTAATTCAAGTTATTTAAAAAAAAACTATTTTCAACTGTTGATGCGTTTTGCAATCAATGCTTGTTTCCAAAAAATAATAAAGCACTATTAGCTCTATTCTTTCAACTATAAAGGAACTGGAATATATATATATATATATATATATATATATATATATATATGTATATATATCAGGGTATTTCTATACCTGTGCACAAAACTTTAATGACAGATAATTAGATATACTGATTACAGAACAAAAATAATATTTTAGAAATTCGCAAAAATTAGGGTAGTTCATTCCTAGCAAACATTTTTAGTGTTACTGGTTTAATTATTAATTATTTATAATTATGTTACTAATGAAATAAAATTATAAACACTGTCTACAAATAATCATTTATTATGTAGGTACCTGGTGTAATGCCTTATTTTTATGTTTTTAAATTAAATGTACTATTAAACCAGTGACACTAAAAATGTTTACTGGCAATGAAATACCCTAATTTTTGCGAATTTCAAAAAAAAATGTTTGTCTATAATCAGTATATCAAATTATATGTCATTAAAGTTTCGTGTAGAGGTATAGAAACACTCGGTATATATATATATATATATATATATATATATATATACAGGGTGTTTCAAGACTAATGTAACAAATTGTAATAGCTTATTCCTGAGACAATTTTGAGTAGAAAATGTCATATAAATACAACATAACATAAACCAACTATCGAAATGGTGTAAGATAAACTACCATAGTTTGAACATAGGAAAATGTAAAATCATGCGTTATACTGGCTCTCGGTCTCCTGTGTATTATGCTTATCAGATTGAAGGAGAGTATCTGGAGTCTGTGAATAAATTTAAAGACCTGGGTGTCATTTTTTATCCCAGACTAAAATTCAACTTACACATAGACTACATAGTGAGTAAAGCCTCTCGAATGCTGGGTTTCATTTTGAGAATGACGAAAGATTTTACCAATATCCACTCCATTCGAAATCTACACATCACTTGTAAGGTCTATATTATTATATGCTACTCCAGTTTGGGCTCCCTACTATAGCGTACACATTAAAAAGATCGAATCTATTCAGCACAAATTTTTCCAACATATATCATGGCGACTTCACATGGAGTCTCCCAGAATAACGCATGATTATTTTACTATGGCTAATTTAACGAAGTTAAGCTCACTAGCGTCTTATATCAATTACAATGATACATTATTTGTATTTAAATTAATTAATAACAACATCTACTGTCCGTTTTTATTATCTAAACTGTCTTGACAGATTCCGTCACGGAATCTGAGAAATGCTCAACCTATATTTTGTATTCCTCATTGTACCGCTAACTACTGGTTTCATGCTCCTTTATGGAGAATATGTCGGCGCTTTAATAGTTTAAATTTTAATATTAATGATGTAAACAGTGACTTGATTTCAACCACGTTAACCAGATTTATAGACTTAACCAAAAATATGCTATTAAATGGTTTCTCCTGAGAAATGACCTGTATCCTATGTTACATGTGAAATGAAATATGTAAAGTCGTACTACTTATACGCACATATTGTATTATTGGGCGATTGCCTGTTCGAATGAATAAATAAATAAATAAATATAGGTTCTATTTTATTTGATTTCCAAAAACTAAGAGGTCAAAGTTTTATAAATAACAGGAAATTATTAAATAAAAATCAAGTGGTAATTTAAGAAATTATGGAATACAAAACACGATATGGGCAAGAAAACATAAACTAACATAATAAATACACAAATTAATTAAATTAAACATGAAATAACGTAACAAAACATGGAGCACGACAGGAAAACATAATACAGGATAATAAAATAATTATAAAATATTATTAAATTACAAAATATATACACAAAACAATATCTGGGTATCTGGCTGTACTAAATTCCTCCATTGTGAAATAAATAAGGTGCATCAATGTCAATTTTATAGTGTATTCCGAGAATGGACTACACTTACCGTGGTAAAATCATTAGTTTATCGGTAAAACTTAGGTGCGCGGTTCTTGAAATGTTTGACAGGTTCCGTCTTTTTACCATAATAACGGTAAAACTATAACCATAGTAAATCCATGACTGCATGGCAGTTCACTTTTGAAATAATCAAGGTTTAATTTTATTGTTTGAAAGTTGTAGAAAATGGTAGATTATTAATAAAAGATGAATATCGAACTTTCAATGTCTTTATTTTTACTTCCTTGTACGAAGTAAAGGAAGTATTGTAATCGCGAAAATTTTCGGTTCTCAGATTTCAACGGAAATAGGTGTTTTGGCCCTCCCTGAATCCATTTTGACTAATTTCGTCATGCCGTCTGTACGTACGTATGTACGTACGTATGTACGTACGTACGTACGTACGTATCTCGCATAACTCAAAAACGGTAAGACGTAGAAAATTGAAACTTTATATTTAGGACTGTTATAACATCTAGTTGTGCACCTCCCTTTTTGGTCATTCTACAACTACCGGAAGTGGTACTTTACTTGAAGCCTATAATAGATTTTCATGAAAAACTATATTCAAATATAATTTAAAACTTTCCAAATTTGGTATATAAGACTACTATATCAATGGAAATAACATAATAGATTTTGGTTAAAATAGACTAACCGGAAGTGGCACATTACATGAAGCTGCTAACAGTTTTCCTTGAAAAAAATGGTATTATTTTAATTTTAGAAAGGACTGCTGCAAATAAAAGTTTTAGAGAATTAAATTCTGCGTCTAGCACATTAAGAATTTTTAAATTAGCTTTTTGCATAAACGAGATATCTAAATTTAAATATTATATATTTTTTGATTTTTTTTTAAATTAAGTTTGCTATGGATTAGAACAAAAAATAAAAGATTTAATGTCAAATATGTGCAATTAAAAAAATATCTATAGTTTAATACGTGTACAAGGAAGTCATGTGGTGTCCACATCAGATATTTTAGAAATATATAACGAAACGTTTCGATTGATATAATCTTCAATCGTTATCAAGTGAATATATGTTGTGTTATATATTTCTAAAAAATAAAGACAATGAAAGTTCGAAATTCATCTTTTATTTTTAATTTTATTATTGTACATTTTATTTTTAAAAAGTATCTCAAAATTTAAAAATTCGTTGGTAATTACAAATTATTATGCAAAAACCTGAAACCCTTCTCCACCTCATTTTGGAATGCCCAATTTATGAACCAATAACAGCCATATTTCTGTAAGAATGTTCATAGTTATTTGTATCACTAGTCCAGAAACTGCTATTTTGCAAGGACGAGCCGCAGGAGATGCCTTTAAATATGAGCACTCGCAAAATAGTTTCTGGACGTGTAATACACAAGATTTTTCGCGCCGACGTTTTTGTAAATTTAATAAAAAAGTTTAATTTATTACTCACATTCTAAATGTCAGGGAATTTTTTTATGTTGGTATCATCTAATTGTCAGAACTGTACTTTTAATTTTAATTAATTATTTATTGTTCATCAATTTACATCTTCAATAAGTTTAATTACCCTGTACACTTTATTTAAAAAACATAAAACAAAATTCATTTCTTTGTCTATTTCACGACTTGTCATTCCAGTATTATAACCTAAAAAATCTACATATTTTATTTGGATTTTACATTGCTAATTCAATTATAATTACTTACAATTTTGTTTAAAATATATGTATAAATATTCTGTTTTCTTGTATTGAAAATACTCAACTATGAATATTTTATCATAATATTTTTACACTAATGCAATATTTTGACATTTCGTACGTTCAGGAGTTCGCTATACTAGTGATGCCAACATATAACCATAAAAAGTCACAAAATTTTGCCGACCTCGGCCGGTAAACACATGATTTCCAGACGATTTTGAGTTATGTAATACTGCTAATGCCGGACGGTGGCGCGAAAAATGTATTATTTTACAAAATATTCAAAAACGTATCATTAACTGAGTTAAATTATATTTGCTTTTTTACAATAGAATCCATGAAACTAAGAAGTTTTATTTTGAATGAGTAGAGAAATATTCACAAAGTTGAAATTGAGTGAGTTTAATTGTTAGAATCTTAGCATTATAATTATGTTTGTAACAAGAGGATACTTTTGATATTGCACATTTATCTTGTTAATTGTATATTACAGTAGCCAGACAACAATTACTTAAATAAAATAAAAAAATACAAAATGTTGACCTTTTGTATTTTAGTAATAAAGAGACAGCCCGTTTCCGGCCTAATCTGTCCTGTATTATTATTATTATTATTATTATTACGAGAGTTGGTCCTGTTGTCCCTGCACTGCGGCCTTTTGGCCTATTGTATGTTACACTCTGAATTCTACTCATTTAGGAGGAATCCTGTGTCTTTAACGAAATCCAGGATTCTTCAATTGGCTGTAAATGTGTTTTATGTGTTGAGTGCTTCGAGGTTTGATATTTGTACCTATTTTAAAGTTAAATTGTTTATTATAAACTCAAACGTAAGTAATTACAATTAAATTTGAGTACCGGATTTTTGAGGCAATAAATTAATAATAACATTATCGACAACTTTTTTAATATATGCTGGAGTAGACATAAAATTTTGAATGTTTTAATTTTTTGCCAGAAACAGAATTTAGTTATTTGTATATTAAGAGCGTGAAGTGATTCTTTTTTACTCGAGCATGGTAATTGCATTGCGAACTGAAGGCGAGAGCTACAATAGTGTAAGAGGAACAAAGACACTTTACGCTCGTGATACACACATTATTTTTGTACGATTGCATCTTCAAATTATTAAAAAACGTATACGTACTGAAAACAAATTCATTCTGTCACCTGTCAATATGACAAGTTTCAGTTTTGTTGTATTCCTGGTAACTATTGAAATAAGCGCGTATTTAATATCTTTTTTCTACGATTGCTATGAAAAATTGACAATTACGCTCTCATTTGTCATCGTAAAGTTGACGTTTTCTGTGGAACAATCGAAAAATATCTTTTTTGCGCGTCTCCAATGGCAACGTGCGAAAAAGATGTAAAATGCGCGCTTATTGCAATAGTTACCAGGGATACAAAAAAAAAACAGAAACTTATCATATTGACAGTTACCAGAATTAATTTATTTTCAATACGTATACGTTTTTTTAATAATTTTAAGATGCAATCGTAGAAAAAATTATGTGTGTATCACTAGTGTAAAGTGTCTTTGTTCCTCTTACACTATTGCAGCTCTCACCTTCGGCTCAATTACCGTGTTCGAGTAACAAAGAATCACTTTACGCTCTTAATACACAAACAACTATTTCGCATGTTGCCATTGGAAACGTGCGCATTTAACGTCTTTTTCGCGCGTTGCCATGGGAGACGCGCAAAAAAGATATTTTTCGATTATTCCACAGAAATCGTCAAATTAGAACGTAATTGTAAACTTTTCATAGCAATCGTAGAAAAAATTGTTTATATTTATTTAACTATCATATTCTTGTTTACAAATGTCCTGATATTGTTATCATAAAAAAATCTTTAGTATTTAATATTTGACAAATTAATTACTATTAGAAATTCTTTCGCCAGTACTTTTGCAATTTGCTGGACTTGACAAAATATACTCACACTCGCAAAAGTACAGTTTCTAAGTGATACAATAACTATTTATATCCATAACTCGAGCACATAATTTTGATTGGTTGTACACAGCAACTGCATATTCAATTACTCGTATAATTACTTAAATTTGAGCTTAAAATGAACCTTTAATTTCCAAGCCTCCAAGCACTCGACACATAAAGCTGACTCTGACAGCCATTTGATACTAATTTAAATCTTATCAAAGTCCATACTTTTTGGATGATTTTAAGTTATGCAAAACTAGTGTTTCTAGACACTAAACGGAGGCATGAAAATAACTATTGTTGCACTAGTACTTAAAAATCCTGGATAGGTTTTACGCGAAGAGCTGGTTCACTATTTTCAGTTTTAAGATAATGTTAAATGATGATTAACAGATTTATTTTTATTTCAGGTAATAGGTCTCTTCTACACAGACGTCCTAAGCTCCGATACTACCACAACAACAACAGAAGAACCTCCTGAAGGTTACTATGCGTTTATAGAGTCTCCAAATGCAGAACCCCCTAAAGTGAGGCCTCCTCCATATTCGTTCGCCAATGTGGACTGCCGGGAAGACGGGATCAAGACACCACATGTCAGTCCATTCAACCTCTGTGGAGATTTGAACAAAGGAACTATTCCTAGGAATCCTATGGGACAAAATGTTCTTGGGTCGCCTTATCCCTTGTAAGAACTTATTTATATTTCAAAAAAAATTATAAAATGTGTGGTAAAATCAAAGTCGTCTGGTATGTTTGTTTAAATGTAATCAATTGTTTACATATACCAAAAACATATAGAAAAATATTAAAATAAATAAAATAAAATTTTCAGGATTTATGATTTTTCGCAATGAGTTCAAATTTAATTGTAAATGTAAACAATGATATTGTATGTAAATTTAAACACAAACAAAACAAAAATTAAATTTTGATTATCAAAAACAAAAAATAAATAAATTTTTTTCTTATTTCAATATAAAACCAATATAAAAATGGTTAGTGTACGATTATTTGTTGCGTAGTTTTAAAACGGTATTTTACCTTATCGTCTTACGACTAAAATCGGTCATTTTATTAACAAGTAACACTATCTATGTATTACTCACCGATTTAACTGAAGCTTGGCACATTAATAGAACTCTAAAAATATTGAATCTCTATTTTGTTTCTTCCGGAAGTTGTTTTTTAGGTGTACAAACCACCCCTGAAAGGTGGTAAAAGCAAGAATCCCTATAAATTAAATTAAATAATTACGCGTTCAACATTGATTGCCCAGAGGTTTTTGAGATCGCCAAAATCTATTTTCGGGGTCATTTTGATCATGTGCACTTTTTTAAGGGGTTAAAAAGGGGTTGGAGGGATGAAATTACGATATTCCACTGAAATAGAGTTTTAGGTTTAAAACTAGTTACTCGGGGGTTTTTGAGGTCACTGAATCTATTTTCGAGGTTACCCCTGGGTAATCAATGTTGAACAAGTAATATTTTGGTATTATTTAATTTAATTTATGGCGATTATTGCTTTTACCACCTTTCAGGCTTGGTTTATATCCCTGAAATGCAACTTTCGGAAGAAAAACCAAATAGTGGTTCAATATTTTTTAGAGTTCTTTTAATGTACCAAGTTTCACTTAAATCGGTGAGTGACAGTTGGGTAGTGTTACTTGTAAGTGCCAGCTCTAATATTATTAATATCAATGTTTTTTTTCTTTTTTAGTGAGTTAATCAGAAATCATACATTGAAATATCTCAGTCGAACATTACCGATTTTGAAGGCAGATGAAACTCTTCCAAAAGTTGCGCAACTTCAAGATGACTTTATTTCCCAAAACACGTAAGTAACTATCTAAATACCATTTTAATTATTCCCTGATTTCGTGATTCGCTGTCTGTAGCATTTTGATACAACTCAAAAATTGAAAAGTACAAAGACAAACTGAAAGATTTCCGAGATGATGGAAATTGTGGAGGCTGAAAGGAATAGAGCGTTTTTTTTATTAATTGCTTGAGTTTTTATTAAAAATTAAGTGAGATAAGTGCTTTTTTAAACATTGCAAAATCAAAACCGACAAATTATCTAATCAACACCTAAATACAAAACAATCATGCACGAATCATTCCATCAGTATGGAAAATGACATACTGTACTCTGTTGAACAATGAAAATCAAGAAAATTCTTTTTAAATTCTTATAAACGAAACTTTTTTCAGTTGAAAAAGAACAGAAAAAGCTAAAGTAATGTCCATATTCTTGATAAAATAAAGAAAATTCTGAAAAATAAAATATCTGATGTGGGCACCACATGACTTCCTTGTACACGTATTAAACTATAGATATTTTTTTAATTGCACATATTTGACATTAAATCTTTTATTTTTTGTTCTAATCCATAGCAAACTTAGTTTTAAAAAAAATCAAAAAATATATAATATTTAAATTTAGATATCTCGTTTATGCAAAAAGCTAATTTAAAAATTCTAAATGTGCTAGACGCAGAAGTTAATTCTCTAAAACTTTTATTTGCAGCATTCCTTTCTAAAATTAAAATAATACCATTTTTTTCAAGGAAAACTGTTAGCAGCTTCATGTAATGTGCCACTTCCGGTTAGTCTATTTGAACCAAAATCTATTATGTTATTTCCATTGATATAGTAGTCTTATATACCAAATTTGGAAAGTTTTAAATAATATTTGAATATAGTTTTTCATGAAAATCTATTATAGGCTTCAAGTAAAGTACCACTTTCGGTAGTTGTATAATGACCAAAAAGGGAGGTGCACAACTAGATGTTATAACAGTCCTAAATATAAAGTTTAAATTTTCTACGGCTTACCGTTTTTGAGTTATGCGAGATACGTACGTACATACATACGTACGTACAGACGGCATGACGAAATTAGTCAAAATGGATTCAGGGAGGGCCAAAACACCTATTTCCGTTGAAATCTGAGAACCGAAAATTTTCGCGATTACAATACTTCCTTTACTTCGTACAAGGAAGTAAAAAATAACGAACCGGAACAATAGTTGCAAGAATATCACGAACTAGCACAATATTTACGAGAATTTTACTAATTTTGCTCCGAGACATTTCGAGTCCTCCGTTAGAGTATAAAATCCACGCAATGTAAAAAATTCCAAATGCAATAATTGTTTTAATTATATAACTAAGAATTTTACCCTTAAACCTTAATCAAAAAATCAAAACTAGATACGTATTTCGAGTACTTACTTCTCATTCTTAATAGAAAAGGGAAAAAACACGACTTTTGAACCATGTCAGTGGTCAAGATAGAATCCAATGTAAGCAAGAGGGACATACCTATTTATACTAAAACGAAGTAATTAGCCGTGTACAAGAAATCATTAAAGTCAACTAAAAACTAATAACCTAAGAACTATATTAAAGCATTCTTGGTGAGGCCTCGCTTCGCTCGCACGTCTAACCAACAAATCTTAAGGCTATGAATACATGGATGACGCAGGCAAACAAACAAAAAAGCCCTAAGCCCCGAGCCCGTAAAATGCATGCCCAAGTTTACTCAAGTCTTTATATTTGTTTTTGGCTAAATTTTCGCGATATTTTATTGCATTTCACAGGTTCACTGAATTTAACTCTTTGAATATAATATACTGTAAATATACTCGTACTATAAGTGCACTTACCTATATTACGACTGATAAACCAAATATTGAATTTACTTACAATAAAGCTTTATTTACGTTCTTAAGATATTTATGGGGTAGGTGGCTCAGTGGTATCGAGTAGGCCTGTGCATCTGATAACCCTGGTTCGACCCCTACAGACGACAAACAATTTTCACCAAATTAAATATACCCCTGTGACTCCCCCTGCATTAATGCGAAGAAATATCCATTTTAATCATCCTTGAATCTATTTTGACTAATTTCGCCGTGACATCTGTACGTACGTACGTACGTATGTATCTCGCATAACTCAAAAACGGTAACTGTAATGGTAGAAAGTTGAAATTTTTTATTTAGGACTGATATAACATCTAGTTGTGCACTTCCATTTTTGGCCATTATATAACTTCCGAAAGTGATACTTTACTTGAAGCCTATAAAAGATTTTAATGAATAATTATATTAAAATATAATCCAAAACTTTTTAAATTTGGTATATAAGACTACTATATCAATAGAAATAACATAATAAATTTTGGTTAAAATGGACTAACCGGAAGTGATACATTGCATGAAGATGCTAACAGTTTTTCTTTTTTAAAATGGTATAAATTTGATTTTAAAAATAAATACTGCAAATAAAATTTTTAGATAATTGTATTCTGCGTCTAGCACATTAAGAATTATTAAATTAGCGTTTTGTATAAGCGAGATATGTAAATTAAAAGATTATTTATTTTTTAAATTAAGTTTGCTATGGATTAGAACAGAAACTAAGAAAAAAGTAAAAAAATTAATGTCAATGACAAATTACGTCAAATATATGCAATAAAAAAATATGTAGGTATAGTACAATACGCGTACAAGGAAATAATGTGGTTATTCGTGGTTTATAGCTATTCTTAATATTTTATTTAAATCCACTGCAAAATTATGCATTATGTAATGTAATTTTAATTGTATCCTCCATTATTTTGTTTTATGAAACTTCTTGAAAATTGAAAACAGTGTTCAGTTTTAGAAAGTTTTTAATTTATATGCATTAAGCTGTAATAATTTTTTTAAATTTTGAGATGTCTGACTGAAAGATATGTCAACCTCAAACAATAATATATTTTATCATTTAGAAAAATATATAAATGGAATTTATATAATAACTTTCGTAGCAAATAATTAAAAATGTATAGGAATATTAGATATTTAAAAAAATTTAATTAACTATAAGATTATCTTAGTTAAAGATTTAATTACCACTGGTAGGATTTGTTTATATAGACTTCACAGATTTATGTAAATCTAGCCCTTGTAAGTTTCGAACTAAGAAATATTGAATAATTACTTTTACGAAGTTACATATTCATTATATATATATAGTGGCTTAACACCCCTTCCGGGGTTGCGCCGTTTCTTCCGAAACTTTCTAAATCCATTTTTTGGAGTGGATCAGTCTCCCATTCTTTTCATTTCAATTAAACTTTTCTAACTATATCCCTCCATTGTTTCCTGTCTTTTGTTTTGCTCTGCCATCTTTGAATCCCTGCTACTCTTAGATCTTCTTCCACCTCACGTATCCATGTGTCTTTGGGTCATCCTCTTCTTCTCTTTCCCTTTGGCCTCCATTCTACTATTGCTTTAATCGCATCCTTTTCTTCCGCTCTCCATACATGCCCAAGCCATCTGACTCTCTGCTGTTTAATCAAACAATAATATATTTTATCATTTAGAAAAATATATAAATGGAATTTATATAATAACTTTCGTAGCAAATAATTAAAAATGTATAGGAATATTAGATATTTAAAAAAAAATTAATTAACTATAAGATTATCTTAGTTAAAGATTTAATTACCACTGGTAGGATTTGTTTATATAGACTTCACAGATTTATGTAAATCTAGCCCTTGTAAGTTTCGAACTAAGAAATATTGAATAATTACTTTTACGAAGTTACATATTCATTAGTTAATAAATAAATTATATATTAGATATGTAGTTACAATATAGTTGCTAATTCCAGCTGTATTTAAAAAAATTCACAATGTAAAAAATAGATATTTATTAGGATTGGATAAATAATTTTGTGTTAATAAATGCTGAAGATGATGAGTTAACCATCGAAACGTCCAATAAATAAATAAAATCATTCAAGAATTCTAAAGCTACATATTTCTTACTTTTTAATTCTATATAGGGCCTGTTATATTTCTAAAAGTTTGAAAACCATAGGTGATTATTTTGGGTATGTTTATTAATAAATAAATATATCATCACACCTTTTACCGATTACTGAATATGGCTCTCTGCCATAGCGGATCTCGGTAAGTGATATATTTCTTCACTTTAAGTGCGGTTGTCAGCCGTCAAATCACTGCTCCCAAAGATGTTAGTGGGGGGTAGATTTAATTTGGTGAAAATTGTTTGTCGGCTGTGGGGATTGAACCAGGGTTCTTAAGATTCACAAGCCGACTCGATACCATTAATCATTCACATAATTTTTTCATTGTTTTAAAAAATTATGAAAATATGAAAAACCAATAAGATTTTCGAAACTTTGGTTATACGAGTATGTTTTTGGGTCTAATGTTAAATATGTGACTAATTTATTATTTTGTTATTACAGTAAAGTACCCTATGATGTTGCTAGTCCAGTTGTACTAAAAAAGTTCACTTCAAGTTAACCATCTTTAATTTGGCAATTTTTTAAATTAATATTTTTGTTCTATGATCAATACGTCATATAATATATAGCATTAATTCTTTTCGTATAAAAACACCTAATATACTTCTTTGTGAATCCTATTTTATTTAGTTTTAAAGGTACATCTAGGGCGCTACTTTTGAGGACACATAAATTCACTATGATTGTTTTATTTTCTTGTAGTATTTCTCCGTACCGAGTGAAACGTTCTCCTTTGCCTGAAACATCAACTCCCCGAGATGGACGCAAGTTCTGCGACCAGGGCGGTGTATTCTGTATGCTGTACAAGGCGATCAACGGTGAGCCCATTTCAGCTGCGGCAGCGGCTCCGCTGGCGGCCGAGAGACGCGAGGAGCCTGCACCCCCGCCTAAATACGAGGGTCCTCCAACCCCATGTCCAGCTAAAGTCGAGTACGCTACGCCAGTCTTCGCCAAGAACTATCAAGGTGTATGGAGATACGTGGTGCAGATACCGTATGAGGGGTATTTTACGCAGACTGTTGAAGTCACTAGGTAAGACTGTTTTTGTGAAATTATTCTAAATATGTCTTTATTTTCTACTTCCGTTAGGAAATCTTCTTCTTCTTACTAGCGCTACAACCCTGGGTGGGTTTTGGCTTCCTCTAGTATCCTCTTCCATGCTACTCTGTCGACCACTTCTCGCCTCCAATTTGAAACTCCTAGTGCCCTCAGGTCCTTCTCCACACTATCCATCTTATCTTTGGTCTTCCTCTTTTTCTTTTTCCTAGGGGGATTCTCAATAATATTTTCTTTATCATTCTGTCGCTGTTCATTCTCATGATGTGTGCTATCCAGCGCAGTCTACCTATTTTTAGTGTTTTCGTTATGTTTGGTTCGTTGAAATCCTCATATAGCTCAAAGTTATATTTTTGACGCCATCTATCATCTCCTTCCTGTGTAGGTCCTAAAATTCTCCGCAGTACTTTTCTTTCAAAGATTTCCAACTCTACTTCGTTTCGTTTTGTTAGACTCCTGGTTTCAGAGCCATATAGTACTACTGATCTATAATTGTTTTATATAATATAAGTTTAAATTTTTTGCTCACAGTTTTTGAGCGTAGGAGGTATTTTGAGCTAAAAGATGCTTTGTTACCTAATGTTAGTCAGTTCCTTATTTCTTCTGTTATGTCGTTATTTGGATTCAATATTGAGCCTAGGTATGTGAATTTGTCCACTTTTTGGATTTCAAGATCGTTAGGGAATAGACGTTTTTTTTCAATTTAATTTCTACTGTTATAAATAGAGATCGGATTATATGCATTTGCATATTTAGCCCTCTCAGCGGTCATTGCATATTTTATTTAAGATCTAGTGATGATGCATATTTTCGTTATATTTACAATAACTTTTGGTAGGGTAGTTAATGAATGAAATCTTACGTTAATTAACCGCACGGCTCTTAGGGCGCACTCAGCAGCCGCGCGTCTAAAAATCATACTTTCAAAGATTTTCTGCGAATATATTGCTTAAATCAAAATATACCAGACGAATCAACATTATGTAAAAATTACATACCAACAATTTACCTACATGTTCTGGAAGAAATACGCAATGAACTCAAGGATAGCATTATTTGGATTTGAACTTTTGTGTCAAATTGATATTTTTATTACTGGGACGGCAGAACTTTTGTCAGAAATTATAAGTGCTAACATAGCACCTAAATTCAAATACTGCCCTGTTACCTCAGTAGATGTGGAGCGATCCTTTTTCACTTATAAAAATATTTTGAGTGATCGAAGACAAAATCTGCACTTTTCATGCATATTTCAAGCTTCTTATGTCTCTAGTTATAAAGCATGCAAAAATAATTCTGTTTATTGATTTTAATGTAAAATTTATTTGAAGCTTTTTTACTTCTTGTTAATTACGCTATCTTTAACTGATATTTTATGTTATTTCTTCAGATGTCTACAATCTCGTTGTCACTACTTGGATGGCGGTTGCCTGTCATCTCCAAGGTGGTCTAGTCTCTTAGTAGCTGAGATCTATTATCCAGATACCGTCCTCACAGGCGCTGACACCAGCAATCCTCAGAGAAGTCCTGTATCTGCTTCGGCTCCGCCTCCAGTTCAAGACTTCCAAGTAAGTACCCAAACATTGAAATAATCATAACAGAAAATATATCATTTATTATCTTTAATTCTTTAACTTTATTTCTATAATGACAAAAATTGTTTTTTTCTACAACTGTCAGAAAATGTTTTTTTTTTCACTAATATCAATACGCGAAGTACGTGATTTTTTCATTATTTACATTACCATGACAAATCGTATTTTGCGCATTATTTTGCACCTTAGTGTGCAAAATGAGTATTTTGCGCACTGTTTCGTATTCTAGTGCGCAAAATGAGTATCTCGCGCACGCTCCCAAATTATTTGTTGTCAGGTTTCATTAGTTACAACACATCAATAGTATGAAATTAATATTATTGTTGATTGTTTTCCTTCAATTTACTTAAATAAATCAATAATTATTGTATTATTATTTATTTACAGTTGTATAAAAAATGTTGTTTGTATTTCATGGGCAAAATTCTTGTTCTTTGCGCGTTCGAATAATTTTTATTGTCTCGACCTGCGGTCTCGACTAAAAGTAACATTCTCACGCGCAACAAAAAAACACTCATTTTGTGCACTTAATACAAAAATAACTATTTTTTTTAATAAATCAGCTTGTGAAGTGATATTTTTTTCAACTATTTTTAAAATCTTGGTGATTATTATATGCTATCGAAATTTTAGCATCTGCCTAATTAATATCAGTGCGAAATCAATTTAATATCAATATGCAAACAAATTTCGTGTACTTACAACACGTAATGAAAGCATTTTTTTTTTCACTCATTTGATTAATACACTCCAACTTTTCTGTGGCGCATCAAACTTTAAATGAATGATAAAAACAAGTATTGCTTTCATTATTAGTTGTACAATATTATATTGTAATACAAGTGTTCAAAGAGCAACATTGGAAAGGGTGTAGCTTGCTTTCGTGTTCCATGCACTCAAGTTTTCCAATAGACTTTTAACACGTGTATTACATACTCGTATTATGTTTCTTACGACAATTTAGCGTTCTACACTACAAGAAATTATTTAATTTTTAGATATTTTTTTATTTTCTTGAGTATTATCAAAGGTCAATGCGAATTCAGTATCTCATTGTCAATTTTTTGTTTTCATAGTAACTGAAAACAATAATGTAATTCTATTATCACTTGAGTGCAAGAAATTATCACTTTCAGGATGCAAATAAGTACGGAAAGTTAACAACTGTCGTAGAAAGATAACTATTTCATATTTGCAAAATATTTATTTAAATAAAAAACGAAACATAAATAAACTTCTAAATTAATTAATAATATTAACAGTGTATTTCCGTTTAAAACGATTCCCAATCCATCAATATGCGATAGCAAATTTTATAAAACAGAGCACTCAAGTTAATTTATTCTCCTTTCTAGGCATATCAACAATATCTCCACAAACGAGCAGGACTACAAGCTACGAAAGCAGATGTACAAACAACATCAAAACCATCGCATTGCGACGGAGTAGATAACTTCGGTTGCTTTCAAGTCAGACTGTACTACGACTGGTTCCTTATTCCTGGTTCTTGCAAGTGCTGGCGACCAGACTATTTCAACAAATACGTTAGGAGAAAAACATCAGGACCTGAACTCTAAGCAGAGATAAGTTTATGAGTAATAGATTTGTTTTTTGTGGTGTTTCGTTACGTGAAAATAACGAACGAAAGAAACCAAATCAGTAAAATATGTACGACTGATTTTAATCATCCACTAAGTTAAGAACCATTTACACATTTCAATTTTTCTATTACAATAAATAGATACAATGAAAATTGATTATAACGAACTACAAAGACAAATGGCAAAATATTCGCTACAAAAATTGAATGAATGCATAAAATATACAACCCGATTTTCAAGAAAAAAATGTTTTGGGTTAGATAACCTTATTTTATCAAAGTCAATGAAAATTAGATTTTGAAAACTAGATGGTAACAGGGATTATATTGGAGTTTATTTAAACTTTTTTCAATTTTGCGTTCATAAGGAAGTCAGTTGCAGTTGCAAAGAGCGTTCATTACGATACGCAACATTTTGTTTTAGACAGTTGGTAGTAGCGGATGACATACTATAACTGTCAAACTGAAAACATCAAAATTTCAATATAGCCTCCAAATTTAAACAATTATATAATTGTCAATAATCGTTATCAACCACAACATCTCATATACAAATTTCCCTAAATTGACTCGGTTTAACACATCTCAGATTTTTTTTCAATTTTAATTTATAAAAGACTTAAAATAGAAGTAATTGTATAAATAATTCATTTTATAAGACTTTTATCGCACTGAGGCTCATCTTCTAAACTTGGACGCATGCGAAAGAAACATGTCTTATAAAACTCGTTCTTTAATATACTATTTTGAGAATATTATTTATCTTAATTAAACCAAAATTCAAAAATAAAAATCGGGATGTACGTGATTAACCAATGGCTTGTATAAAAAAGAATTCCTTGACAATATAAGTATCATACACCATTTATTATTAATTTTAGTTTTTAAAATTTATTTTGGACAATCTTCTCGCATAAGTAATTTAATTTAACTTATGACGCCATGTAAATATACTTTGAGCCTCAAAATTAATCATATAAGAAAATAATATAAACTTAAACGTAAATCACTGCTCGTAACATATAGTCATTGTTTTTGTCGTTTGTCATTACCTTGAAATGCTTCACATATGTATAATTATGTCAGACTTAAAATAGTTTATTTTGATTTTAATTCTTGAATTATACATTAAACTAAAAATAGTAAGAAACTTTGCAAACTAATATTTCGTATAACTGTACTTTTTATAATTTTGTATACGCGCATATAAACAAACATAAAACAAAAACAATATTTATGTCAATAGACATAAATAAAGACCAAAAACAATGCCTATGTTAAAAGTTGTGAATGTGACTTTAGATGATAGTAAATGTTTTGATATGTACAATTGAAAAGAAATTAATTTAAACAATGTTATTACTTTTACCATATAATTTCTAAAAATCCACAATATGTTTCGTAAAGTGGTAAATTTTCCTATTGACTTATGATCTTTGCATCTGATAGGATTTTACTTCTTTTCGTTTTCGATTAGGGGTGCATTTCTAGTATCATGGTTGTCAGGAATTCTTTAAATAGTCACTAAATAATTTATTAACTAGATTCATCCTGTTCCACTCATTAGCATATTAATGAATTTTTCAAATAAAGATGTATCGCACCTCTAATATAATACCTTACAAAATATTCTATTCATTTTAAATGAAAAGATTACAATATATTTTGAGATTTGTATGTTTGCAATTTTGATTTATTTGGCGGGATTGAAACACATTTAGAAATAAGTTCCTCCATGATATATAATGACTTTACCGTGTTTGTTTTTGTTTTGTTTTTATTGTATTTAACTCATGACCGAATGTTATATTATTCTGGTGTTGTACTAGGGTCGCGATATTAGTACGATTTATATTTTATACAATTTCTGGTTATTGCAGATGCATTCCGTCAATTCGAAGTTTTCATTTTGTCTAGCATAAATATTTACGTAGTTCGTTATGTCATGATTTCACTGTATAAACACATTAATTTTATTATAGTGTATCTTTAAATCAAGAAAAATAAAAGATCTGATTATTATAATAATTATAATTGTATATAAAATTAGAAATAGTCAGTATTATTTTTGAACTCTAAGCACCAAGTAAAAACTATTGGTTGTTTTAACATATTTAGTCAATATTCTGTAATATGAACAAAGATTTAGTTCAAATAATCAGGTATTTAAGTATTTTGTAATTATATTTCTGTAGATATATTTTCTTGTACTCGGATGTAAAAATATCTTGAAGATAAATTATGGGAACTCGAGTTGAAATACTTGAAAAATGGTATCGGAGATAGAAAATAAAAATTTATGTAGATTTAACATACATTAAATAAATAATATTACAATAACTATGTTATGGTTCATTTTCCTTTTTTATATTAGGTGTAATTCTGAGCATATATGACACCATATATTGTTGTTTTTTATATTATGTGCATTAAGATGGAATAATGTTATTTATTCTTCACAAAAAAAAATTAGATTGTATATAATTGTGAATATTAGAAAAAGAATGGGTATTTATTTACTAAGAGCAGTAAATGATGTTTTAAAGCCGAAGAAACCTTTAATTTAACATTCATTTTTTTTATCAAAAATGAAAAATAAATACAAGTGTCTCAAATATTTTGAAATATAATCTTTTCTTAGCGTTTCGAGTGTTTTATAAAATAGCTTTTGGTTTTCCTAGCTATTTTTCTCCATTTTTTCACCAAATTCATTCCAGCTTTATTATTATTTTTTTAAACTTTTATGCGCTCTTCTTTATATGTATTATATTGATAGTGTGTTTTGTCATTCAGGTATTTCATATAATGTTATCTCTTTTCCTGCATGTTTAATTTCTTGGTTCCACCAGGCTGTTTGCTTTTTGTTTCACACACCTATTTTGCTGCTTTTGTTATTAGGTTTTTAAAAATTTGCTATTTTTGTTCAATCTTAGTTTCATCATTTATTATAAGTATTTCTGCTTGTTTTAATATCTCTTCTTAGTATTTTTTTTGCTATTATTTTCTATTTTAGCTTGTCATTAATTTTGTCTTTGTTGTTATTTAAATTGCTATTGCTTAGCTTTGCATTTTTTTCGGTAGATGGCATTAATGGTTCGACAGAACTTCTCATGTCATCTTACCGTTTGTTAGAGATCTTATTCTCTGCTGGCACAGTTCTTCGTCACCAGCTTCTTCACATGAACTTTGTTCTAGGTGAAGAAGTGAGTTATACCATGCTGATGAGCTCTAACAAGAGCGAAACGCGTCCATGGTTACTAACTGTGCTGGCCGGCCTCCGACGATGCCCTCATAAGGTGACTCGGAGGCTTAATTTTGTGAGACTTTGCCTAGAGTTCTATTTAATATTTTTTATTATACCTAGTCTCACTTAGTGCATGAATGACAATTAATTTTGTCTTTGTTGTTACTATGAGAATGTTTAAGGTACAATAATCAAATGATTTTTAATTATAATTAATAAAAATTTGGAATATAGGTAACTAGGAAAATAATACAAATAGAAAAATGGAAAATGTTATTTGTGGTCGAAATTAATGATTAATATACCAAGAGCGGTAAGTGGTATCGAGTCGGACTGTGGATTTGAGAAGACTTTTAAATTGACTTAATACTCGTCGTACATACAATTTTTGTCTACCAACATTGAAAACTAATTTCTAATGTCTTGAATATTTTGTGAATTTTTTTCTAGATTTCCATAATTTTAATAATAATTGCCTTAAATTCTGTATTTTTTTGCTTCTACCTCGTAGACAATTAAACAAAAAATTTAGTATACTATTTTCATTTTAAACTGGAGGGATCGGCATAAAACGATTAAACGTCCCTGTTCCATATAACTACAATGAAATCTATTAGTGCGGCTACCCCAAAACGCTTAACGATGGTCACAACAGGTCAATTTTTAAGTGTCGTATTCAGCTTAAAATTATTTTTGTTTTTTCCTATGATTGACCATTTAAAAATTACTAATTCGGATTAAATTATCCAATTAGCAGTTATGTTACTCAATAAGAAGATTAAATATCCTGTACTGAATCAGACTGAGTAATGTAGAAAAATGTTTAGATTATGTTTGTATATAATATTTATAATATATTATACTTGTATCGCATGAATAAGGACATATACTTATTTAAAGATTATATTTTTTTTGTTTTTATTATACACGTACCGGCGATTGGGGCTGTACAACCCTGTACGAACCTTGTGACAGCAGTTATAAAGGGTCATATTTTGAGTTCCTTTGCGGTGCATTTAATCGTTTTATGCCGATCCCTCGAGTTTAAAATGAAAATAGTACTCATTGGGTGCAGCTTTTCATTCTGAGCATTTATCTTTTTTACATTTCTGCTCTAAAATTAATAGGTAAAGAGACATTACCTAATGAAAATTTTAATTTTGAGTTTTCCATGTTCTGAAAAACAGTAGACAGCCTTTATATTAATATATTGGTGTATTCAGTGGTATAGACACACATCGGTCGTGCACTCTCATTAGCTGTAGTGGGATCGCGCCATTTAATATTCTGCAATAGAATGCAGGCGATAATATCCAAATTGTCAAATAAGTAGTACATACTAAATAATTATGTTAAAAAATAAAGTTAATATATTTTGTATATTACTTAATACAAAATAAAACAATGGCCTTTTTACATTACATTATACAAAATCATATTTTTTACTTGACAATGATAGCGATTCTATTATCTGAAATAAAATTCTATAAGGTGAGATTCGGGACCAGTATGTATTCACGAAAAGATGGTGTCGCGTAACAGTGGATGTCAAATGTCAACATGTTTCCACATACGAGTAACTAATGCTTTTTTTTTTATTTTTTTTTTAGAACATGTATATTATTATTACTGAAAACATAAATGATTTGATTGCAAAAATGGTTGCGGAGACATTGTATAGAACTCGATTGATTGCGATCGAGTAAAAATCAAACCAACACTAACTTAGGTTTGTTAAAAAAAGGGGACTTTTTATTTTTCTCGAACAATATTTATTTATTTATATCAATATCTATTTTGTCCCCTCAAAGTAATCCCCCTTAGATATAATACACTTATGCCAGCGTTTTTTCCAATCCTCGAAGCACTTCTGATATGCGCTCTTCCAGCGATGCAGTCTTTATCTCCATAATCGTGACAAAACGCCATCCTTTCATGGGTCTTTTCAGTTTTGGGAACAGGAAAAAATCGTAGGCCAAATCCGGTGAATACGGTGACTGAGGCGTGATTACGGTGTTGTTTTTGGCCAAAGAATCACGAATAAACAACGATGTGTGAGCAAGTCCATTATTTTGATGCAAAATCCGTGAAGTGTTTAACCAAAAATTCGGACGTTTTCTTCGTATTGCTTCATGCAAACGGCGCATAACTTGAAGGTAATATTCCTTATTAACCGTACGAACTTCTCCGTAAAAATGTTCTTCAGTGCTTCAACGTTTTCATCGGTTGTTGACATATTGGGGCGTCCAGGGCGAGCATCGTCATTAACATCTTCTCGGCCTTCTGTGAAGAGCTTGTAACAATTATAAACATTTTTTTTGTTGCTCAAAGTAGACTCGCCAAATGCCACAGTCAACATTTCAAGTGCGTTGGAGCACTTGATTGTATTTTTCACACAAAATTTAATACAGACTCTTTGATCCATTTTTTTCGATTGCCAAAAAAAATGCCAAGCACACCAAAACACATACATACCTACATAACATCACGCTATATCCCATTAAATGGGGCAGCACGAATCCCTGAAACATTCATAGAGCATCAGTGGACATCAACATACTCATCCTGGCACACGATACTCGTTTCGACCACATTAACACTTCCTCCATACGAACTGTTTCCATCCTCACAATCAAAATTCATCATCACGCAACCAACCTTCATTCACATCCAGCCATTCGCTCCTGTGCACCTGTTTCGTAAATCTTCACTTACGCCCACGAACACAACGAATCTATAAGAAATGAAGTCAGCATCTCCCGCACTTGTTTAAAAATATATTTAATACAATTGCAGTTACACACAGTAAAAACTGAAAATGAAGAAAAAAAAGATGAGGAAGGAAGGGAGTATATACCTGCGCTTATTTTGAAGCTGAATTTCACACAATTGCAGTTGGACACTCTATAGTAAAAACAGAAAATGAATCAAAAAGATAAGAAAGGAAGGGAGCATCTTTCGTGCGCTTGTTTTAAAATCGTAATGCTCTGCTTGCGCGTGGACAACTGTGAAGAAGTCGTCAATATTTTCGCACTCTTGTTGACATATGGTGTTAAAATAGAACCGTTCGCAATTGGATTGGGTTTAACCACGAAATAGTTCTCGAACACCAATACCGCATCATACTAATTCTTTTGCTGGTCTCAGATAAATTCAGCGCTGTCAAAACATCAACAGCTTGCCAATGCGCTCATCGGCTCCAGTCCAGACTTGACCACTAGCCCTGAAATATTCCGAAAAAGATCAACTCAAGTCCGCCAATTAAGCTAATCTGCCGCTGTAAATGAAAATGTAGTTTTATTTGTCAATCGCGTTACATGTCGCCATCGATTTTCGTTATATTCAACTTCTTTTGGTGTGTTTCTGGTCTATTTAAGCTATTTTATCGCTATAACCATGCACCTAGTGAAATGGACTTAAACACAAAAACAACTGTCTACTTGCTTTAACATTTACTAACGCTACTTGTTTTTATTTTTCTCTACGCTATCAATATATATCTACATACAACAATTAAACAGTATTATTTATTATTAGGAATCTTTCAAAAAAATAAATATATTTCAATTTATTTAATATATAAATAATCCTGACTTGCTTCATGCTTTGATCGAAGTGAATAAATTGACAAACTTAATACATACAATACCGTTTTCAATCGTTTATCGAGAATAATTTTCAGCATTATATAGAATTAAAAATTGTGCTCGCAATATGAGTGAAGAAAGATTCAATAGTTAACTACCATTGAAAAAGAATTATTAAATTGCCTACAGTCAAAATCTGACTTTTTAAAAATGTTATATAATTTCATAAAAGAATGCTTAAATTTATCTAGATCATTTCACAATTATTTATTATTGTCATATTTCCTGTTAATGTTTATATTTCAGTAGCAGTATGCAAACTGATGTCACAAGAGTAGAAGATACTTTTATTCAAGAGTTTTTAGCGCGATTCGTTTTAATGTAATATTTTCAAAGAATCAAAAATAGATTTTTGTTAATTTAACTGTGAATCAATTTGTATAATTTTGTAATTAAAATTATTTATTAAAAACTGCAATCACCGTTTTGATAATTGCAGTTTTAGAATATAATATAATATGTGTTTTTGGAGGTTATTTTAATCATGAAACTAAGTTCGTTTTGCCTGAATTAAACTGTATGTTATTGCAAGAATAACAATTATTATTAAACAATAATACATAGAAATAAAGTATATAAAATTATAGATTCGAGGTAACAATTTAAATACTGATCTAGGCGCATAAATGCTTAAACTCTTATGTACTCTTCAATGCAATTACATAATGCTAAATTGAACAGTTTTCTTCAATTCTTCAATGGTTTGAGTCCAGTCTTCAGCGGCTATTTTGGGAACGACAGTTGTTATAAGACTAGTTAGTTTAGTGACGTTGTCTTTGAAAGTGGCGAGAACATCTGGCACGCAGACTCTCTCGCCAGTTGAGCGCCAGCAATCGTAATCTGTAGCTAGTGCGATTGAAGCGTAGCACAAACCTATTTCTTTTGCTAACACCACCTAAAACAAAACAAAAAACTCGTATTTTGATACCTATTTTTCATTAAATTAAATTACATGATAAACTCTAACGATCAGTGAAAATGCGGGTTTTAAATTCCTTGTATAACAAGAATAGTATGTTATGCATCAAGGGAGGGCAACAAGCGATTATTCCCGCGTGTGAAGATGACAAACCGAGACGTAAGCGAGGGCCGAAGGCTCGAGCGGAAGTCGAGGTTTGCCAACTTCACACAAGGGATAATCGCGCCCTCGCGTGAAGCATATTATACTTTTCGTAACAAGTGCACAAAAATTACTGTCTTATCGGAACAAATGTCAAATATGGGTTGCGTAACTAATTACCTAGGAAACACCGCAAACAGCTAATCTCTCTAGGGAGAGAAACATGGTACCTATGGAAACATAATGTTTCTCTCCCTAGGGGAGATATACAGTGTTTCTCTTTCTAAAATTAGGGAATAAAAACGTGGTTCTTGTGCATGTGTTACGAAAAGATAATTTTTGGAAGTTTTGTATCAGGGTTGTGACGTCACATGTATCTTTCAGTGATATTTAACTTAATTCAAAGAGCGTAAATAATATACAATTAAATATTTAAGAAATAATTTGAATATGTTGAAAATCATACATTATAAGTAGTAATTGTAAATCAAAGAAAAGGATATTAAATTATTTTAATAAACACACAATATATAACGGGTGAGTAAAAAATGTTATCAAATCGTGTAATAAGAAAAATAAGTCAGAAACTAATTATGTAATTATCTGTCATAAATGATAACGATCCATGTCATTGATTGTTGGAATGTAATTACACAAGAGCTTTTTATTTTGCCGGATAAATTTCTGTTTTTCACGAAACCTTGTTACCTAGCAATTTGACGAGAAAACTGTTTTAATAAAATCACGACACCGTAGATGGAGTGATTTTATTTTATAAACAGTTTTCGAGTCAAATTGCTGTCAGGTTACAAGGTTGAGTTGTCAAACTGAAATTTATCCAAAGAAAATAAAATGCTCTAGTATAATTCGGCGAGATAATTTAACGACATTTTATTTATGAAAAGGTTTATTTAAAAGTGAAATTAGTAAAACTACAATTATTATAACAACAAATACTGTGAATGATATTAATGTAGTTGGTGTTTTGATTTGGTTGCTAGGAGAAAGGTAAATAACGTGTTATCACTTGCAAAAACTAACTTTTTCTACGATTGCTATAAAAAGTTGACAATTACGCTCTCATTTGTCAGCGTAAAGTTGACGTTTTCTGTGGAACAATCGAAAAATATCTTTTTTGCGAGTCTCCAATGGCAACGCGCGAAAAAGACGTTAAATGCGCCGCGCATTATGCGCGCGTTTCCAATGGCAACGCGCGAAAAAGATTATAAATGAACGCTTATTTCAATAGTTACCAGGCATACAAACAAAACAGAAACTTGTCATATTGACAGTTAACAGAACGAATTTAGTTTCAGACGTATACATTTTTTAATAACTTTAAGATGCAATCGTAGAAAAAATTATGTGTGTATCACGAGCGTAAAGTGTCTTTGTTCCTCTTGCACTATTGCAGCTCTCGCCTTCGGTTCACGAAGCAATTACCATGCACGAGTAACAAAGAATCTCGCCTTCGACTCGCGCTGAAATTACCGTGCTCGAGTAACAAAAAATCACTTTATACAAATAACTATTTTATCCGCTGTCAAAACGATACATTTGTTTTTTTCTTTATGGCTTACTTTATATTGCAGTTAAATTATCAATTTAGAAGGACCATTATTTTTTTTCACCGTTTCTAAAATACATTTCTAACAACAACGTTTTTGGTGGTCGATGAAAGTCATACTGTTTAAATGTTACAATCATCAAGAAGATTCAAAATCATAAATTTTAAATTAGTTACCTGTTATAATTAACAAATTATCTGTCATAATTGACAACGAAACATGTCACCAATTATGATAAGCTCAGACATGGCCATTATATTTATTTTTGTATTTCACGGCACAATTTGATGCATTTTTTTAATCAAAATGATTATTAAAAGTCATTATTATTTTAGATTTCTTTAAAATCACTGATATATATATATATATATATATATTACTAATATTGTATTATAATAGAACATACTCAATATTAATTAATTAATTCTTATAAGTGAAAGATTTATGAAACAGGTGTACAGGAATGGATGGATGTGATTGAACGTTTGTTGCGTGATGATGGATTTTAGATGTGAGGAATGGAAGAGCTTGTGTGGACGAAGCGTTAGTGCGCGAATGAAGCATGTACCGTGTGTCAGAATAAGAATGTTGATGTGAACTGATTTTTATTTATTTATTTATGAATCTGTTTAATATAAACATAACAAAAATCGAAAAAGTAAAAAAAAAGTAAGATTTTATCATTATTTCAGCATATCACTGCTCTTATCAATTATCATCGCTTAAACAAAAACGCACTCTTAGAAATGAGTAGAATAGAATTAAGATATATAATATTTTCATTTTAAACTGGAGGGATCGGCATAAAACGATTAAACGTCCCTGTCCCATATAACTACAATGAAATCCATTAGTGCGGCTACCCCCAGGCCCGACAAGAGGGGAGGGTAGGGAGGGTAAAATACCCAGGGCCCGTGGAATTCAAAGGGCCCGGATGTGCTTTTAATTTTCTACTATTTCATCAATTTTTTATATTCTTTACTAAAACATGTATAACGAAATGTCTGATACACGTTTCCAACAATTTATTACATTGTATAAAAATTACAAAATGCTTGATCAAGGGTCCCAGTTGCAAATTTTAAATAAATTTATACACTATTCAAAAGTACATTATTACATTGTTGCATTTTTGTTTGTTATATTACTACATTGTATACAACACACATAGGCAAAGGCTCTATACATTTGTGCGTAGTGCTGTTTTGGTATCCCCTGCATTTATCGAATATGCAACTAGATATTAGATAGTCATACAGTGAGTATACAATACACATCGCTGCACCAATTAACTCAGAATTTTGTATTTAATTTTATTTATATTGTTATAACTTTATTTAGATATTAATAATTCTTATTGTTGTCATACATATATTTATAAATATATATTTTTTGGTATCTTATATTTAATTAATAAATATTCAAAGTTTTCCCGGGGCCCGCTTTTCCACTCGGCGCCCCTGGCTACCCCATATCGCTTATCGATGGTCAAAATAGGTAAATTTTCAAGGGTCGTATTCAGCCTAAAATTATTCTTGTTTTTTCCTATGATTGACCGCACCGGCGAATGGGGCTGTACAACTCTGTGTGAACCTTGTGAAACCAGTTATAACGGGTCATATTTTGAGTTCCTTTGTAAACGTAATTGCGGTGCATTTAATCGTTTTATGCCGATCCCTCCAGTTTAAAATGAAAATAGTATACTTATTTATTTATTTAATTCTCACCTCGGGTACAGTAGTCATATTGATCACATCTCCTCCCCATTGGCGAAACATAAGACTTTCAGCCTTGCTGGAGAATCTTGGTCCCTCAATAGTGATACAAGTCCCTTTATCGTGGCATTTGAAGCCGAGTTCACTGGCGCACTCCGAGATTATTTGCCGAGTTCGGTTACAGAAAGCAGGTTCCATGGGCAAGTGGCAGATTCCGATCGGTGCACCTTCTTTGCCACTGTAGAATGACTGCTCGCGAGATTTTGTCCTAAAAGAGAGATAATAAACCTACTATATTTCATTGATAAATAAATAATGATAAGTTATACAATCTATTTTACAGGCGCGGTGGCCAAGCGTGTTAAGGCACATCTCTTAACATACTGTGACGTCACCCGAACCAAGGTTCGTCAGTTCGAATCTGCCTGTCGACAATGTGTGATTTGTCGTACAAATATAAAATACAGCTAGTTACTTATACGCCTCAAATAATGTAGCATTTGACTACGAAAACCGGCAATACGGCAGTGTAAAAACTGCGGCTCGGTGTGCCCGGTAGGCCCAGGCCCGATTTGGGCTGTAGCGCCACAGATGATACAATATATTTATTACAATATATACATGAATATTATATTGTATAGCAAGCATCAAATAGTACTCATTTTGAACGACTATAAAAGTTTGCCAGAAACAAATAATGCTCAAATTCCAGGTTAAGATTTTCAAGCAGGGCTGGGACAATGTTAACGAAACGTGATCTCGTAACATCGTAAAAATTGAATATGGGGTAGGTGGTATCGAGTCGGCCTGTGGATCTTGAGAACCTTGGTTCGATCCCCACAGCCGACAAACAATTTTCACCAAATTAAATCTACCTATCTGCTACGGCAGAGTGCCACACTCAGTAATGGGTAAAAGGCGTGATGATATATTTATTTATTTATTTTATTTGTAAAAAAATGAATTCGTTACATAATCTAATAAATAATTTAAAAAGAAACAAAATTACTTGGTATAACGTTATAATAACTTTTTTTCGTTATTATAACGTTACAATAACTATATTATCCTTCTACTTCTAAAAAACTTATTAGAAATAAAACAAAAACATATTATTTGATTAAATATTACCTTACTATATAGGTAGATATTAAAATTACCTGTTACAATAAACATTAATAAAAACTGATTTGTTTAATTTACTAACAAGACATTAATTATCTAACTTCTGGCATTCAAACAAGAAAATATATAGTAAATTAGATACGTAGTTAGATCTAGTATTGTTCCAACAGCAAATTAAATTCTTATATCTGTTTATTTGGGTCATAACGTTAATTCATTGTAATTATTTGTTAGTTGCACAGCGTTTCTTTATAAAAATGGGTAAAGAAGTGTTTATTAATATGACTCAAAATAGTAAATGTTTAAATATCAATAAAATAGACTACTGATATGTATTGGACAAATCTACCATTTTCTGACACTTTTTCTTTAAAATATACGTATGTCACAAGAAAGTTAATAACTTCTCCATATGAATAATTTTGTTTGTCATAGAAAAACATAGATTTCAAACGTCAAAATTCATTCTCGTTTCTGCTTGATAATTAAACAAAATTACCGTTAACTACTAACTATAAGTTTGGAGCTTGCAAACTTTTGCGTTAACTGAAATTGATGTTGGGCAGAGTAAAGCTAATTTTACTGTTGTGAAAGCTTATACGCAATTGCGCATGCCAGACTCTCAGCGTTAATTATAAATACTAATTAGGTTATAAGTTATAACTATTGATTTCGTATTGCGAACATATATATATATATTGCTGATGCCCTATACCAGCAATGTTTTCTAAATGAAAAAGGAAAGAGAGTGAGATATATACTATCTTACCTTTGTCCATACTTGCTTCAAAATGCGCATGCCCGTAATACTGGAATACTATTGGCTAATAACGAAGTGGGAGAGACATTGCAAATATGGCGAGCTCTCTTTGTCACCACTTGTGTGAATTTGAATTAGTCTATTTGCTACATTTGTTTGTGTAAAGACTATGTTCTTCGTTATTATTATGTCAGTCATTTGTTATTTGTGTTTTTAAAAATCTCCTCACGTTAGTTTAGATGGTTAAATGATTTAATAATCGGAATGTTACAAATTTTTATTTACATGTGAATGATTTTGTTCACAGTTTTCCTAAAAACAAAGCAATATGTAACTTATGGAAAAAATATGAATCAATAATTTAATATGTACTGCTATATTAGTCGATTGATAAAATATACAATTTTCAACAAATTTAAAGTATGGCGCTAGATTTTAACATGCTAGAAATTGACGTCAGCCAATCGTACTCCAGTATTACGGGCATGCGCATTTTGAAGCAACTATGGAAAAAAGATAAAATAGCATATATATTACTCTCTTTCCCTTTTCGCTTTTGGACCCAGTGTCAGCAATATATTACTAATAGATATATGATTGTGAATGAAGCTTTTATTGTTACCTATCTATGAATGAATCTATCAGCACTAGATCTCCTGGTTCAATATGCTCTTGCAGAGATCCCGTCGCCGTAGTTGCAATCACATGAGTACATCCCTCATTTTTCAGTGCCCAGATGTTCGCTTTGTAGTTGATCACACTCGGGGCAACGGAATGCTTTCGTCCGTGCCTTGCAAGTAGAATGCAGTCCACACCACATAGTTTTCCTTCGATTAACACATCTGATGGAGAACCGTGTGGAGTGTCTACTAACTTTTCTCTTCGATTTTCGAGAATGTCTGAATCGTCTAGACCTGAGCCACCGATGATTCCAATCTAAAACAAGAAAATATTGTCTTCATACTCGCCGTGCTTATAGTTTATATTATAGTAATAAATAGAGACCGGATTATTTTCAGCAAAAAGTACTGGAAATATGCATGCAATATGAACCAAAATAATTCTAACATAAATACAATATATACCGGGAGTTTTCTTTATCAGTAAACACAGGGATATGTCATTACCATAGTTACAGTTAAAAAGTTTGACAGCAATGTATTAGAGCGAAAATAACATTACTGTCACCTATAGTAGTCAAAGTAATAAAGCTGTCCTCATTCAAAATTAGGCCGGGTTAATAGGGGATCAAATAGTGGGGCGTTTTTATATAAATGGAAATTTAAATGGGGAAAATTATTTAGAGTTGTTACAAGAGAGAGTAATAATAAGTAAACTGTTTTTTACGATTGTAGCGCCATCTTTCGCGGATCGAAAAAAATTGTTGGATAAAAGCCTAATTTTTTGCATAACTGAATCCGAATCTGCAATAAAAACTGGGGGTTCCCATTTAAAATTTCGAAGTGACCCCCACCCACCACCCCGGGGGTGAGGGAGGAACTCTCATTTGGTGTCATTTAATAGAACATTTAAAAATATTTTGGACGTATTTTTTTGTTTCTCAATCCGTTTTGTTGTTCGCGAAATAATCCGGGGGGGGGGGGTACGGGTGGGTTGAAACAGCCTGTATATATATATATATATACAAAACATCACGCAATATCTCATTAAATGGGGTAGGACGAACCCTTGAAATGTTCATAGAACATCCACTAAAAGATTCTTTAAAAAAAATCAGTTCACGTCAACATTCTCATTCTGACACACGGTACTCGTTTCAACCACATTAACACTTCCTCCATACGAGCTCTTTCCTTCCTCACAACCAAAATCCATCATCACGCAACAAACCTTCATTCACATCATCTATTCACTCCTGTACAACTGTTTCGTAAATCTTCACTTACGCCCACTTCTCTAACAACGAATCTATAAAGAAATGAAGGCGGTCTCTCCTGCGCTTGTTTAAAGATACATTAAAACAATTGCAGTTAGACACTGTAGAGTAAAAACTGAAAATGAAGAAAAAATATAAGAAAGGAAGAGAGCATCTATCTGCGCTTGTTTATAATATTGAATTCCACACAATTGCAGTTGGACACTCTATAGTAAAAACAGAAAATAAATCAAAAAGATAAAAAAGGAAGGGAGCATCCTCTGCGCTTGCATTTAAAAGTGAATTCCACACAATTGCAGGTAAACACTCGAAAAATCTAACCAATGAATCTAAAATCAAGAATCATACGCTTGTCCTTATTCATATTATTATACGAGTATATATAATTATAAATTTTCAATGTCTTGTTAGTAAATTAAACAAATCAGTTTTTTATTATCATTAATAATTTATATATCAATATCTCATAATTGCATTTTTTCCTTCTCGAATATGAAACTATTTCATTATTTTATTACTAAAAAGCGCACCATTTTGAGATTGTTATGTACCACTATGGTAACTGTGCAGAAATGTACCAAAGAGGTACATGTTCAAAAAATTGCAATACCAAATAATATTATCTCACTCTACTATATTACGCGACCACTTCTAAATTAAATAAAGACAATGTTTCATGTAAACTAAAATATATTTATACAAAAACTTAATGTTAAAAATTAACAAAATTATAAATGTTATAAAAGATAAACAAATAAATGACGATGGCAAACAACAACGTATGAATATATTATTTACTTAAGTTATTAAATTACTAATTACAAATACAAATTGCATGCTAAAGTGACGACTTGTTTCAACCAATGCGAAGCTACCACTAATTACAATTTATTAATTAAATGGCAAGGCTACATGTTGCACGCTAAATAAACGACTTGTTTTATCTAAAGTTAAGCTACCAGTGTCTGACTGTTATCGTTTTCCATGGGACATGCTGATAAGGGATAAGAGGGTGCAATCGTTGTGTTTAAGATAACTGTTCCCATGCACTAGTTTACATAAAAAACTCAGACGCTTCCCAGTGGCCGCGGAAGTGGGGTTGCAGAGGTTGCAGTTGCAACCCCTGATCATTTTTGGGGGTTGCGCCGCAACCCCTGTTCAGGACACAAAAAATAAAATAAAATACCTAACTAACATACGAGTACGAATTCAATTCCAGCTTCAGAAACGTCAGCCGAAAGGTCATTCAGCGGGGTTCGTCGAATTTTGACTTGGAACCGTACTTCAATGTTACAAAAACGATTGTTTCATTTAGTTGTTCTTCATATACACAAAATTAAAACATTGAACATTGATTTAAATAAGATGATGAAAATATTCATCAATAAAACCGCAGAGCGAATGACAGTTTTCGGAGCAATAGAGTAACATTATCCTTTTCAATTTATACAGATGTAAAAACTTTATAAAACTGTTACCTTAATTGACAAAAACAAATTATATTATTAATATAATGTATCTCACCTAATTATTCATTTCAATTATCTAAATTTATCTGTGTTCTATTTTGACTCCGGTCAAAAAATTTTCGCAACCCCTTTCGGAAAAAGGTTCCGCGGTCTCTGATCGCTTCCTTTAATTCGTCTGTATTTCCCGAAGCTGAGTTGTTAGGGGAAAACTCTTATTATAACAAAAACTAATTCTGAATTGTTTCACTTCAATGTTAGAAAATAGATTTATGGCATTCAGTAATTGGCTTTATATAGTAAATATTATTTTACCTAATTCCGTTATGAAAAGTCCTGTTTTACGTGAATTTTTGAGGTTAAGAAATGTCAATTGTTTCTTAACTGATATTCAAGAGTTATATAAAGAATTATTTACATAACTAGTCACGTAATAAATGTTGACAGTTAGAACTTTCTCAAAAATGTTTGCAAATAACGGAAGAAACTATTTATTAAATTGTTAGAATGTATATAGATTTAATAATTTTGCTGGTATTAAACAGTTCACGGGCAAATTAGCAGATGCTTCGATACCAGAAAGAAGGTCTGTCTCGGATTCAGAACTCATTTTCAATGATGACATAAGCTTTAAATTTAAACATTTTATTCATTTATTTTCACAGCTATGATTTGGTAAATTGATTTATTGATTTTGAAATATACTGAGCCGTCATAAACCTAAAATGTTATGTATTTAAAAAATTATTTTAGCGTAATTAGATAAAATTTTGTACGTAATACGTTATGAAAACATGATATTGTTTAACTCACATAATTCGCTTCGCTCGTTTTGGTAAATATGATGTTCGTGAAACAATATCAATCTTTTCATAACTGGTTACGTAAATAACTATTGCGTTTTTTTCGCGAAAAATCAGTAAATTATCAATAATTTTGAAGTCTTGATATGCAGTTTTCTTAACCAATATTTTATTTAAACTTTTGTTCTAAAATTAATAGGGTAGAAATTACCACCGTAAAAAAATTCCCGTTGCATTTCCTATGATCCATAAAAACGTGGAAATCTAGTATATAACTTGTTCGAAAAATGCCACCGATTGTTCAATTTAGAAGGACTCTTTTTAATGAATCAAATGTAATTGGTTCAAATATAATGATAATGATAACTGAATCCCATCACTTCATACTACAAAATGTCTTGAGGTTAAGAGAACATTTGTCGTTCAGTATTGATTTCATTACGATGAATTTTGCATATTTGTAGCACGCAATTGATCGAAATATAATAAAATTGAAACATAACATACAAAATTACAAGCGCTATATGAAAACTATAAATTACACAAATAATACTAGTTCCCACATACAAAATTAACAAAAGTTACTTAAATAGTCCTATAAATGATTGGAACTGGTTTAAAGTAGAGATGGGCGAATATCATCCGCGAATAGTCGAATGCCGCGAATATTGACATTATTCGATATTCGAGATTTTCGAATATTAATGTCAGTATAGCGAACATTAGAATACCTCGAATATCGCGCCATATGTTGACCTCAATTTTTGACTATGTTTTTCTTTATCATTTGTACATAAACTTAAAGCTACAACAATACTTTGAAGTTGTTAATAACAAAGATATTTTGTTTCAAAACCATGAAGACGTACCATATTTCAAATTTGTTTTTCGCCAACATCAGCCCCTACGTTTCATCTTAAATTTGTTTTTGTCCTTTTCTTAACAATTTCATTCAAATAATGAAAAGGACATAATTAAATAATTATTAATAATAAATAAATTAACTTTTAGGAGTATTTGAATATTCGAGTACCTCGAATATTCGAGATCTGATTAATATTCGTATTCGATATTCGAATTCGAGATAATTTGATATTCGCCCATCTCTAGTTTTAAGCAATAGTCGATTTACTTTTGTATTCTAAACCGACAAATTCATACCACAATACTCAAGCTTTTATTCGCTTTTTACAAAAATAAATTTTATAAATAAATAAAAAATAAATAAATATATCATCACGCCTTTTACCCATTACTAGGTGTGGCACACTGCCGTAGCAGATCTCGGTAAGTGATATATTTCTTCGCGTGAAGTGCGGTTACCAGCCATCAAATCACGCCCCTCCCCCCAGATGTTAGTGGTGGGGGAGTCACAGGGGTAGGTTAAATTTGATGAAAATTGTTTGTCAGCTATGGGGATCGAACCAGGATTCTCAAGATCCACAGGCCGACTCGATACCACTGAGCCACCTACCCCATTTTATAAATAAAATCTGTTTTAATCATATAACATATATAGGCTGAGTTTTGTAAAACAACCAATTAATTTTGCTAGCTAATTAATAATATTAGAGAAAAAATAAATACACAGGCTAATAAATCAAGGAGATGGACATTATCGAATGGTTGGTATAATAAACTTATTAGGAAGGTGTAGCGGAAGGGAGGAATCAAAATTATATTTTCTTAAATGGAAAGGTGCACTTTGAAAGGATAACTCGAAATATTTCCTTTTAAGGATTAACTGGTTAAATAAATACATTATAATCTTTAATATGGAAAATCAAGAGTATCAATTAAACAAAAAATAACTTTATAATTTTGTTTCACAGCTT
The DNA here is from genome assembly GCA_947425015.1 of Pterostichus niger. NCBI lineage: Eukaryota > Metazoa > Arthropoda > Insecta > Coleoptera > Carabidae > Pterostichus > Pterostichus niger. The sequence goes on along the minus strand of OX380337.1, from coordinate 11,774,717 downwards.
ACCTAAAGTTTTATTTTCCATATTAAATTTTTTTTTTACTTTGTGATATTAATTTTAATTTTAGGTAAAGGGAATATACCCTTTTCCATTTAACTTTAATTCTCCTCGCCCTGCCACATCATCCTAATAATGTTATTTTACCAACTATACAATTATGTACTCCTTCATGCTTTATAAGCCTGTATATATTTTTTTAAGTTATTAGTCAACAAAACTGATTGGTTTTTTTTAAACTGTCCCTATACAGGATGATTCTGTGAAGACGAATCACCCCTTAACTTTTTTATTATAAGAAATAGAAAAATTTTCTTCATATAGAAGTTTTAGTATATTAAATATACTATTTTATGACACATAAAGATATTTTTTATAAAGTCAGGTTTACATGATACGACTATCAACATTTATTTTTCAAATGGGAACCTAGAATTATTTTATTAAAATAAAAATCGCCATTTTTTTCTCTTTTCAACGATGTATTACTTGTCATAAATGTATATAAAAAAATTCGAGATAAATAAGGTAATTGAGAAATCAGAAATTATTTTTATTCAATTATTCTAGGTGGCTATGCGAAATTAAACAAATTGTAACAAGGTAAAATTAATGACAACAATGCAAATATTTATTTGTAACTTGTTTCACGTGTTTTGTCATTCATTTTACCTTGTTACATTGTGTTTAATTTCACATAGCCTCCTAGAATAGTCGAATAAAAATAATTGTAAATGTCTCAATTATCTTATTTATCTCGATTTTTGTCATATACATTTATAACAAGTAATACATCGTTGAAAAGAGAAAAAAATGGCGGTTTTTATTTTAATAAAATAATTCTAGGTTCCCATTTGACAAATAAAAGTTGATAGTCGTATCATGTAAACCTGACTATAAAAAATATCTTTATGTGTCATAATTTTTCTATTTCTTAAAAAAAAAAAGTTAAGGGGGGGGGGTTCGTCTTCGCAGAATCACCTGTATTATTTAAGTGTAATACTAGTAGAAAAAATTTATTTTTTAGATCTGTTACTTTATACACCACCTAGTTGAGTATTGAAATTGTAAAAAATTACTCCTAACTAATTTTTAGAAAATAATTACTATGAATCCATTCCTGATTCATTTTACATTATCGGACAGGTCTTTCATTAGAACTGAAAAAACTATATTTTCAATATTACAATTTTGGTTATTTTATTAGAAATATCTCTTCAAAACTTTTATTTAGATATCAAACATGATTAGGTTTCAAATGGTTTTTAGAAGAACCATTTGACACTCAGTAGATGATAATCCCAATTCTTAAGCGGACAGGGTTGCTTTCAACACTATCTAGCGAGAATAAGGAAGGCAGCAAGCGCTGCATGCATTTACTGCAGCTCAGACTCGGCCTCAGCAGAACATTGTATGTATGTTTGCGCTAGATGGGACGAAGAGAGGAAAATTTGCGAAGAACGCATAGATAGAGAATTAACTCCCCGAAACACAATAAATGTGATGCTGACAGACGTTGAAACCTGGACCGCGGTAAACAATTATATTGAAAATGTACTAAAGACAAAGGAGCTAAACGAAAGAGAGAAAGAAAGAAGAGAAATTTAGAAGAGGACAACAAGAGGATGGAGAGGTAATGCGCAAGCGGTTCCACATCCTTTTGGGCTAGGGGACGGGAGAAAAAAAAAAAGATGATAATTTTACCTCATTCCACTCAACAACTCTTTTTATAGCTGTTAACAAACCTAGGAATGTTATGAGCATCATTACAACTGCAGATACGAGCTCGGATTTTAAGACATCTAAGACCTGTTATGACTCATAACATCTGTGGTTTGTTCAATAGTTTACCGGTTTCAGAATATAAACACGTTAACGTTATTAATAAATATATATATTTTTTAATTCTTTTATGAATAACGTCATTGTCATCATTTTAGAAGGTGATCAAGTAAGTCTGTGGTCTGTTTGTTTTTATTTAACGCCATGGTTAGAATTGTTTTGTATTATATTTATAAATACATTTTTATTTAAACGTCATAACGTGGTCATGTCTAATTTGAAAGACTGTACAAATAATATATATTATGATAAGCAAAAGTAATCTTTATGTGATTGTTGTTTCGAGTTCCGTTTCTATTAACAGTGTTATATTATCATTGTGTTTTATTTGCATTATCTTGACTGTTTTGACAAGTCAGTATGATAATATTGATAATATTACCGTACAGAATACAGTTATTACTTACTTACCAACCTACTTTTGTGCATGTAAACATAAACATCCTGAGACCGGGAATTACATTTAATTTGATACCAAATACAATAAATTTCTATTAACAATTAAAAAAAAAACAATTGACAATCAGTCGGTCAAAATATTTAACCATTCTGCTCGAAATTTCTTTTTACAAATCTTTTATTCGATACCAAACGCGAAAGATTTCTAATGACATTTAGAAAAAAAACCATTGACAATCAGTTAAACACAATTTTTAATAATATATCGTAAATAAATAAATATATCATCACGCCTTTTACCCATTACTGGGTGTGGCATTCTGCCTAAGTAGATCTCGGTACATGATATATTTCTTCGCATGAAGTGCGGTTACCAGCCGTTAAATCACGGCCCCCAAAGATGTTAGTGGATGGAGAGCCACAGGGACAGATTTAAATTGGAGAAAATTGTTTGTCGGCTGTGGGGATCGAACCAGGATTCTCAAGATCCACAGGCCGACTCGATACCACTGAGCTACCTACCCCATTTTAATTTTTAATAATCATGTCCGAAATCTATGGGGTAGGTGGCTCAGTGGTATCGAGTCAGCCTGTGGATCTTGAGAACCCTGGTTCGATCCCCACAGCCGACAAACAATTTTCACCAATTTAAAAAATCTACCCCTGTGGCTCCTCCTCCACTAATATCTTTGGAGGCCGTGATTTGACGGCTGGTAACCGCACTTTACGCGAAAAAATATATTACTTACCGAGATCTGCTTAGGCAGAGTGCCACACCCAGTGATGGGTAAAAGGCGTGATGATATATTTATATTTATTTATTTATGTTCGAAATCTATCTTGAAACGCTTTAGTTAGATACTGAACACGACAGATCTGTAATGACTTTTAGCAAAAACAATTGATTAAAATCAGACTATGTCAAATCGTCCGTAGATGTTCTTACAAAATCCAAAGCTGTCACGCTGAGCAACTGATCGTGATGAATCAAGATATATGATGTCCAAAATTGAGAAATCAGAAAATCTTTTTTAAGATGCGATCATTTTTTATTCAACTCCCTAGGAGGTGGGGGATTAAGTTGAAATTTGCAAATCAATTACAGTTTTTTTATGGAGAATGGAATAGTGCAACAAAAAATTGTAGTTTCCATTTAAGTTTTTAAAATTCACCCTACCAGGGGAGTGAAGGGTATGTTTGCATATCATGTCTGAATAGGTTTCGAAAAATAAAAAATCTGATGTGGATACCACATGATTTCCTTGTACGCGTATTATACTATAGCTACATTTTTAATTTCACATATCTGACATTACATTTTTTTATCTTATTTTTTGTTCTAATCCATAGCAAACTTTAAAAAAAAAAATAAAAAATATATAATTTTTTAATTAACATATCTCGCTTATACAAAAGGCTAATTAAATAATTCTTAATATGCTAGACGCAGAATTTGATTCTCTAAAACTTTTATTCGCAGCATTAAATTCTAAAATCAGAATAATTCATTTTTTTTCAAGAAAAACTGTTAGCAGCTTCATGTAATGTAACACTTCCGGTTAGTCCCTTTTAACCAAAATCTATTATGTTATTTCCATTGATATAGTAGTCTTATATACCAAATTTGACAAGTTTTGGATTATATTTTGATATACTTTTTCATTAAAATCTATTATAGGCTTCAAGTAAACTACCTCTTCCGGAAGTTATATAATGACCAAAAAGGGAGGTGCACAACTAGATGTTACAACAGTCCTAAATACAAAATTTTAACTTTCTACGGATTACCGTTTTTGAGTTATGCGAAATACATACGTACGTACAGACGGCACGACGAAATTAGTCAAAATGGATTCAGGGATGGCCAAAATGCGTATTTCCACTGAAATCTGAGACCCGAAAATTTTCGCGATTACAATACTTCCTTTACTTCGTACAAGGAAGTAACACTTACATATTTTGTAACTTTGTCATCGAATGCTGCCTGTATATGGATTTTAGTATATATGTATGTTTTTTTTAAGTATTAATATAGTGATATGAACCGAGAGTTTTATAAAAAATGTGGCAATATTTATAATTTAAGCGGTTTGTTGTTTAAATTGTGTATATGTTTTATTTAGTCTTAGCTAAGTTATAGTTATTGGTTTAGAAAATATGAAGTATTGTGAGATTTAAATGTTCTGTTTGTATTTTAAATCAATAAATTGTAATCAAGTGTGTCTGGGAATGGTTAAGGGTGCATTTGACTTTGTAGATAATTTTAAAAGTATGTGTGCATCCGGCAATAGACGAGAAAGGTTGAAAGTAATAATTAATTATAAATGTTTCAATATAGAACAGGAGCAATTAGTTGGAAAAAACATAAATCATATATTGCTTACAAGAATGAGAATATGTTTCATAGAAATTCTGCCGGGAATATTCTTTAGAATATTCTCGATCGATATTAAAATAGAAGGGATTCCCCGAGTTCAACGCGCAACTCAATTTGTTGAGACATGAACCCAAGCGTCATTTCGTATGGATTATAATATTGTAAAATGTTTGCTACTAAACCAAAAGATCTGCGGTGCACACCACATGACTTCCTTGTACGTGTATTATACTATACCTACATTTTTTTATTGCAGATATTTGACGTCATTTGACATTGACATTGACAATAATTTTTTTGTTTTTTTCTTATCTTTTGTTCTAATCCATAGCAAACTTAATTACAGAAAACAAGAAAACACTTTTTTTGCAGCATTTATTTCTAAATCAAAATAATGTAATTTTTTCAAGGAAAACTCTTAGCAGCTTCATGTGATGTATCACTTCCGGTTATGTTATTTCCATTGATATAGTAGTCTTATATACCAAATTTGAAAAGTTTTGGATTATATTTTAATATAGTTTTTCATTAAAATCTATTATAGGCTTCAAGTAAAGTACCACTTTCGGAAGTTATATAATGACCAAAAAGAGAAGTGCACAACTAGATGTTACAACAGCCCTAAATATAAAATCTCAACTTTCTACGGCCTACCGTTTTTGAAATTATGCGAGATACATACGTACGTACAGACGTCACGACGAAATTAGTCAAAATGGATTCAGGGATGGTCAAAATGGATATTTCCGCTGAAATCTCAAAACCGAAAATTTTCGCGATTACAATACTTCCTTTACTTCGTACAAGGAAGTAAAAACATTTAGAAAACTATATCAGCAGAAAACTGACAATAACAAATCGACCTAATTGTAGTTTCCGTGACAAATATAAGAAAATACAACTAGAATGATGGAGCACAAAAAAGTCATGATTAATCTCAACCTGTAATGATAATCGTACATAATCATAATCATGGATGATAATAGTTAGGTTTGTACTATCACCACCAGGCTTCTGCCAATTAGGATGCCTCTTCTCCACCTGTATGTTTTAGTTTTATAAACTCACTTGTTACGAGTATCATTTATGTATCAGATATCATTCAGCTAACTTTATCTCGTTAATAATTTTAAGTGAATGAGAGTATTGAATGAATGACAATAAAAATATATACTTACTAACTGTTAAAAGTAAAGATTCCAGAATATTCTCGAAAAATGTTCATATATAATACCGGTGACTATGATTTTTCCGGAAATGATTGTCGTCATGATGACGACTGCTTGTTGCGACGCAAATCTGCACGAATGCGATAGCACGAGTGTAGATTGTCTTAAAGCAACAAGCAGGAGTGATCTAGGCAAAAATTACCAAAGGAAAATCATAGTCACCTATGGTATTCGGCTTGACAATTCCTCGAAATATTTTATTTACTCCAAAAAAATGTTACCTGCAGTATTTTTAAAACAATGTCTGAACTACTATTACCTTGGTGATCAATTTACATTGATTCATTTTTTGACATAACTAAGCAAAGTAAACAAAGTCAAATCAAATTTAACAATATTAATTTACTCAAAATACTTAACAAACGTTATATCTAAGCAACGATTTACGACAATTTTCACTAGCGAAATTGTCGCTGTAATACTACTGTGATTGGTTCAATTCAGTAAAATACTGTCATTTAATTGGATGAAAAGTTATGAGTGGAATTATCATATATAATATAACAAGTGTAAGACATGCATTTTAATAATGCAATCCACTGATTTGGAAGCGCTGGTGGTCATATATCTGTCAACGAAAAATATGACGATGCAGCCTGAGGCGGCTGCCAGCGTTGAGACGCTCAGTCTATGTTTCACGGGTGTGACGAACAATTCGGGGTGGAAGTGAATACGTGAAGTGAAGGACTAATACATTCATTGTTACCTGGACACTGTATTGGATTATCAGTAATTAAAGGTGAGTTATCTCACTGTCTTTCTAGGTCTAGATTCAACGTATGCGGAGAACTGCAGTGATTTAACATATGTCTGTTGTTTATTAAATGCCACCTTAATTGATGATATATTGATATATTGATTGGAGATCTGTACTGACTTGATACGTGTCTGTTATTTATTGAATGACACGTAAATTGATGACATAATGAGTGCATTATGTTTATGTATTGGTGTGGTATTTGTTTGGGGATATATGTGACTGATCAGATGTTATATTCTATCTTATTGAGAATTGCAATGATTTATGATCAGATGTTATATCCTATTTTATTGAGAACTGCAATGATTTAACATATATCTGTTGTTTATTAAATGCCACATTAATTGATGATGTATTGATTGGAGATCTGTACTGACTTGATACGTGTCTGTTGTTTATTGAATGACATGTAAATTGATGTTATAATGAGTACATTATGTTTATGTTTTGGTGTGGTATTTGTTTGGGGATATATGTGTTTGATCAAATGTTACATTATATATTATGATGTGCTATTCTGTGTATTCACACTTTGCCTTCCTTAAGAACTCAGTACTGAAGTCCCTCCGCCAGGTTGCGGCATTTAAGAGCATACTACAATTGCTAATCAGGTGGTGGTGACATACAGGGCCGTATTGAGGGCTCTCCGTGCTGGGTCTGCGAACCCAGCTGCGCATCCGTCAATGGCTACATAATGACCACAGAGTGAAATTTACCTGTGTCTGTAATTGGAGTCCCTCCTCTTTTGTGTTTAGCGGTCTTCAGCGCATACGACAGTACTGATCCTTGATCAGGTTGGGAAGGACCTGCTACTATCGGGTCTAAATACCCGCCACGATCGGGTCTAAATACCCGCACCGATGAGGTCTGGGACCTCGTGTGGATTGGATCCACACGGATGTCTGGGACATCCACGGCCGCATCAATCGGGTCTAAATACCTGCAACGATCGGGTCTAAATACCCGCACCGATGAGGTCTGGGACCTCGTGTGGATTGGATCCACACGGATGTCTGGGACATCCTAATTCGTACCTGTAACCTTAATCCTATAGCACTACCTAAAATGTAAATCTCAGTGACCGCTGATTGAGACTGGAATGACATGTTATATTTTATCATGCAGGTGTGACCGGTACGAGGTGGTCCAGTGGTGGAACCATTCAACGGGGCCGTGTGACCGATGACGTCATGAACACCACCCGTTTGCTCATATATATATATTATCCTGAACTCTGTATGTAAAATGTATATTATATTACCGTTAATACATGCAATGAGTTAACAAGGTTTGAAATCAATTTTATATTACATTTTCCTTGTTACCAAGTCTGTTAGTATGCCTTTTACAAGTAGTATTAAAATTGCTCAAAATATTATCTGTTAATTTTCATACTACGAGTTGTATTCGGCTTGAGAATTTATCAAACAAGAGTTAATTAACAAGAATAGTTAGGTATTTATTTGCACATTATTAATTAGGTATTACAGTGATGAAATTTTTTAATAATACATGAACACTGAAAAAATTGACGTTTATGAAAATATTGAAAATATCATTTATTTTATTCGTAACCAAGGATATTATTAACAGTGGTATTTCCGTTATCAATTGCACCAGCGATGAATTTCCGACGAAATGTACATTTCATTGGTTCATTTTCAAACAAATTCGTGATCCTATTGGTTGACAGTGACGTGTGGTGAATTTTCAACTTTTGTTGAATATCGTACAGTATTATATACTGGATGATAATTAAAAATAAACAGGCCATAGAAGTTTAGCACGGGAAATAAATTTTTCTTTACGCAAAATCAATAAAATGAACATTAAACAATATTACAAACAATTGTATAATATATTAAATGTCAAATTGAATTTGTGTATTGTGATTACGGTTTATAAGAAAACATTTAATTAAAGTTGATCATTTTAAATATGAAAATATTAAACAATAAATGCTTGTAATGATTTAGTTCAATACAGGAATTAACAATTTAACTCTCAAAATAAAAATCAAATTTTTTTGATTATTAACTCTCAATAATGAAATTTGATTATTGAATAGAATGCGAACTTTAAATTTGTATATAACAACAAAGACAAAATTAATTGTCATCCAACACTTGGTGAAACAAGGTTTAATAAAAATAAAAAGTAAACACTTGGCTATGTTTCACAAAATTCAGCCTCCAAGTCAGAGGCTGGCCAACACAGTTCAGTTAGTAACCATAGACGCGTTTCGCCAAGTGTTTACTTTTTATTTTTATTAAACCTTGTTTCACCAAGTGTTGGATGACAATTAATTTTGTCTTTGTTGTTATTTAAATTGCTATTGCGTAGCTTTCCCTTTTTTCGGTAGATGGCATGACTAGTTCCACAAAACTTCTCATGTCATCTTACTAGTTTGTTAGAGATCTTATTCTCTGCTGGCACAGTTCTTCGTCACCAGCTTCTTCACATGAACTTTATTCTAGGTGAAGAAGTGAGTTATACCATACTGATGAGCTCTAATAAGAGCGAAACGCGTCTATGAACTGTGCTGGCCAGCCTCTGACGATGCCCTCATAAGGTGACTTGGAGGCTGAATTTTGTGAAACATAGCCAAGTGTTTACTTTTTATTTTTATTTTTTAATTTGTATTTTATTACATTTTATTTGAAATATGAATTTTTTTAAATAAGAGCATGTCAGTCGACAACTTAAAAAAAAATTATAAATGCGCTGCCCACAAAATAAATTTCTCATGCTTGTGATTTATGTTATAATATATCCTTTAATATCATTTCTAGTATCCTTAAAATAATTATAATTGTGGCTGTTATTGTTGTATATTTTTATTTGATCTGATTTGATAATTAATTTATTATCGTGACAATCAATGAAGTATAATACAAAAGAATTCAACGCGTCGGATTGTGAATTTGAGAACCCGAATTCGATACCACAGCAAACTGATTTACATCACATTAAAATTACACCTGTGGCTCCCTCTGCAAAAATATCCTTGGCAGCAGTGATTTGATGACTTGCAATCGCACTATTCATGCGCATAAGTACAGCAATAACGATCTGCTACGCCTGAGTGCCACACCCAATAATACGTAAAACCCGTAATGACATATTTATAAATTTTATTTTATTATAATAGCTGTAATAATACGAAAAGTGCACCATTAGCGATAAATGTGGACAATGAGTATTTCACTACCATTATTTATACATTACTTTATAGAAAAAGTTTCAAATAAAATCAATAAACATAGGTATTGATTTTATTATTACTAAATACTATATTATACATCTAGGGAGAGAAATTTATGATGTGTAATTTGTAAACATCGAAGGAAAACTAGCATTCTCTCCCGAAGTGTATATATAATTTTTTCACGATCTAAGTAAGACAAAAAACGAAAAAAGTAGTTTAAAATATAATTAATGTATTGTATTTTATCTACAACCATATATGTAAATAAGCCATTAATACAATTTGCAAGAACAATAAATGCTTGTTTACGGTTGCTAAGGGTTTACTGCACTACCCACGTAATATATATATATATATATACATATTACGAAACTGTTCTCAATAAATTTTTCATTTGTTAGGCGGTAACACTGCTGTTTGCCAGTTGATGTTACGGATATAACCTAACAAATATTCTGTAATTGTTCTTATTATTATTTATGGTCGTAGGTCAAGTATAATACACAACTCGAATTGTAACGCAATTACATTGTTCGTGAAATTACTGCACTCGCCAAGGCTAGTGCGCAACTTTTTCACTCGCACGTAATGTGCTTGTTACAATTTTCGTTGTGTAATATACTATTACATATACTTAACAGCTAAACTGTCAAAATAATATAAGCTCCATTCAGGAATAATGTGCACATTACTTTTCTCGAGATAAAATGTTCTACTTCTGTTCCGATATCTGTATCATTTTTTAAAATGTCTGCCGTGAAAAAATAATTATCAAAAAATTCTATTATTTACATAGTCATGGCAATGGAACAAATGTATAATGTTTAATTATGTTTATTTGTTAATTGTCATTTTAACTTTCTTATACCAGTAACTAAATAAGTAAAATGACATATTTATGACCGGTTTTATAAACAATAAATTAATTTACTTCTAAAATAAATAAAATGTATCCATTCAAATGACAGTCGAACATTTGGCAGTAATGTTATATGTGCCATAGAATAAATACAATTAATTAATATTTGTTAATTTAAATACATTCATTAAGGATACAAAATTATTCTCTTCTTTATAAATCAGGGAGTAATTTAATTCTCTACAACTTAAAATTGCAACTTTTTCTGGAAGCAATCGTTGCAGAAAATTTATTTGTTATATTATTCTACTATGACGCAGTTGTCGCGGAAAATTTTGTATAAATATCTTAAATAACTATAAATTTGAAAGAGATTTTAAATTTTATAAATCGTTTATTTAACAAGAAAATATGATTAGATAGTAACCGCATGTTTGTGTATTATAAGAAATAAATATCCAAAATACAACATAATTGAAAAAAAAAATAGACATACATTTTTTTTGTAATAAAGAAAATATTGTCCTTATTTGTTTAATCATATTAATATTAATATTAGTATTTTACATAAAATTTTATCATTTACACATTTATAAATCATTATAATTTAACGATTAGCTTACCTTTACAAGAGGCGTGATTGGAGGTAACAAATTCATTTCGTGTTTGAATGTGCACTAGTTCTAGTAGTTAAACTGTAAAGTGTAAATAGTTGATTATGTATTACACCGTTATCAGAGAACGACTGCGAAACGTCTAGTTGGTTGGTGCCGCACTGCCGGGTTTGACAGGTCAATCTAGGTTGTTTTTTCATTCCGTTTGTCCTTGAGGAACTGTTCAATACCAGGGGCGTATCTAGAATTTTTTGACGAAGAGTTGCTTCGCATATAAATAAATATATAATAATGGTCATATGTAATAAGTATTTAAATTAAAATAAATAATCAGAGTCAATACAAACATAAAAACTAATTTTCTGTTAGAAATAAAAGCTGCACCCTTCAAGGATATATATGTAAATATCTCGTAACTGTATTCTTCGGGGATTTAATAATGCAATATTATTTATAACTACCACGGAGCCCAGAATTTTTCTGCGATGAATGGGGTAGGTGGCTCAGTGGTATCGAGTCGGCCTGTGGATCTTGAGAACCCTGGTTCGATCCCCACAGCCGACAAACAATTTTCACCAATTTAAATCTACTCCTGTGGCTCCTCCTCCACTAATATTTTTGGGGGCCGTGTTTTGACGGCTGGTAACCGAAAAAATATATCATTTATCGAGATCTGCTTAAGCAGAGTGCCACACCCAGTAATGGGTAAAAGGCGTGATGATATATTTATTTATTTATGTGAATATACAAAAAAAGCTAGTCCCGACTATCTTTCTTCTGTCATTGTAGAACGTAAATATGTTTTCAACAATTTTAATATCGAAAATTAGCGGTCAACTAAGCATGTCGTCACTGGAGGGCATAAAATTAAATTGAAGTAATATTTCAATATTTGGATAGAACTCATTAGTTTCAAAATATGTATCTATTAGTCTAGATGCCTTCTGTAACTTTTTATATATTTATAGATTTCAGTATGACCGAAAAAAAATAACACATCTTAATTTCGGTGAGTGCTCGGGCCCCTAGATCATCTCACTAAATCCGCCACTGTCGCATACCCAGGCGCGGATCTATAAAATTCAAAATTTAAGCGAACTTTTTATTTACGTATATATTTGAATGCACGATAGAAATTTATTCCAATGATAATGCAGGTATTTTATTTTATAATTATAAAGTAAGAGATGAGAGTAAATACAAATCTAATATGGTTAAGTACATTTATTTTGTAATTATTGTACTGTATAACTGATAAGCTGAGTTCGATTTTCACACCAGAAAATTGTTTTTCACTATATTCAAAAGACCTTTTCACGCCACCGTCCGGCATTAGCAGTATTACATAACTAAAAATTGTCCGGAAACCATGTGTTACCGGCCGAGGCCAGCAAAAATTAGTGACTTTTTATGGTTATATGTTGGCATCACTAGTATAGCGAACTCCTGAACGTACGAAATGTCAAAATATTGCATTGGCGTAAACATATTATGATAAAATATTCATAGTTGAATATTTTCAATACAAGAAAACAGAATATTTATACATATATTTTAAACAAAATTGTAAGTAATTATAATTGAATTAGCAATGTAAAATCCAACTAAAATATGTTGATTTTTTAGGTTATAATACTGGAATGACATGTCGTGAAATAGACAAAGAAATGAATTATGTTTTATGTTTATTAAATAAAGTGTACTGTGTAATTAAACTTATTGAAGATATAAATTGATGAACAATAAATAATTAATTAAAATTAAAAGTACAGTTCAAATATTGTGTGTTACCAACATAAAAAAATTCCCTGACATTTAGAATGTGAGTAATAAATTAAACTTTTTTATTCAATTTACAAAAACATCGGCGTGAAAAATCTTGTGTATTACACGTCCAGAAACTATTTTCTGGACTAGTGCTACAAATAACTATTGGATCTACCTTTTATTAATTGCAGTTTACATGAAGTAAACATGTTTTGTGCCAACACTAATAACAGGCATTTATTTAATGTTGTATAATGAATAAATGAACTATTGTAGCGTTTATAATTATTATGTTATTACTAATATATTAGAAATAACTCTCAAAACAGCGTCATTAAAATGTTTACTTCATGTAAAGTGCAATTAATTTTGCGAATATCGAAATCATTCTTTCTGTTTTATCATTAGTTCAGTGAGTACTATATGTTGTTAAAATAAGTGCCATAAGTTGTATAACGTAAACAATGGCTCAGTAGTATATTCTGGTAAAATGATGTCTTATTTCTTTTAAATCGTAATCGTTTGAACTTCATAGCTATAAACATTCCATGAACTCAGGAGTTTTGCATTGCATATAATAGTATATTAGATAAAATTTGCGATATTTCAACGTAATATTAAGAGATGTGTTAATTTACTACAATCTAACAACTACAAGTCAAATGTAAAGATGACGTAGCGGATATTAATGGGCTTCAGGGGCTCGGTTAACCGGTTGAAAAGAGAAATAACATTGAAGTTACTCAGTGAGGAGTCAAACTGCTACCACACACACCACAATCAACCAACAGGTGATCACTCAAAATAACACACATATTCAACAACATAGAGTCGTCTCGAAGAACTGCGCCAATCAGTGCTGAAGATCCTGCCCTCCGGATTGCATAACCTGGGCACCAGGAGTGTGCATTGAAAGCCAAGTAGAAACTTAGATAGAATAGATATAAGTTTATACAAGTGAGAGGGCTGACCGATTAGGCCAGCAGAAAAGAGTGTAAATAGTATAGAGTTAACACATCAAGAGTGTATCGAGTAGTGCTGTGTTATAAACTTATGTAACAACTTATTTATTTAAATATATTTATATTTTTATACTTTAATACTTGCGTCCTTCAATAGGACAAGAACCAGTATATTATTTGCTAACTCTCGTCATAACAAGGAGGTTACATAGCAATCGATGGATGTTAGTGAGACGTTGGGCACCTCCTGAGTTAACATTAAAGATGGCAGGCCAGGGCACCGTTGGCACGAGGGCTAGCGGGTTGTGATTCGGTGACTGCATACTTGGTTGTCGCTCCCCGACAACCCCTCAGAGGACTTCCCTGGAGTGACCGCAACATACACAAGGATAAGAATAACAATCATATACAACACGTGTGGTAACATTTCTAAACTCAACTCACCAAATCGTTTTCAAGCAATTTCACAACCTAAACACAAGCACGATGTACTACCTGCAACTACCAAATCTTACCATAAACTGAAATGAATGCTTTGTTAATAATCTATTTAAATTAAGTTCTTATCCTTCTGCACTCGTAATCCACCTAAACGCAAGATTGAAGTAGAAAACATAATCAATTAAGAAATAAAAATCGTACGTGAATAACTTACACTAATGCCTATGGCACACTGGTCAAAGAGTATCGAAGAGCATCGAACGCACCCTTCATTGACAAACAATAAAAGCTTCTAAACTTGAGAAAGAAAAAGTGAATTTCAAAAATATACTTACGTGAAATGAGATACAAAAGATACGAGTGAAATGAGAGACGTTCGTTTCATCGATGAGCTCTTCGATGGAAATAGAGGAGCCTCTAATTTTCGTCGATGACGGGTGAGTTCTGTTGTTTCATCGAAGAGCATATATAAGAGAATATTATAAAGAACAATATAAATTTACTTCCATAGTATAAATAAATAAATATATCATCACGCTTTTTACCCATTACCGAGTATGGCAATCTGCCGAAACAGATCTCGATAAGTGATATATTTCTTTGCGAGAAGTGTGGTTACCAATCGTCAAATCACGGCCCCCAAAGATATTAGTGGAGGGGAAACCACAGCGGTATATTTAATGTGGTGAAAATTGTTTGTCGGCTATAGGAATCTAACCCGAGTTCTCATATCCACAGGCCGACTCGATACCACCTACCCCATTGTAAATACATATAATTTAATCAACAAATTCGAATTAGTTTTATTTATTTTATGACATGTATAACATTACTGTCAAAAGTTCGACTGTCATTTAAATGAATACATTTTATTTACTTTGCAAGTAAATTTATTTGTTGTTTGTAATACTGGACGTGAGTTAACAAAATTTATAAAACAATGGCTGGTAGCACAAGCTCTGTTTTTGTCTGTTTTAAGAGCAGTGTATTTGGGTATTTTAGCTATCTCTAACATGTTAAAACCGTGTTCTTAAAACATCCAAAAACAGAGCTTGTGCTATCAGCCATTATGTTATCATCACGCCTTTTACCCATTGCTATAATAGCATTTTGCGATAGCAGATCTCGACTGGTGATGTGTTTATGCGCGTGAAGTGCGGTTACTAGCTGTCAAATTACAGCCCCTTAAGAAGCTAGTGTTATCCACAGAAGATTTTTTTTAAAGTGATGAAAATTGTCTGTCGGCTGTGGGATCGAACCCGGGTTCTAAAATCCCCAGTCGCATCTACTAACTGAGCTATGCCGTCTCTGACTTTGTTCCAGTTTTCACACGGGCCGAGAGATGGCAGCACCAGTCTGATTCCAACTGCAGTCAGCGTGGCGCAGTAGCAGAGCCGGTAGCGGAAACTCAGCAGGCGATGAACCATGCAGCAGGGATCGATACCACCAGGAAAGCATTGTGCAAGCCCAGATATATTAAGTGGCTTCTAGTTAACAAAACAATTACATCTACTAATTATATGTTGGAATTGTAATCAGAGATATTTTCCATTTAGCACTTTATTGGTGTCTGCATTATTTTATTAGAAATAATAATTAGCTTTAGTATTAATATTATTTATAATATATTTAAAAAAAGATTCAATTATATAATATATTAAATAAAGAAAAGGCTTTAGAATCCAATGTTTTTATAAAATATTTATTTGTGGACGTTTCGAGCTAAAATATTAGCTCATCACAAGCATCTTAAAATACAAATACAATAATTATAATATAAAACTAGCAAATTAATCAAAATGTCAAACTTTAAAAAAATATAAAACAATATTTGTAAAATATCAATAATAACAAAAAAAAACAGATACATATGAAAAATAAAAATAGAAAAAACAAAAAATAATAAATAATTAAAATAAAATATATAAAAATTTAATTAATTCCCTAAAAAAATTTGAGCATATTTTAAATTATTATATTTTGTAGGTTATGTGGATCCAAAAGAATTCTTGATAATGGGTAATTAGGTCTTAGTAATCCTTGGATAGTGGAATAAATTAACAAATTTGATTCATTGAAACTTTATTGGACGTTTCGAACGTTAAAACACGTTCATCTTCAGCTGTTAGAATGTATACATTGTTAAAATATTATAAAATTATTTGTCTACAATATCACTCACCAGTATTACAAGTTGCTACGTAAAAAAACAATTGAATGGTGTAATTATTTTAAACAACCATCACTAAGGCCTAATTACCCATTATCTTAAATTATTATACGCATCAGTTTTATAATTAATCGAGGTATCATGGTGTAAATTTATATTTTAAATTAACAGCTAATCTCATTTTTATCCACGATTTTAATTCCCCAAAGATGAATCACAAATAGACTAAGAAATGGCGAATTAATGAAACAATAAAAAACGTATCCACTAGACAAATTTAACAATGAAATCATACCTCAAAAAAATACGTAGAAATGCACTTAGAAATTGACATAAAACACGACTTAAGTACTAAAGGAAACAATTGAATATTAAATTCAAAAAGATGTATTAGGTAATAGGTCATCCTTATAACTAGAAAATAAAATACTATTTTATCAGGATGTGGAAAATCATCCAATGTAAATAAATAAATAAATATATCATCACGCCTTTTACTCATTACTGTGTGTGGCACTCTGCCGAAGCAGATCTCGGTAAGTGATAAGTTTCTTCGCGTGAAGTGCGGTTACCAGCCGTCAAATCACGGCCCTCAAATAGGTTAGTAGAGAGAGCCACAGGGGTAGATTTGGTGAAAATTGTTTGTCGGCTGTGGGGATCGAACCAGGATTTTCAAAATCTACAAGCCGACTCGATACCAATGAGCCACCTACCCCATCTAATGTAAACCTCCAATAATGTATTTAGAGATGAGGCCAAGGAACCCAGGCACACCGGAAAATATAACTTTTTCTACGATTGCTATAAAAAGATGACAATTACGCTCTCATTTGTCATTGTAAAGTTGACGTTTTCTGTGGAACAATCGAAAACTATCTTTTTTGCGCGTCTCCAATGGCAAGGCGCGAAAAAGACGTTAAATGCGCGCGTTTCCTATGACAACGCGCGGAAAAAATAGTAAATATGCGCTTATTTCAATAGTTACCAGGGATACAAACAAAACAGAAACTTGACATATTGACAGCTGACAGAACGAATTTATTTTCAGTACGTATACGTTTTTTAATAATTTTAAGATGCAATCGTAGAAAAAATTATGTGTGTATCACGAGCGTAAAGTGTCTTTGTATGCGTAAATCTCTAAAGCTGGATTTATAATGAAGTAATGTAGACGGTAACATAGTTGAAATCAAGTAAGAAACAACGCAAGCGAATTTGATAAATTTATTCTAAACGCACAAGTGATTAACATCAACCAATCAGATTATATGACGAATTCCGACATCTTTTGTTTATCTTCGACATTGTTTGTTTCTTCGGCACCAATCTGTCAATTGGATAATATTGGATAGTTAAAATATTTTGATGATTAATTATACAAAGATTTATGGATTTCTACTAATTGTATAACTTTGCAATTCATTTTTATATAACACTAAACTTAAACAAGTAAACGTTTAGATCTGACAGAAAGATAAAACTTGTTTATCTCTTACTTTGCGTCTTTTATCATGCTGCTTACTTTACTGTATTATAAATCATAACTAAGTTAGCTTTAACACATGCTCAACTTGATGCTGATTATTTGCCAATTACCTCTTACGTTACTTCATTATAACTAGTTTAAATATACAAAAGTTTACAAAAGCCATCTACATTAATAAATGCATATTTAAAAATCGGTTTATTTTATTCAAGTATCAAAATATTATTTCAATTGCTTTTATGCCTCCAACGACGACATGCACACTTGTATGCTCTTTTTCGATATTAAACTTTGTTGAAAATATGTGTATGTTTTACAATAGAGGAAAGGTTGTCAGGACTAGCTTTAATGTGTATTCATCGCAATATAACTCTAGATCTTGTGGAAATTATAAATAAGTTTTCATTGTTAAATCTCTGATGAATATATTACGAGATATATAGATGTAAATGCGTAATGCGTGTAGCTTTTATTTGTAATAATTTTATATTTATTTACATCTGCTTTTTTGCTAAGCTGTTATGTGTATTTTTGTTGTTTATTTATTTGTTTATAAATACTTATTATAAATGTTTTTCATTATATTAAGGTATATTTGTTTACCTGCAACTGACAGGAAAATACATATTTTCCTGACCTTTAAGACTCAGGAAAATTTTGCTTTGCATGACTAGTTAAGAAAATAACATATTGCCTGCCTAGTCAGTTATTCAGCAACATAAAACACTGACTGAATATGTAAGTCAAATATGTCTTTAAATTTGAGTTAATTTAAAATATTTATTATTTGTTTATAAGTTTCAGGTAAAATGTTATACGTAACACGTCTGTAAAGCGTCGTACAGGATTCATAAGCTGTTTCAAGCCCCGCTAACGCTCTGCATGAAACTATCTACTAATCTTGTAATTGAACACTTTCCTGACTTTTTACGTAAATAACTATTATATCCGTTAAAAATTCTAGTTCCACCCTTATCGAATTCATGCAAAGATTCCGAAATAAAGCTGTAAAGATAATCGTCAATGCTTCCTGATATGTATAATTAATTAATAACATCAAAAAACAAATACTAATGTTTTGCTAATAATATCAAAAACATTGAATCAACACCTTAACCAATTGACGATAAACTTATAAGAAAACAACAATATAACCCGAAAATTCAAAGATTGAAATGAACAAAACCATTGGTTTTAACAACTTAAATATATAATAGCAATACAGTAATTATATTTCATAATTACTGTTCAAAAAGAACTACTAATAAATGAATCAATATTTCAATTCTTTTTTTCTATTTTGCTTTCATAAGGAAGTCATTACGAAACCCAGTTGAATATCGAAAGAACATTTATTACGATTCGCAACATTTTGTGTTAGACGGTTGGTAGTAGCGGATGACATACTGAAGCTGAGAACATCAAAATTTCAATATAACCTCAAAATCTGATCAATTACATAAATGCCAATAACCTTTACCAACACAACATTTCATATACAAATTACCCTAAATGTACTCAGTTTAAAGTATCGCAAATGTTTAAAAATTTCAATTTATAAAGGCCGCAAAATAGAAAAAATAATATAAATAACTCATTTTATAAGACATATCGCACTTATCCTTTAGAAAACTCGTCTCCGACTTGTTTTATAAACTTGGACGCATCAGGAGAAAAAAGGCTTATAAAATTCGTTCTTTAATATACTATTTTATGAGACTACATGATAAACTATTACTTTACAAGAGATGTTATATTTTGAAGTGTTTGTATCAGAGTTGTGCCATCACATGTATCTTTTAGTGGTACTTAATTTATTTCATTTAAAGAATGCAAATACTGTATGATTTAATACTTAAAAAACAATCTGAATTTGTTGAAAATCATACTTTATAATAACTGAATATCTAGGAAATTAAATTATTTTAATAATTATACACCATACACATATGACAAACAGTTTGAGATAACGATGATTTTAGATAAAAATGTGAAAAGGAATTATCAAACTCTAACATTTACATCATATTTTTATATTTGGCTTCTCTTCTCTTGTCTCTGATGTTTAGGGTTTTATTTGCTGCACAGAAGGGATTTTTTTGTTTTACACTATGATCATTTATTTACTGGTAAGTAAAAAGATCACCTAATCAAAGTAAATAAATGTGACAGATCCCATTGATAGTTCAATGAATTTATATCCTCTAAAATAATTTAGAGAGTAAAGCGAACAAAAAAATTGTTTTCCATGTTAAACATCTATGTACATTATCCATCCGATATAAATTGAAAATCAATTTATATTTATATGATTTTTCGCGAGTTGCAGGGCCGGACTAATACCGTTGGGGGCCCTAAGCACTGCTAGTTCGGGGTCCCCCTCTATCAAATAAATCGCCATAAAATCTAAAAAAGGAGGGTGTGTTTGTTGTTGCACCAAATATAAAAACAAAATTTGATGTTTAATACTGATGGTTTTAACACAAGAAATGTCATACATACCTAATCTTATGAACTAATTCAGAATCGTAAGATTATGTTCTACTATACATCTTGTAGGTATCTCACGAAAAGTTAAACAAAATTGAAATTGTTGATTGTATTAACAAGGATAACTAGGGTAACAAATATAACTAATAATTCATTATTTTTTATTGTTGAGCATAATTTAATTGTATTTTTTTCGGTTTGTTAAAATAATCTAACACAAAAAATTGTATATATCTGCGGAAAAAAAAATTTGATGGAAATTATCGGGGGACCCTATTTAGCGGAGGCCCTAAGCACGTGCTTAGTTTGCTTATGCATAAGTCCATTTATAATGGGCGATTGTCATATCGTCTAGATATTAATAGAAAAGTTTGTAACAATAAAAAGTTGTTAGTAACAATAGTAAAAACTATACTGTTTATAATGCTTCCAAACTGCACGGTTTGTACTTATCTACATGAGAAATGTGTATCTGTTGATTTTTGTTGTATTTTTTTGCAAGTGCAATCTTATTTTTTGTTTATTTGTTTAATTTTGTATAAGGTAACGACTATAGCGCTCTTATATTCTACCGATAAGCCAACCGATCCCTTGCAAAACAAATAAAACCAGGACGTTGTTATGTATGAAAAATATACATATAAGAATAAAATTATACAAATTGAAAGAAGATAGCAAGCAACAACGTATAAAATAAATTACTAATTGATTATTGCAAGACTACATCATGCACATCAAACAAGAGACGACTTGTGTCAACCAAAACTAAAGAATAACTAATTATTGTTGTTTTCCATGTGACATGCTAACAAGGGATAAGAGGGTGAAATTGTCAAAACAACCGTTTCCGTGCACAAGTTTTCATAAAACCTTAGACACTTGTAAAAAATAAAGTACAAAGATCAAATCTATCACAGATCAACGCACAGCTAGTAATTTATCCAGATGTGTCATCACATAATATTATATCGTCTAAACAAAGCGCGATAATTCAAAGTAGCCATAACCTTGATATATAATAATCTAAGAAATACTGTAATTTAAATAAAAAACAACAAAGATAAAATTAATTGTCCGTTCCTTGGCGAAACTAGGTTTAATAATATATAAAAATATTAAAATAACACTTATCTATTCTCACAAAATTTCAGCCTCCAAGTCGACTTATCAGGTCATCGTCAGAGACTGGCCAGCACAGTTAGTAACCAAGAGCGAAACGCGTCTATGGTTACTAACTGTGTTGGCCAGCCTCTGACGTTGACCTGATAAGTCGACTTGGAGGCTGAAATTTTGTGAGACTTAAACAAGTGTTACTTTAATATTTTTATATTTTATAATACTGTAATTATTACAAACATATCTACTAATAAATTTGATAAACATAACTCTGTTAACTTTTAAAAAGATTCAATAATATTTAATTTGACAGTATCTCTCGAAACTGAGTTGATAGTGAAAAATCCTAATTATAATAATAATGAATTGTGAACTGTTTCATTATGTTACAATTTTAACAAACCTGGTAACTAGAAAGCCAAAATTGATCAATCATTTTTGGGCATGGTTTACTGTTAGTAGCGTTCATCACAATTCGATAGTCCTTAAATTATAACCATTAATTGGGTAATAATGATAAAACTTGACAACAAAATAATTATAAAGAAAAAACAATTAACGGGCACAGTGAGGATCTAATGGTTTTAATTGACGAAGAGAAAAAAATCTATATCAATTTCATTTTTACGCCAAGCTGAAGTTTTCAATATTGTGTTTTTATATGAAATCTGTAGTTGACGTTAGCAATTATAATATAATTGAATAGCATAGGTTTGTTCCTTTTATCAAAAAAACAAGCTTGTTAGACGTCAATTTCGGTTACCACGCTAATTCTAAAGAATCGCTAAAATTAATGTTTAAGAAACCATTTGAAATGAATCAAAAGAGAAAATTGTGAAATAAATAAAGTAATAAATAAATATATCATCACGCTTTTTACCAATTACTGGGTGTGACACTCTACCGTATCAAATCTCGATAAATGATATATTTCTTTGTGTGAAGTGCGGTTACCAGCCGTCCAATGCCGGCCCCCAAAGATATTAGTGGAGGGAGAACAACAGGAGTAGATTTAATTTGGTGAAAATTGTTTGTCTACTGTGGGGATCGAACCAGGATTCTCAAGAGCCACAGGCTGACTCGATACCACTGAGCCACCTACCCCATATAAATGAAAAATTGAGAAATGTTAAACTTTTATTTCTGGAATAGTTAAAGTTGATTATAATAATATAAAAAATAAAAACGGTAATTTAAAATATTGTTATAATCATAATTTTACAAGACTTAAAGCAAGAGAGGAAGGAACATTTGGTTTTTTCGCTCTGGGAAAAATGGTCACACAGATTTCGATACAATAAGAGCCTCAATAGTTTCCTGTTTGTATTTTTTCGATAGACGCTCAAGCGAGTTCAATGATTTCGACCAGGGGTTCTCAACCGTTGAGGCATGCGTCCCTTGAGGGGCATAAACGATTTTCAGGGGAGGCATGGATCAGGGATGCTCTTAATTTTTAAATTAATATATTGTCTTTTTGTTATTATGATTAATCGGGTGCAAAAAATGCACATGTAAGTATTTAGTAACTTTAAACTTATGTAAAAGAATTGCAATTTTTGGCAGAAGATATCCAGACAAAACTGAAGTCAGTAGCCAAACGAGATCTATACAAAAAAAAAATAAGTAGAAGGAAGACGTTATCAAAATTTGTAACTAGAATAATGACGTCAAAGACGGCTGTGTTTATAGGATATACAAAAAAATTAATGCAATGATTGTTGCATAAATGTATAATAAATTTCCTAACATTTTAAATGCTTTAGGCATTATTTATCAAATATATAACACACAAATCACAACAAAATTGACAAACGACAACGCAAAACAAAATGGAGCGAGAGTCGATTACAAATGTAAACGTTTTCGAAGCCAAACAACGCCTGGTAAAGACATGTACTTCAATTCTTTTAAATAAATTAAATTTTCTTTAAAAACATTATTATGTTTTAATTTTAAATAATTGTAAATATCATTACTGTGTACTTTCCTTATTATAATATTTTGTTTCACTTAACTACAAATATATATATCATTCTATCAGATCGGTAAAAGTAAGTTTTCATTTTGTACAGTTTTGTCCACGACCTATGACGTCTCTTTTCTGCTTAAAAAATTTGTATAAAGAGATTTTTTAGAAACTTAAATTAAAAGAAGTATTTGACTTACATATTCAGTCAGTGTTTTATGTTGCTAAGTAACTAGACACTCACGTTTCTTTCATTACCTGTCTAGGCAGGCAGTATGTTATTTTCCTGACTAGGTATGCAAAGCAAAGCTTTCCTGAGTCTTAAAGGTCAGGCAAATGTTTATTTTCCAGTTAGTGTTAGGTGACGTATTCGGCTCAAAATTTGGTGAAATTTATAATTTGTAATTTGGAATTCGTCGATTCAGACCTTGAAATTATACGAAATTTGAAAAGTATTCATATATACTGGCGGTCATGTAAATTATTCATTCACTGTTTTTTAATTAGTTTATCATATATCGTCATCTTTTGTTTGTAATATATAATTTTGTTTCGGTTTGATTTTAAACGATAATTTTACAATGTGCTCTAAACAAATGGCAACTGGGTAATATTTTCAATTAATTTAAATTTAATACAGATAAATTGACAGGAAGTTAATTATAGGAGGCTTTTATGGAATAAAGATTGCGTTTTGTTCGTACTTTATTTACAAAAGTGAACAAATATTAGGAAACCTCTAAACGATATCCAATATAAGAAAAAATGTAATACATAATTTAGTAAGTACTTGAGTATAACTGATTTAAATAACAATGAAAGGTATGTTTTCACAATTCAAATGAAAGTTTATAGAAACAAAACATGATGGTTTCAACATTACCTACATTATAGTCAGGGGCGTTCCAACCCAGGGTTCTTGGGTTTCCCAGAACCCGGGCGCCAGCATAAAAGCATAAAAGTGACAGCTTCTGTTTCTATGACGAAGCTGTCACAAAAAATCATAATTAGTAGGTGATTTTCTCGAACTATATTTATTAATTTCTCTAATTTGTGGCATTAAAATGAAGTAATCTGTATGAAATAATGTGTGTGGATAGGTCTAGTATGGTCATGTGCAATATTGCCAACCTTTACGTGGAACGCGCGGTATAGTTATGAGTATTTAAGTATTTTTATTGTAAATTTAATTTATATGTATTGATATGTTATTTTGTTATTTGTATAATTGTTTGTGCTATTATGTGCAATTGTAAAATGTAAACTATATAGTTTTAATTAGGTTTAGGTATATTAGAATGTACCTATGTAATGAACTAATTTCTTTTTGTTTTTTTTTGTATTTTTAATAATTTTATGAGAAACTATATAATAAAATATGTATTTAAAAAATATTTATTTTTCTAGACAAACAATGTTCTATTATTCTACGCTAAGGTGAATAACATATTATTTGTCATGAGTTTGCTTATTGCTCTAAATCTACACGCTAGTTTCGCATAGTACGGCGTGTCGGCTTACAGCCTTACTCTATCTGTTTCGTAGAGCATAAAATTTCACGTATTTTGAGTACCATATCGCATTTTTGTGCTCCAAAATTTTCGCCTGCGGCGCCACATTCTGCTTCAGAACCCAGGCGCCAAGTACCCCAGATACGCCCCTGATTATAGTATGTTATGCATCAAGGGAGGGAAACAAGCGATTATTCCCGCCCTCCCGTGAAGCATATTATACTTTTCGAAACAAGTGCACAAAGATTACAGTCTTATCGGGACAAATATGAAATATGGGTTGCGTAACTAGTTACCTAGGAAACGCCGCAAACAGCTATTAATCGTAGTCTCTAGGGAGAGAAACATGCTACCTAGGGGAGAAAAGCAGTGTTTCTCTCTCTAAAATTAGGGAATAAGAACGTGTTTCTTGTGCATGTGTTACGAAAATTATTATTATTATGTCAACTCGTTGGTACTGATACAAGCGATAACACGAGTTAAGCAACATTGTTCTCGGGGAGTATTTGGATGGGTGACCGTCCCGAGAAACCCGCGTTGCTGTTGACTGAAGACCTAAAACGCGGATCAGAGCGTAATGGCGGCATATGATCGTTCAACAAGGAGCCACAGATAAAAAACATATTATCATTGATCAAATACAAGTATTACATATTTTGTATAGTTTAAATTACGTTTTAGTTCATATATTTCTGAACTTCATTCTAATTGGCATAGCCACTGTGACAACGGTAGCTACACCACTAAACAACATGAATCCACCGGGCGGTATAAATAAAAATTAATATTACGTCATCAAATAGCCACTTCGCAGATTTATAGTTGAAGGTGGATACTGGATAGATCTCGCTATGATCATAGACACTCTCACTAACATTCGATGTTTATTTCTTTTCTGATATGTTTATTGTAAAGAGTGCTGGCTGTACTATTGTGAAGAATGTCATAGGCAAGGGTTTTTAATATGTATACCATAAGTATTACCATTTCATACAATTATAAGTATTACCATTTCATACAATTTATAATTTATTATTTGACTATAGAAAAGAAACTATAATAAAGGAAGATTGTATTTAATGAGAATCAAAAGAAAAATCGAAGAAAGAACCGTCAGTACGGTGGTGTGGATAGCGATACGCAATTCGAATCCGGAGATCCCGAGTTCGAATCTCACTCAAGCTAAAAATTATATAAAGTACTACACTGCGGCTCGGTGAGTGTGGACCCTGTACTGTAATTGGAAATAAGTTCCTGTTGTACAGCGTAACATAAATAAATAAATAAAACATAATTATTTTCTTGAATGACAAATATAGAATTCTAAATAGAAAATACAGTTTTCTACAACTGTCAAAAAAAAATTTTTAAGTACGTAATTTTTTCATCATTTATATTACCATGACAACGCGTATTTAGGGCATTGTTTTGCACCCTAGTGTGCAAAATGAGCATTTTGTGCACTGTTTCGTATTCTATTGCGCAATATGAGTTTCTCGCACACGCTCCTAAATTATTTCTTGTCAAGTTTCATTAGTTTCAACACATTAATAGTATCAAATTAATATCATTGTGGATTGTTTTCCTCCAATTTACTTAAATAAATCAATAATTATTGTATTATTCCTTATTTTCAGTTGTAGAAAAAAATGTTGTTTGTATTTCGTGGGCAAAATTCTTGTTTTTTTGCGCGTTCGAATGACTTTTATTGTCTCGACCTGCGGTGTCGACTAAAAGTAACATTCTCACGCGCAACAAATAAACACTCATTTTGCGCACTTAATACAATAATAACTATTATATCATGAATTCGAAAATAAATGATATATGCAAATGGTTGCGTTCTTAGGATATGTGCCGCCCGTTTGCGAAAATAAATAAAATAATAACACTAAACATTAATGAACTTTTACATACTAATGTAAAACGTACGGAAAATAATACTAAATTTAAATCGATGCTATAAATAGAATTTTTACGATGCGATGTTTTACAGTGTAGATGAAAATATTCTTAATTATTCTGAATTTTTAAATAAAAAAAATCATGTTTAGCATTTTTTAAAGAAAGCTGAACGCTCAGTTTTTAAAATCTAAAATTATCCATATACAGTCTGTCCAAAATCTTATAATATGCAATGTCAGTTGTAGAGAACAAAATGACAGTTTTTTGATACTAAACATATATCATATGTATATTTAATCAGAGCACAAAAATTAGTTAAACATTTGTTTAATTTAGACAATTGTAAAGTAATTGTTTCGCGGAAAAAGGAAAAACTTTTGAATATTTATTATAATTTTTATTACTTACTGATTTTATCATAAAATAAATTCTGTTTTAAACTATAATGATTTTAATTGAATATAAGAATAATATAATAAGAACAATAATAATTAAATAATAAATAGTACGTTTACTTTAGGTAAATGTAATTCTGTTTATCGATTTAGATGCAGAATTTTATGCTCTACAACATTTATTTGAAGCATTTTTGGCTAAAATAATTTGGGGAGCAATGCGCACAGAAAAACTGTTTTTCATGTTAATCGCCTATGTACACAGGTATGATGTTCCACCCGGTATATATATATATATATATATACATACATACCTACCTAAGCACACCAAACACAAACCCTAACTCCCACCCCCAGGGGGTGGGCTGGGGCAACTTTGAAACCTTAAAAGGGAACCCCCATTTTTGATTGCAGATTCGTATTCTGCGAAACAAAAAGTTAATTTTATCTGAAACTTTTTTTCCAATTCGGAATAGCTCTAATCGCAAGGGGACTCATCGAAAAAAAGTCAACCCAAAAAACAATAAAGGATTAAATTAACGTTTATTTTATAAAATCGTTTTGCAAATTTATTTCAAGCTTTTAGTCGGTGAAAGGTGTTGTGGCTACTTATGATTATGTTGATTTTGTTCTTTGATTCAATGTTTATTTCTTGTGATATTAGACCGTTTTTTACATTTCTTTCAGAATCATGTTAAAACTTATTTTGCGATTAGAGCGCCATCTATTCTGAATTGGAAAAAAAGTTTCAGATAAGATTAAATTTTTTTTTTTTGCAGAATACGAATTTGCAATAAAAATTGGGGGTTCCCATTTAAGGTTTCAAAGTTGCCCCCCTCCCCACCTCCTGGGGGTGATAGTTAGGGTTTGTGTGTGGTGTGCTTAGATAGGTTTTTGCAAAATATGAAACACGTGTTTTTTTGTTTCTTGATTCGATGTGTATTTCTCGAGATATTTCACCGTCCCGGAACTTTTTTAACACCCTGTATATAGTACGTTCGTTGAAGAAAACCAATATTTAAAAATACGTTCAAATTTTAAATTGTACCGATCTGGCCAGTTTACGCATGAACGACTACAAGCTGGCTTTCAGTACGAAGTTCGATTTCTCGGTGTTATAATTTCGTCGCAGTGTACAGTGGTGTAGTATTGCGTCACGAATGCACACGTCACCTGCTTGCACTGCGGACGCGAGGAGTGCGCCACTGTGTGCTAGCACGCAATCACGCAATGTATTCTGCGACACACCAACACATACACAGCGCGATAATCAAATGGACAAGAACTTTGCTCTTTTCATGACGAAATACCATGGTCATTAGTTTCATATTATGTTAGCTGCTTTCTTGGTGTAGGACATATTTCTACAACTGAGATCTGAAACGAAATGTTTATATTGAGCTTCTCACCTCATATGAATTTAAAATAGGGCGGGTGTGGTAAGTGATGACTTAAATACGAAAACTAGTTTGGTTTCTTTAAAACAGTCAATTACCCATATATCTATTAGTAATATATTGCTGACACTGGGTCCAAAAGCGAAAAGGGAAAGAGAGTGAGCTATTTTATCTTTTTTCCATACTTGTTTCAAAATGCGCATGCCCGTAATATTGGAGTACGATTGGCTGACGTAAATTTCTAGCATATTAAAATCTAGCGCCATATTTTAAATTTGTTGAAAATTATATATTTTATCAATTGAAGGTCATATCGACTAATATAGCAGTACATAATAAAATAATTGATTCATATTTTTTCCATAAGTTACATATTGTCTTGTTTTTAGGAAAACTATGAACAAAATCATTCACATGTAAATAAAAATATTTAACATTCCGATTATTAAATCATTTAACCATCTAAACTAACTTGAGGAGATTTTGAAAAACACAAATAACAACTGACTGGCATAATAATCACGAAGAAGATAGTCTTTACACAAACAAATGAAGCAAACAGACTAATTTAAATTCACACAAGTGGTGACAAAGAGAGCTCGCCATATTTGCAATGTATCTCCCACTTCGTTATTAGCCAATAGTATTCCAGTATTACGGGCATGCGCATTTTGAAGCAAGTATGGACAAAGGTAAGATAGCATATATCTCACTCTCTTTCCTTTTTCATTCAGATAACATTGCTGGTATAGAGCATTAGTAATATATTACTAGTATATATATGCAATTACCTGAATCGCATCTAATGACCAATTAACCAGGGTAGCGGAGTAGACCAAAATATTTACAACCTCAGCCCTTCATAAATTTGAAATGTTCAATTCCGACTCAGTTATTAACTATATGTATGTAATTTTTCTCACTGTCACATGATAATAGAATATTAAACATGTAGGGAGAGAAATGCATGATTTTTCATGAGACGTAATTTATGCCCAGGGGCAGTGTTGAATTAACCAATAGGCAGTACTAGGCAATTGTCTAGGGGTTCCCGTCAAATAAGGGCGCCGCAAAATGATTTTTTTTAAATTGTACAGTTCAGCGAGTTGAAATGAAGAAAACGCTTCTTCTGAGATGACCGTTGGAGTAGTAATTGTAAATGTTTGTTTTTCTTTATGAATAATTATATATATATATATATATATATATATATATATATCATCACGCCTTTTGCCATTACTGGTTGTGACACCCTGCCATAGCAGATCTCGGTAAATGATATATTTCTTCGCATGAAATGCGGCGTAAAATAGATTTAGCAGACTCGTTGCTATTGACTATTATTTTACATAACTGATACATAAATAACTATTTTAAGCACATTTTTACGAGGTTAACAGTGATTTTATTATTTTTACAAAATATTTAATATTCTAAATGAGTAAGCAAAATACCTGAAAATAAATATAGTAAATATCCTGGTACCGGAATACCAAAATTGCTATAATCTATGAAGTAATCATTAAACATAAAAAGTTATTATCATATCGATCGATTACAAATAGACATAGTTATAAAATAGGGGCGGATGTTTATTTTTGTATCATCTGTATAATAAAACATTTAACACATCTTGGCATCATGCTGATAAATCTATTAACCGGAAGTGAACATGTAACATGTTGCTTACCGGAAACTCCGGAAACTTGTATAATTTGGCAGTTCCGATTGAGAGCTAGTGTTTGGCTAATTGCTGGTGACTGCCAGCAACAAGTCAATATTGATGCAGCGAGATTCACACTATATTGAAAGTAAATTAACTTACATTATCTGCGATATTGATAGAGAAGTTTCTTCGCAGAAACTAGAAGCTGAAGAGATACTTATAAAGGAGAAGTTTACTTACTTAGGTAGTGCGACAACTTCGCCGAACTTGCATACTTAGCTGATTCAGTTTCTTTAAGCTAAAGCACTAGAGAAATTAGAGGTTTTGTTTATAATTGCGTAGTAAGTTAACGACGGTAATAAATGATCCGGAACCCGGAGAATTACGAGTTGCCAAGACTACAGGAAATGTTTATTACATATTTTATAAATGAAAAATTAAAATAAATCTTACTTTTAAGACCTATTTAGAATGGTTGTTATTTCGAATTCAGGTTCATTTGTTAAGTACCATACATGTACGCTCACTATAAGAATTTCTAACATATGACTTCGACTGAACGTACAGTAATGAAGATAATTTTAAAGTTAAATTTTTTTTATGAAAGAAAAATTCGGATGACGCCTGGATTCGAACCAGGGACCCTCCGCTTGCCGGGCAGAGATGTTAACCGCTACACCACGTCACCTGTGTCCGACGTATGGCTTCAACCGAATTCTTCTTTCATAGTGTCTAACGTAGCATCGATCCCAAAGACTCCTATATTCTTTCATAAAAAAAAAATTTAACTTTAAAATTATCTTCATTACTGTACGTTCAGTCGAAGTCATATGTTAAAAATTAGTTCGTGGAATGATTCCCTATAAATCAGAACTGTGTCGCTGTAGACGAAACCCGTTGTCAATGCCTATCATAGATATAGGAGTCTTTGGGATCGATGCTACGTTAGACACTATGAAAGAAGAATTCGGTTGAAGCCATACGTCGGACACAGGTGACGTGGTGTAGCGGTTAACATCTCTGCCCGGCAAGCGGAGGGTCCCTGGTTCGAATCCAGGCGTCATCCGAATTTTTCTTTCATAAAAAAAAAAAAAAAAAATATAAGAATTTCATTTCATAATTACAGCCTTCTTTGTCACAATTATAAATAAATAAATAAATATATCATCACGCCTGTTACTCATTACTGGACGTGGCATTATCCCGTAGCAGATCTCAAGAAGTGATATATTTCTTCGTATAAAGTGTGGTTACCAGGCGTCGAATCACGCCTTCCAAAGATGTTACTGGAAGGGGAGTCACAGGGGTAGATTTAAATTGGTGAAAATTGTTTGTCGGCTGTGGGATCGAACCAGGGTTCTTAAGGATCCACAAACCGACTCGATACCACTGAGCCATCTACCCCATTGTCACAAAAACAAAAGTGGGATACTTGGGATTACTTGGTACCTTGAAAATATTTGCGCTTAAATGATTTGAAAATTTGTTTCTTGAAACTGCCTCAAATTTTACGGCCGAAAATATCTTTGTACACCCATACCTCGCTTTACGGCCTAGCTACGTTCCACGAAAGTAGTATAAGGAATCAATACAAATTCAATGGGAAAAAAGTTTTTTGCCGTTATACCGAAACATTTTAGGCCGTAAATCGAAAACGTGCCTTAATTGAAAAGGGCCGTTATATATATATATATATATATATATATATATATATATATATATATATATATATATATATATATATAAGAGCGGCCGTATAGCGAGGTATGGGTGTACTCGTGTATATGAACTGCTAGCGCATTTTAGCAAGCATTTAACAATTTCTTTCTAAAGCTGTGAAGAAACCAAAAACACAAAATGAACACGAAAGCAGGAGATTTGTATAAAACTATCTTACTAGCAGTATCCGGTATATAATTTGTATAAAATGTACTACGTACAAGTGGCAAAAAAAATATCTTAGTCATAGCACAGTCTAGACACAACCAGTAGTTGAACGTTTTGGTACCACAATATTTGACATTTAATGTGTTCTCCTTAAAATGTACACATCGTACATCTACATCTATCGTTAAATATCACTGCTATTTTGATTATAAATATTTAAATCTGTAATAGCTATTGGCATACCTAGGATAGTTATGAGTATCATTACAGCCGCAGATGTTAGTTTGAAATCCGAGCTCGTAGAGCGAGGATTTTAAGACATCTAAGGTTTGTTATGACTCATAACATCCGTGGTTTGTTCAATAGTTTATCGGTTTCAGAATATAAACACGTTAACCTCATTAATAAATATTATTTTATGGGGTAGGTGGCTCAGTGGTATCGAGTCGGCCTGTGGATCTTGAGAACCCTGGTTCCATCCCCACAGCCGACAAACAATTTTCACCAATTTTAAAAAATCTATCCCTGTGGCTCCTCCTCCACTAATATCTTTGGAGGCCGTGATTTGACGGCTGGTAACCGCACTTCACGCGAAAAAATATATCACTTACCGAGATCTGCTTAGGCAGAGTGCCACACCCAGTGATGGGTAAAAGACTTAATGATATATTTATTTATTTATTTATTTTTTTAAGAATAAGTTTGAACATAACCATAAATTGTATATACAGCACTATATAATGCCGTCCTCGCAAACTAAACTAAGCGACCAAATACCAATTTCATTCTCGTGCTTAAAAACACACATGTGAACAATAAAATATTTCGTATGTTATGAATTTTAATAAATGTAGTAAAAACCATTTTGAAAATTCATCCCAATCCCTTTATTTAAACACTATGTATACCATATTTGAATATATGCTATACATATTTAAGTTTTTGTATATGAACCCAAATATTACCGTAACCCTTTTATTCGTGACAGTTCTTTGAATGTTATAACCCAACCTTTACTTGCAATTATTTTTGACCCAATTATGATTGAAACTTCAAAGCTTTTAAATTGAATTTCAGGCGTACAGTCAACAGACAGTTTGATTGATGTGATGTTAAAAATTCCACCAGGCTTTATTTAATAAAGCCATTACACAATATGTATACAAAATTTCATTGTATCTCTTTGAGAGTAGATCATTATAAAAAGGATACATTTTGTAGTTAAGAAATTCTTCGCAAAGACATCAAAGTAAATTCATTTTGTCAACGATTACATGAGTATTTAATAAGTACAGCTTTTACCATTTTATTTTTACTTCCTTGTACGAAGTAAAGGAAGTATTGTAATCGCAAAAATTTTCGGTTCTCAGATTTTAGCGGAAATACGCATTTTGGTCATCCCTGAATCCATTTTGACTAATTTCGTCGTGAAGTCTGTACGTACGGTATGTAGAAAGTTGAAATTTTGTATTTAGGACTGTTATAACATCTAGCTGTGCACCCCCCGTTTTGGTCATCATGTAACTTCCGGAACTGGTACTTTACTTGAAGCCTATAATAGAATTTAATGAAAAACTATATTAAAATATAATCCAAAACTTTTCATATTTGGTATATAAGACTACTATATCAATGAAAATAACATAATAGGTTTTGGTTAAAATGGACTCACCGGAAGTGATACATTACATGAAGCTGCTAACAGTTTTTCTTGAAAAAAATGGAATTATTCTGATTTTAGAAATAAATGCTGCAAATAAAAGTTTGAGAGAATTAAATTCTGCATCTAGCACGTTAACAATTATTAAATTAGCCTTTTGTATATATTATATATTTTTTGCTTTTTTAAATTAAGTTTTCTATGATGTAGAACAATAAATAAGAAAAAAATTAAAAATTTAATGTCAGATATGTGCAATTAAAAAAATATCTATAGTTTAATACGCGTACAAGGAAGTCATGTGGTGACAACATCAGATTTTTTATTTTTATGATCTCTCATTTTTACAAAATTATGTGATATATTTCGATTATGTACTTACAAATTCCTTCTAAAATATGAAAGATAAATATATATTTTTTATTAATATATTAATATTAAGCATTTTTAAAGACAGGAGAGTAAACAAATATTTCGGCATGCTGGAACTGATCCGATTTCATTTGTAATGCCTCACCTCCAGATTTAAGCATATGGCTGGTAGTGAGAGGTCAGTTCTAATTTAGTTTTAACTAAATCGAAGCAACGGAAGTGTTGCTGTTACAATACTGTTCATATTGATACAAATATGAATATATTGACATTCATTTGACTTAATGGTAGGTGACTCAGTGGTTCCGAGTCGGCCTGTGGATTTTGAGAACCAGGGGTTCGATCCCCTCAGTCTACAAACAATTTTCACCAAATTAAACCTACTCCTGTGGCTTACTCTCCACTAACATCTTTGGGGGCCGTGATTTTACGGCTGGTAACTGCACTTCACGCGAATTAATATATCACTTACCGAGATCTGTTACGGTAGATTGCCACACCCAGTAATGGGTAAAAGACGTGGTGATATATTTTTATTTAGTCTTTCAAATTAGAGATGACCACGTTATAACGTTTAAATAAAAATATTATTTATAAATATGATACAAAACAATTGTAACCATGACGTTAAATAAAAACATTCGGACCACAGACTAGATCACCTTCTAAATTGATGACAATGACGTTATTCATAAAAGAATTTCAAAAAATAATATTTATTAATAACATTTACGTGTTTCTATTCTAAAACCGGTAAACTATTGAACAACCCACGGTTGTTATGAGTCATAACAGATCTTAGATGTCTAAAAATCCTGGCTCTACGAGCTCGTATTTCAAACTGACATCTGCGGCTGTAATGATACTCATAACATTCCTAGGTATGTAAATATGTTAGCTATTATTTTAAGAAACACAAAAAATGATAATTTAAAAATTAGACTAAACATAAGGACTCGTAAGAATAACTTAGTAAAACATTTTGATCACTTTCGGTTTTAGCGAAAATATTAGCAACTTTAAAAATAGCTTAGGGAATATGTAATTTTTTTTTAAATATACATAAAATTAGCTTCTCAATCATATTAAGATATCACAGTTTTATTTAACCATAAAAATCCATTAAATAGAGAACTGCATGGTATGAAAATAATTTTATTACCTGATAATAAAACTGCAATAAACAGTAACAGTAAATATGAAAAACGAAATGAAATTCTATAAATGTTCAATAAAACCTCAGTTATTTTCTACATATTCTCGAGATACTCTTCGAGTACTAATAGTAGGGTCTCGTGGTATGGCATCCAAGACAGCGTCATCAACATCTCTTTGATATCTTAGACGACCTGCATCTCTCCCACGGCGTACAGTTTCAGTATCACGAAGGTTTTTGGTAATTCTTACAAACCTGTGTAGAATGGTATGTTGGTTCTAGAGATAACGTTCTGCATAAATTATCTGAGCATATAATGAATTTTGCCTCGACTCTCCATAAACGAAAAATATATAAACTAACTCAATACTGCTATAAATTTATGTCATTCTTTATTCAAACTGAGATTCTTTTTTCATTATCATCAAAAACGAAAATAAAAGTAATAATGAGAGACTAAAAGTAATAATGAGAGACAAAATAAATGACATAAAATTTACTGAACACTACTTTGATTAAATAAAATAAAATTTAATGTTTACTAATTGCATTGGCACGAAAAATGGGTTCTTTAAATAATTTGCAATTGTGGAAAAATTATTTTTGCGTTGTAATACATCAAATAATATATACGTTTAAATTTTTATTGCTCAAAGAAAACACTACTTTTTTTAAGTATAATTAATTTGAAATGAATTAAATTTTTAAAATATGCTTATGAGCACCTGAGAGTGCCATCTAGCCAATAAATACAGCACAAGTTACATATAGAAATATAATACGTCTTACAAATGCCAAAAATGGATGTGTTAAGGGCCCTTTTTAACGTGGTGTTCTACTACACATATTGCTGTATTTATTTCTGTTAATAATGTATTTCTTTTTAACACGACGTAGAATCGAGATTAATAATTAATTATTTACTAGACGATTGCCGCGTTACAAGATGTTTGCGATATACTCGTATATTTCATTCCACACAGCGGTGTAACTAAAACCCTGCATATGGTTATTAAAAAAATTAAATTGTGTTATAGTATATATATATATATATAACAAATTAAAAAAGAAAATCCATAAACCACCAAGAAATTTGGATTCAATTTATAATATATCGTGTGTTCAGAAATAAATAGAGACATAGATACTTAACATGAGAAATTAATTTTGTCAAACAATTATAATGGTCCCAAATTACTTTTGGAAGTACTAGACCTGTTCACACACATTGAAGAAATAAACTCAAATATTTCAAGAAAATTATCTATTAATTACATGTAAGCCATGAAACGCTGTTGCTATAAAAAATGTTGATCTGTAAACTGAGTCTGCAATTGTAAAAGGAGCTTCAACATATTCATATCCTTGTAGTATAGTGAAATAAATTCCTAAAATTACTGTAAATAATAGTCTTTGTAAAGCTTGATTATAATTATTTTCTAATAAACTATGATGAGCTCATGTAACTGTAATTCCAGAAGTTAATAAAATTAAAGTATTTAATAAAGGAATTTGTAATGGATTAAAAGCTTGAATTACTATAGGAGGTCATATGTTTCCCAATTCAATAGCAGGGGATAAATGCGCCATAGAAACAATAGGTTTCACTGTGGGATTGGTTTATTAAAAATTTGTAGGTATTTCAATCAAAATATTTAATTGAATTCGAGAAATTTATTAAAATACGAATATTTCTATAAAAACGCCTGTTAATTTCTATCATTTATAGCAAATACACAACTATCAAAGGAAGCATAGACGCAAATAGAGGGGTACTTAGGAAAAATTCGTGGGGAAGGCTTGAAATTTTAAGATACGTCACTGATTCCACATATCATTGTATTACACTATTATTTAAAATCTTTGTATGTAGAATAACAGAGGTTTCCATCTATTTAAAATATTTTTTTCGTGTTAATCTACGTATAAAATAAATTTTTTATATTTTGCCTGGTATTGGAAAAATAATTAACAATCTCATGACGTATATAGAGAACCGATGACAAAAAAACTCTTTCGTTGATAGTAATAGCATTGATTAATCAATTATAGGAACCCATGGATATTTTGCGTAGCGTGTTTTATATTCTGAAAACGCCAGAGCCATCTGTCCTCTGGAATTTATATACTCGTATATAGTGGAACATTCTGTATTAATAGATGACAGGTACATTTTATTTTATTTATTTCCGTAAAGTCAGTTATCAAGAAAGAACTTAAATAAATAAAATAAATATAGTATCACGCCTTCCCCGATTATTGGGTGTGGTATTCCGCCATAGCAGATCTCGGTAAGAGATATATTTCTTCGCGTGAAATGCGCTTACCTGCCATCAAATCGCGGCCCCCAAAGATGTTAGTGGAGGGGCAGCCACAAGGATAGTTTTAAATAAATAAAATAAATATATCATCACGCCTTTTAACTTTTACTGGGTGTGGCCTTCTGCCGTAACAGATCTTGGCAAGTGATATATTTCTTCGGGTAAAGTGCGGTTACTAGCCGTCAAATCACGGTCCCTAAAGATGTTAGTGGAGGTGGAGCCACAGGGATAGATTTAATTTAGTGAAAATTGTTTGTCGGCTGTGGGGATCGAACTAGGGTTCTCAAGATCCATAGGCCGACTCGATACCACTGAGCCACCTACCCCAATTAGTTTTATTGTAATGAAAATTGTCGGCTGTTTGAATCGAATCCAAGGCTGACTCGATACCACTGAGCCACCTACCCCAAAAGAATACTACGAGTATAAATACAGCACTGCGTGGAAATTTTAAAACAAGCTATTAAGATAATTCAGTGTTTCAATTCAATTTAAAAAGCTTACATAACATTACTCTTGACATATCCATAACGAATTCCTACTTCATTCCCTCTTTTTACAACATCTTTCTTTGTGTTGTCAATTATCTTGAAAATATTTCCGAAAAAAGTACCGCTATTTTATCCCTTGAGAGCTTTCTTGCGTTTGTAGGAGACATTTTTGAATAAACCAGATGGAGTACTTGTCTACATACCGGAAGTGACTGCCTACTGCGATCCGCTAACGAGTTTAGGCAAATGTTTCCTAAGGTGACGCGATCAAAGACAAAGATTTGAATAATTTTAGTCTGAGGTGCGTTGTTATTTGCGAGATGGAATTTAGGCTGTAATTTTGTTCCGTACGGTGAATTAAATATGAACATGTTAAGATAGAATATTTGTGAAGTGTTTGTATATAGGATATGAAGATTTAGTTGGATATGTATAGAAGTATGTCGTGGATTTCACTTAATATAAATTGAATTTTAAATGTAAATTTACTATATTGCGTGTGTATTTCCAAGGCCGCAGCTAGGGGTTCGCCAGGACAGTATATTCCGGAAATGAACCACACTCACCATCGTTAGTTTTTTCAGTAACTGGTTCATTACGGAACATGGTTTCTGAAATATGTGGTTAGTTTTTAGTAACCAAACTAACCGTGCTACGGCGGCGGTTAGTTTGGTAATTACACTGTAGTTGTTGACAAGATTGAAGAGGGTTTGGCGGTTTTTATATACAAATACCGAAAATGCAACAGAAAGAAGACATCGAAAATGAATAATAATTTTTATGACGACTTAATATATAGAAGCCAGGCGCGGTGGCCGAGCTTGTTAAGGCACATCTCTTAACATACTGTGACGTCACTCGAATCAAGTTTCGTCAGTTCGAATCCACCTGTCGACAATGTGTGATTTGTCGTAAAATATAAAATACAGTTATATGTATTTATCACTCGGGCGCTATAAGCTAGTCACTTGTACGTCTTAACACGTTGACTGCCACGGCAATTTTCAGAATTCCGGTCTAAAAAGCCAATTTCATTTAATCATTTTATATTATTAAAAACTCTAATTATATTACATAGTAATCATCAAAAAGCATAGAAAATGTATTTTTTTTTAAAAAAAAGATCTTACGAATTATTTATATTTTCTGTTTATTTAATAATAAAATTTCTGTTCATGTAGCCAGCATTGATTTTTTGTTCTCTTCCCAGAAGCCATCTATCCATATTAGCACCGATATGTTACGAGTTTAATCGTAGCTGCGTGAAAATGGTAAGTAAACACAGTACGAGATAACTCGTAGTCGGCGTCCTAGCAAAGAACGCAATCTACGAGTTATCTCGTAGTTGGCAGTCAACGTGTTAAATAATGTAGCATTCGACTACGAAAACCGGCAGTACGGCAGCGTAAAAACTGCGACTCGGTGTGACCGGTAGGCCCAGGCCCTATTTGGGCTGTAGCGCCACAAATGATAATATAAAAAAGACATGTGATATTTATTTTTGAGTAGGCTACTGTGTTTATTATTTTATAATTATTTTTTTTGTATGTATGTCAAGTTAAGTTAAGTGTAATATAAAATGCAATATTTACTTAATATAAACATTTATACATATTTCCTGTTATAAAACTCATTGACTGGTAGCACAAGATGTTAGAGACAGCTAAGACTCCCAAATACACTGCTCTTAAAACAGGCAAAAACAGAGCTTGTGCTACCAGCCATCATATTTATATTATATTTATATTTTCCTTTGTGTTATTTTTGTATATATTTAAGTTAAAGCGTGATGCAAAATGCAATATATTTTTTAATATAAACGTTTATCAATATTACATTTTATGAAACTTATATTTTCAATCATTTTTGTTCATATTTGGGATGTTTTAACATAAACATTAAAACATTTATCAATAATAGATTAATGTATGACTTAAAAACTCAGATAATAATCTACCTCATTTGTTAAGTACAAACTGTCATCCTCGCCAAGGTCAAACTATTCCGTTTTACAAATAAAATTACATCATTTTAACCATAACCATGGTAAAATTGTACTGCTCCGTGGTTCATTTTCGGAATATACTATAAACCTGTCCCAAAAAATGTTGTGCCTGCTGTAAATGTACTGCTATATATTAAAGTTTTTCATTATAATTTATTATAACAGCTAGAAGTTTCTATGTCATCAACATATATCCACTTTGATTTTGTTTAAATTTATTTAATCTTTGTGTTCTTTAAAAAGTTATCGTTTTAAAAAAAAATGATTTTCCCTCTTTCCACCCCCAAGAAGAAGGGAATATGAGGTTAAAATTTGCAAATCAATTACAGTTTTTATGGAGAATGCACTCCCTCCACCCCATTTCTCTGGAAAGAGGGAAAATTGCACATTTTCTAAGTTGCGATCATTTTTTATCGTTTTGTTTCACCATAAAAATATTTTCTGATTTCGTAATTGTACCTCAGCCCTCTCTATCCTTTCAACCCCTTGAAGGTGAAAAAATGAAAAATTGGAAGATGCGATAATTTATTATAGTTTATTTCACCATAAAAATATTTATCGTTTTCAAAATATTTTCGGTATTCCCTTTTTCCATCCTCAAGGAGTTGGGGGGTGAGGTTGAAATTTGCATATCAATTTGCAAATTGCACATTTTCGAAGATGGGATAATTTTTTATCGTATTTTTTCAGTATAAAAATTATTTATCGTTCCACAAAAAAAATTATATTTTCCTTTTTTCCACCCCCAGGGGGTGGGGATATGAGGTTGAAATTTGCAAATCAATTACGGTTTTTTATGGAGAATACAATAGTGAAATAAAAATGGTGGTTTCCATTTAAATTTTTGAAACTCACCATCACTTTGTCTACCAGGGGGGTGGGGGATGTTTGCATATCATGCCTGGATTTGGATATTCTGAATAATATATTAAAATTACTATAAATACGTAGAGCGTTTTTAAGACGTCAAGCTTCGAATTTGTAAACCCCAATACCGATAAAAAAATAACTATTTTTATAATATAATTGGTATTATTATTTGGATTTTATGCTTTAAATAAAACGAAACTTTTAAAAAGTTAAATTTTTCATTTAAACAGCGACTTTTTGGTCATTATCAAGCTACAATTAAGAAAAAAGTTGTAAATGTACAAATATTAAATTAACAAAATTAATGTAACTTACCAAAGGTACAAAGAATATTTTAAATTACATGAAAATATAAAAAGATTTATATCAACGAGACAAAAAGAATTTAATTAATTAAAATACATGCTTGAGGTGTACACCTCAAGGAGTTAAGTAGAACTAACAATTTTTAATCATAACGAGACGAGATAGTATTGAACAATGCCATCTATATTTATAATAATTAATATGATTAAACCGAAATATTGATATTGTAACATTGGCTGGTAGCACAAGCTATGTTTTTGGGTGTTCTAAGAGCACGATTTTTAACATGTTAGAGATAGCTAAAAAACTCAAATACACTGCTCTAAAACAGACAAAAATAGAGCTAGTGCTACCAGCTAGCCAGCTACCAATATTTGGTGTCATTCTAAGCCAAGAAAAAATTCGTAATGTACTTATCTCCGGAAATAAATCGTTTCCAATTTACACACTGTTTTGTTTTATGTTTAGTAATGTTTCAGTTTATAATATATTACCTTTAAACATTACATTAAATATTCGAAATGCCTGTCTTCAATTTGTTTGCATCATTTTACACGTCTTCTCATGGATTGTCGAACGCGTTCAAATATTTCTGTATGTATATTCCAGTTTATTATAGTCACAATAAATTATGACAGTTGCATATGAAATGAGGGTAAATAAATTAATAACATATCTATAATAAATTACCAAAAAAAAGTGCATATTCAAAACGGTTTGTTTATGGACATGAGTATTTTAGGATATTTTTCTTGCAATAATATGACTGAATAGTGTTCTGTATGTTTTAAACAGCCTGTATTGACTTTATTAGTATTTCTTAAGTACATATTTAAATTGATGAAATATTAAAAATAAAGTTTTATTATAAGGAGAAATTTTGGAAACCATCGGAATTTCAACCTGGGATCTTTTTAATTCCAGGCAAATGCTCTGCCTTTGAACTATAGGACCCATATAATTCAAGTTTAATATCCTGCTACTTTTTACACTCAATTTTTTGTTCTCCTTAAATAACAGTGTCGCTGCGGATTAAGGCTACAAGAAAACAGAATATTTATACATATATTTTAAACAAAATTGTAAGTAATTATAATTGAATTAACAATGTAAAATCCAAATAAAATATGTTGATTTTTTAGGTTATAAGTCGTGAAATAGACAAAGAATTGAATTATGTTTTATGTTTATTAAATAAAGTGTACAGTGTAATTAAACTTATTGAAAATGTAAATTGATGAACAATAAATTATTAATTAAAATTAAAAGTACAGTTCTGACAATTAGATGATACCAACAAAAAAATATTTCCTGACATTTAGAATGTGAGTAATAAATTAAACTTTTTTATTAAATTAACAAAAACGTCGGCGCGAAAAATCTTGTGTATTACACGTCAAGAAACTATTTTGCGAGTGCTCGTATTTAAAGGCCTCGCCTGCGGCTCGTCCTTTCAAAATATACTCGCACTCGCAAAATAGCAGTTTTGGACTAGTGATACAAATAACTATTTTAATTGCACATTAAATCTTTTATTTTTTTCTTATTTTTTGTTCTAATCTATAGCAAACTAAATTGAAATATATATATATATATATATATATATATATATATATATATATATATATATATATATATATATAATTTTT
Organism: Pterostichus niger; assembly: GCA_947425015.1. NCBI lineage: Eukaryota > Metazoa > Arthropoda > Insecta > Coleoptera > Carabidae > Pterostichus > Pterostichus niger. The sequence goes on along the minus strand of OX380337.1, from coordinate 11,731,446 downwards.
AAATTTACATATCTCGCTTATACAAGAGGCTAATTAAATAATTCGTAATGTGCTAGACGCATAATTTAATTCTCTAAAACTTTTATTTGCAGCATTTATTTCTAAAATCAGAATAATTCCATTTCTTTCAAGAAACACTTTTAGCAGCTTCATGTAATGTATCACTTCCGGTTAGTTCCTTTTAACTAAAATCTATTATGTTATTTCCATTGATATATTAGTCTTATATACCAAATTTAAAAAGTTTCGGATTATATTTTGATATAGTTTTTCATTAAAATATATAATAGGCTTCAAGTAAGGTACCACCTCCGGAAGTTATATAATGACCAAAAAGAGAGGTGCACAACTAAATGTTATAACAGTCGTAAATACAAAATTTTAACTTTCTACGGCTTACCGTTTTGAGTTATGCGAGATACATACGTACTTACAGACGGCACGACGAAATTAGTCAAAATGGATTCAGGGAAGGCCAAAATGCGTATTTCCACTGAAATTTGAGAATCGAAAATTTTCGCGATTACAATACTTCCTTTACTTCGTACAAGGAAGTAAAAATTAGAATGGTATTGGATTTAAATTAACTGTGTTGGCATAGCTCAATGATGCAGCGCTGACTGGAGTGCAAAAGGTCCCAGGTTCAAATTCTGGTGGTGTTCGTATTTTGCTCTCTATACTAAAATGTCTATCCTTCACTTGTACGGTGATAAACATCTAAAGGCACACTTTCTAACTATGTATTCATTTGTGTAAGAGAATTTCCATATTAATTACAAACATGTTTAATTTGTAATTTAAACACGTATCGTACACCAAACTAATCCCTATTCTAAATTCATTTCAATTAAATTAGAAGTTAAGTAATTTAACCCATACCACATCTCAAAACTTTTCAGTACTGTAATACAAGTCGTCATACAGATTTGTCTTTTCTGTTTGGACACTAGACTGAAAATCTTCACAGATCTACAACAATAAACACGTCGCTCAATTCGCATAAAGCGAAATTCATTTCATGGAGCTACAATAAACCTTCATTATTCTTGTCTTCATTAAATACAGACTGAGATTATTGTTTGTTAAACAAAAGCAGCCTTACAGGAATGTACACGACAAATGTTTAGAAATTTTTCACTTAAATTAAAAGATTGATAAAGGAAAAACGTACACATAAGAAAGAATTACTTTCAAGACATTGTTTTTATGTTTTGTTGATTAACATTAAAAGTGGAGGATAAGGTGAATCTAGTTATCTAGTTACTGGGACGAAGACTATACAGGGTGTTATATTTTAATAGACCCAGCAAATATCTCGCTTATTTATCAACTTAGCAATTTCTTCCATATAACATAATGTATACAGCAACATGTAAGCTAGTTGATGACGGATGTACATTCATGATATCATTTCCGGTTTGTTAGTAATTAATATCAACTTTGAAATTTCAAATGGAACATACTATATTTTTTTACAAATTTGAAAAGTGCATCAAATTTGCTTTACAATCATATAAAATAATCCATATGTTACATTATTATAAAGTAAAATGGCGGGCACTTCATTATACACCTAATCGGAAAGAGAATAGTGAGTCATGACTGTGGCTTGAAATAAAACAATTAACTGAAACAATTGTATTTATTATTATTAAACGAAATAATATTTTTTTGTCATAATAATACAGAAAATAACAATAAGGAACACTTGATAACAACAAAATTATTTTATAAAAATATTCAAAATGGCTCCCAGTTCCAGCATTATGCACAACGTTTTGAAACAGAATAAGTAGCCCTTTCTATTTGGTTAGCACATAAAAATTCAATTGCTGCTTAATTTTTATTCTTCAGTCCGTTTAATGTGTTTACTGGTTCATTACAAACAAAATCTTTCATGCAACTCCATACAAAAATCAAGTGGTCATATCGGGAGAAAATGAATTGAAGAGACTGGGAACCATTTTGAATATATTTTATAAAATCATTTTGTTGTTATTAAGTGTTCCTTATTCATATTTTCTGTATTACTATGACAAAAAAAATTATTTCGTTTAATAATAATAAATACAATTATTTTAGTTAATTGTTTTATTTCAAACCACAGTCATGGCTCACTATTCTCTTTCCGATTAGGTGTATATTAAAGTGCCCGCCATTTTACTTTTTAATAATGTAACATATGGATTATTTTACATCATTGTAAAGCTAATTTGATGCACTTTTCAAACTTGTAAAAAAATATAGTATGTTTCATTTGAAATTTCAAAGTTGATATTAATTACTAATAAACCGCAAATGATATCATGAATGTACATACGTCATCAACTAGCTTACATGTTGCTGTATAAATCATGTTATATGAAAGAAATTGCTAAGTTGATAAATAAGCGAGATATTTGCTGGGTCTCTTAAAATATAACACCCTGTATATATATGAACAATTTTTAAATTTAGATTGTATTATCAAACACTTTAAAAACTTCTCAACAAGTACTAATTTATACATTATTACTTCCTTGTACGAAGTAAAGGAAGTATTGTAATCGCAAAAATTTTCTAGTTGTGCATCTTTCTTTTTGGTCATTATATAACTTCCAAAAGTGGTACTTTACTTGAAGCTTATAATAGATTTTAATGAAAAACTATATTCAAATATAATCTAAAACTTTTCAAATTTGATATACAAGACTACTATATCAATGGAAATAACATAATTGATTTTGGTTAAAATGGACTAACCGGAATTGATATATTACATGAAATTGCTAATAGTTTTTCTTGAAAAATAGTGTTATTTTGATTTTAGAAATAAATGCTGCAAATAAAAGTTTTAGAAAATTAAATTCTGCGTCTAACACATTAATAAATTAGCGAGATATGTAAATTTATATTTTTTGTTCTTTGTAATTAAGTTTGCTATGTACTAACCGGACGGTTTATATTTTAATAAAATAATTGTAGGTTCCCATTTCAAAAATAAAAGTTTATAGTCGTATCATGTAAACCTGACTTTATAAAATATTTCTATATGTGTCATAAAGGAGTCTATTTAATATACTAAAACTTCCATTTGAAAAAAAATTTCTATTTCTTATAATAAAAAAGTTAAGGGGGGGTTCGCCTTCCCAGATTCATCCTGTATATCGAACCAACTACTAGATCATATGCCGATATGTCCTTACGGTCGTGCGTCAGGCCCTCAACCCGTGCGGCCATCACGCGGGACATTTTTATTTATTAGTTCTTAGCTTAGTAACAAACTATACCTTTGTTGTAGTTTTCCTCACTATGAACGTATTCTTATTTTAGAATCCCAATAAAATAATAAAAGTTTAGTTCATCAATCATTAAATTAATATACTTGTATATAATTTAATTTAAAATCGAGTGTATTACGAAAAGTAGGATGCAACTGTTGCCAGTGTTGCTGAGAGCAAGAAAAAAAGTCACCAAAAAATCTGATGTGAACACCACATGACTTCCTTGTACGCGTATTAAACTATAGATATTTTTTTAATTGCACATATTTGACATTAAATCTTTTATTTTTTGTTCTAATACATAGCAAGTTTAATTTTTTTTTTAAATAAAAAAATATATAATATTTCAATTTAGATATCTCGTTTATGCAAAAAGCTAATTTAAAAATTCTTAATGTGCTAGACGCAAAATTTAATTCTCTAAAACTTTTATTTGCAGCATTTATTTCTAAAATCAAAATAATACCATTTTTTTCAAGGAAAACTGTTAGCAGCTTCATGTAATGTGCCACTTCCGGTTAGTCTATTTTCACCAAAATCTATTATGTTATTTCCATTGATATAGTAGTCTTATATACCAAATTTGGAAAGTTTTAAATTATATTTGAATATAGTTTTTCAAGAAAATCTATTATAGGCTTCAAGTAAAGTACCACTTCCGGTAGTTGTATAATGACCAAAAAGAGAGGTGCACAACTAGATGTTATAACAGTCCTAAGTTTAAAATTTCAATTTTCTACGGCTTACTATATAATAATCCAAAGTTTAATTGGTAATATACAATTATTCTTCTTACATAAGAGTAATGTTACATACGATATCATTTTCAAATCTTGCATTTATGAGACGACCGAGGCTGTATTAGACGCATGAGATAAGCAAAAATTTGATTGACACCGGATTTGAAATAAATTAATATTATAACTAAATTGTAGCGCTTTTGACAGGAGTTGAAAGGTTGCAGAATTAAATTCCAGTGATGTTCGAATTTGCCTTGAATAATAAAATTTGATCTTATAATATATTTATTTAAGAAATAATAAACAAAATGTATTAAATTTCGATGATCTTCAAAAACAGCACGTTGAGGAATTCGCTTATTACTAAATGTTTGTATTGAATTGGCTCCCGCAGCAGAGATTCGGACATATTTATTATTGTAGTCATGATCTCCTCATTTTATATTTGTGTATGCGTTGAGGAAATGAAGTCCAAATTTAAAACGAAAAATAAATTTTGACAGCAATGAATCTTCACTGAAGTAACTTCTTTGGACTGGATAAAGATTACTAGAGTACGCTTCCTTCCGACGTTCGTTTGAAATAAGAGGAAAACATGAGATATTTGCGAATGAGAATCAATCGATGCAATATTCAGTCAGCTGGTGAACGCTTTCCTGCTGACAAACAAACTCGCATCGCAGTAAGAACTAGCTCAAAGGGCTGGATTTGTTCGCACATATCGCCTTTATTGCATATTTGTGCAATAGTAGTAGGAATGTTTCTTCAGCATTAACAGGGCCGTAGTCAGAGCTGAGCGAGCGGTGCCCTAGGACTACTACATCACTTTTTACTTCCTTGTACGAGGTAAAGGAAGTATTGTAATCACGAAAATTTTCGGTTCTCAGATTTCAGTGGAAATTCGCATTTTGACCATCCCTGAATCCATTTTGACTAATTTCGTCGTGACGTCTGTACGTACGTATGTATCTCGCATAACTCAAAAACGGTAAGCCGTAGAAAGTTGAAATTTTGTATTTATGATTGTTATAACATGTAGTTGTGCACCTCCTTTTTTAGTCATTATATAACTTCCGGAAGTAGTACTTTACTTGAAGCCTATAATAGATTTTCATGAAAACCTATATTCAAATATAATCCAAAACTTTCCAAATTTGGAATATAAGACTACTATATCAATGGAAATAACACAATAGATTTTTATTAAAATGGACTAACCGGAAGTGACACATTACATGAAGCTGCTAACAGTTTTTCTTCAAAAAAATGGCATTAGTTTGATTTTAGAAATAAATGCTGCAATAAAAGTTTTAGAGAATTAAATTCTGCGTCTAGCACATTAAGAATAATTAAATTTGCCTTTTGTATAAGCGAGATATCTAAATAAAATATCTGATGTGGACACCACATGACTTCCTTGTACACGTATTAAACTATAGATATTTTTTAATTGCACATATTTGACATTAAATCTTTTATTTTTTGTTCTAATCCATAGCAAACTTAATTTTTAAAAAAATCAAAAAATATATAATATTTAACTTTAGATATCTCGTTTATGCAAAAAGCTAATTTAAAAATTCTTAATGTGCTAGACGCAGAATTTAATTCTCTAAAACTTTTATTTGCAGCATTCATTTCTAAAATTAAAATAATACCATTTTTTTCAAGGAAATCTGTTAGCAGCTTCATGTAATGTGCCACTTCCGGTTAGTCTATTTTAACCAAAATCTATTATGTTATTTCCATTGATATGGTAGTCTTATATACCAAATTTGGAAAGTTTTGGATTATATTTTGATATAGTTTTTCAATATATTATAGGCTCCAAGTATGGTACTTTACTTTCCGGAAGTTATATAATGACCAAAAAAGGAGGTGCACAACTAGATGTCATAATTATAAAATTTTAACTTTCTACGGCTTACCGTTTTTGAGTTATGCGAGATACATTACGTACGTACAGACGGCACGACGAAATTAGTCAAAATGGATTCAGGGATGGCCAAAATGCGTATTTCCGCTGAAATCTGAGAACCGAAAATTTTCGCGATTACAATACTTCCTTTACTTCGTGCAACTTCTCTTAATTTTTTTTATTCTTTCCTTCGTCTTAACATTTTCTCCCTCTTTATATTCATCTTTCTCTCTAAGAATTTTTATTCTCTTTTTGTTGTTAAAATTTTCTAGCTTTTTATTCATCTGCTTGTCGTTTTTCAGAAATGTATTTCTTCATTCTACCCTTCTTTTGCCTGTTTGATTGTTTCTTTCCCATCCTTTAATTATTCAATGAATACAACGAAAGGTGCACAACTAAATGTTGCTAATGCAATGACATTGACATTTAATTTTTGATTTTTTTCTTATTTTTTGTTCTAATCCGTAGCAAACTTAATTTTTTTTTAAAATAAATATATAATTTTTAAATTTAGATATCTCGCGTATACAAAAGGCTAATTTAATAATTCTTAATGTGCTAGACGCAGAATTTAATTCTCTAAAACTTTTATTTGCATCATTTATTTATAAAATTTAAATAATATCATTTTTTTCAAGGAAAACTGTTAGCAGCTTCATGTAATGTGCCACTTCCGGTTAGTCTATTTTAACCAAAATCTATTATGTTATTTCCATTGATATAGTAGTCTTATATACCAAATTTGGAAAGTTTTAAATTATATTTGAATATAGTTTTTCATGAAAATCTATTATAGGCTTTAAGTAAAGTACCACTTCCGGTAGTTGTATAATGACCAAAAAGGGAGGTGCACAACTAGATGTTATAACAGTCCTAAATATAAAGTTTCAATTTTCTACGGTTTACCGTTTTTGAGTTATGCGAGATACGTACATACGTACGTACAGACGGCATGACGAAATTAGTCAAAATGGATTCAGGGAGGGCCAAAACACCTATTTCCGTTGAAATCTGAGAACCGAAAGTTTTCGCGATTACAATACTTCCTTTACTTCGTACAAGGAAGTAAAAATTATATATTTCTTGTTTTTTATAATTAAGTTTGCTATGGATTAGAACAAAAAATAAGAAAACAAAATAAAAATTTAATGTCAATGTTAAATTACGTCAAATGTGTGTAATAAAAAATATAGAAATAGTATAATACGCGTACAAGGAAGTCATGTGGTGTCCACATCAGATTTTTTGGTGGAAGGTCTAAGACTTTTTTTCTTGCTCTCAGCAACACTGGCAACAGTTGCTTCCTACTTTCCGTAAATCACTTGATTTTAAATTAAATTATGAGTATATTAAGTTACTATATATACTTTTCAATTGTCACCAATTATAATTCCTATATAACATAATACTAACCGACAAGTAGTAATAATTACTCGTTTTAGAAATAATTTATAATGAATGCAAATTATTTACTTCGCAAGATATTTTCGTCACCATAATAAATAATTACAATAATGTCTTCGTTATTATTATTATTATTCCTTCATATTAAATGAACACTATATATTAAGACTTATACTAAAATTATAATAATAATATTTACTTGAAACTGACAGGAAAATATACATTTGCCTGACCTTTATGAATCAAAAAAGCTTTGCTTTGTATGCATAGGCAGGAAAATAACATATTGCCTGCCTAAGCAGGTAATGAAAGAAAAGTCAGTGTCTAGTTACTTAGCAACATGAAATACTGACTGAATATGTAAGTCAAATATTTCTTTTTATTTAAATTTATTTAAATTATTTATTATTTGTTTATACGTTTCATATAATAGTTATTTACGTAAAAAGTCAGGAAAGCGTTCAATTACAGGATGAGTAGATAGTTTCATGCCGAGCGATATCGAAGCTTGAAACAGCTTACGAATCATGTACGACGCTTTACTGACGTGTTACGTATAACATTTTACCTGAAACTTACAAACAAATAATACATATTTGAAATTAATTAAAATTAAAATTAATATATGATTTACATATTCAGTCAGTATTTTATGTTGCTAAGTAACTAGACACTCACGTTTGTTTCATTACCTGCTTAGGCAGGCAATATGTTATTTTCCTGACTAGGCATGCAAAGCAAGTTTTAAAGGTCAAGTAAATGTTTATTTTTCTGACAGTTACAGGTAAAATGTTATACGTAACACTTCAGTAAAGCGTCGTGCAGAATTCGTCAGCTGTTTCAAGCCTCGATATCGCTCGGTGTAAAACTATTTACTCATCCTGTAACTGAACTTTTTACGTAAATAACTATTATTGCATCATATTGAAAAGATACAAAAAGTCAGCATTCAGCTTAGCTGTTTTTCAATGCCACCAACATATAGTATATTCATATACAGAATAAAGTATTAATAAACAAGCTAAAAATTATTTGTAAACTGCCATGGCTCGTCACTTACCAAATTTAGCTACTATTTCAAATTAATAGGAGGAATCAAAAATAAAAAAGTATTTTTGTCTAAAACAATGTGGGAACTTTTGCAAAAGAAAAAATCTAATGTGGACACCACATGACTTCCTTGTACGTGTTTTAAACTATAGATATTTGTTTAATTGCACATATTTGACATTAAATCTTTTATTTTTTGTTCTAATCCATAGCAAACTTAATTTAAAAAAAATCTAAAAATATGTAATATTTAAATTTAGATATCTCGCTTATGCAAAAGGCTAATTTAAAAATTCTTAATGTGCTAGACGCAGAATTTAATTCTCTAAAACTTAAAACTCTAAAACTCTTTGCAGCATTTATTTCTAAAATTACAATAATACCATTTTTTTCAAGGAAAACTGTTAGCAGCTTCATGTAAATTGTCACTTCCGGTTAGTGTATTTTAACCAAAATCTATTATGTTATTTCCAGTGATATAGTAGTTTTATATACCAAATTTGGAAGGTTTAAAATTATATTTGAATATAGTTTTTCATGAAAATCTATTATAGGCTTCAAGTAAAGTACCACTTCCGGAAATTATATAATGACCAAAAAGGGAGGTGCACAACTAGATGTTATAACAGTCCTAAATATAAAATTTAAATTTTCTACGGCTTACCGTTTTTGAGTTATGCGAGATACATACATACGTACGTATAGACGTCACGACAAAATTAGTCAAAATGGACTCAGGGAGGGCCAATATGCGTGTATTTCCACTGAAATCTGAGAACCGAAAATTTTCGCGATTACAATACTTCCTTTACTTCGTACAAGGAAGTAAAAACTGTTAATGTGGCTTTTCTATTAATTAATTCCCTATATATATATTTAAACTTATTTAATCTCGTCTCTTCGAGTGCAGACGTGCTAAAAATTGAATTTATTTCTTAATAAAAATTATTTACGTCTGTAAAGTAACGTCTTATTTACAAAAAAAAAATTCTCTAGAAATTTGTGTGAGATATTACCTGACTTTTGAGATTAAATCTAAGCATTTTAAAGCGATTAAATAATATATTTTTAAATTATACAAAAACAAAATGATATGTACTTTGCAACTCCACCAAATATCATCACAGCTTATAGTGGAATTCAATAATCAGAAGATGTAATATTATGAAATACATTAATTCTCGCTTGTGAAACATCATCATCATCATCTTCATCATCATTGTAGATCCACCACCACTTTTGACTGATATCTGGGGGAATAACTCTCGCAGAGTATAGCGACTCCACCGAATGTGTTTGTTTGTGAATGAAGTTATCGTATGTAATAATTCGATAAAATAACTGTTTGCATTTGAATTTGAAGAACACGGTTTCAGCAGTTGTAGTTAGGCGTTAGGGCTTGAAGTATATTGTTTAGGTTCAGTTCAGCCTCACAAAACACAAATAAACAAACAGCGAAACAGTTAGATAGTACTGTACCGCTTCATGCGTTTGTGTGGCGCTTGGCGTCGCCACCATCGGCAGTACCGAACCCCACTCGCCGCGTCAGTCTACTCCGTACTACCGCGGTGAAACCTTCGCGCCGTGTTGCTCGTGTCTCCCATCCCCTAGTGCGCGCTGTGCTGTGGCTGTGTGTGACCTAGTGCGATGCCGCGGCGATGACGGACTCCGGCCATGGCGCGGACGCTGGCCCGGCGTCGTCGACGTCCTCGGCTTCCAGATCCGCCAAGGCGCAGGTGAAGCCCTTCACCAAGGAGAGTCTCGAGAGGTATGAGAACAAGACGGTGCAACTGGTGCGGGAGTATGGCTTCCAGCCCAGAAGGAAGCTTAGTGTGGAGGATGGGGCTGTGCTGCCGCATAAGTATGAGCCCTTTCCCAGGAAGCTCTATGGGCGGCCCTTGGAGGAGATTGATAACTTCATCTATGAGGAGGTAGGAACAAAACTACAATCCTTATTAGAAATTTTCTAATTTGCTGCGTTCAAATTTTTTGTAATTACGGTACGATATCAAAGATTACTCAAATGCGGAATTATTTTCATTCAATCTGTTGAGTGCGATATCAGAAAATACAATTATAGATTTTAGTTCATTCTAGAAAATGATCTGCGGGTTACCGTAATTTTGATTAACACGTTGCGGTAACATGATACTAAAACTTTTCTACCTGATTACATAATAAAATAAAGAAAAAATCATAGCGTTTTAAGTTTATTAGACATAAAACACTACTAGGTATATTCTTTAACATACCTCTTAATTTTTAACGACCCGTTCAAATTGTTAAGCAAGATGATTTTGAATAAAATAAAAATGTTATTTAATAAATATTCTTTTTCATGATCGCCAAAACAATTTCTAGTTATTTCTGATCAGTTGATAGATCGAAACATCCTTTTTTTACCTATCTAGATTGGAATGTGCGACCAGGGGATCCGATAAAACTTTACGGATCTGTAAGATGCAGAAAGAGATCAGAAAATGAATGTTTTCATCATGAATGTCATTGATGGTCGCAATACACTTTGAAAGTGACTTTACTGGGCCCTCAAGCTTCCAAAGCTCGCCTTCGGCTTGTTCTGGAATATGCTTGTTCGCTCCGGAAAGTATCACTTTCAGGTCTTGTAAATAACTATTTTATTGGTTAAAAATTTTAATGGGCTGTTAAAATTTAACAGGTATGTTACAGAATACGTCCTAATCAGTGCTAGTAAGAACGCCAACATATAAAAATAATTATTTAGCTGTTAACAAAGTTTATTTTCCTGCTAACAAAAGTTGCTAAAATTTTTAGCTCGTCTGTTACGAGTCGGCCAGCTACAAATTTTAGGTGATCGGTATTTATATTTTAATCATAAATCCTGGATAGAGCCCCTAGATGAGGAATCGATTATTCGGTCGCTGCGTCTCTTTTTTTTTTTTCATTCCTGCAATTTACATTCGATTTTAGGGAATTTTTTACAGGTTTAGTTCGATTTGTAGATCAAATATTTCAATTTTAATAAAGTTTCTAAGTTTTGGCGAAGAAAAATTCATTTTTGCAATATCTGATATTATGTATTATTGAGGTAATCGACAGCATTTTAAAGATAAATTCTTTATTAAAATAATATAAATTGTTATTTGAACGTAGGAATGGAAATTTATTTTTGTTTGGATTACTTGGCTTGTTTAGAAGAATTAAATTTTAAAGAATGGATAAAATTTCGGTAACTAAGGGTTGGTTCCATTTTTAAGATAGTATAAAACTTTAAATTTGGCAAAATTTTAACTTAATCTTAAAAAATTTAAGTCTAAATTACATTAATTTTGTTTTAATTTCCTTCAAAATTTAATTGTTATAATAAAGCCAAGTAATACAAACGAAAGGAATTTATTTGATTTCTTCGTTCAAATTTAAAAATTAAATTAAAATATTCTGAGAAAATATATGTATAACATTTTGCAATGAAAATTAATTTTATTCATTTATTAATTAATGATATTTAATAGGTTATTTATACTAGTGCTCAATATATTCAATAGCTTTTATACATATATTGCACAGTTATTAAATTTTTCTCATAATTTCTACCTTTTTTACTTAAAAGCATTTTGGTAGATATTATATCTTGTAGTAGGTGATTCTTTACATTTTATTTAAATCAATAAAATTACATATACAAATAAAAACTTTTTACATATATACCTGAAATACCTAGTTTAGTTTAATATTATTTGAATAAATTGAAAAATTATTTATTATAATTTTATTGAACATTTAAGACATGTATTTGACTCAGAAGTTATTTAACAAGAAAGATTAGTCGCATTGTATCATTGCATCTTCTGCTACTTGATACTTTTTAAAACATCATCATCCTTTTGGAAATAATTTTCTCAATATTATACATGATAACCTAAAATTTTTTTTCTTAAAGTTTATTTATTAACTACTTGTAATTCATTTTTAGTTTATGTCATCAATTTATGAATTTAATAAAGGAAGTATGTCTGGTTAATTTGTACATGGCTGTCAAAAGAATTCATGTTATAAATACAAATTTCAAAACATTATATCTCAAAACTTTATACAGCAACCGAATCTTATTTTGCTAAAAATGTATTACTTATGTCTTAAACAATTATGGCAATTAACATACCTAGGAATGTTATGAGTATCATTACAGCCGAAGATGTCAGTTTGAAATCCGAGCTAGTAGAGCGAGGATTTTAAGACATCTATGGCCTTTTATGACTTATAACATCCGTGGTTTGTTCAATAGTTTACCGGTTTCAGAATATAAACACATTAACGTTATTAATAAATATTATTTTTTGAAATTATTTTATGAATAACGTCATTGTCATCATTTTAGAAGGTGATCATTAAAGCCCGGATTTTTAAGCAATTGCCTAGATTCAAATTTTAATATACTTCAGGCAATTTCGTTTTTCTATACATAGGTAAAATGTTTACGTGTAATGGAAGGTTTTTTTTTCGTGCCTTAGAGCATATTTTTTCTATATTTTGGTTATTGTGCCTATTTTACCTTATACAGCCTATTTTGCCTATTTTTGTTGCCTATTCTAACTTTTATTGAGCAGACAAGGTTTATCATCTACTTCGTTGACTAATTCAGCACTCGACAAAGTGTTTCAACCTAACCTATAATATTTAAAGTACTTACTTTAATCAAGTTTTTGTGTGTGAATTTAAAATGCCGAAAGAAAAAACGTTTTTTAGTCAAAATTTTACGTGGCAATTCAATTGTGTCTTTGCCATTATCAATGGAGCTGAGGTAACTTTAGACGATATGGCTAAATATAAGAACGCACATTTTGTGATGTCTAACGAAGTTTTCAACTTACAAGTAAGTTCTGACTGACCGAAGACAGTCCCTTTCCGAAAATTTCATAGAGCAATTGCTTGTAATATTTTGTGAATTAAAGTATACTACATAATTTGAATTTGCATAATAGTTAATAAAATGAGAACCCTACATTATTATTTTTCAGATTGCGTTAATTTTTGTTTAAAATGATTATTTTTTACTAACGAAGAGTAGATACGAGTACCAATATTAGAAAAAGGATTTGTTTATTTTTTTAAAAACAAATTATTTACATTCAGGCTGCCTAAAATCCCGACTATTGTAGAGTAATTACCGGCCTATATGCCTGCTTATTTGGGTGTTTTTAAGAGCCTAAATATCCGGGCTTTAGTGTTCATGTATGTCTGTGGTCTGTATGTTTTTATTTAACGCCATGGTTACAATTGTTTTGTATTATATTTATAAATACATTTTTATTTAAACGTCATAACGTGCTCACCTCTAATTTGAAAGACTGTACAATTAAAATATATTATGATAAGCAGGAGAAGTAATCTTTGTATTATTGTTGTTTTAAGTTCCGTTTGTATGAATAGTTTTATATTATCATTGTGTTTTATTTTTATTTTCTTAACTGTTTTGACAAGTCAGTATGGTTATATTACCGTACAGAATACAGTTATTACTTACTTACTAGCCTACTGTTGTGCATGTAATTATAGGTTTAACATCCTGAAACCGGTAAATATATTTAATTTTAGATCGATAGTATTGTTTCGTGAAAGTATAGTACTTCCTTAAATTTGATATTACTTTTCAAAAGAATTAAAACAGTGCTGCGTTGTGTAGCATATTTGATACATCCAATATTTTTCAATTTATTTTCTAACTTAAGCGAATTTTCACTTCAGCATCATTGTAAACAATCTGCTACAACCTTACGAGCACGAGCATAAGGCTATCGTGTAATGATAATTCATGCAGACTAAAATTCGCAAGTGTGAAAAATAAGACGACGATCTTATATCGTTCTAGATTTTTTTTAATATGTTTGTCGTGATAACTTAGATCTTTTTCCGTACATAATATTCTATTTTAAACAATATTTTAAAAGTCGCGCAATGTAGCGTTCATACTAACAACACTAGTATTTAAACATTTAAAAAAATATGTGTATTACATACAAAAAACATATTTTTTATTTGGGTAATTCAGATGAGAAAATAGAAGAATTCTTTAAATATATATTTGCTTTTATTTGATATAATATGACGATTACAATTCAAAAAAATGTAATTATAAATTAATTACATTTTAGTTAGTATCTGATGATGGCGTTGATTACGTTGTTTTATGGACGCATTAGAACCCATGAGCAACAAAAATGAGTTTGTTTAAAAGTACACTCACTCGCAAAAATATATCACTAATCAAGATGTGTTACGACAGAGTTCCACATCCAGTAATCGGTAAAATGGCGTAATGTGAAATATACATATAAAAAGAAACAACAAAAATTGAACTATTCTATTGGATTAGTGAATTTTATAAAATCAAAAGATTTTAGTTTTTTTTAATAAGCCGAATGGTAGATTTTTTAATTTTTATATTAGTTGGATTTCAGGCTTTCCATGATAATAAAAAAAGTTATACATTAATTATAATTTTTTTTTATTAATTGAATTTAATAAGGCGACATTTCGGGCGAAATTTGGGCCATTTTCAAGCAATAGTGAAATAACAATTAAATTAACATAATTGAAGTAAAAAAAAGGATAAAATCTTTTGAAGTGTACACCTCAATAGTCACAAAATAACTATTGCTTGAAAATGGCCCAAATTTCGGCCGAAACGTCGAGTTATTAAATTCAATTAATAAAAAAATGTATATTTAATTTATAACTTTTTTATTATCATGGAAAGCCTGAAATCCAACTAATATAAAAAAAATTAAAAAATATTCTATTGGATGAACTAAAAATACGTCAAGGCTGGCTAATATTTATTGATGGTTCATATCGCATTTCAATTTTGAAATATAAGAGCTCCGGCGATTTTATTATAATAGTCAAATAGTTTTGTCATAAAAAAATCTGTACATAATTATATATTAAAGATTTATACTGTCAAATAGTGATGCAACGCATAGTTAATTGGCCGGATATCGGATACCGAATACCCGGTTTACAATGAATATAATTTTGTTAACTTATATTACGCGCTTATTTCAATAGTTACCAGGGATTCAAACGAATTAGAAACTTGTCATATTGACAGTTGACAGAATGAGTTTATTTTCAGTACGTATACTTTTAATAATTTTAAGATGTAATTGTAGAAAAAATTATGTGTGTATCACGAGCGTAAAGTGTTTTTGTTCATCTTACACTATTGCAGCTCTCGCCTTCGGCTCGCGCTTTAATTACGAGGGTCGTTCAATAAGTCCTTAGAAAAAAGTAGAAAAAACACTTTTTTTGGGTAGATTTTTTTTTATTTTTCTACATAATCTCCTTTTAGCTCTATATACTTCTCTAATCGTTTTCCCAAATTTTTTAAGCCGTCCAAAAAGTAGGATTTCGGAAGCTCCTCAAAATAGGCTTCCGTTTGGGCGATGACCTCCTCATTGGACGTAAACCTTCGTCCGCCAAGCCATTTCTTTAAGTTTGGAAATAAGAAAAAGTCACTGGGGGCCAAATCTGGTGAATACGGTGGATGTTGCAATAATTGGAACTTTAATTCCATAATTTTGGCCATCGCAACTGCGCAGGTGTGCACACGTGCATTGTCTTGATGAAAAAGGACCTTTTTGCGTTTCAAATGAGGACGTTTTTCTTTTATTTCTTCGCTCAGCCGGTCCAATAACGACGCATAATACGCTCCTGTTATCGTTTTTCCCTTTTCCAAATAGTCGATGAAGATGATTCCGCGTGCATCCCAAAAGACCGTTGCCATAACCTTGCTAGCCGATTTCTCCGTCTTCGCCTTCTTCGGAGCCCGTTCGCCTTTAAAAATCCACTGTTTTGACTGTTCTTTTGTCTCTGGAGTGTAGTAATGTATCCAAGTCTCATCCACAGTTATGTATCGACGCAGAAAATCTTCAGGATTACGACGGAAAAGCGCCAAAACAGCCTCAGAGTCCACCACACGATTGCGTTTATTCTCCACTGTGAGCAACCGCGGCACCCATCTTGCCGAGATTTTTTTCACACCTAATTTTTCGTGCAAAATTAAAGCGACTGTGCCTTGTGATATGCCTGTAGCCTCAACTATTTCGCGCACTTTGATTCGTCGGTCACTTAAAACCATATCGTGGATTTGGTCAATCATTTCGGGGGTAGACACTTCTACAGGGCGTCCGGAACGATGTTCATCTTTTGTGGATGTACGGCCACGTTTAAACTCATTCACCCAATTGTAAACAGTTGCAAACACAGGAGCAGATGTGCCATGAACTTCATCCAACTCAGCTTTAATTTCTTTCGGCGTTAAGCCTTTTAAATACAGATGTTTAATCACCGCTCGAAACTCACTTTTATCCATTATTATAAACAATCAAAAGTTTTTTACTACAATTGACAACAACAATGAAACTACGTGACGGCTAAAGCTAAAACTCTAACAGTTGACTAGTTAGGAGTGCTGCTTACTGGAAAAAATTCATTTTCGATACTACGAGCACCATCTCTTGGATTTTCTAAGGACTTATTGAACGACCCTCGTACCGTGCTTGAGTAACAAAGAATCACTTGCTCTTAATACACAAGTAACTATATTTACCATTATTTACAGTTAGTAAATTTTGAATAATAACTTTCTAACAGTAACAAATAATTTTTATGTATTAAAAAATAATATTATTATTTACTTTGTATTTTTTTAATTAACCGCTTATGTCTGAATATCAAATGACTATCAGGTATTCGACCCGGATAATAATAAAGTGACAGGATAACCAGATATTGAATAGTAACCGGATATCTGTTGCATTTCTATTGCCACAGCATTACTTTTTTTCAAATCACACCTTCCTCTTTTTCTCAATAGTCTAAGCTTACTCCGGTACTCTAATATTCTGAAGTTATCTGTATTCCTACTTGGTATGAATGAAATCGTAAAAGTACAAGTACACGGCAATTAAATGCAAACTTTAAGATTGATTAAGTAATTTATTTAACGTAATAATATTAAAAATTCATTAAAAGCTATCAAATTAATAATTATAAATACCTATTACAGTTAGTAGTCAATACTTACTATATTTTAAATAATGCTACCATTTACATGGACAAAATAAAGATATTAATCATTATAAATATTAAGTGAAATATTTGCAAACTTCAAATTTTTCAATTACAATGAATTCGATATATACATTATTTTGTTGCTATCGTCTATATTAACCTAGGATTACCAATTTATTTTGACAGTGACTTTTAAATGTTAACTATTCATTTTTCAAATTTTTCTACAAATCTCATTTATCACTAATTCAATTAGAGTGCTATTCTTCGTAATTTGGATCGCAAGTTTTAAGACTTCTCCATTAATTGATAATCATATTTAATAATCGTATTTATTAATTTTTTTTTTTTTTGTGGCTTCTTTGGCGGACCAACTACTTAGGTCATATGCCGCCATTACGCCCTGATCCGCGTTTTTAGGTCTTTTTAGTCAACAGCAACGCGGGTTTCTCGGGACGGTCACCCATCCAAATACATCCCGTGCGCAACGTTGCTTAACTCGCGTTATCGCTTGGATCAGTATCAACGAGTTATGCCATGGCCGTTGACAATTTATTAATTATATAAGTAGCTGTAAACGCATCAGTTTAAGCGTTCTTAATTAGTTTGAAAATAGTATTTGCATTATTTCCAACGAGGTATTTATTTATTTTTTTATATATATAACTCTCAAAATTGCGTATCTATATAATATCTAATGTATTTAGGTAATTTATACAATTAATTTGCTTGTTCAACTTTTTGCCTTTCTAGTTAACTACTGCAATACCAAATACTTAATATTGACAGTTATAAAATGTAAGTGCACCCATATCCAAATGAAAACTCTACGCCTCTGAGATGACCTATAGGTCATCCTAGATTCGAGTACAATGTTCTGCTCTTCTTATTCTAATTCAATAAATATCAAATTGATATCTCCTTATATTTTCAATCTAGTGTTGCTTGGGAACTAACAAGATAAACGTACCTATATTATATCGAATATTTTTTAATTTTCTCTATTAATGAGGACACTATATACTCATAACTTTCAGATAAAAATATATAAGTTTCAAGTAATTTCAAGATTTTTGTAAAAATTGGATTCAAATTAATCTCAATACTAAAATCGTATTAAAAGTTGTTACAATATAATGTTTAATTCTACTAATGAGAAGAATATTTCTTTTAAAGTTAGAGGAAGGGATTCAAAAGAGAGGAAATTAAAATAATTTAATCGTGACAAGAGATTTGCATAAAATACACGCTGTTCATTAAACCAATGACAGCAATAATTCTGTGTTTCAAGTTTAGTTAAATATAAATTTCAACATTTCAAATATTCTAAAATGATGTTAAAATCAGGGCTGAAAACCGTTGAAAATTCAGGTTTGGTTCGCCTTTCATCACATTTCGGTTTTTGTTCCGGCTTAAAATAATTATCTTTTGAAACGGTTCTTAAACCGGGACACAAGATAGTTTCGGTTTTAGTTTTTCAATTTAAACTTAGAGACACATATTTCTATGTAAATATTGAAAAAACTTATAAAATTCTATTTCATTTTAGTAATATGGCGAAAACGAACCGAATTGCGATGACGGTTTTTACCACGGTTACAGTTTTACCGTTACCATAGTAAATAGAGGGAACATGGCTCAAACATTTCAGGCACCACATACCGAAATTTTACAGATATACTGAAAATTTACCATAACAGTGGTACGTTTTTGTAATACACTATTTATGTTAGATGATTATTTTTGATCAAAACTGCAAATAAAAGTCAGTTTATTTTTATGGTGCTTTTCTGTAATTTTCTATAATGCTACTGCTACTGTAAATCTGAACAAAATCGCATCATATTTGATTGTCAGATGGTATTAAATGTATTTGTCAATAAAAATCTAAGCGCTTTTGTTCAAATTTACTGTAGCGTTATAGAAAATTACAAAATAGCACCATTAATTTTAAAATTAACTTCTATAAGTTTCTTTTATTAAATACTTAAATGGAAAACAAATAATTTATGTCATTATCATTCTTGACGATTTGAGTTACAAAGTGAAAAGGGGAATCCTCTATCAGAACGAGTAAAATAGCTTGAAGTGCTATAAAAGTCTACGAGATGATAATCAAATATATCTGAACGTCAAAATCTAAAGAAAAAAATAAAAGTTAAAATTGGTAAAAATTATTTATTGCGTTTTCAATTTTGAACAAAATAAAAATATATCGTGTTCGTTTCTGGTTTCGTTCTTACATAAATTTCGATTAAGGTCGTTATTTTTGTTTCGTTTTTAGTCTCTGCTTGAAATTATCATTCAAAGTTTTACGTACTAAAAATAAAAATTAGTTTTTATTATTGGTTACCCTGCATAATAGGAACTAAATCTCAATTACAGTATTGTGACGTCACGCGTGTGTAACACTTGCAGTTTCAAGTACATTTAAACTTCAAACATTCCTATTACATAAGAAATTCATACTTGAATTACTGTCAAGGTCTGTTCAAAAGTTTTTATATTAAAAACATAATAATAATACGATTTGTTTTGTCATATAGATACAAATTATTTCTCGAGAATTATGATTTCAGAATTTTTAGTAAATGCTTTGAATATAAATAATAAATGTACACTTTTTTGTTCAGAACCTGTCTAGTTCAAGATAAATAATAAATGTTCAATAAAAAAATCATATATTATTTACAATATACAATTACTTGAATACAAGGTATAAAAATTTTATTAATGCTTCACAAAATTCATCCGTCAATGTAAACTATCTGTTTTGAACACAATGTGGAATAAATAATTAATTATAGTTAATAGCAAATAACGATTCTTAGTGCAAAATATTTTTACAAGAATTGGAATACGGATTGCATAAGAATAAAATAATAATATTTATTTATAATAATAGGTAGAAAAAGTACATTACATTTGTAACAAATTATTCTATAATGAATCCACAACAAGGAACAATTTAAGTACAGATATGATACTACTATCGAATTCAAAGTATAGGCATAGTCTTATTTATGGTAGAATAACTCTAAAAAATCGCAAAAATTTGCTGTAAGTTCTCGATAATATGAATATTTTTATTTCATTTTTAAATATTTACTCCATAATTAGTTTTATCTACGATTGCTAAGAAAAGTTGACAATTACGCTCTCATTTGTCATCGTAAAGTTGACGTTTTCTATGGAACAATATCTTTGTCGCGCGTTTGTTAAATGCGCGCTTTTGCAATGGCAATGCGCGCTTATTTTAATAGTTACCAGTGATACAAACAAAACAGAAACTTGTCATATTGATAGTTAACAGAACGAATTTATTTTCAGTACGTATACGTTTTTTTATAATTTAAGATGCAATCATAGAAAAAATTATGTGTGTATCACGAGCGTAAAGTATTTTTGTTCCTCTTACACTATTGCAGCGCGACCCGAAGTGTGTTCGAGTAACAAAGAATCACTTTACGCTCTATATCTATATTGTCGAATTACTTTCTTGACGACAAAATAAACAGAATAATTTTTACCGAGAGATATGCCTTTTGGTCACTGTGTTTATAGCAGCCCTACTGTAGTACCGCAATAACTAAAATACAATAAATAAATATATCACGCATTTTACCCATTACTGGGTAGGCATTCCGTCGTAGCAGGTAAGTGCTATATTTCTTCGCGTGAAGTGCGGTTACCAGCCGTTAAATCACGGTCCTCAAAGATGTTAGTGGCGGGAGAGCCACAGGGTCAGATTTAATTTGGTGAAAATTGTTTCACGACTGTGGGGATCGAACCAAGGTTCTTAAGGTCTACAGGCCGGCTCAATACCACTAATTAATTTAGAAAATTGTTTTTGTAAAACATTAGAAGAAAATTTTTATTAAAATCATAATATAATATTTATCTCGTCAAATATTTTAAAACATCATTAATTATATGGGGTAGGTGGCTCAGTGGTATCGAGTCGGCCTCTGGATCTTGAGAACCCTGGTTCGATCCCCACAGCCGACAAACAATTTTCACCAAATTAAATCTACCCCTGTGGCTCCCCTTCCACTAACATCTTTGAATACCGTGATTTGACGGCTGGTATCGCATTTCACGCGAAGAAATATATCATTTACCGAAATCTGCTTCGACAGAATGCCACACCCAGTAATGGGTAAAAGCCGTGATAATATATTTATTTAAATTTATTTCGTAAACGGTAGTATCTACTACAAAATACATAATAACTAAAATGAACCCTAATTGGTTTTAAAACAACTTTTGCTTGTTACATTTTTCGTAATAATTATCGGTTCATTTGTTATAAATAACATTTTATTAATTTAGATAATTGTTATTGTAAAATATTACAAGATTTATTAAAATCATAATATAATATTAAATTCCTTATAACTCGTAGTTTGGCATTTAGTCGTTCGTCAATTGTTTTTTTGTCGAATTTTGTATCAAATTAAAGATATCGAGCAGAAAATTCTAGTAAAAGTGTCACAAATAATATGTTAGCGATTTTCAACATATTAAGTCCGAAAAAAAATTACTTTCTCGTAAATACACAACACTTATTTATTCTACATCGGTTTTGAACAAAACTTACTTATTTCTAGTACTCGTCCCTAAAAGGCACTTGAAATAAATTATATACTTAATTTACTTCCCTCGAAACTAGCCCCCAACTGTAGTTTCCTCCAGGGTGAAAAATTATCTGCTGCGTCGGTGCGCTCGTATTTAAGTTTCATTTTGCCGAAGGGAGTTTTCATATTTTGCTGCATTCATCTTCGTAGAAGCTCGCAATTTACACTCGAGGAGCTGACATTGCAGTTTACAAGTTTTTTGCTACACTATTTGATAGTTTATCAGTTGCTGTATTAGTGAAATTGACTAGAACGATAAGTAGCAGAACTCTATTATTTGGTACGTATCACGATATTGAATCTTGATGAATTATTTACTGTAGAAAATGAGATATTTGACTTTGATTAAACGATATTAATTAGTGAGGTTATGTGGATTATTAATGTGCCGTAAAATTAAAAGATTCATAACTTTTATTTTTTAGTTAGGTTAATTAAAAAATTGACAAATTATCGCAACAAATTAATATTTACTGGATATTAACCGCAACACCGGAACATAGGACTTGAACCTGTAAAATCAAATTTTTTTAATTTTCTGTTTCCATAACTATTTTACCGAAAAAATTCTGCATCTAAATCAATAAAAAAAAATAATATTGCTTATTTTATAACGACATAAATTAAATATGAAAATGTAGAAAATTACTTCGAAAATAGGGACAACCTTGGAAATGAAACTAATAATAAATAAATCTTTAATCTTTCGGAAGAATAATTTTTAATGTTTCGTAATATTTATGTGTACAGTTATAAAATTTTATATAAAAAATGGTCGACAATTGAATATTTAAAAAAAAATTACAGACAAAACGTTAAATATTAGTTTTGTTTCACTTCCATGCCATTCGATATTTTTGAGGCAATTTGCAATATTTCTAACATCATTTCTGTTATTCTAAATTTTGTTTTTAGATTCATAATCTTAAAATCGTTTTTAACTTTATTTGATCTTTTTTTTGTAAAATAATTAGGGAAGCAGGATATTATAGAAATATGATTTTATATATTAAAATCCTATGTTTTGCTTTCGCAATCAATACCGTATACACTATATATGCAGGGCTCTAAATAGAACTAGAACGACAATTTAAAATTATGGCGCGACTTAAAAAAATAACTTGATCAAGAAACTGCGTTTCAATTTGTATATTATTTTTGTTGCTTGCTAAAGATTTCAAGCAATTTTTAAATACTTGTTTATTTTGATCCGACTTTTACCTTATATTTTAGCAAAATTTAAATAAAACACAGAAATTAATAGAATTATTATTATTTTTATTGATAATTAAAGGTTCTAACGAAGTTCATAATATAACGAAAATATCGCATAGAAATCATAAATTAAATTTTGAAAATTATATTAACCGTAATATTTATGTACTATTTTTTTGTTATAGCCAGTTGCACTAGAAATTTAATTTTGAACTTCGTTTAAAAAAATCTGATGTGGACACCACATGACTTCCTTGTACGCGTATTAAACTATAGATTTTTTTTAATTGCACATATTTGACATAAAATCTTTTATTTTTTATTTTTTGTTCTAATCCATAGCAAACTTAATTTAAAAAAAAAACAAAAATATATAATATTTAAATTTAGATATCTCGCTTATGCAAAAGGCTAATTTAAAAATTCTTAATGTGCTAGACACAGAATTTAATTCTCTAAAACTTTTATTTGCAGCATTCATTTCTAAAATTAAAATAATACCATTTTTTTCAAGGAAAACTGTTAGCAGCTTCATGTAATGTGCCACTTCCGGTTGGTCTATTTTAACCAAAATCTATTATGTTATTTCCATTGATATAGTAGTCTTATATACCAAATTTGGAAAGTTTTAAATTATATTTGAATATAGTTTTTCATGAAAATCTATTATAGGCTTCAAGTAAAGTACCACTTCCGGTAGTTGCATAATGACCAAAAGGGGAGGTGCACAACTAGATGTTATAACAGTCCTAAATATAAAGTTTTAATTTTCTACGGCTTACCGTTTTTGAGTTATGCGAGATACATACGTACGTACATACGTACGTACAGACGGCATGACGAAATTAGTCAAAATGTATTCAGGGAGGGCCAAAATACCGATTTCCGTTGAAATCTGAGAACCGAAAATTTTCGCGATTACAATACTTCCTTTACTTCGTACAAGGAAGTAAAAATAAAAACAAATCAAATACTTGACAACAATGACAACTATTCCATATGACAGGTAATTTCGATTTGCTTTTATTTAATTAAAATAAGTTATTTTGTATGTGGTGGTTCAGTGGTATCGTGTCGGCCTGTAGATTTGAGAACTCGGCAAACAATTTTCACCAAATTAAATCTACCCCTGTAGCTCCTCTTTGGTGGCCGTGATTTGACGGTAGGTAACCTCACGTCACGTGAAGAAATATCTCAATTACCAACATCTGCTACAGCAGAGCACCACACCCAGTAATGGGTAAAAGACGTGATGATATATTTATTTTATTTAAGTTTAAATTTTAACTATAGTTGGTGCAACCGGCAATTAGTCGGATAATTTAATTATAATTTTTTGTAGGACATTGAAATATTGGCCCTTAGAATTATTTTATTACAATTAAAAACTTCAGTAGTATCTCACAAAACAAAAATACAAGATATTGTTAAAAACAAGTTAATAATTATAATTACTAGCTTATCTCTAATATTACATTATTTTATTTGACTGTATAATTATATAATAACGCCGAACAAATGAGAGTAAACAGTCGTAGTTTTCAAATAAAAATAGAAAATATTATTTTTTTAAATACTGTATTTTTTGTGATGAATTGGAATCGAAAATTTCTAATGTTTTCCAGAAACTTTAATAATAGATTTAATAATTTTTAATCTTAAAAATAACATAAACACTAGCTAATAAAGCTTAGATGTTATCTTAGTTTCTAGCATAAAAGTGAATGATAAATATAGCGAAATAAACCAAAAAAATAATACTTATGAGCAAGAATACCTAAATTTAAAAAATATATATTGAATGAAATGCTAATAGAATTAGTCTACTTCTCTATAACATTTGAATGAATTAAGCTCGGACTTCATCAAAGTACCTTGTAATTCAATTTCAAGTTCATGATTTAAATAAACGGATAAAATATAATATATCTTAGAAGTTAAGTTAAATTTGGTACCTATAATTAATTCCCTTAGATACAGTTTTATTTATTAGATTATTTGAAACATTATTCGAATTTGAATTGAAAATAATTCTAACGGATTTCATCATTTATTGTACTTGAAATCTGAATAATAATTTCGTAGAACACAATTACTACGTCATTGACATTATTGAAGTAAATTATCCTATTTATTGCAATGGAGATTCAAAGAAGGGTGTTAACTATTTAAATGATTTCATTTTATTGCATATAATTATATAATAACACCTATTAAACTAAATCATTTGTGAATATGTAGGGCACAAGACAAAAACAAAATGAATTACTTATTCATGACGTGGCCAGATGCACGTTGCACTATCATGTAAATATTAAATTAGACGATATACACTATTGTCAAACATCTGAATTAAAGTGGCAATTACATTTTTATAGTTTGTGTTCACAATTGGTTCATTATTATAATGTAAAAAGTTTAATATGTTTTGGTAACTTTTTGTATTGTAAGATTGGCACTATTATGTAGTTATACGTTAAATGTCATTTAAAAATAATAACATCAAATATTTTGAAATGTTCGTTTTACTACTTCTGTTATTAAAAGGTCATTTACATGCAGCTAAATAACATCTTAATAACATGTTGACAAGCCGTGGCTTCGAACGTTTTAGTCACGGCTTGGGATATTAAAATTTGAAATTTATTTATTTTGAACCAAAACCGTAAAAAACGAAATTTATAATTTTAAAAAACTAAACCGATTCCAAAATCTATAAAATATTTAAAAAAAAGCGGAATCGATAAACGT
The DNA here is from genome assembly GCA_947425015.1 of Pterostichus niger. Classification (NCBI taxonomy): domain Eukaryota; kingdom Metazoa; phylum Arthropoda; class Insecta; order Coleoptera; family Carabidae; genus Pterostichus; species Pterostichus niger. Next base: position 11,705,414 of record OX380337.1, on the reverse strand, counting down.
AATCGGAATTTTACTGATATAAATACCGTTAACTGTAATCGAATCCCAACATTTTCGGTCCCTGGTCATGAGGACTCTAATATATTATAATGTTGGTAATATAGAAATGCGAAATATCAAAATCTATTATTTCTAAATTTGTTGACTATAGGTTTAATAATAAAAATGCTGTGCACGGTAATACATTTGTAATATTTGTTTGTAAAATATGATTATTTGACATATTAATTTAGAGGTTTTATTTCAGTTTCGGTGGGTGTGACAGTACTGGCTGCAATTAATCCGCGCTAATTTCTATATGAATAATATCTTTGCACTGTAAATAACTACACTACTAATACAACTCCATGTTACTTTAGACTAACTCGCCACTACATCTTTGAAGGATATATATATATATATATATATATATATATATATATATATATATATATATATATATATATATATATAAACAGCTAGTATTAAATTTCTATACAACAAAATTTTAAGCAGAAGCGAGACGTCATAGGTCGTGGATAAAACTGTACAAAATGAAAACTTACTTGCACCGAACTGGTAGAATGATAAATATATTTAGTTAAGTGAAAAAAAAATTATAATAAGGAAAGTACACATTAATAATATTTACAATTATTTAAAATTAAAACATAATTAAACATAATGGCTGGTAGCATAAGCTCTGTTTTTGCATGTTTTAACAGCACTGTATTTGGGTGTTTTAGCTATCTCTAACATGTTAAAACCGTGCTCTTAGAACACCCAAAAACAGACCTTGTGCCAATGTTTTTCAAATTTTTTTAATTTATTTAAAACAATTGAAGTAAATTTCTTTACCAGGCATTGGTACCTTCTGCCTTTGAAAACGTTTACATTTGTATCCAACTCTCGCTCCATTTTGTATCGCGTTATCGTTTGTCAATTTTGTTGTGATTTGTGAGTTATATATTTGATAAATAATGCCTAAAGCATTTAAAATGGTAGGAAATTTATTATACATTTATGCAACAATCATTGCATTTAATTTTTTGTATATCCTATAATCTCAGCCGTCTTTGACATCATTATTCTAGTTACAAATTTTAATGACGTCTCTCTTCTGCCTAATTTTTTTTTGTATCCGTGAACATATATCATATACTGAAATTTGTTGTAGCGTAACACTCACATTCAAATTTGGGTATCATGACATGATGATCTATTTATTATATAATAATTTAGTGAGTAAATAAAACAACAAATTAAATCTACCCCTGTGGCTCCCCCGCCACTAACATCGTGATTTAACGGTTGGTACCGCACTTCACGCGAAGAAATATATCAATAACCGAGATCTGCCACGGCAGAGTGCCACAACTAGTAATGGATAAAAGGCGTGATGATATATTTATATTTATTTATTTATATATATAAACCCGAAAACAAAGAACCAAACAACCATGAACTCGGATTAGAACACCTGACAATCGACTGACCGACTAACAAAGAACCCCCTTCCACCATACATATACAAATACATATAGAAAGCTTCACACACAGCTGTAAAGTTATAAACGACAAATCAATATCTCATATTTAATTTATACAGTCCCAGTAGATATACAAATGTACAACATACAAGTCCATTAGCTATCGCGGTGGCCATGGTCAGCAGGCATGCGTTTCTCTGATCCCGGATTCCGTAAAGTGTTAACGTAAACAAGGTCAACTATCCCTTCAGAAATAATGAAGGGATGCAATCATATTTTAATTTTGTAATAATTCTATTTAATTGTTCGTTAAATTTTATTCGAAGTTGTACCAACCATATAATAATACCGGGAACCACTGAAATAACGGTATTAACGGGAACGCTGATAAAAACGTATGGGGGCGCTTAATATGGTGGTTAAGTTTGCAATCGTTAGAAACTTAGAAACACACTTTCCAGCGCCACAAATAATGAACTATCTTTTACATTTTGAAATAATTAAACAAAATAAGTGAAATTGACCTGTGGGGATCAACTCCACGTACATCATATAATCCATGACACTTTTATTTTCATTGTTAATTTTTTATGTAATTATTTTGTATCTAGTCTGGCGAGTTTGAGAGTTGCTAGGAGAAAAAATATTATTATTATTATTATTGTTGTTGTTTTTTCGTTAGTGGTTGACGTGAGGTGAAAATAAATATAAATCTTCAGAATGTCACTGGTTATTTTATTACTCCACTCTAATACGCTCCTATAGACCAATGGTAATCTTATATTACATAATCGATAGTAAAATGTTAACTGTTTTATATTTATGAACAATTATTTGAATTATAAGTCTGTAATTTATTATTTAAAATATAAAATTTGAAACAAGAAAAGTAAGAATAAACATTAAAAATACCAGAATTCCTAAACTTTATATACACAATGTAATTACAAAAATAATTTTTCATGTTTAAAACACACAATATACATAAAAATAATATAATAAAAATGAAATATAAATAAGCTTCCATATTATTTTATAATAATTGATGAGGTAGGTGGCTAAGGGTGCAGGCAGGATTTTTCTTAAGGGGGTGCATGCAAAAAATCCACAAAATTTATCAAATAGACAAAATTCTGAAATAACCATGAATACAGATTGAAATTATTGAATTATTGAGTTTAAAGTAATTCAAAATGGAAATATGATGACGATGATTAATTGTTGAATTTTTGTAAATGTAAATTCTAAGATTACAGTTACTATGAATATTTCAAACTCATATATGATATAGGTATGTGATTAATTTTAATAATATTCTAAAAATATTTTTTAAAAGCCAGAAGGGTACAAGCGCACCTTCTTGCACCCTCTCTCGGCGCCCTTGTAGATGGTCTAATGATATCGAGCTGGCCTGTGGATTTGAGAACCCAGGTTTGATTCTCACAGCCGAAAACAATTTTTACCAAATCAAATCTATCCCTGTGGATCCTCCTAAACTAACGTCTGTGAGGGCCTCGATTTGACGGCTGGTAACCGCACTTCTCGCGAAGAAATATATCACTAACCTAGATCTGTTACAATAGAATGCCGCACCCAGTAATGTCGGCCTGTGGATTTAAGAACCCGGGTTTGATTCCCACAGCCGACAAACAATTTTCACCAAATCAAATCTACCCCTGTGGATCCTCCTAAACTAACGTCTTTGGGGGCCGCGATTTAACGGCTGGTAACCGCACTTCACGCGAAGAAATATATCACTAACCGAGATCTGCTACGATAGAGTGTCACACCCGGTATTGGGTAAAAGACATGATTATATATTTATTTTATTTTATTTTATATATAACACAAACAAGTTGAAATAAAAAAAAACACTAAACATGTGTCTTCATCGATTGCCATCCAATGAAGATGGCGGCCTCCATGTAAAGCACATAAGTTATAATGTACCACCATACGAATCATGGTTCCCTACTGTTAATTCAGTGTCCAGGATACACTATAAAATTGACCTCATAGCGTTGCGGAAAACAGCACTTATACTATACTCTTTTATATGATAATACACAAGTGCAAGTGAATAAAACATAAATAGCACAACAGACAAGATAACAGAGGACGGAATATTCTCCGGTATCATACGAGAAATGTCCCACTGTCATTCTAACTGTCTTGCACTTGCAGTTAGTAAATATTCTGTGTATTCATTGCGCTGTTTAACAATAAGTAAGAGAACTTAAATGAGAATATGGTCATGCCAGTTTTAAATTGAATAATTTTGATTGAAGAGATGTTTATTTAGAATAAGAATATTTGTCTGAATTATTGTATATGTACCTATATACATATTACTAAAAAATATATATTATTATTATTAACTTATATATTTATTAAAAATGAATGAAACTCGTTGTAAAATTATCCAGGAGCCGTCATTGGTCAAACTAAACAGATACGTATTCAAAAGCATGTAATTCTAATTATTTTGTAGCTGATTAGTACTTAAATTTTATTTTATTTTGAGTATAAATATAAGTATTCATAAAAAATACGTACATATTCATTTGATAATTTTTTAACCATAATACTGTTTCTAGCAACTATTCAACATTAGAAATTCAAATCTTTTATAAACAATTCGACAAAAATTCATTACTGGACTGTAAACTAAACTTTGGTGGGCTGTTTTAAACCAATCAAAAACACGATTACAAAATGCCACCAATAAACAAACAAATTGTTATTGTTTCTGAAAACGTCTCATTGATTTCATATTTATGATATCCGTTATTTCAAAATTATTATATTCTATGATACAAAAATCGGAACAGAAGTCAAACATTTTATTCCTAGGGAAATAATATTCACATTATTCCTCTAAAGAATTTGTATTATTTCTCTAGGGAGTTTATATTATTTTGATAATTTTGTTTTAAACCAATCAAAAACACTATTACAAAATGCCACCAATAAACAAACAAATTGTTATTGTTTCTGAAAACGTCTCCTTTTCTTCATATTTATAATAACAGTTATTTCAATATTATTATATTCTATGATACAAAAATCGGGACAGAAGTCAAATATTTTATTCCTAGGGAAATAATATTCACATTATTCCTCTAAAGAATTTGTATTATTTTGATAATTCAGCTGTCAGATATATGTAAAATACAACCTAAGAACAGATGCAGAAGCAGCATTAAAAATTTCTTGGGATTCATCCGAGTATTCTTGACTGTATTCTTGCTTTTCAATTTAGAAATATAATGTAATTTGACATAAACTAACTTCTTTACATACATTTTCACCGTTGTTAAGGAATTTTATTTTTATGTCAAAAAATACTAATAATTTTAAAATTAATAAATGTCAAAAAAATATGAATAAATTATATTTTAAAAATATTTTTCATATCTTCTTTAGCTCCTTTTTAGATCACTAAATAAAAGAAATATCTGAAATAATTTGTTACCGCTAAAAGTGTAAATACGGCTCTGTATGCATGTTTGTATAATTTATAAACAAATAAAATCTATTACAAATTTATTGCTTTTTCGCAAGAAAATACAACTACATAAATTTATAATTAATATTAATTTTGTGATTATTTTTGATATTTTTCATATTATCGTCATCATCGTAGTCATCATGTAAAAATACAACTTTTTAATTTGATAAATGTCATTCTGGATTTTGTGAATTTTATCAATTAGTATATATTAAATAAATTTACAATATGTAATGGAAATTGTTGAAAAAGTGTCAACCACACCCGAGATTGTAGAAGCGGTATGCAGTTGTAATTATATTTATTACATAAGTGCCGGCTTTTGCACATCGGGATAGAGTTCCCGATAATTATCACCAAAATTATTGAAAAAATATCACATCAGAAATTGATATTCAATATAATTATTAACATTTTTTTCGTAACACATGCACAAGAAACACGTTCTTATTCCCTAATTTTAGAAAGAGAAACACTGCTTTTCTCCCCTAGGGAGAGAAACATGTTTCTCTCTATAGATAGGATGTTTCTCTCCCTAGGTAGCATGTTTCTTTCCTTAGAGCGATTTTTCTCTGCCTAGGGAGATTAGCTGTTTGCGGTGTTTCCTAGGTAACTAGTTACGCAACCCATATTTGACATTTGTCCTGATAACACGGTAATTTTTGTGCACTTGTTACGAAAAGTATAATATGCTTCACGGGAAGGCGCGATTATCCCTTGTGTGAAGTTGGCAAACTTCACACGCGGGAATAATCGCTTGTTTCCCTCCCTTGATGCATAACATACTATATCTATCTCGCTGATACTTAGGGAACCGTACTCGGAGATAGAATAACCGGCCCTCAGTAAAAAATGTCTTATTTTCTATAGCAACACTTTTATAACTGCTTAATTATCAATAAAATGACATTTTTAATGTCAATCGGCAACAAAATATTTAATAATATTTTAATATTCATTGCGACGCTCCTTTATCACCTAATATAATGCTTATCATCCACTACTAGTATGGTGCCTGTCGTTCCCTGTCTTCCATCGTCATATCTAGCACCCCCTTATATAATTCAAATACAGCCCTTAGGAGGCAGATGTCGCCTATTTTGAGAAGCACTGAACGTTTAAATGACTAATTTATTATTATTATTATATTTTAGCTAACTGTTGCAGGAGAAGACTCCTATGCAATAGTTGGTAATAATAACTAAGTGATATATTAGAAAGTACAAGTACCAATCATAAAATTAAACACATATCATAATACGAGTATACAACTAAATTACAATAAAAATGCAATTATAAATCATTTTATCGGAAACACAGTATGAATTAGAAGAAGAATTGAGCTATAATGGGGCAAAATAGTTAAGAAATTATTTCATTTAATAAATTTGAATTTAAATATAAACTTTCCGGAATATCAAAGTTATTAAAAAAAAGGTGGAAGAAAACAAAATAATTTTGAGAGACATACGACAAAAGAAACGAAGGAAAAGGAAAAGTGTCATTGGTTCATACAATACCTCCTCAATTTAAGGCAGAAATGGTGTAATAAAATATATCATTTATTTTTTCTAAACAAAGTGTTTTAATTTATTATTATTTAGAGATTTTGTTTGTAGGTCGTAGTACAAAACCACATTTCATAAATTGGAACGAATTGTTTGTGTTGTTAAATTTCTGTGTGTATATATCTGGCATTTAGTAAATAACTTTGATCAGATATTAGTATTTTGACAAGGGTTAACCCTAATAAAGTCTGCAGAGGATAGTCCTAAATTTGTCCGGAATAATACGTCGATAAAGTACAACATTTTATAGAATTTTATTTTAGCACCAGAAACAGTTTTCAGATATAAAAATTTGCTATGGGATAAACAGATCTTTTCAAATATTTTTTAGTGACCCATGTTAAAACTCTTACAGTTTAGAAATAAGTAATATTAACTAGTCGAAATTTAAACAAAATCACTCTGATTTTGTAATGCCCGTTTGCACCAACTAAACTTACATTTTAAGTTTGAAATAAGTTAACAATAAACACAATATAGCTTTACCAACAAATAAATAAATAAAAAATAGTTATTTATGTATTAAGAGTGGAAAGTGATTCTTTGTTACTTATTCTTGTGATATACACATAATTTTTTTTACAATTACATCTTAAATTATTAAAAACCGTATAGGTCCTGAAAATAAATTTATCTGTCAATATGATAAGTTTCTGTTTTGTTTAACATCTCTGATAACTATTTAAGTAAGCGCGCATTTAATATATTTTTTACTTGGACATGAAATTAAAAACATTATGTTTTGTGGTAGAACGTTGTAATTGAACATATGCCACATAAATAAATAATAATACAGGAAATAATAAAAAATCATAACATGTTTCACCTTAAAACTTATTTATTTATTTATTTATTTATTTATTATTATTTTGAGGGAAACCAACAGTCCAGGGACCAATAATAGGTTTCCTCGGTTACATATTAATACTACAATACTTAAACATTGAATTTTAATAAGTGTATATAATGTGTAACAAATGTATTTAACAATTTCTCAAATCAACGATCAATAGGTTACGGAGATGTTCACGTTTTAAATTAAATAAATCAATATGCTGGAACATAGTGTTGTATGTCTCCATTAATCTATTGATCGGAGAATTTTTGTAACAGTTAGTGTGACAGATATTTACATAAAAAAGTTGTTGAGATCTAGTTAATGTAGCTGGTATAGAAAAATTTAATAAATGAATGTATAGTTGACTATCAATATCATTGTTGACGATTTTATGTAGAGTGATCATGTCATTCATGATCCTTCTGTTTTTAAGAGACAGCATACCAAAATTATTTAAGACAGTTTCATAATTTTCATATGGCATATTAAATTTTTTACATAAAACATACAAGAATTTTTTTTGAACTGATTCAATAAGTTTTACATTTTTTTCATAAAATGAATTCCATACACACGTCTGAAATTCAAGTTGAGAACGTACAATGGAGTTGAACAACAATATATATGATTCTGGTTTTGTGAAGCAAGAGGCTGTTCGTAATAAAAAACCTAGTAATTTATATGCTTTCGACACTATAAAATCTACATGATCGTTGAATAGTAGTTTAGAATCATATATTATACCGAGATCTCTTGTTGACACTTTGGAGTTTATGGTGATACCATTTATGTTATAATTAAAATTAATTTTGATTGAGTTACGTGTAAAACAAGTGGAGTTACATTTTCCAACGTTTAAATTCATATGATTAATTTCACACCACTTACACAAATTGTCAAGATCTTGTTGTAAGAGAGAACAATCATTAATGTTAGTTATTTTTCTGAAAAATTTAAGATCATCTGCAAATAGCAAACAGTTAGTGTTTGTAAAGTTGCAATAAATGTCGTTTATGTATAAATTGAATAACAAGGGCCCTAAATGTGAACCTTGCGGTACACCTGACGTCACATATATTAACCTAGATTTATAACCATTACAAACGACTGACTGAGATCTATTTTTAATATATGATTGTATCCATCTTAGGAGAGAACCATGTACACCTATCAAAGACAATTTGAACAATAAGATATCATGACTAACCCGATCGAAGGCCTTACTGAAGTCAGTATATATGACGTCTATTTGTATACGATCATCCATATTGGAGCTCAAAAATTCAGTAAATGGAATTAGATTGGTTAGTACTGATTTCTTTTGACAAAATCCGTTTTGTTCAGGGATGATGAAATGTTTTAAGTCCGTTTTTAATTTATCAGTAATAATCGCCTCAAGAAGTTTGCCAAAAACAGATAATATAGAGATCGGTCTATAATTTGAAGCTTCATTTACATTTCCAGACTTAAATATAGCAGTAATGTAAGCTGTTTTCCACTCGTATGGAAAAACGCCAGTTCTTAATGACTGATTAAAAATGATAAATAGAGGTTCCACAAGGTAATATGCGCATGTGCGGATAAGTTTTGGCGAAATTCCATCAGGACCGCATCCTTTAACAGTATCTAAATTTTTAAGTTTAAACAAAATTTCATCCCTAGTTATACATAATGAACTTAAGTTAATTTGTGTATTTGTACTGGCAATATTTTTTCTAATTTGTACTTGTTGGAACGTTTGATTTTTTACATACACTGATTCGAAGTGTTCAGCGAAAAGATTGCAAATGTCATGTCCTGCAGTAGCCTCCTTATCATTAAATGTAATTACACTCGGGATAGACTGATTCTTTTTTAATGTTTTGGAATAATTCCAAAATGCTTTTGGGGTTGTTTTGACGTTCTTTTCAATTCTAGAAATATATTCGTTATGATCAATTTTAGTTTGATGCTTAATTCGTTTACGTAGTACACAAAATGAATTGTAATCTGAAATACGTTTAAGTGTTTTCCATTTGTTATGGTATTTATCTTTTTCTTTAATTATCTTTATTAAGGGTTTACTAAACCAAATAGGATACCGACGCTTCTTGCAATCCTTTCGCGGAACGTACAAGTCGAATAAGCTGTATAATATGCTGTAGAAACAACTTACGTTTTCATTCACCTGAGATGAATTTAGGCGATTTTGCCAATTAATACATGACAATTTATGTATTAGTTCTTCATAATCGCATTTATGAAAATTATAATATTTACAGGACTGATTGTTATCTAGAGGCGTAAAGTTTGGTAAGCATACTTCTATTTCTAGCGGGGGATGAAACATATCTATTTTACTTAAAGGAAAGACACAAGTTGAAATTTTACATGTTACAGAACAAAACATTAAATCAAGAATTTTATTTTGATAGTTAAATATACCATTGTATTGATTTAGATTACATAAATTCGATGCATTAATCAGTTCTGTAAAAATATTATTTCTTGTAGTAGGGGTGGGATCAAAACAATTGTTACTGTTGGGGACCCAATGTAGACCGGGCAAATTGTAATCACCAGCAATGAAAAAAGTATCATCAGGATGTTGGAGGTTTACTTCACAAAGTTTTTTCAAGTGATCTTCATAAACAGTAGATGCTGACAGTGGGGGAATATAAACACAGCACAGATGAAGTTTAGTGTTATTATTGGTAAACACTGTTACCCATAAGTCTTCAGCAGAAGAAACCCATGTGCACTGAACTTTTGATTTAAGTTTGTTAGATATCAAAATCATAACACCACCACCTTGAGTTTTGTTAGGGTCGCTACGATCCCGACGATAAACAAAATATTTATTTAAATCACATATTTCTGAATCATATACACTAGAATTTAGCCATGTTTCAGTAAACAGTATAACATCATAATTAATCGATGAAATTTCATTATAAACATCTTTTAATTTAGTTTTAATACCACGTATATTTTGATAGTACATTGTTAATGCCATTATTAAAGCAAATTATATTTGTTTTAACTTAATGAATTATTTAATTTTGGTTGATTTTAGATAGGTCATTATCAGATTTTATTATTATAATAGGAGATGAATCAGATTTACGAACGAAAATTTTAAATCCTCTCACCCACACATATTTATAGTTGTTATTTTTTGCAGCCAGTTTACAACGATTTAAAAGCATTTTGTTTTCAGGACTTAGATGGTCATTGACGTAAACATTGTTGTTTTCGGTGAAGCCAAACTGGACAGATTTTAGATCTTTCATTAATCTCGCATTAGATACAAAGTTGTCCCTCTTCCATCGTGAAACAAATCTTACTATGATATTTTTTGGTTTAGTCGCATCATGTTTAACAGGTGCAACACGATGGATTGCATCTATATCATTATCTATAATTGGATAGTTTAGTTTCTGGCCCATTGTTTTTAAAATAGTAAGTAAATTTTCGTTTTGTTTTTCAGGGATACCGCTAATTTCTAAGTTGTTCAGTCTAGATCTCTGTTCTAAATCACGTAGTCTATGTTTTAAGTCGTCATAGTCGGTTTTCAAGTTATCAATTATTTTTATTTTGTCAGCCATCGAGTTAAATTTATGTTCGAAATCATCTATTTTATTGGAACAAAACTCCACTGAAGTTTTTAATTCCATTAGTAGTGCGACAACGTCAGACAGAGAATGTTGTGACTTATTTGTAGTAATTGGCGTTTTAGGTAGTACAGGTTGCCCTTTACATGTATCGCAAAGCCAAGTTAAGTTAGAGTTTTAGACTTTTAGTAATGCTTTTCTATCGTCGCTATTTAAATTAGTACAAGAAAAATGATACATATTTTGACAAGTATTATTGAAACAAGTCACTCCAGCATTTTGTCTGCTATTATTATCGATTGCAATATTACATTTCAGACAAAGTGAAACCATGATGAATATTAGGACTTAAATTTATTTACACGGCCAAAAATATTAGTAGTGCGGCCCTGGTAACTTCAATAAAATATTAAATTAAGTTAGTTTGACTTAAATGTCTTTAAAGTAAACAGACAGCGAATGAGTGAATGAATAGTTGTACTTAACAGGTTACGACGACCTTCAGTTGAAACACGCACTGACAACGAATTTGATTCTATTCACACTGACAGTTATTTAAAAACATATGATTTAGAATTATTTATCAAAGTTCACCACTAATTAAATCGGTACGGTAGAATTAATATGATGTATTACACAGTGTTACACCAAATATCACTCCACACTTTTTATTGAAGAATACAAGTAAGATTTACCACTCAAAAACTGAATATAACTGCGGAGTAAAAAATTATACGTCTGCACAATTCAACAATTCAATTTAAATTATAGAAAACTACAATGAAAAATATGCCGAGAACCTTGAAAAATGGTACAAAAATAAACAAATTTCGTTGCCCTAGCATATATCTTATACACCGACTCTTCTCTCTACTACAAAGCGAAGTCTCAAGGATGAAGTGCCAATTATTTATCTTTTCGATATAAGTACACTATCATGACATCAATTTAATTTTTAAAATAATATTTTTGCTATAAATTTAAATAAAAATTCTAAACAATAATAACTATTTCTTCGGTTGGTTGCACCGTTTGCTTGAGGATACTGTATCATTAATACAGCTGATACAGAGGTTCCTACGCATCTGATAAACGCTCCTTACAAACATGTATCATAAACCTTTAAAGAGATTGAATATTGTTTCAACATACATACATACATACATACATAATCGATTCCTCTTCTACCTTGCGGCGTAGAGGAATATTGTTTCAAAAATTCTAAATCCCTCCTACCCCAATTACAAATATCTAGTTACGCTATACTCGATTATGCTTTTGCTATAACTAGAATTGTGTTAAACAGATTTGTTACATTTGTGTATGCGTGTTTCGTTTATATTTCTAATATTTAGATTATGTACATTTTTCTTTGTTATAAGTGGTATGCTAGTTTTCTGTTTGCCATTTATAATACATATTGTTCTAGTGATATCAAGTTCGCTAAAGGTAAAATACCTATCTTCTTACAACATACAATTTGAATTAAAACCAATTTATTTTGAACTTCCATTATCTTTATTAGTGAAAAAAATACTTTTAAATGTTATAAATTGTTAAAAGTATTTTTTTTTCACTAATAAAGATAATGGAAGTTCAAAATAAATTGGTTTTAATTCAAAGTGAATCATTATCTTATAAATTTAAAAATAAGTTGATACAATTTTAATTATGAATAGTTAGATAATTACAAGTATGTATTTATTATATACATTTTTAAGTTACCTTTAATAGAAAATATTTTCTACGCGAGTTACCAAAGATGCTGTTGCGAGCTACAGGTAACTTGATTGACAATTTAGTGGTCATGCTATAAGTCATATTAAATGTCTTGGCAAATTCGTCAGTGTATCTAGTATAATATCTATTTATCTAATAAAGTTCGATTATGTACGACTTGGAGTCAATTTGTTACCTATATTATATTGTAATACAAGTGTGGAAAGGGTATCATTGGAAAGCTTGCCCTAGTTTTCCATTCACATAAATTTTCCAATGGTCTTTCAACATAGGTATTATGTATTATTTTTCTACGATAATTTAGCATTTTGCACCACAAAAAATTATTAAATTTTTAGATCTGTTTTATTTTTTCAAATAATTTTTTTTTATTTATTTTTTTAAATTTACATATCTGACCAACTACTCAGGTCATATGCCGATATGTTCATTGTATGGCCGCCACGGGCAGGACCCGAACCCACGTCAGTCAGGTTCTCAACCCGCGCGGCCATCACGCGGGACAAATAATATTTATTTATTTAGTTATTTATATTATGCAACAGGAACTTAATACCAATTACAGTACAAGGTCCGAACTCACCGAGCCGCAGTGTGGTAGTTCATATAATATTTAGGTTGAGTTTCGAACTCTGGATCTTCGAATTCGAATTCTGTAATGCGGATTTAACTGTCAGGGTTATATGACGCTTCGGTTTATATATTTTGTTATTTACAAAAAGAGATTTTAGTTACTGTAGATCGATACTATATAATGATTAGGCTTGTTTTAGTTTTGACATAGTTTATGGTCCATGAACATCAGATACAAACATGTAATTAAGAAAAGAAACTAACCTTCATCAATGTATTTTGATTAATAAATATATTACTTGGACTTCATAAATTGTATTTATATCAACATGTAACTGAATTTATGTACCTTTTTTGCTTGGTAGTTGCTGAAATCAATGGCCGAAACGTTGCTGATTTAATGAAAAATATCAAGTTTTTGAAAGTTTTCGTTTTATTTAAAGCTTGAAATCCAATCAACAAAACTACTTAATTAATTTAATTTGGCTTACTTAAAATTTTAAATCCTTTTGGGTTTCTTTCCAAATGTAAATATTCAAATGCAAAGACCTCTATAAATTATAACTAACAAGCTGTAATTTAGGTTATAGAACTCAACAAGAAAATAATATAAGCAACATAGGTGAGATGACTGGCACACTGACAGAATGGCAACTTTACGAGTATAGCCATTTAATAAGTAATATTACTTATTAAATGATATAGTAGTTCCTAGTAGCGCCATGAGGGCGTTGCGGGAAACTTTGGCAGCGACGCTTTTCGTATAGCGTTGAAGCAGTGGCATTTATAAGGTTTGTGCATCTATGTCATCAAAGATGGCGTCAATCACCTGATTGGAGGGCAAACAATGCATTTCAAAGCAATACGAGTATTTTTCACTATTTATGACGAATTGTAAAGGTGTGAACAGATTGTTCGTCAATGTCTTTGAGATTATTTATGTGAACCCATGAGTTCTTTAAGAGAATACTTTCATACACTTTGAGAGCAACGTAAAAAGTAAATATCTGTTATAAATAACACAGATCTATATTCGTCAAATAAGAAGGGTTTAAGTATAGAGGTTAAAAGATTTACATCAAATCACGTATGTTGACATATACAAATAAATAAATATATCATCACGCCTTTTACACATTACTGGATGTGGCACTCTGCCTAAGCAGATCTCGGTAAGTGATATATTTTTTCGGGTGAAGTGCGGCTACCAGTCGTCAAATCACGGCCCCCAAAGATATTAGTGGAGGGGAAGCCACCGGGGTAGATTTAAATTGGTGAAAATTGTTTGTCGGCTGTGGGGATTGAACCAGGATATTCAAGATCCACAGGCCGACTCGATACCACTGAGCCACCTACCCCATACAATACATATACAAATATGAAATATTAAAAAAGTGCATATACACAAAATGAGCATATAAAAATTTTTAATTCATATACATTTTTCAAGTATAGATGGGTGAAAGAAGTTGGCACAAAGACTTGCTATGACGGTATTTTAATTCTGGGAAAGATTAGTACAAAATATTACATGTATAAAAAGTAACGTTCGTACTTATATTTATTGTTTGCCATCCAAACAGCTGATGGAAGCCATGTTGTAACGTCAGCTGTACGAACCTTATAGTTACTTTTTCCGAAACCCCTACGCAACTGCTTATTTTGCTTATACGTAAATCCGGCCCTACGAAGATTATTCCGGATTCCATTATATTACTTGTAAGAAAAAATATGTTAATATAAAAAAATCTTAAACTGAGCTTGGTTGTTGCTTTTGTTTAACAATATTATTTTAAATTACTGAACTATAAAATTTGTCTAAAAAAAGGTGAAACTATTGTATATAATATCTCAAGATTTAGAAAAATCCTAAAAGAAGTAAAAAATTTGCAGTAAACGCAAGGAAATTAATTAATTAATTAGGTATAACATTTATTTTAACTTGTATTTTTTGACATTCACAGTTGTTCAATTTTGCTATTTTATACTACTAATTCAATAATGTGCAATTTTACGTACAGTCTCATAAATTAAATAGTTATGTTGCAGTTGAATATAAACTATATTACGAGTATGTTAATCAACTTGTATTGTAAGTGAAGATTTACGAAACAGGTGTACAGGAGCGAATGGATGAATGTTTTTTGCGTGTTGATGGATTTTGGTTGTGAGAAAAGAAAGAGTTTGTATGGAGGAAGTGTTAATGTGGTCAGGGGCGCCGAGAGGAAAAGCGGGCCCCGGGGAAAAAAATCGGGGCCCCTTTAACTTTGAATATTTATTAATTAAATATAAGATACAAAAAAATATATTTATAAATATATGTATGACAACAATAAGAATTATTAATATCTAAATAAAGTTATAACAATATAAATAAAATTAAATACAAAATTCTGAGTTAATTGGTGCAGCGATGTGTATTGTATACTCACTGTATGACTATCTAATATCTAGTTGCATATTCGATAAATGCAGGGGATACCAAAACAGCACTACGCACAAATGTATAGAGCCTTTGCCTATGTGTGTTGTATACAATGTAGTAATATAAGAAACAAAAATGCAACAGTGTATAAATTTATTTAAAATTTGCAACTGGGGCCCTTGATCAAGCATTTCGTCATTTTTATACAATGTAATAAATTGTTGAAAACGTGTATCAGACATTTCGTTATACATGTTTTTATAAAGAATATAAAAAATTGGTGAAATAGTAGAAAATTAAAAGCAATTTATAAAATAGCATCACATCCGGGCCCTTTGAATTCCACGGGCCCTGGGTATTTTACCACCCCGTCTCGTCGGGCCTGAATGTGGTCGAAACGAGTATCGTGTGTCAAGATGAGAATGTTGACGGGTTCGTGCTACCCCATTTAATGGGATATAGCGTGATGTTATGTATGTATGAATGAATGTATGGCTGAGTGTACCAGATGTGGCAAGATAAATTAAGACTAGTCTTCAAATCATGATCCCATATTATTGCCGTGAACTGACATATTGAGATTTTCTTTAAAATAGGTAAATATATAATTTCATTCCAAAACTTGCATTATAGTTAAAGAAAATAAAAAAAGAATTAAATGAAAACCTGGATTTGTTTAGATAGGTTTTAAAAATGCAAACCAGATTATTTAAAAACTCTAAATCCATATTGAAAACAGGATTATTTGTACAAAGAATAGTTAACAAAATTTTTGATAGTTGCAGGAACAACAGTTTATAGCAAACTCTTCTTTCTCTTTTTTGATGATAAAAATAACAAAAGACTTCTACGTGAATAGATATTCACATACTCTCATCAATAGTTTTGCTTGTTTTAATTAAACATAGTTTTTTGTTCTTTCTCAATTCAGCTTTTCTGGATTAAAACAAGTACAACTGTTTCTTTTGTTTTTACAGTGTGTCATGTCATGTGTCTGTCTCGTGTGGTTTTAATCTGAAGCTTAAAGAAAATATTATGCAGAGAAGAAAAGCTTTAAATTTTATGCAAGAGATGTATCATCGCATAGATTAATTACTCGGGAAGATGTGATAAGATTTATACTCGTATCATTTTAAGGCTAAATGCATAAACAATTAAATTTTAAGTGTACTTCGCTCACCTATATTATTTCTTTATAAGTTAGCGTTCTTCAACTCGATGACTGTAATAATTTGTGAGACGTTGAATGTCAATCAATTTAGACATAAATAATGGTTTGTAAAGTAGATACAATTTGATATATCATTCAGACTATTAACAAGATTTAACATTTAGTATTGAGAAATATCTAAACAATAAAATTCGTGGGAATGAAATATAATTTAAAAAATCTGATGTGGACCCCACATGACTTCCTTGTACGCGTATTATACTATACCTACATTTTATATATATTTGATGTATTTTGACATTGACATTATATATATTTTTTCTTATTCTTGTTCTAATCGATAGCCAACTAAATTACAAATATATATATATATACAGGGTGGTGAATCGAATTGCGCACCATAGCGTTTTCAATGCTATTTTTCAAATGTTCAATTATTGGCTTCCCTAAATATTTTATGCAAAAAAGTTTCAAATAAAAGTTTTAGGGCATAAATTTCTGCATCTAAATCAATAAACATAATCTGTCAAAACGACAAGGTTGGACGTTTTATCTGTCAATCGTTGACGTTAAAACGCCAAGCATTTATTTATTTTTTGTTCAACTCCATGGCTGTCTGTATTTTCAACACAACTTTCGACATTTTTATATTTAATTTCTGTCGTTACAAAGCATGTAATAGAAATTATGTTTATTGATTTAGCTGCAGAAATTTATGCCCTAAAACTTTTATTTGAAACTTTTTTGCATAAAATAATTAGGGAAGCCAATAATTGAACATTTGAAAAATAGCATTGAAAACGTTATGGTGCGCAATTCGATTCACCACCCTGTATATATATATATATATATATATATATATATATATATATATATATATATATAATATTTAAATTTACATATCTCCCTTATACAAAAGGCTAATTTCATCATTCTTAATGTGATAAACGCAAAATTTAATTGTCTAAATCTTTTATTTGCAGCATTTATTTGTAAATTCAAAATGATACCATTTTTTTGAAGAAAAGCTGTTAGCACCTTCATGTAATGTGTCACTTCCGGTTAGTCCATTTTAACCTAAATCTATGACGTTATTTCTATTGATATAGTAGTCTTATACAAAAGTTTTGGATTATATTTTAATATAGTTTTTCATTAAAATCTATTATAGACTTCAAGTAAAGTAGCACTTCCGGAAGTTGTATAATGACCAAAATGAGAGGTGGGTAACTAAATGTTATAACAGTCCTAAATACAAAATTTCAACTTTCTACGGCTTACCGTTTTTGAGTTATGCGAGATACATACGTACGTACAGACGGCACGACGAAATTAGTCAAAATGGATTCAGGGATGGTCAAATGGATATTTCCGCTGAAATCTGAAAACCGAAAATATTTGCGATTACAATACTTTCTTTACTTCGTACAAGGAAGTAGAAAGAAAGTGATAATTTTAGAAATAAAATAGTTTTCAGGAATTTCCCAATATATCTTGTTACTGCCTCATAATGGGACACATCCCCTAATTTGCGCATCCCTATCTAAAATTACTAACATAATGGTGCTACAGAAATGCTATTACGTTAAATTTAAATATTTCAGAAGTTACATTTTTCATTTAAATTTTTTTTGTACTTTTGTTAAAAATTTATAGAAAAGTCAATTTGCAATTGCCGCGCATTTTTAAAATCCATTGTTATGTGTTCCCCTTCTTTTGCACATACTATATATTTGAAATCTAGCATAAAAGTTAACGGTTGGTTTCAGAATAAAAAAGCTAAAGTTCACTTTCATAATAAAACCTCATATAACGTAGTAATTTAAATGCAAACTACTATTTCTTTTACCAGCACCGTAGGTATATCATTACAACTTTGATTATTAAAAAATACAATATATTCAATGCATACAGTCGACAAACTTATTTGGCCTCATTTGAAAGTTGGGAACCGTGTTTCATACACAACAATGTATCATTTATCGAGATCTGCTACGACAGAGTGCCACATCCAGTAATGGATAAAACGTTTCATATATATATATATATATATATATATATTAAATTTATCCTGATAGAAATAAATTAAATATGCATTCGAATCATTTAATTTCAGTACTAGATTAGATTTTCATGTCGAACATTTTCTTGTTTTCTGTTTTGAAGATATTACTTAAAATATAAATAATTTGCCTGTATGTACCAGCGAAATTTAAATCTTAAGTTTGACACTCGTTGTTTCATAAACTAACAAACTAACAATATCGCATCAAATGTTTGACAACATTTCGATTTGCTTTTATTTATTTAAGTCAGACATAATACAAGTTTTAAAACCCTGTATCCTCGGCGACGACTGACTGTTCCGGTCTCCTGATGCCAGTGCCACGCGCGAGTCAACACTGTGGTTGACATCGAATCTAAGTGCGACTTGTCGCATACTCAATCCTCCCTGCAAGAGGGAAACAATTTGCGCACGCTGATTGTTCATTAACGAGGGCATTGTTACGTTTCGAATAACTATTCGATACTGAATAGTTTCAAAACAGTAAAGCACAAGTTGAAACATTATTTTTAAAACTCAGCCGTTAAACTTCTGGCATTCAAATGTATCAACGCAAATATCGCTGCACAAAGACCAAAATCGCCGAAAATGTAGGACGCAATGCAAATATTCATAACTTCTCGCCTTCTTCTTCGAAGGAACTCAATTTTTCCCCTGAAAGTAAAATGAAATGAAAATTACGATTTTTTTCGCACACGGTACAAGGTGTCAAATTTTTTTACATCAAGGACATTTATTTTTCGAAAGGGGTGGCAGGGGTGGTTGGACTTGGTGACACATTAACTTGAAAACTTGAAAATTTTCTGCACTCAAAGATTCATCAATTTTCAACCAAATTCGACCGAGTTATGGCTGTTTGAATATTTGGTAATTTTTGTGCATTTTCAAGGGGTTCCTTTTTTCCCCGAGTACATTTGTTTGATTGGTACAAATGAGCTTAAATTACATATATAATTAAGTGGCTCAGTGGTATCGAGTCGGCCTGTGGATCTTGAGAACCCTGGTTCGATCCCCACAGTCGACAAACAATTTTCACAAAATTAAATCTACCCGTGTTTTTCTAAAGTCGAAAGACATTCTCGAAAGTACTTAAATTAAGACGTGGAAATACCGATAAGAATGAATTATTTCAGGTGTTTGTTTTCAGATATACATTTCCTGTATATTTATTTATAGGGTAGGTGGCTCAGTGATATCGAGTCGGCCTGTGGATTTAAAATTCCGGGTTTGATTCCTACAGCCGACAAACAGTCCTATCACGTTGAAGTTTACCTGTGGCTCCCTCACCACTAATATATTTGAGGGCCATAATTTGACGACTGATAACCGTATTTTATGCGTATAAATCCGAGATCTGGCACCGTAAGTACTACACCCAGTAATGGGTAAATGGCGTAATGATATATTTCATTTGTTTATTTTTTATTTACTGTATTCAATTTCTAATAAAAATCAACAAAATGTAGTTTAATTTCATTAAATAAGGTAATGCCAAAAGATAATTAATACCTTTGAATAATTCCAAATTATTATTATTTATTTATTATAGGTCTTTGTTGATTATTTTACAAAACTAATAATTAATATTAATTCTCTTTTATTAAACATATTGGCTGGTAGCACAAGCTCTGTTTTTGCCTCTTTTAAGAGCAATGTTTTTGGATGTTTTAGCTATCTATAACATGTTAAAACCGTGCTCTTACAACACCGAAAAACAAAGCTTGTGGTACCAGCCATTCCAGATGTATCTCCCATTATTTAATATGTTGATAAGTACATACTTTAAATACATGTTGAAATACAAGATATGATGCTTAATAATGGCTGAAGATTATATTTGTACTAGACCAGAAAAATTTATACTCTATGAGTATTTGCTAAAATAAAATAGTATGTACGAACAAGTATTTTATTCAGTTGACTGATTTGAAACACATATGAATATTCATCAAAGAAGATATTCCCAACCTGATATTAATTGTTCGACCTTACTTTGAAATATTTCTCCTTTTATTTAACATAAATGCATACATGCACTCTATGAAATTAAAGTGAATCTCATACAAGATGAAATATAACTCGACATTAAATTTAATTTTACGATATCTATATGAACTACCGCTGTTGTTTTTATTGCAATAAACTCTTCGATTCATGGAAATCTTATTTGATCCAAAATAAGCCGATATTAGATTACATTGTGTTCTTAAATTTTCTGAGCTATTTGCTAAGAAATTAAATACACTGGCATTTAAGATTAAAGTGATAATGAACGTTCAGAAATTAGATATTTTATTTGTAGAGAAACTTAAAACAGGTATAAATATTAATTTAATGTTTTTAATTCTAGAGGGCGATAGTCAATAGTCCATTTTTAATTTGTAAAACTGTAGTCATTTTAGGGACCCGAACCGTAAAGAAACCGTAATCGAAAACCGCACCAATATTCACCTTTTTAAGAAACCTTAACGGAAAATCGTAATTCAAATTTTTTGTTTTGAAATATGAAAATCGAAAACTGAAACAAAATTTAATTGATTATGTAACCAAAAACGTAACCAAACCGATATTATTTCGGTTCTAAAACTATAAATTTAAACTGGGATAATTAACGTACTGTACCAAAAATAGTAAAATTACGAAGAAGAATATAAATAATTAGTTTTTATATTTTTATAAAGTTGCATTCTTTACAATCATAAATCGCAACACTGAATATGAATGGTAGTGTGAAAGCAAGATCGACACTAGATCGTACGTAGAAATTATTTTTGAAGATTGCAGAAAACAGAAATACAAATATTAGAAATAATACGAATTAGTTACTTTAAAAATATACTGTAATTGTACAATGCGCATCCAAATATTATGTGTATGACATTTTGAACCGAAACTGTTAATAACCGAAACCAAAAAATACTGAAATCGTAACGTAACCGAAATTTAGAATTTTAAAAACCAAAACCGGAACAGAGACCTATATACGAGGGTCGTTCAATAAGTCCTTAGAAAAAAGTAGAAAAAACACTTTTTTTTGGTAGATTTTTGTTTATTTTTCTACATAATCTCCTTTTAGCTCTATACACTTCTCTAATCGTTTTCCCAAATTTTTTAAGCCGTCCAAAAAGTAGGATTTCGGAAGCTCCTCAAAATAGGCTTCCGTTTGGGCGATGACCTCCTCATTGGAAACCTTCGTCCGCCAAGCCATTTCTTTAAGTTTGGAAATAAGAAAAAGTCACTGGGGGCCAAATCTGGTGAATACGGTGGATGTTGCAATAATTGGAACTTTAATTCCATAATTTTGGCCATCGCAACTGCGCAGGTGTGCACACGTGCATTGTCTTGATGAAAAAAGACCTTTTTGCGTTTCAAATGAGGACGTTTGTCTTTTATTTCTTCGCTCAGCCGGTCCAATAACGACGCATAATACGCTCCTGTTATCGTTTTTCCCTTTTCCAAATAGTCGATGAAGATGATTCCGCGTGCATCCCAAAAGACCGTTGCCATAACCTTGCTAGCCGATTTCTCCGTCTTCGCCATCTTCGGAGCCCGTTCGCCTTTAAAAATCCACTGTTTTGACTGTTCTTTTGTCTCTGGAGTGTAGTAATGTATCCAAGTCTCATCGACAGTTATGTATCGACGCAGAAAATCTTCAGGATTATGACGGAAAAGCGCCAAAACAGCCTTAGAGTCCACCACACGATTGCGTTTATTCTCCACTGTGAGCAACCGCGGCACCCATCTTGCCGAGATTTTTTTCACACCTAATTTTTCGTGCAAAATTAAAGCGACTGTGCCTTGTGATATGCCTGTAGCCTCAACTATTTTCGCGCACTTTGATTCGTCGGTCACTTAAAACCATATCGTGGATTTGGTCGATCATTTCGGGGGTAAACACTTCTACAGGGCGTCCGGAACGATGTTCATCTTTTGTGGATGTACGGCCACGTTTAAACTCATTCGACCCAATTGTAAACAGTTGCAAACACAGGAGCAGATGTGCCATGAACTTCATCCAACTCAGCTTTAATTTCTTTCGGCGTTAATCCTTTTAAATACAGATGTTTAATCACCGCTCGAAACTCACTTTTATCCATTATTATAAACAATCAAAAGTTTTTTACTACAATTGACAACAACAATGAAACTACGTGACGGCTAAAGCTAAAACTCTAACAATTGACTAGTTAGGAGTGCTGCTTACTGGAAAAAATTCATTTTCGATACTACGAGCACCATCTCTTGGATTTTCTAAGGACTTATTGAACGACCCTCGTTCTATTTTCAAAAAACCGTAACCGGTACACAAAACCAAAATTTTACTGATATAAAAACCGTTAACCATAATCCAACCTCAAAATTTTTCGGTTAGAGACCCTGATTCATTTTACAAGTCGTAACAATCCAATTACACAAATTCTAAATTGAATAAATATACAGTTACAATTATAATTAATTGAGTTGGCTAATAATTTATTTAAAATATGTAGGAAATTATTAAAATATACGGAATGATTCGAGAGTAGTGTAATAAAATTTAATAGTTTATTTCTGAGATCATTTTGAATAAAAACTGTCATATGACTATACGTCCTAGTTATTTCGTTCCTAAAATATAAGGGTTCAAATTTTAACGAATAATAGCGAATTTTAAAATTTCATAATCAAGCAGGGATATATGCCCAGCCCACTGGGGTTTTCCTCGAATAAACTCTAAGCATTCTTGGGTTTAAAAAAATATAATTTATTACATTGTTCATGTAATACAAGTTAAAAATAATCACAAGAAGTCCTAGTTTATAATGCAATACGATTTTTACTAAATAGTACAAATTTATTCGTGATATTTTCATGCGTGTACTCTTCTAGCAAACTTGTAATAACCAGCTCGTCGTGCCGTTTGTGTTTTGGCTTCGGGATGAACATACTATTTAGTTCGTAGTTGAATTTCAAACATAATAGTCATCATGCCGAAAGTAGAGGGTTCTGCGAGAAACCAAATGATAATAAAAACAAATGCAATCATTGTGATATATTAATTAATAAGTTCAAAAATAGAAACAGTTAAAAAACATTTATAAAATTGTATAAAGTACAAAAAAATAGTGACAAGTGCAAGATCATCATTGTTGTCAATACTAGTAATGAGTGATTCGGATGGTGAATTAGAAGAACAACCTAAAAATGTCAGTGCAATTTATCAAACTTTGTAGTAACGACATCGCTAAAAGAGAAATGCAAAATCGATAATAAAATTGCTTTATTCGTTTATTGCAGTAACATCACTTTTAATAACAGCAAATGTTTTAAGAACATGATCAATTCTTTACAATCTGGGTAAAATTCTCCTAATCGCCATTAACTAGGAGGTAAATTACTAGATGAAGCAACAAATACGATGGATTGAGATTTATCAGATCGTTTAAAAAATGAAAATTGTTCCTTAAATTTATTATTAGACGGGTGGTGAAGTATCGGAAATGATCCAATAATTGCCACCAGTATCCATACCGGTGAAAAGACTTTTGTCTTATAAACAATAAAGTGAACCAGTTAAGAAAACTGCAGAATTCTGTGCAAAAATTTTTGCGAGTTTTTATTTTAACTGACAGAAGCAAATTTTAATTTTTCTTATACCATTCTTTAAACATGCCTAAATTTTTATTATAACTGGAGATTTTCACGGTTTTTTTCAAGTGGGTTATTTGTTCATGACAACCCTGTAATCAAGACACTTTTAAACAAAATAAAACTTTTATTTAAATTGACATTATTACATTTTATCAATGTCAGTAGTGGGGACCATATTGCGTAGATATTGTTTTTGATATGGATTTTTATAATATTTTCCCTTATCCTACATTGTGTTGTCCTGTCTTATATCACAATTTATTATGTTACTCCAGGTTTAATTTAATTAATTTATAAGTTTAATTGTCAGTTGCAACGCCAACATTTAAATATTAAACTTGATTTAAATAAATAAAAGCAAAGCGAAGTTACATGGCATATGAATTAATTAGCATTGTTGTTAAATATTCTATTTGCTTGTATTTAAACCAAGTTTAAAGTTTAAATTTTGGCGATACAACTGACCATTATTGTGTTATTTTATGGTTTATTTCTCTTATCATGTTTTGTTTTTCCTAATTTGTTCAATTATAACTTGATATTTATTTTAAAATTTGTTGTTTACAAACCTTTTATCTCTTGTATATTGGTAACTGAAAGGAATAAAACCTATATTTATATGACTTTTTTACTGAAAACCCTCTACTTTCGGCATGATGACTATAATATTGGAAATTAAACTAAGCACTAAATAGTATGTTTGTCCAGAAATCAAAACACAAGCGGCTCGGCAAGCTGGTTATTACAAGTACACGAATAAATTTGTACAGTTTAGTAAAAATCGTATTACATTAAATTGTAATTAGAAATATAATAGACTAGTGTTTCTTGTGTTTTATTTTTAATTTGTATTACATGAAGAATGTAATATAGTATTGTTTTTTAAAAAACTCCGAAATGGGTTGGGATTATTACAAAAAAACCAATGACCCTGTTCGTAAATAGTTGATTATGTTCATCCAGAAACCACAATTTTAATACCATTCTGATAGCGTTTTATAAAAGAAATTAAATTATAAGAAAATGAAGATACACCGGAAATAAAGAAAAAGTTTAAATATAAGCATATCAATTTTTTTTTAAAAAATAGAAAAAAACAAACAAAAAATGCAGTAAAAAAATTATGTACCAAATTAGCACATTTTACAAAAGTTTCTTGATGCTATTTTAATATTTACCGTAAGCATAATTGGATTCCCCTTCCACTAACATCTCTGGGGGCCGTTATTTGACGGCTGGTAACCGCACTTCACGTGAAGAAATATATCACTTACCGAGATTTGCTTACGACAGAGTGTCACACCCAGTAATGGGTAAAAGACGTGATGATATATTTATTTATTTATTTTATAAATGGATTCAAATCTGCTCTCTAATGTCATTTTTTAATATGACTTTGCAGAGTTGAACTACTGGTATCTGACTGTGATAGTAATTTGTTTTTTATATTATTGTAGGTAGTTAAAAAATATCGAGAGATAACACGCCAAAAACATACTCTTTATAAGCCTTCATTAAAATACATGTAAAAATACTCGTTTGAAGCGGAAGTTTTGAGCATGCATAGTTTGGGAATTTCTGGCTGACACTTCGAAGAGCCTATAAGTTCCGGATCGCAAAGTACACAAGTTCGTTAGCGTTGAAACGCTCAAACGTTGGCCGCTTAGGCTCAGAGATTCCGTAAACTTTGTGCTTGATAATTGATTGAAATGTCCACAAAATGTTTCTCGTTCAATGAACACTTGTTAAATTCCATTCACAAACTTTCTAAACGATGTTTGCATTGATTGTACATTGAGAATTATTATTATAACTTTTGTACAATACATTCATTAGAGAATTATATCTGTAAGCACCAAGTACTACAATGTTTCAACAGTTCTATTCTATTAATATTAAATATAAACGGTAAGAGAAAGAAAGTGTCTGCTCTCAGTGTTATCTTTGTAAATTATTTATATTTTATTCATACATTCCGTGTAAAATAAACAAGCATATGATGAAATATAATTTGTATTTTCATAAAAGTAAGGCATAGAAATCAAAAATTATAAATTAGTTTATTATGTGCAAAAGGGTTTGGCAAAGATTTAAAATCTGAAGTTATGAACCCAATTTTAGAATTTTCACATTGAATTTACGAAAGTATGTAGGTATCACTATAGTTATTTGTGTATTAAGAGCGTAAAGTGATTCTTTGTTACTCGAACACGGTAATTGCAGCGCGAGCCGAAGGCGAGAGCAGCAATAGTGTAAGAGCAACAAAGACAATTTACGTCCGGGATACACACATATTTTTTTCTAGATTGCATCTTAAAATTATTAAAAAAACGAATAGGTACTAAAAATAAATTTGTTCTGTCAACTATTAATATGGCAAGTTTCTGTTTTGTTTATATCCCTGGTAACTATTGAAATAGGCGTGCATTTAATATATAAAAGGCGTGATGATATATTTATTTGTAATAGTTATTTATATACCAAGAGCGGTAAGTGATGTTTAAATGTCGAAAAATATGTAACCTTTAATTCACTTAGCGCTCGTAGAATCCAAATAAATATGTTTCTACCAACATCAAAAAATAAATTGCAAATATTTAACCGGCTGATTCATAAAGCGGACTATCGCTAATACCATTATCTATAACTAAACATATTTACGGAATGAACGAAATTTGATGCTAATTAACATCCTTTTTCACCCAGGTTACAATAAATTTGTTTCGTGAATTGAAAAGACAATTAAAACTGAAATAAAAAATAATATTAGCGTTAATCTGCCTGATGGATCTGCCTTGTCATATTGACAGTTGACAGAATGAATTTATTTTCAGTACGTATTAGTTTATAAATAATTTAAGATGCAATCGTAGAAAAAATTATGTGTGTATCACGAGCGTAAAGAGTCTTTGTTCCTCTTGCACTATTGCAGCTCTCGCCTTCGACTCGCGCTACAATTACCGTGCTCGAGTAACAAAGACTCACTTTGCGCTCTTAATACATAAATAACTATTTTTCTTCTGACAATTTTGATTCATTTCCAAAGCTATCCCTATTTTTAAGCTAATTTACAACATTTTCAATTTAATTTCTGCCGTTATAAAACATGCAAGTAATTCTGTTTACTGATTTTAATATAGAATTTTATGCTTTGCAACATTTATTTGATGCTTTCTTCTCTAAAATAATAAGGAAAGCAAGAAATTGTAAAAATATGATTTTATATGTTAAAGTCCTATGTTCCGATGTCGCGGTCACCACTCTTTATTTCAACGGTGATTCTGTGTTGTACTAACAATTTAGCAGCACGTGTTATTTTATTATTTTACAGTGCCAAAAAAGAAATATTTAGAGTATATTTGTACACATAGTACTTAATACTCGGTGAGTGCGGACCCTGTACTGTAATTGGGATTAAATTCCTGTTGTACAGCGTAACATAAATAAATAAATAAATACTGTTGACAGTTGTTGTAATGAATATTCATTTATCGAATTAAATAACAAAGAAACACTTTACGCTCTTAATACACAAATAACTATTTTGTCCAGTTTTGTGAAAAGAATTCATGAGAATGCATGCTGTCAGGAATTGAAAACTGTGTATCTTCCCCAAACTAATTTAGATAATGTCAAAAGTGGTTTGTAGCATCAGCACTTACAAATAGATTAAAAATTAGTAATTCATCAAGTGTATCCAATCTGTGGACGAGTTTTTGCGGCGTTTTAATGACAATTTGCAATTTGAACGCGTTGCGAGGCGAGTCCCTAGGGCACACAAATCAGCGGACGACGCACTGGGCTTGGCCCCCGCCTACCTCGAGTCGCCACTGAGCGCACACGAGTGATGGATGGCAGACTTGGTGAACAGGCTGATTAAATGTGGAGTAGGCCTGGAGTTTTCCAAAGTAAGTGTTTCAATCAACTATATTACTTATATTTTTGATAAATTAGCTGATTGTTCAAATTAATGTCAGGTATGTAATGAAATTCAGTCTGGAACTATGTTAGCGGTCATAGTTTAATTGTGGTTCTTTTATGGTTGCTATTGATGGCAAAATAATCAATGATTTGCAACAATTCTGAACTATGTAATTGTGGCATCTCGTAGACCTACACCGGGAGTTTTTTTTATCAGTAAACCTAGGGATATATCATTACCATAGTTACAGTTAAAAAGTTTGACAGAAATGCATTAGAGCGTTTATTTTAAAAGTAAACATAGGGAAAATAACATTGCTGTCACCTATAGTTGTCAAAGTAATAAAGCTGTCCTCTTTCAAAATCAGACCGGGTTAATAGAGGATCAAATAGTGGCGTGTTTTTATATAAATGGAAATTTAAATGGCGAAAATTATTTAGAGTTGTTACAAGAGAGAGTAACTCCGGAAATAAATAATTTAAATATTGAAGAAGTGTGGTTCTAACAGGATGGTACTCCCCCGCATTATACTCAAAATGGAGGGAATTCCCCCAACGATGGATAGGACGAGGTGCAGAAGTGGAGTGGCCTGCAAGGTCACCAGATCTTGCGCAAACAATTTTTTTCTTTGGGGCCACTTAAAAAATAAATTTTATAATGATGATAGAATGAACGTAGAACAATTAAAACGTAGAATTAGTGTTACATCGCATGAGATTCCTCCAGAGCAAATAAATAATGCTATAAATTTATTTTATAATCGTTTAAGCTATTGTTTACAGGTAAATGGGGGTAATTTGAACAGTTATTAAATTAAAATTCCTATTTAAACTAATGTAATTTAAAGTAATTAAAATTAATTTAATTTGTTTAAACTTAAAATGTTTCTTTTATTATAACAGACTATTACACTTCAATGCATTGCTGAAAATATTATTTTCCCTATGTTTACTTTTAAAATAAACGCTCTAATGCATTGCTGTCAAACTTTTTAACAGTAACTATGGTAATGATATATCCCTATGTTTACTGATAAAAAAAAACTCCCGGTATGTAATTGTATAAGAATGTTGTATGTTTTATATTTATTTATTTATTTTTACTAGTGTGTACAGCAGGAATTGTATCTCAATTACAGTACAGGGTCCGGATTCACTGAGCTGCAGTGTGATACTTCAAATTTGTAGCTTAAATGGGATTCAAAGTCGAGATCTCCTGATTAGAATATGTTACTGCAACGCCAGCAACTCCACCGCACTGTCGTAAAATATATGGTTCTAGAGAAAAAATGAAAAGACCGAAATTTTTTTAAAACAATAATTTATTTATAGTTGACGAGAAAATAAAATATTAAAAATTTGTAGAAAGGATATGTGACGTTACTATGACGTACTAATGGTAAGTATCCAAAAAAGATGAACATACAGAGTGAGAGAAAGATATAAAATTGCATTTGCAAGTTTTGTTCTCTCAACTAACCTCAAATTATATTAAGTGATATCTTTCAACACAAAAGAATGCTGAACCATTTCTATGTCACGTAAAATTCATAATTTAATTTTAAATTTAAAATACAATTTATAAGATCATACAGACATGAGACAACACAATATTTTGTTTTTATATTTTAAAATTTGTTTCTTTAAATTCGAGTATGGTTACAGATACCATTGTATTTCGTTGTACAAACATAACCGCGCAATAATTTTTCAATATAAATCTAAACGGAAACTAATAAAACACTTAAAGAAACTTGGCGCAACTTTTGTTAGTAAATGTTCACTGTAATCAATATGTTTGTCGTAGTTTATATTTATGTGTATACAATGGTGTAGCAGATTTCTTTTTTCTGTGGCACATTTAAGAGATATAAAGCAAGCTTAAATGAAACTGGTTCTTAAAAATAACGTTATAAAAATGCATATTTTTTCTCATTTCAACAATGGTAAGCGTACTATGATTTGTGAGTTTAATAATATTCACTAATAATATTTATATTTGTGTTACACTTTTTAATGTTTAAAAGGATAGAATTATTATTTTTATATACACTGTTTTCATGCGTATGCACGAAACTTAAATGAGTTATATTATTTGTTATATTGATTATAAAACAAAAAGAAATTTGTGAAAAATTCATACAAATAAGTGCTTTTTATTTGAAGTATACATTTTTAATGACACTTGTCAACACTACAAACAGTTATTTATCTTATATTGTATAATAAATAAATTTACTATCGTAATGTTTACAATTATAATTTAATAATTAATATTTTTTATTCTATAATCAGTATATTGTATTTTATTTTCTGTAATTTGCTCAATTGTAACTTCATATTTATTTTAAAATTTGTTTTTATTCAAAATAACTTCAGGAATAAACTATTTTTTTACCCGTCAACAAATCATAACCACTAGGTAATTTTAATGTGATGAAAATCACTTTGTCGGCTGTGGGGATCGAACTTATGACAGAATATGGCTCGTCTGGTTTTTGATAACCAATATTGGCATAAAAAATCTAACCGTATGCAGATTTAAATATGACATTAAAATTTTTTTTAATGGTAGGGCATCGAAGCGATTTACGCCAAATTATTCTACATTCTTTTTTGTAATAGTCTTATTTTCCATCGATAATATCCAGACTTGCAGTCAAATCATTATTATATGTATACTACACACATAAATAAAAGCAATCGGATGGCAATAAAGATCAATAGAAGGTATAATAGATAAACTTTATCAATTGATTTCGTTCTTATCTAAATCCGTTGTTGAATAACTCCAAGACTTTCTAAAAGTCAGAATCAGTTCACGACGTCAAAATAAACACACATTCAAAGCTGGGTTAACAGGGTAATGTTATTTAAGAAGAAATATATGTGACACAAAAAACCCGCAGTCCTTTGGCATGCTCTCAAGGTCGACTTTTTTCCAACGCAAGTACATAAATTCCTTTCCAGATTACTTCTTGACTTTCGTTATAACTTAAAATACACGCAATGCGTCTCTGATTTACCACATTCACAAACAGGAAAACAGACTTCAACTTTAAATGGATTTATATTCTTATTTACAGGTTTCTTTTGCAACTTTAAATTATAATATTGTAGGTGGATTAATAGGCTTCATAGTTAAGATTCATCATGGTTGTACAAGAAAGTTGGGCTATAAGTCGCAGTGGATATAATACCGCATCTCATGTTTATTTATTTATTTATCTATTTGATTTAGGCTGCTCTGCTCAATAGGAACTTAATATCAATTACAGTACAGAATCAGGACTCTTTGAACCACAGTGTGGTAGGAATTGAACTCGTGATCTTCAGATTCGAATGCCGTAACCACACCACTGTACTGCAGATGTTGTGCATTCGGTTGATATATAAACAATCACCCAGTATGAGATTGTCTTGCTACTGTAATATTTAATTTCTTACTACAATTAATAGATAGACAAAAATTAACAGTTTACTTTTGCGGTTTATAATAGATCAGGTGTAGTTGAAGCTATAAATCTAGCCAGTAGATCTTCATCTAATTTTAATGCAAAATATTTAAACATTCAACTAATAAGCACAATTTTATACAGACAAAGAATAAAAAGAATACACCAGTAATTTAACAATAAGATGTCTTTAGAAATAAAAAAGAAAACAAAAAATAAATATATTTACCTAATTCCGTTGTGGAATAGCTATTTATGAAACTAGTAAGGAAATGAAGGTTATTACCTTACGCATGTGAAATTTGCAGAACGAGGCCTAGCCGAGTTATATAAACACATACGTAAAAGCTAATAACCGAGTTTTCTTACGTGTTTGCATACAATATTTTTTCTACTTCCGTTCTAATAAATACGAAAGAGCATTTTTGAAATTATCAAATTTTGACATATTAATGATAGTCATAAATTCAAAAAATAAAAGAATAACACATCAGAATTCGTCTACCAAGATATCTTAATTTTTTTTGTATTGCGATGTTATCTCATTATTTCACTAGTTAAATAATGTAGTTCATTACCTAACTCAAATAAGTAAAATAAAAGTCTATATCCTAACGGAAGTAGAAAAAGTCGTGTTTTACATCAATTTTTGACGTTATGAAATGTCAATTTTTTCATAACTGTCATTCAAGAGTTATATAAAGAATTCTTTACATAACTAGTTACGTAATAAATGTTGACAGTATGAACTTTCTTAAAAATGTTTGCAAATAACGGAAAAAAACTATTTATTAATTTTTTCAGGATTTATATACATTTAATAATTTTTCTGGTATTAAACAGTTCACGGCAAAATTAGCAGATTCTTCGATATCAGAAGGAAGGTCTGTCTCGGATTCAGAACTCATTTTCAATGATGACATAAGCTTTAAATTTAAAAATGGTTTTATTTATTTTCTCGGTAACGCTTTGGTAAATTGATTTATCAATTCTGAAATTTACTGACCTGTCATAAACCTAGAATTTTATGTATTTTAAAAATCATTTTAGCAGAATTAAATAAAATTTTGTACGTAACCGTTATGAACCTTTTCATAACTGGTTCCGTAAATAACTATTACACAATCTATACAAACAGTTTTTTAAATTAAATCCTTAGAATATAAACCAGTCAAAAAAGGTATAACATGTAAAGCTAAACTAAAAATATTTATACAAACACAAAATAAAAGCATATGAACTATTAAATTACCTATAATACGAATATCTTGTGTATCCTTTAAATTATGAATAATAAAAATGCCTTAAATAATTCATAAGTTAAAAGATGAAAAAAAATCTCAATATAAAATTTATCGATAATATCTGGTAGTCTATTCCTTGTAAGAACAATTTGTTTTCTTCAATTTGTAAGTAATTACATACAAAAAATACTAATTTTATGTCAGTCATAACATACGCAGTTATACAGTTATTAAAAACAGGAATAAATGAAATATAAACAAAAAGCTGTATGAATTTAGTACCTAATTATAATAAATATCATTGTTCCATTTCGTATAAACGCTTTTCAATTTCAAGCTTGCGCATTTATCTTTTTTAGCGCATGAACACAGACGTAAAATGTAAAGGTATAATTCTCCAAGACGAATATAGCAATCTGACGGAATCACCTGCTTTCGGAAAATTATTTCCTAAGCTAGAGCCGAATATTAATTGACGTAATTATTCAGTTGTTTTGTGAATAATATTCAGTTAGAGAAATAGAGGAAATATTAAATATTCATGAAACATTCAAATTCTTGTCTGAATGACTTCATATTTATTACCTGAAATACTTTATTACTTTTCTCTTGTTCTACATAACATTCTTCAGTTTAAACAAACGAATGCTACTTCATTATATACTTTAACTTTGAAGGTAAATAACTAAATTTTTATTTGATGTGTATTATGTTATATTAATTTTATTTGCAAAATCCAAGAAAGTATTTTACCTAAGTCCGTTACGATAAGTCCTGTTTTACATAAATTTTTGAGGTTATGAAATGTCAATTTTTTCATAACTGTCATTCAAGAGTTATGTAAGGAATTCTTTACATAACTAGTTACTTAATGAATGTTGACAGTTTGAACTTTGTCAAAAATGTTTGCAAATAACGGAAAAAACTGTTTATTAAAATTTGTAGGATCTATATACATTTAATAATTTTTCTGGTATTAAACAGTTCCAGGGCAAATTAGCAGATTCTTCGATATCAGCAGGAAGGTCTGTCTCGGATTCAGAACTCCTTTTCAATGATGACATAAGCTTTATATTTAACAATTTTATTCATTTATTTTCACGGCAACGCTTTGGTAAATTGATTTATTAATTTTGAAATATACTGAGCTGTCATAAACCTAGAATTTTAAGTTTTTTAATAATTATTTTAGCGGAATTAAATAAAATTTTGTACGTAATACGTTATAAAAATTGTAAAGTTAAATTATTAGCTTTTCGTTACTTTATTCTAAAATGAATTAACTGGCTAGAATAATATCAGAAATATTGATTACAAAAAACAATTACACATTGGTGAAATCTTTCAGTTCAAAATTTCTTTATAAAATAAACAAATATATCATCACGCCTTTTAGATGACTCTCTACAGTAGCAGATCTCAGTAACTGATATACTTATGTTCATGAAGTGCGGTTACCAGTCTTAAAATCACGGCTCCCAAAGATATTATTGGAGGGGGAGTCTCAGGAGTCATTTAAATCGTGATAATTTTAGTTTTTCTTTTTCGCAGGCAACAGTAACATTTCTAAATAATTATAGAGAATAATTAAATTGGCAAAAAATATATGTCTTTTAAGAAGTATTCTTATCTAATAATTTAGAAACATGTAGATAAAATATTTAATATAACATAATATATTATGTATTTATATGTTTTTGTTTAAACTTAATAAATGTTGTAGATTTTACCATAAAAATTACCACAATCAGCAGTAGAAGCATTGTCGTTTGAAAAATTTATGAAGCCTTATGATACAATAAATCATGAAAAACATGTTTTTTTAAAATTTTTTAAAGTAAATATATCATCATGCTTTTTACTTATTACTGGGTGTGACATTCTGGCGTAATAGCTATCGGTAAATAATATATTTCTTCGCGTGAAGTTCGATTACCAGTCGTCAAATCACGGCCCTCAAAGATGTTAGTGAAGGGGAGCCACAGAGATAGTAGTTTTAAAGTGGTGAAAATTGTTTGTCGACTGTGGGAATCAAACTCGGGTTCTCAAATCTACAGACTGACTCGATACTACGGAGCCACCTATTCCATAATTAAATGCCAATAAATTAATTAGGTACTATTTTGCAAGGCATTAATAAAAGGTAAAATTACTTGCAATATTTTGAATATATACTCTTTTCTATACAGGGTGTTTCTATACCTCTGTACGAAACATTAATGACATATATAATTTGATATACTGATTATAGAACAAAAATTATTTTTTTGAAGTTCGCAAAAATAATGGTATTTCATTCCTAGCAAACATTTTTAGTGTCACTGGTGTAATTCGGAAGTTTGCGCCGCTTCTCCATACACTAACAGCATATCCACTAGTTCACTGTTGCTATACATTTTTCTCAAATTTCTTCCACAACAACTTACCCTTTCAATACCGTATACGAAATCAGACTAGGTACTCAAATAAAAATAAAGCATTACACCAGGTACCTACATAATAACTAATTAATAAATGATTATTTGTAGGCAGTGTTTATACTTTTATTTCATTAGTAACATAACTATAAATAATTAAATGTATTATTAAAGCAGTCACACTAAAAATGTTCGCTAGGAATAAAATATCCTAATTGTTGTGAATTTCAAAAAAAAATCTTTTTATTCTATAATCCGTATATCAAATTATATGTCATTAAAGTTTCGTGTAAAGGTATAGAAACACCCTGTATAATAAATATTTAATTTAAGTTAAAAGGTATAACGCACATCTATTCTTACAAAAATATTAAGTTTCATTTCACAAATAAAGCTCTTTATTGAGTTTGGAAAACTTTGGTTGTGAACTTGCAAAGCACGTTCCTTATAAAAGGAGAGTAATGTAAATCGATAGTCATGAATGTACGTTAAATTGTAGTCTCGCACACCATCCGTAGTTCTGCAACCTCAGCTCAACTTTGACAAAGACGTTTACGAGTCCCATGCGAATTTAACAAGCCGTATTGTTCTCCAGTTCTCTATTTTCCTATAAAATTGTAGAACATGACAAAGCTCAGGCAAATCCTAAAAAAAATACGATGTGGAAGGTAACTTTAGACTTTGCAACACGAGATTTCAACAGTAACGAAACCTGGTACTAACATGCTTTGTTTTATAGTCGTATTAGTTCAATACTTCTGGATAAATAAACCGTATCTATTTAAATAAATATATTATCTTTTAAATATAATGTAAGCATTTTATATATACAGGGTGTAACATGAAAACCTGGCCATAGACGTTTAACATGGGAAATCAGTTTTTCCTTGCGCAAAAGTGGCCAATTGATTTTAGACAAAAATGCTTCAAATAAAAGTTGTAGAGCTTGAAATTATGGATCTAAATCAGTTTTCAGATCTTATTTTGCACATTTTGTAAGCGAAATAATCGCATTGATATTTTATAAGAATTTCTACTTTATAGTGATAGCCATGGAATTAAGACAAAATGATAAACAAATGTATGACGTTTTAACTGTCAGAAAAGTTTAGTTTGATATGGATTTGTGATTTATTTAAGTGACAAAGGTGATTGTTGTTGTCCAAAAATTTCTTGGTGGTTTTGTACTTTATAAGAATAGTATTTGTATTTGAAACTAATATTTAGTTCTTTTGAAATTTCTCGTACACCGAGATTTGGTTCCATTTCTATTAATGCTAGTACATTGTCTTCGTTATTATTATTTCTATCTCCATGCACACGTCCCCGTTCCTGTTCCACTTGATTATTAAATGTACCGGTCTTTTCAAATTTGGTAATAAAGGTCTGAATTGTTGTTTTACTTGGAATGTTATGCTGTGGACAAATAATACTGATTAAATCACGTATTCTTCGAAAACTTTCACTAGAATAATTCCACTTAATAATCTGTAACTTTTCTTCATGTGAATAGTTATCCATTTTCAATAATGATATAACAACAATCACCTTTGTCACTTAAATAAATCACAAATCCATATCAAACTAAACTTTTCTGACAGTTAAAACGTCATACATTTGTTTATCATTTTGTCTCAATTCCATGGCTATCACTATAAAGTAGAAATTCTTATAAAATATCAATGCGATTATTTCGCTTACAAAATGTGCAAAATAAGATCTGAAAACTGATTTAGATCCATAATTTCAAGCTCTACAACTTTTATTTGAAGCATTTTTGTCTAAAATCAATTGGCCACTTTTGCGCAAGGAAAAACTGATTTCCCATGTTAAACGCCTATGGCCAGGTTTTCATGTTACACCCGGTATATGTGAGTCATGCGTCTAGTTTGGACTGACGTTGGTAGAATAAATGAAATATTCAAAAATACTTAAGAAAAGCGTTTTCATAGTTTTTTTTTAATTGTTCGTTTCTTAAATTCAATAAATAAAATATATATATATATATATCATCAAGCCTTTTACCTATTACTGGGTGTGGCATTCTGCCGTAAACAGATCTCGGTAAGTGGTATATGTCTTCGCGTGATGTTCGGTTACCAGCCGTCAAAGCATGGCCCCCAAAGATGTTACTGGAGTGGAAGCCACAGGGGTAGTTTTAAATTGGTGAAAATTGTGTGAAAATTCAATGCATTATTATTATATTCTTTATTGTAACAATTAATTTAATTATTTAATTATTAATTTATGGGGTAGGTGGCTCAGTGGTATCGAGTCGGCCTGTGGATCTTGAGAACCCTGGTTCGATCCCCACAGCCGACAAACAATTTTCACCAATTTAAAAAATCTACCCCTGTGGCTCCTCCACCACTAATATCTTTGGAGGCCGTGATTTGACGGCTGGTAACCGCACTTCACGCGAAAAAATATATCACTTACCGAGATCTGCTTAGGCAGAGTGCCACACCCAGTGATGGGTAAAAGGCGTGATGATATATTTATATTTATTTATATTGTAACAATATTCATATTACAAATTTATTTCATAGATTATCCCGTAGTATGGTGATGTGGTTAGTGTTACAGCATTCGCACCTGTAGAGGCGTAGATCCTGACTTCGAATCCCACTCAAAGTAAACATATATCAACTACCATACTACGGTTTGGTAAGTCCGGAACCGGTACTGTAATTGGGATAAAGTTTCAATTCAGTGACGCGAAATTTTTGAAGTGCGCCGCCAAATTTTATACAATACAAAATAAGATTACAATTTTCTGCACCTTATTTGTGCGAATTCGGATTTTCAGCATTAACCAATATATAAACGAAAAAAAGATCGAGACTTTTAAATGTAGATGACGAAATTAGAGTGGCATTATCATTTTTACGAACAAATATAAACGAAATTATCACAAAACATCAAGCTCAAATTTCGCATTAAATGTATTCTTATAATTAATTGGTAATTAATCACTCAATGAAAATTCTGTTGTCTTTGTAGTACATATTATTTTATTTTACAGTATAGTCCAAAATTATTATCATAAACTATTTTACATAGTGTATTGTAGATAAGTAAAATTCTTTTAAACTTATCTTATTGTTAGTGTGCCACCAAATTTTGAAATTGTTAAAAGTGTACCGCAACAAAAAAGGGTTGAGAATCACGGTTCCAATTATATAGAGTAGCATAATAAATAAATCTATCGTAAAATGATTATTTATGTCTCGATTTATGGTAACCCCGTACAACAGGAACTTAATCACAATTACAGTGTACTCGGCCCGAACTCATCAAGCCGTAGAATGATATATTATATATTTTTAGTTTCAGTGGGATTCGAACTCGGGATTTTCGGTTTCAAATGCCGTAACTATGATCACACTACCGTATTGTCGGCAATCAACTGTTAGTTTTTCATGATTTCTTTCAACTCCAATAAGGTTATTATTCAAAAACTTTAATTAAGTATTTATTTAGAACCACGTGAACCAATTAAAACCATTTATTACGGTGTTGGTGAAAAATAAACAATTACTTGTTACCATAACAACAGACAACAATTTCAGTATTGAGCAACTTTTATAAAAATAAATAAATAAATATATCATCACGCCTTTTACCCATTACTGGACGTGGAACTCTGCCGTAAGCAGATCTCGGTAAATGATATATTTCTTCGCGTGAAGTTCGGTTACCAACCGTGAAATCACTGCCTCCAAAGATGTTAGTAGAGGGGGAGCCACAAGGGTAGATTTAAATTGGTGAAAATTGTTTGTCGCCTGTAGGGATCGAACCAAGGTTCTCAAGATCCACAGGCCGACTCGATACCACTGAGCCACCTACCCCAACTTTTATGATTAATTTATTTGACATGATGACTATAGTATCAATAATGAAACATTTTATAAAAATATTAATAATTATAAATACAATTTAATTTCTAATATGTAGTAAATTTTGGTAGATTTTTTTTTATATTATATTGCTTTTGTCGTACCTACATGTAATAAAAAGCAAAGGATTTTCGCTCATATCTAGAAAACAAGTTATACCGAATTGGTCTTAACCGATTTCATGGGTCAAATTACAAAACCTTAAAGTACTCACATGCCTACATATATTTTGAATAAATCAATTTTCATCAATTTTCTCCGCAAGTTTCTTTCAAA
This sequence comes from Pterostichus niger, assembly GCA_947425015.1. Classification (NCBI taxonomy): domain Eukaryota; kingdom Metazoa; phylum Arthropoda; class Insecta; order Coleoptera; family Carabidae; genus Pterostichus; species Pterostichus niger. The sequence goes on along the minus strand of OX380337.1, from coordinate 11,665,618 downwards.
ATAACGTACTAAATGAATTTTCCGGAGGATGAGACCTATCTAGTATTTTTCTGAGCCTCAAAACCATTACCAAGATTCATCAAAATCATTAAAGCCGATTTATAAATCGTTGATATTCACAAACAGACAAGAATTGGTCGTATTGAAGTATAGGATTTACAAATTCAATGAATCTAAAGAAACAACATTGCAGATTTTTAAAATAACGAAATTGTCATACCATTTCACATGTCCTACAAACTTTTTTTTTAATAAAATATAAAATAAACACTTGGCTAAGTCTCACAAAATTCAGACTCCAAGTCACCTTATGAGGGCATCGTCAGAGGCTGGCCAGCACAGTTAGTAACCATAGACGCGTTTCGCTCTTATTAGAGCTCATCAGTATGGTATAACCCACTCCTTCACCTAGAACAAAGTTCACGTGAAGAAGCTGCATGACGAAGAACTGTGCTAGCAGAGAATAAGATCTCTAACAAACGGTAAGATGACACGAGAAGTTCTGTGGAACAGGCAATGCCATCTACCGAAAAAGGAAAAGCTACGCAATAGCAATTTCAATAACATAGTTACTAACTGTGCTAACTGTGCTGGCTAGCCTCTGACGATGCCCTCATAAGGTGACTTGGAGGCTGAATTTTGTAAGACTTAGCCAAGTGTTTATTTTATTAAACCTAGTTTCACCAAGTGTATGGACGACAATTGATTTTGTCTTTGTTGTTAACTTTTTTTCTTTTATTGCCGTAGCATTAATGGTTTTGAAATTAAGTTCTGTTTTTTACCGACTTCTTAATACCTTTGACATTGATAATAATTTTCTGTTTTGCGACAACTAAATAATTTAGCTATGTATATAATAAATTAGTAGTTTTTACACAGTTAAAGTTAGCAAGCTCGTAAAGGGAAGCAATTTCATAAAGATTTAGTCGCAAAATATATGCATCTCTTAAATTAGAGTTTCCAAAACTTTACTAATAAGTTAGTAACGATGTTAAGTATAAAAAGCACGTGCTAGGTTCTCAAGGAACGTTTTTTATGCGATTATATTTAACGTACTGTGCGGATCATAATGTTTAAACGACCGTTTTAACAGCCAAATGGCTATAAACTTCAACAGTTGGACAAATGTACTCACATGATGATATATTACGTTACGTACTGCTACTGTTATAACATACTCGCTTCATTTCTCTTTTACTCGTTCATTCATCACTTTCACTAAACTTATGTTAACAGAATTTTATTCTTATGACTAACTGAACTTATAATTAAAATGCAACCACAATAAAATAATATAATATATTAAGTACATCAGTCTGTTAGCGTCTATCGTGCTGCATATTATTTTTGTTTGATTAATGGAGGTGGCCTTTTAATATAAATAAGAAATGTATTTTTTTCAGTTTTTCGCTTGCGTTTTATAGTAAAAACAGATTACTAGTTACATACAAACTTAATGTAATGAACAAAACTTGTCTTATACATACATACATACATACATAACATCACGCAATTTCCCATCAAATGGGGTAGTACGAACCCCTGAAACATTCACAGGACATCCACTAAAAGATTCATAAAAAAATCAGTTCACATCAACATTCTCATCCTGACACACGATATTCGTTTCAACAACATTCACGAGCTCTTTCCTTCCTCACAACCAGAATCCATCATCACGCAACAAACCTTCATTCACATCCATCCATTCGCTCCTGTACACCTGTTTCATAAATCTTTACTTACGTCTACTTCTCTAACAACGAATCTATAAAAATCGAAGGCAGCATCGTCTGCACTTGTTTAAAAATAAATTTAACACAATTGCAGTAAGACACTGTATAGTAAAAACATATTAATAATACTGCTTAACGTTAGAATACATAGACTTATTTGCGGTAAAGTTAGGAACTTGTGCTGCAAATACATACATACTGTATGCATGTTCTATCGGTAGAGTGTATACCGCAAAATTATCTATTTTTATCAAAAAAAAAGTGAAAAAGAGAGATAAATTCACATGGTGCATATGCATGAGTCATACTTAATGCCATTTTTCGTCAATTAAGTCAGCAAAGATTTCTAATAAGTAACACTACCCAACTGTCACTAACCGATTTAAATGGAACTTGGCACACAAATAGAAATATATAAATATAAAAATATTGAACCCCTATTTTTTTTCTTCCGGACGTTACTTTTTAGGGATACAAACCATCTCTGAAAGGTGGTAAAAGCAAGAATCACCATAAATGAAATTAAATAATACCAAAATATTACACGTTCAACATTGATTACCTACGGGTAGCCTCGAAAATAGATTCAGCGACCCCAAAACCCCCGAGTAACTAGTTTTAAACCTAAAACTCTATTTCAGTTGAATATCGTAATTTCATCCCCTTTAATAAAGAGCATATGATCAAAATGACCCCGAAAATAGATTTTGGCGATCTCTAAAACCTCTGGGTAACCAATGTTGAACGTTTTATATTTTGATATAATTTTATTTCATTTATAACGATTCTTGCTATTACCACCTTTCAGGTGTGGTTTGTACCCCTAACAGCAACTTCCGGAAGAAAAACAAAATAGGGGTTCAATAATGTTTAGAGTTCTATTAGTGTGCCAAGGTTCATTGAAATCAGTGAGTGACAGTTGGGTAGTGTTACTTGTAACTATGAAAAATTAACTGGCTAACATGAAAGGAATTATGAACGTGGATGCAACGACATTATGGTGTCACGAACGGAATGTGTGGCGAAGATTAATCTGATTAATAAATGTTCAGTGAACGTTTAAGGATTCATGCTACTCAATTTGAGAAGATATAGCGCTTTAAATCAGACTACCTATATTAATATAATTTTCTTTTGTACAGATTATGGAAATAAATGTAAAAAATCGATAAACTAGACATGCAAATCTAAACTAATTCTTCAATTTCAAAATTCTCTCTCGTATCGCCGAGACGACACGAGATTCGCGGAAAATTTCATCTCGTCCGTATCACAAATCAAATAAACGAAGAGTGACCTTTTTCAGCACTGAAATGTGTAAAAATTTGTCTAGTTTTCAATATTGCAAAAGAGAGATTAATAAGCTTGACACTATTATACAGGGTGTAGAATTGAAATGTGCTTAGCAGTAAATGGAAACTTATTCGAACATTTCTTGTAAATTTATAAATAAATAATTTGTTAAAATTATAGTAGCAATATAATGTATTTTTCTTATTTTATAATAAATACGTCAAACATTTTGTGCACTTGAAATTTATTCACTATTTCCTTACAATATTCTTCAAAAACTTGTCCAACAAATATTACAACACTGTAACAAACAAATGTCAAACTCTTTTACAATATGTCAAATATTCAGTTCATTTGTTTAATTTTCCAACGCAATCTACAAAAAATTTGAATAAATTTTGAATTTCATTTAATTAATATCTCGTGAACTATTCACATTTATGTAATGAAATTTACTTTATAGGAAGCGTTTCTAATTTCAGAACAATTTTTGTATTTACGCTCTAAAGTGAATAGGTAAAGAGATACAGCAATATTTAAAAAATAACATTGAAATCCCTATACGCCACATTTCAATTCTACACCCTGTATATCTAGGTAGTAAGTGTCAGATACTCGAACCGAAAGATTTTGGGGTTCGGTTATAATTAATAGTTTTTATATGATGAACCATGAATTGAAACCGAACCGATTTAATTACAGTTTGCAGACCTGTTATAAAAATTTTCATTTTCAGTTTATTTAATTTTTATAAACTTTCAACAAAATCTAATAAACAAAACTCCGTTTTAAAAAGCTATAACAAAAAAATTTAATTTGGCTAAAATTCAAATGCAAACAAAATAAATTAACAAACAAATCTATAAACAAAAACAACTCTACCTCCGTTTCCATTGAAAAGGTGCCAAGGCTTTCGCCCGCCGTGCAGCTAATATTGATTGATGACCTTTGACCTGCCGAGAAGGAAGCATTATAAACCTGACTCTTGCAGCCCCAGTAAATATGATGATAATTTATTCAACAGAATTATCTATCACATCGCCGGAAACAGATTTTTCAATTTGCAGGCTGATTTTAATATGCGAATGGATATGCTATCAGGGGAAGGGTTTGATGTGACAGACGATCAAAATACGAACAAATCATCGCCATTTTCGTATTTCGAAATAACCTGTTCATTTTACTTTGACCTTTCTATAGTTAAAATGTCTAGAGTATAAAAATTATTATCTTTCTATTCATTTATTTTATTTTAAAATAAAAGTTTATTAATTATCATTAACTATCAACAATTCTTCTAACAGATGGCATGATAAATCATCGTATAGTACTTTACAGATGATGCAATCATGTCAAAATGTTGTGTTTTAATCGGAAACATGGCACTTCAGTACTATAATATGCATAATAATCATATACTGCCTTTCATGTAAACTTATAAAAGAGCGATTTAGTAAAAAATGAACAAGGGCAGCTCTAGGATTCTTATGAGGGTGAAGAGAATTTATCAAACATAAACAAATATAAAGTAATGAATACAATTTATAATAAAATAAATTAACAGATTCAATACATAAATAATTGAATTATAAATAAAAATATTAAAAAATATATCATCATGCTTTCTACCCATAATTGGGTAATATTATTAACGTCTACATATACCGAGAAATACGTCGTAGATTATAGCTATTTACAAACATAGGAATGTTATGAGTATCATTATAGCCGTAGAAGTCACTTTGAAATTCGAGCTCGTAAAGCGAGGATTTTAAGACATCTAAGGCCTGTTATAACTCATAACATCCGTGGTTTGTTCAATAGTTTACCGGTTTCAGATTATAAACACGTTAACGTCATTAATAATTTTTTCTTTTGAAATTCTTTTATGAATAACGTCATTGTCATCATTTTTGAAGGGAAATTCCTCTAAAACAAAATAAATGTCACACGAACAAAACACAAATGACAACGCATTTAATACCAATTGTTTTATGAAATCGATAGACGGTAAGCTCCATATACGTTGCTTTGTACTCTGGTGAACAATACGTTAATAGTTAGTGAAAGAACGTGGTATAGTTTGTTCACCAAGTATTTTCTTTATTTATTTGACCCATTAATGAAAATTAATTGATATGACAGCACAGTACAAATTAGGGCTGTAACTACAGTGCTCTGTTTTCTGCCAAAGGCGTAATTAGGGGTGCAAAGCGATACAACGCCTCGGAGCATCCGAAATAGAGAGGCCTTCACATCATCATAAAATGTAATTAAAAATATATGAACATTAAAATGCTTTATATACGACTAACTAATAATATTATCATTATATATGCGTTTTTTTGCTATATAATGCTATATATTAATCCCGCCGGGAATAATGAGTCGGGAATAATGGTCATTATTCCCGCTCGTGAACCAATCAAAATGCTTAAAACATGGATCATTGTTTTATTGTGCCATGGGAACAGTGTTGCCATAGCGACTCATATTTAAATTAAACATGCTCGTTGCTAAGTTCACTGTTGTTAACGAATCGGAAACAAACAAAACGAAATCATCGTTGAGAAGTTGTCAAAAACGGTCTTGCAAATTGTGTTAAATTATTGTGTTTAACTGTAATTGAAAAATGGATAGTATTACAGAAGACAGTATATCTTCTACACCACCAGAAATAACGAAAATCACTGATGCTACTACATATGGTTTATTACCGCAAAAGTCTAAAAATTTCTATGACAAAGCATACCAAAGTTTTATGGACTGGCGTATTAAAATGAAGACAAATTCGTATTCAGAAAATGTATTGTTGGCATATTTTACTGAATTAGGTGAAAAATACAAATAATCTTCATTATGGTCTTTTTACTCCATTTACTCATTTCAATTAGATGTAAATTTATTAGGTAAATAGATGTAAAATTAATAGATAATAAATAATATAAAAATTAACTATTTTTTATTAAATTACTTGGATATGTTAGTCGTATATAAAGTATAGTATACAACTCGCTATAATGGCTATTATTACCTCGGATGATTACAACCCTTGCTCGCTCCGCTCGCTCGGGTTGCAAACTTCATCCACGGGAATAAGAGCATCCATTATAGCGTCGTTGTATAATATACTATTAGATATCCCAAATCAACAAGTCGTATATAAATAGTTTTATTAACGGGCGATTCGAATATACAGGGTGTATTTGTGCTTCGGGAAAAAAGTTAAAGGGTATATACTATTAGACGTACTGATCATGGAACAAAAATAATTTTTTTAATTCACTAATTTTAGGGTGGTTTACTTGAATTGAACATTTTTAGGGCCACTGGATTTGCGTACTTCATTGTTTGACCTGCTGCGTTTAACTAAATTAAATTATTAATTACACAACATCAGACATTTCTTTGGTGTTGTGTAAACAATTACTTGTAAGAAGATTTAAATAAAAATATTCAAAATAGCTATCAACCAGTGTTTTCTTTAACTCATATATAGTCTAAAAATATTAAATTAATTTCCATTTCCATAAACATGTTATAAATGAGAACACAACAATGAATATAGGTTAAGCGAGTTTATAGACGAACTAAAAACATTTAAATAAGGTACCTACATAATAACTAATTAATTGTCCGGCGTAATGGTCGCGCGGGTTGAGGGCCTGACTCGCAACCATAAGGTCGTGGGTTCGGGTCCCGCCCGTGGCGAAAATACAAAGAACATATCGGCATATGACCTTAGTAGTTGGTCCGATATATAAATTAAAAAAAAAAACTAATTAATAAATGATTATTTGTAGGCAGTGTTTATACTTTTATTTCATTAGTAACATAATTATAAATAATTAAATGTACTATTATACCAGCGACAAAAAATGTCGTTAGGTAGGAATGATATAGGTACCCAAATTTTTGCGAATTAAAAAAAAAATTTTTTTTGTTCTATAATCAGTATACCAAATTATATATATATATAAAAATAAAATTAAGTTTGTTTATTGTTTTTTTTTTAAAGAATACAATAAGCCGAGAAGTTATAATAAAGATGAATAACATAGATTACTGGCTTGATATATTTATTGATTTAAAGTCAGACGACCTTTCAGCCATGAATAATTTATTTAAAAAAAATATGTAACACATTAATTATAGATATATTTGAAAAGGTAAAATAGTTACCCAACCATTTAAAAAAGAAACGAAGTTATGTTACATGTCGTACATACTAAAACTCAACAATTAGCAGTGAAACACCTACTTCTTAATTACATATTTACGGATCCATAAACTTACAGATTTATCATAGAATTTCACCATAAATCATAATTTAGATAGAATATAGATTAGAAAGTAGTAGGTAACCAAGGAAATATCGATAGCGTAAAATTATGATTTTAAAAGTTTAATTACATTACGATTAGTTTCAGTGTTTGACAAAGTTCTAATTACATAAAGTTTATACTGGTTAAAATGAACTTCAATTTTGTAAATGAATTTTGATATTTATTTTAAAATTCGTATTTTACAATTTATTATCCAAAACGAATAAAATATAAAAATTATATCTACTTAAAGGTATTTATATTAGCTGATTCCACAAGATCTGTTTTTGCCTGTTTTCAGAGCAGTGTATTTGGGTGTTTTAGTTATGTTAAAATCATTCTTTTAAAATATCCAAAAACAAAGCTTGTGGTACCAGCCGTTGTATTTATCCATATTTTAAAATTAAATATAGTTTACCGGTTTCAGGATATGAAACCTATGTTTACATGCACTAAAGTAGGCTGGTAAGTAAGTCATAACTGTATTTTGTAATAAATAAATAAAATAAAACACAATGATAATATAACACTATTAATACAAACGGAACTCAAAACAACAATAATACAAAAATTACTTCTCCTGCTTATCATAATATATATATATATTAATTGTACCATCTTTCAAATTAGAGATGACCACGTTATGACGTTTAAATAAAATATCTGATGTGGACACCACATGACTTCCTTGTACCCGTATTAAACTATAGATATTTTTACTTCCTTGTACGAAGTAAAGGAAGTATTGTAATCGCGAAAATTTTCGGTTCTCAGATTTCAACGGAAATAGGTGTTTTGGCCCTCCCTGAATCCATTTTGACTAATTTCGTCATGCCGTCTGTACGTACGTATGTACGTACGTACGTACGTACGTATCTCGCATAACTCAAAAACGGTAAGCCGTAGAAAATTGAAACTTTATATTTAGGACTGTTATAACATCTAGTTGTGCACCTCCCTTTTTGGTCATTATACAACTACCGGAAGTGGTACTTTACTTGAAGCCTATAATAGATTTTCATGAAAAACTATATTCAAATATAATTTAAAACTTTCCAAATTTGGTATATAAGACTACTATATCAATGGAAATAACATAATAGATTTTGGTTAAAATAGACTAACCGGAAGTGGCACATTACATGAAGCTGCTAACAGTTTTCCTTGAAAAAAATGGTATTATTTTAATTTTAGAAAGGAATGCTGCAAATAAAAGTTTTAGAGAATTAAATTCTGCGTCTAGCACATTAAGAATTTTTAAATTAGCTTTTTGCATAAACGAGATATCTAAATTTAAATATTATATATTTTTTGATTTTTTTAAAAATTAAGTTTGCTATGGATTAGAACAAAAAATAAAAGATTTAATGTCAAATATGTGCAATTAAAAAAATATCTATAGTTTAATACGTGTACAAGGAAGTCATGTGGTGTCCACATCAGATATTTTTAATTGCACATATTTCACATTAAATCTTTTATTTTTTGTTCTAATCCATAGCAAACTTAATTTTTTTTTAAATCAAAAAATATATAATATTTAAATTTAGATAACTCGTTTATGCAAAAAGCTAATTTAAAATTTTTTAATGCGCTAGACGCAGAATTTAATTCTCTAAAACTTTTATTTGCAGCATTTATTTCTAAAATGAAAGTAATACCATTTGTTTCAAGGAAAACTGTTAGCAGCTTCAAGTAATGTGTCACTTCCGGTTAGTCTATTTTAACCAAAATCTATTATGTTATTTCCATTGATATAGTAGTCTTATATACCAAATTTGGAAATTTTTAAATTATATTTGAATATAGTTTTTCATGAAAATCTATTATAGGCTTCAAGTAAAGTACCACTTCCGGTAGTTGTATAATGACCAAAAAGGGAGGTGCACAACTAGATGTTATAGCAGTCCTAAATATAAAGTTTCAATGTTCTACGGCTTACCGTTTTTGAGTTATGCGAAATACGTACGTACGTACGTACATACGTACGTACAGACGGCATGACGAAATTAGTCAAAATGGATTCAGGGAGGGCCAAAACACCTATTTCCGTTGAAATCTGAGAACCGAAAATTTTCGCGATTACAATACTTCCTTTACTTCGTACAAGGAAGTAAAAATGTATTTATAAATATGATACAAAACAATTGTAACCATGGCGTTAAATAAAAACATACAGACCACAGACTTACTTGATCACCTTATAAAATGATGACAATAACGTTATTCATAAAAGATTTACGAAAAATAATATTTATTAATGACGTTAACGTGCTTATATTCTGAAACCGGTAAACTATTGAACAAACCACGGATGTTATGAGTCATAACAGGTCTTAGGTGTCTTAAAATCCTCGCTCTACGAGCTCGGACTTCAAACTGACATCTGCGGCTGTAATGATACTCATAACACTCCTAGATATGTTAATAGCTATTACATTTTAGTAAATTCATTTGTAAAAGAAACACTTTATAGTTACTTATAAAAAAAATTATGATAAAAAATATATTCTACCAAGATTATTGAAAATGGGTCAGTTCTAAAGAAATGAGCGACCGGGCTTAATTGATAGTAGAAATAATTTATATTTAAAATATAAACCCAGTAACCCGGATTGCTAATTACTCATGTTTATAATACGAAACTAAAGCAAAGTATAATAATAAGAATTGTATGAACTATATTTATGAATAACTTTTGACCTGTAACCTCTAACCTTTGAAGTGAATATACAAATACTACGCTTCATATTTAATTCAATTTTCTACGTTATAATAAATGGAATAGTTTAATATATTTGATGTTATAGTTTAATGTGATGAAGACTAACATTGAAGAATTTTTGTCCTCGGTTAAAATTCCAATCGAGTAATGCATCATAATTACCAGCGGTTTGTTATTAATAAATTGAAGTTATGTGGCGAAATGATGCTATTGATTTTCGAGTTTGGCAACATTTACAGCTTTTGCCGTCGGGTTGAATTATGGATACAATCGAAATACATTTTGAAGCGTAATCGAATTTTAAAATTTTTTAAATGCTGTGCGGTGTAGCACTTAAAAGCTTCAGAATTTTTCATGACGATATTTTTAAAAGTGTTTATGTTAGAGGGTATGGGAAAACATTTGAAAATTATGATAACCGGTAATATGTTGGTATGAGTAGCATTACGGAATTCGAATCTGGAGATTCCAAGTTCAAATTATATGAACTACTACACTGCGGTTCGGTGAATTCAGAACTTGTGCTGTAATTTAAGTTCCTGTTGTAAAGAGTAGCATAAATAAATAAAATAAATAACATAATAGTTATTTGTGTATTAAGAGGGTAAAGTGATTCTTTGTTACTCGAGCACGGTAATTGCAGCGCAAGCAGAAGGCATTGCAATAGTGCAAGACGAACAAAACCACTTTACGCTCGTGATACACACATAATTTTTTCTGCGAGTGCATTTTAAAATTATTCATTAACGTATACTTACTGAAAATAAATTCGTTCTGTCAACTGTCAATATGACAAGTTTCTGTTTTGTTTGTATCCCTGGTAACTATTTAACTAAGGGCGTGTTTAATCTTTTTCGCGCGTTGTCATTGGAGACGCGCAAAAAAGATATTTTTCGATTGTTCCACAGAAAACGTCAACTTTATGATGACAAATGAGAGCGTAATTGTAAACTTTTCATAGCAATCGTAGAAAAAATAGATTTTTAGTTCGTAAAATTCTAATGGGGTAGGTGGTTCAGTGGTATTGAGTCGGCCTGTGGATCTTGAGAACTCTGGTTTGATCCCCACAGCCAACAAAAAATTTCATTAAATTAGATCTACCCCTGTGGTTCTTCCTCCACTAACATCTTTGTGGACCGTGATTTGACAGCTGGCAATCGCACTTCACGCAAAGAAATATATCACTTAACGAGATTTGCTACGGCTGAGTGTCACATCCAGTAATGGGTAAAAGGCGTAATGATATATTTATTTTAAAATTGTACCTTTTACTAATATTTATAGGTATCGAAATTTAATGTCTAATATATGAGATTGCAATCAAATAAAATTCAATTGTACCGGGTTTCCACTTTCAAAATTTTATTTATAAAAAAACGTTTAATTTATATTTCAAGTTAATTTCTTTACTATTTTTAGAATAAAAGTGTAAATATAAAATGCATTCAGAACAGGGTTACCAATTGTCCTTTTTTAAAAAGGTTTGTTCTGTTTTCAAGAAAATCTTTACTGACAAATATTTTAATTAATATTTTGTTGTTACAAACGTATAAATGTACGAAAGTGAAAAACTGAAAGATTTTTTTATAGTTATTTAAATCATTAGGCTAAAAACTGTAGTTTTTCGAGTACAGGCAAAACAGTTTCGAATGTGTGATACATAAGATTTAAATGGAATTATTGATTTATTTCTCAAATATTAAATACTAGGAATTGTTTATATTGACAACATCAGGACATTCATAAACAAGAATAGGAGAGTTAAATAAATATAAACAATTCATTTGTTTTCTTACAAAAAAAATTGTAAGTTGATATCTTCTTCTTCTTCTGATGGCACTACAGCCCAAATCGGGCCTGGGCCTACCGGACACACCGAGCCGCAGTTTTTACACTGCCGTACTGCCGGTTTTCGTAGTCAAATGCTACATTATTTAAGGCGTATAAGTGACTAGCTTATAGCGCCCGAGTTGAAATCAGCAACTGTATATTCGATTATAATTACTTACATATGAGTTTACAATGAACATTTAATTGGTAGAAAAAACTTCAAGCACTGAACACATAAAACTGGCAGTGACAGCCAGTTGATGCCAATGTTAATCTTAGCAAAGCTTCTAGTTTTTGCCGGTCTAGACCGGAAATAGGCTGTTTCTGGACAATTTTGAGTCATACAAAACTAGTATTTTTGAACGCAAGTACGTAATAGTTATTTACGTAACCAGTTATGAAAAGGTTGATATTGTATGACGAACATAATATTTGCCAAAAGGAATGAAGCGAGTTTTGCAAATTATGTTAGTCAAACAATATCACGTTTTCATCTAATTTCGCTAAAATAATTTTTAAAATACACAAAATTCTAGGTTTATGACAGCTTAGTATAGTTCAAAATCAATAAATCAATTTACCAAAGCGGTGCCGTAAAAATAAATAAACAAAATTGTTTAAAAAGCTTATGTCATCATTGAAAATGAGTTCTGAATCAGAAACAGACCTTCCTTGTGCTATCGAAGAATCTGCTAATTTGGCCGTGAATTGTTTAATACCAGAAAAATTATTAAATGTGTATAAATCCTAAAAATTTTAATAAATAGTTTTTCCGTTATTTGCAAACATCTTTGAGAAAGTTCAAACTGTCAACATTCATTACGTAACTATTTATGTAAAGAATTCTTTACATAACTCTTGAATGACAGTTATGAAAAAATTTACATTTCATAACGTCAAAAATTAATGTAAAACAGAACTTTTCATACCGGAAGTAGGTAAAATTATTTTTATACTTTTATATATTTTTATAGAAAAATAAGTTTAATGTACTCGTTTTCAGCACAAAACGTTATTATTTATCGCTCAGTATTTCATCCCACGCTGCTGACGGCACTGTAAAATAGTTGCTACAAAACAAACTTTAATTTAAAATTTTATTAGTACAGGTAGTTACAAAATGCTCGATTGTGTTAAAAAGTCTTTTAAACCACTTTTAACAGTTGTTATATAAATATCTATTAATATTTTATATATTACTTAATGAGAAATGAGAATTATATTATGTTTTGTTTCTTTTTTTAACCAGTATTTGTAAATATATTTCTTCTTGAAATTTGTTTTGTTTTTGTTGTTGTAACTTTCAATTTATGTTTAGATAATATTTTTTCTACAATTCAAGAGTTGGCAATTTTAATTCAGAATTAAAAATTCAGTATAATGATATAAAAATTCATAAAATTAATCTCTTTTCCGAAAGAAACGCAAAATAAAATTCACATTTTGAATCATAATAAAAAGAGTGGCATAAATAATATAGGAAAATAGATTTTTACAAATAAAAATTATTCAGTAAATAACTATTGTGGCACCAATTAGTATAGGACAATACGACACTATCCACAAAGTTTATTTACTAATGATTATCTTATTTTAAAGTCACAAATTAGTTAGCGTTTAGATCGAAATATTTAATTTAAGTTTTCCAATTTGTTATAGAAAATTTAAATAATCTATATTACAAAAGGTGTTAATACGTCTATTTAAAATATTTAGATGAAAATGTCTACTAATTGCTAAAATTATAATGAGAAAAAAATAAGTTAAAAATAATGGCTGGTAGCACAAACTCTGATTTCGGGTGTTTTAAGAGCACGGTTTTAACATGTTAGAGATAGCTAAAACACCCAAATACCCTGCTTTTAAAACAAGCAAAAACAGAGCTTGTGCTACCAGCCAATGTTTCACTCCAAAGATATAATCACAAATACTGAAGCGTTATCATTGGCCAGTTTTTCACGCAGTAAATAAAAGACATGTGACATGTGAGAATGTATTTAACTTAATTGAACTGTCAGTGTGATCTGTTATATTTTGTTACTTTCTCTGCAGCAAATAAAACACCAAATATGACAGACAAGAGAAGTGAAGCCAAATACAAAATTGATGTAAATGTTTGACAGTTCCTTCCCATATGTCTAACGTCCTCGTTATCTCAAACTGTTTATTGTATAGATATGTTGTATAAATGGTTACTAGACAGATAGGTTGCGAAACTTGTTCTGTCAAGGCAGTCAGTTTGAACCCTGCTCAAGTGTGCCATAAGAGGGTGGAGTAATACACGCCAGGGTATTTGAAAAAATATGCATATTATGGATCATAATAAACATATTAAGCATTGCAAATTTCATATACAACCAAGGAAAATGCTAGTTAATACTTTTACCGGTGTCAGGATATTAAATCTATGTTTCCAAGCACAAAAGTAGGCTGGTAAGTAAGTAATAACTGTATTCTGTACGGTAATATTACCATACTGACTTGTCAAAACAGTCAAGAAAATTAAAATAAAACACAATGATAATATAACACTATTAATACAAACGGAACTCAAAACAACAATAAAACAAAGATTACTTCTCCTGCTTAATATATATTAATTGTACAGTCTTTCAAATTTGAGATGACCACGTTATGACGTTTAAATAAAAAAAATATTTATAAATATGATACAAAACAATTGTAACCATGGCGTTAAATAAAAACATACAGACTTACTTGATCACCTTCTAAAATGATGACAATGGCGTTATTCATAAAAGAATTTCAAAAAATAATATTTATTAATGACGTTAACGTGTTTATAGTCTGAAACCGATAAACTATTGAACAAACCACGGATGTTATAAGTCGTAACAGGCCTTAGATGTCTTAATTTGTAAAAACTAATTTTGTAAAATTACTAAATTTTTACATTTGATATTTTATTGATTGACAGTTGACGAATTAGACTTTTAAAATTTTGTTTGATTTTAAATAATTCTTATTACTATAATCTTACCTTTTGCTATATATTTCAGGTGTAATAATACATTATTTTTCATGTTGGAATAGTACTGTACTTTACATTATACGCGGTGTTTCTATACCTCTGCACGAAACTTTAATGACAATTAATTTGATATATTGATTATAAAACATTTTTTTTTATATTCGCAAAAATTAGGGTATTTCATTCATTAGTTTAATAGTACATTTAATTATGTATAATTATGTTACTAATGAAATAAAAGTATAAACATTGCCTACAAATAATCATTTATTAATTAGTTATTATATAGGTACCTGATGTAATGCCTTATTTTTATTTTTATTTGAGTACCTAGTCTGATTTCGTATACGGTATTGAAAGGGTAAGTTGTTGTGGGAGAAATTTGAGTAAAATGTATAGCAACAGTGAATTAGTGGATATGCTGTTAGTATATGGAGAAGCGGCGCAAAATTCCGAGTTAAACCAGTGACACTATGGGGTAGGTGGTTCAGTGGTATCGAGTCGGCCTGTAGATCTTGAGAACCCTGGTTCGATCCCCACAGCCCACAAACAATTTTCACTAAAAATTAAATCTACCCCTGTGGCTCTCCCTAACATCTTTGGGAGCCGTGATTTGACGGCTGGTAACCGCATTTCACGCGAAGAAATATATCACCTACCGAGATCTGCTACTGCAGAGTGCCACACCCAATGATGGGTAAAAGGCGTGATGATATATTTATTTATTTATTTTATTTATACACTAAAAATGTTCACTAGGAATGAAATACTCTAATTTTGCGAATTTCAAAACAAATTGTTTTTGTTCTATAATCAGTATATTAAATTATATGTCATTAATGTTTCGTACAGAGGTATAAAAACACTCTGTATACAATATCTGATAAACTCTTTATATCTAGTGGCCAATGTTTACAGAGAGTAATCGTGACCGATGGATTATATTGGGTAAATATAGCGAGTTACTCAACTTATCTGTTTAGTAACTAGCGTTGCCAGACGTCTCGATGGCACACGCGGGACATGACCACATGATATGTCCAGATTTTATTTCATCAAATGGGCAAGACAGAATAAATTTATTAGTTCGAAAAATCATCATTGAATAAAAAATTTATGTTATATGAAATAGTTATTTGTGTATTAAGACCGTAAAGTGATTCTTTGTTACTCGAGCACGGTAATTGTAGCGCGAGCAGAAGGCGAGAGTTGCAATAGTGTAAGAGGGACAAAGACACTTTACGCTCGGGATACACACATAATTTTTTTTTACGATTATATATTAAAATTATTAAAAAAGTATACATACTGAAAATAAATTCGTTCTGTCAACCGTCAACATATTAAGTTTGTTTTGTTTGCGATAACAAATGAGAGCGTAATTGTCAACTTTTCATAGCAATCGTAGAAAAAGCTGACCCTAATCGAAATTTGCTACTGTCGATAATGTAGATAACTGCTCAGCCTTAGTTACATTCAAGCGATGATTTTGCAGTGAACAAATGGTAGAATGAAAGAGTTAAAATATAAAAAAAGGTATAGGATGATTATCTTGAGTTACTTTTTTTAATGTGTGACATTAAAATGAGATCATCTGTATTGAATAAGGTATATTGACAGATCTAGTATGTTTGTGTGTAATTTTTGTTTGTCGATATGATATTTTAGAACTTTTTGCATATGCAATAAATCGATGTATGTGTTAAACACATTTATACAACGCGTCGACTTTTCACTGAAGAAAAATTGAACAAAAAAGCTAACTATTTTTAGATAGGACATCTTGATAGAAGCGAACAACCTGGTTTTGCGAAGCTTAATATTTTACGATTCCGTGTCACCACGAAACAGGAATATACGCAATCCTTTAGATATTTCACTGCAGATACTACATGTCATATTTTCACTAAGATTTACACATGGCTTGGCCTTGTCATCGTATATACTTTTTATATACTATGTTTTCTCATACAAATTGAAATTGAATGACAAATCTGTATATGTGAAGATTCTCTTATTGCGGGATAATTTCTGTTTCTATAGCTTATCATCGTTGAAACGTTAAATAAATATACTTTTTCTACAACTGTCAAAAAATGTTTTTTTTTCACTAATATGAATACGCGAAGTACGTGATTTTTTCATCATTTATATTACAATGACAACACGTATTTTGCTCATTATTTTGCACCCTAGTGCGTACAATGAGTATCAATAGTATCAAATTAATATTATTGTTGATTGTTTTCCTTCAATTTACTTAAATAAATCAATAATTATTGTATTATTCTTTATTTACAGTTGTAGAAAAAAATTTGTTTGTATTTCGTGGGCAAAATTCTTCTTTTTGGCGTATGTTTCTTGTCTCGACCTGCGGTCTCGTTTAAAAGTAACATTCTCATGCGCAACAAAAAGCACTCATTTTGCGCACTTAATCTGTTTCAAATAAGTTTTATTTATTTATTTATTTATTGAATTTGGCATACAAGTATATACATAAGTTTAGCAGTGTCATATTTCATGTTTGAATTAAAAAATAATAATTATTTAAACAATTCAACAAATTTCAGATGAAGCATAAATAGGTATATAGTTATTAATAATAAAATTACAATAAAAATAAGTTAAACAAAAACAATTTTACATAAATAAAATCAATATCTAAGAAAGCGCATTTTTAAAACATGCGAACAAACGAACAAAAACATAAATTATTACAAAAAAATAGAATCGGTTAGATCACAATCAAGAAATTCTTGTACAGTGTAGACGCTACGACATATTAAAGAATTCTTTATAACTTTTTTATATTTAACAAATGATAGATTTCGAACAACATTAGGTAATTTATTATACAAATAACACAATTATATAACGCAGCAGATTTAAATTTCTCGAACTTGTGCTCAGGTATAAGACACATATTACAGTTTCTTGTAATGAATGAAAATCATGAGAATAAACGAAACAATTTGGAATGTTTTATGTACAATAGGCAAGACATTATGAGACATTATAAGTTCTAAAAAAAAGTGGGCCTTACTGCCAACAGTTTTTGGAACAATTTGAATTTTTCGGGTTTATTAATCCTGGCTTAAAGAATTAAAATCATTATAAAATATGTATTATTCTTCTGGCAAAACAAAAAAAACCTATTCATGAAGTAATTCACAGTATACAAATTAATTAAATCCATTGCCACAGACTTTTTATCAATTGAACTGCTACATGCAGATGTATAAGAGATATTTGCAGAATGACACTAATGCATGGTATATGTAGAAACATATTAAAAACTAAGTCAACATCACCAACTTTATTATCTAGTGCATAATCTGGAAATAATTTTGAGGATTTTGAAATGTCAAGTTAGTACTTCAAAATATGTATAATAAGTTCTTTTCGATCCGAAATAATAATATACTGAATATACAAAAGGTGAAGTTTGACAAATAAACAAATATTTTGCAGTCATTTTCCACTTTTCTAATTTTAAGGTCTAATCTAAAAGATGTAAATTGCGCAACTGCTTAATTTAATTTTTAAAAGTATCGATTCAGAAACGCTTTAATAAAGATATTAACATTTAATTCTGTATCTCGTATATCAATTCTTAAATTTAAAAATGTTAGTATAAATTAAACATAAAACAAGCGTAATATTCAAGGATAATAACACGCTGCAATAAAAAATATATTTGAAGACATTAAGATCTGACAGTTAATATTCACCAGCAGAAAGTAACCACATACAGTAATTGATATTAAAATGACTGTTTCACTCATAAATTTATAAACCAATTAAAATACAGGATTCTACCTAGTTATCAAGTTTTATTTCGACAAAACACGGTCAAAATGTTCACATCCTTTGAGCCAATAAAATGTTGTATTTTTGCATGTGAGTTTCGATAAGCGAAAATATTTGACGTTTTAAGCGTTTTAAGAGTGCGTAGAAAATATTGTTTATATATCTGTCAAAGTAAGGTTTTTAAGTGTTTTCAGTTTGTATTAAAAATGAGTCGATTCGGATATGAATCTGTTTAAAACATTGAAAAAGCGATATTAAATATTACACCTCAAAACACAATAAAAACCCGGTCGTCAATATGGATTCAATTTGAAGATTTTTGTCAAAACACTTCATTCGCATCTGATGCATCTACTTCTGTAACTAGCAGTGATCATAATCTGTCTAATGGAAATTATTATAATAATTGCACATTTAATATTTGCAATAAATTGATATGAATTGTAGTGCTGAAATATTTTTGTAATTAGTTTTGTTTTAGAAATAAATTTGTTCTTGTTTACTTACATATTTTTATTTTTGAAATAGTCATCTGAATATCATTCGTGGTTAACTTTTATCCTGGCAAAAATTTACCACTTATGATATTATATAAATAAATATATCATCACGCCTTTTACCCATTACTGGGTGTGGCACTTTGCCTAAGCAGATCTCGGTAAGGGATATATTTTTTCGCTTGAAGTGCGGTTATCAGCCGTTAAATCACGGCCCCCAAAGATATTAGTGGAGGAGGAGCCACAGGGGTAGATTTAAATTATATATTATATATGAGAATATAGCTCTTGTGATTATTCTGGAGAATAAAAGCTGTAAGTTTTGTTTGACAAATATGTCAGATAGCTAGTAAATAAATAATTAAGTGTCAACGCGTGAAGTGACATTCTTCTGTTTGAATTTGTGAGTCAAAATATACAATTTCAATTGTATAAAACATCGAATTACAACTTAGGAATTTATGTGACATTATGTGGTAACGCTGCCGAATAAGTTTTGAATATGCTTGAAATTCTTAAGGCACGAAATTTTTTTACACTTTTCTGTTTACCTCACATGTGTTTAGATAGTAATTCTGTAATTTTCGTGCAAATTATGTAGATATAATATAAATTTTGAAAATAAAGATATACAGGGTATAAAGGTTATGTTTGGCATATAAACAAATGCGCTACGGTCGTTTGTCACGTTTCTAATTTCAAAGTCTAAAAGATAAAAATTGCGCAACTTTTTAATTTAATTCTTTAAAGTATAGATTCAAAAACGCTACAATAAAAATATAAATATTTCATTATGTATATATCAATTCATAAACTAAAAATCTTTGCATAAATTAAAAATAAAATAATCGTAATAATCGAGAATAATGACGCGCTGCAAAAAAAAAAATATGGTGCACGTTAAGCTCCGACAGTTAATATTAATATTTGAATTAAATTTGTGAGTCAAAAATAATCTAATTAAATATTACCCGAAAGTTCGATAAATTAGAAAATAATTCTTCTGTTTCTTTCTCAAACTTGTTGGCACTCGGCAACAAGTTTTCAACAATCTGTCGAATTATTTTCTATTTATTCTCGTTCTGTTGTTATTACAGAGAAAAATATAATGTCTGAGATAACTAGCGTCGCTTGCATTGTTTGGTCTACGTATCTCTAAATTTTACTTCAGATCTAGTATACTTTCTGTACTCACTCCTATAAGGTCCAGGCGTTCATTTTACAAGAAGTCCATGAGGCATACTTACAGTCGTGTAAAGCAATCCTAAGCAGAATGCCGATTGCGATCCAACGATGGATCGCAAAGGGATTTTGGTATGACCACCTGTATTAAAGAATCATAGAAAAAAGTAATTATAGTCACCTGGCATCCATATACTCGCAATCTATAAAGTTAATAATAATAATATATCTTTATTTCCATAGTCATGTTACATGTGTTGATAGACGTCATAAATACGTAATAGTTATTTACATTGCAAGACCGTTATACAGAACTTTACAGGCGAGCATAGAAAGCTAACAGGAAAGCGCCAGCGAGCCTGTAAATTTCAGGTAACGGTCGAGCATTGCACAATGTATTATGGGCATTTGAATCGAAATATATTTATATTTAATAAAATTAATTGCAATAGTATAACGTAATAACTAAAATGTTGAATCAAGGTAGACTTTGAAAATATGACAGATTTTGTTTAATCAAAAAATATTTAAGTTTCAGATGTTTCAAAGAAGATATGTTGTCATGATAACCAGAGTCAACAGCCCGTTAAAAGTCTCGTAACCCCTAGAGACAGCTAAATAAACAGTTCTTTACTATTTAAATGCCCATAAAATTGATACAGTTTTACAATAATTGTTAGTAGGTACGGATAGAGACAGCTACAATACATAAAAGGTCAAGTCTCCAAGTCAAAAATTCATTTAACGTATAAAAATTATGAAAGGAATGATTTTAAATGTGCAGATTTGTTTTAATACAATTGCAATTCTTTATTATATTTGGAAGTTTGTTAAATATTTTTAAGGCTTGTATGTGAGGCGCAACTGTTACGATTTCATACTTTACCCTCAGCGAATGAAAATTGTTTTTACTTTTAGTATCAAACTGATGTATATTGGAGATTAGTTTAAAATGTTTCTTATTTTATTTAGAATACAGTCGCCATAGTTGTAGTCAGAACAAAGAATTAGGTGGGGTAGAAATATTCTTCGTTTGAAATGCGTTTCTATCCGTAAAGTTGCGACTCCAAAAATGTCTAAGCTTATTTTTAAATGTGGTGAAAATCAATATATCAGCTGCGAGACTCTGGTTCTTAAATACACATTCCGTCATGTAAGAATATTAATTCGAAAATTAAACTAATCTAACTCTTTGACGTATTGCCGGATCAATTTCCGTCAAATTAAGCAAACCAATCTCAAGTTCGCACAATAAACTAAGTCCAATAGGAAACATTTCAGTGGTCGGAGTGAAACGAATGACGCGGCACATTCCACTAAATCACATTTTACCGGCAACTCTAACCGGGATTGAACTCGGGGAATTATTAAATCGCGTGTGTATCTAAGGAGGTCTATTGTTTGCTAACTAGTGAGATTTACGAGTTTGTAGTTGGTAGTTCGGACGTAATTATAACCCTACTTGCTTCAAATTTGTTGGCTTTCTAGAACTTGACTGTACGTTCAGTCGAAGTCATATGTTACAAATTAGTTCGTGGAATGATTCCCTATAAATCAGAACTGTGTCGCTGTAGACGAAACCCGTTGTCAATACCTATCATAGATATAGGAGTCTTTGGGATCGATGCTACGTTAGACACTATGACAGAAGAATTCAGTTGATGCCATACGTCAGACACAGGTGACGTGGTGTAGCGGTTAGCATCTCTGCCCGGCAAGCGGAGGGTCCCTGGTTCGAATCCAGGCGTCATCCTAATTTTTCTGTCATAAAAATTTAACTTTAAAATTATCTTCATTACTGTACGTTCAGTCGAAGTCACATGTTAAAAATTTTAGAACATGAAAGAATTTTTTAATTATTTCAGTAAATACTCAAAATTCGGTCATATCTCTTTTATTTTCTCATTAAATCGACGTTTCGATACAAAATATAACTTTGTCGTCAATAGTTAACCTAATAAGAATAAAGAACGTAGACACTTGATGTAGTTTCACAAAATTATTTATTATATAATATAGTTATTTGTGTATTAATATTCTACATTAAAATCAGTAAACAGAATTGCTTGCATGCTTTATAACGGCAGAAATTAAATTGAAAATGTTGTAAATTAGCTTAAAAATAGGGATAGCTTTGGAAATGAAACAAAATTGTCAGAAGAAAAATAGTTATTTATGTATTAAGAAAGTAAAGTGATTTTTTGTTACTCGAACACGGTAATTGCAGCGCGAGCCGAAGGCGAGAGCTGCAATAGTGTAAGAGAAACAAAGACACTTTACGCTCGTAATACACACATAATTTTTTCTACGATTGCATCTTAAAATTATTAAAAAACGTTACGTACTGAAAATAATATCATTCTGTTAATTATCAATATGACAAGTTTATGTTTTGTTTGTATCCCTGGTAACTATTGAAGTAAGCGCGCATCAATATCTTTTTCGCGCGTTGCCATTGGAGACGCGCAAAAAATATATTTTTCGATTGTTCCACAGAAAACGTCAACTTTACGATGACAAATGAGAGCGTAATTGTCAATTTTTCATAGCAATCGTAGAAAAAATAATTTTGTGACACTACATCAAGTGTCTACGTTCTTTATTCTTATTCATAATGTTTAACCAAGTGCCAACGGCTCATACTTTTGATATTATTATTAACTTAATAAATACTTACAAAGTAATAATAAAAGTTTAATATCCGTACTCATAACTATCCGTTAACTCTATGTTATTATCAAGACAAACAATTACATAAGCTTTGTCCAAACAGCAATCTACAACTATTACAAACTATTAGAAGGCTGTGCAATTAGATTTTAAAGTTCAAACATGGCAAAATCCGTGACTGATAAATAGTTAGTTGTTAAAGTTTATACAAAAATTAGTTGGAAACTAGATTCAAACAGAAAATTCCGTGGACTTCTTGTGAATAGTTAGTAAGTGACATGCGCATTAATGTTTCATTTACTATTTAAAATATTTTGTTTGTTAAAGCTTCTTAAAAATTAGTTTGTCTCGTATATATTTATAAAGATAGTAGTTTTATAAATTTGCAATATTTTTGCGAGCATACGAGTCACCTTGCCATACTGTGAATGTTTTTGAATAGTTAGTTTAGCGGTGTAAATAAATTTTGATGAGAAAATGAGAAAAATAAATAAATAATCAGTAAAAGATGTTTAATAAGGATTTAAAATATTATGTTACTGTTCAAGTAGCAAAATTAAACAATTACAAACTAATTGAACAAATTATATTCTAAAGTAGAGATGGGCGAATATCAAATTTCTCGAATTCGAATATCGAATACGAATATTAATCAGATCTCAAATATTCGAGACACTCGAATATTCGAATACTCCTAAAAGTTAATTTATTTGTTATTAATAATTATTTAATTATGTTCTTTTCATTATTTGAATGATGTTGTTAAGATAAAATAAAATAAAAATAAAAAGTACAGACAAAAAAGAAAAAGACGAAAACTTCAAATTTAAGGTGAAATGTATGGGCTGATGTTGGCGAAAAACAAATTTGAAATATAGTACGTCTTCATGGTTTTGAAACAAAATATCTTTGTTATTAATAACTTCAAAGTATTGTAATAGCTTTAAGTTTATGTACAAATGATAAAGGAAAACAGTCAAAAATTGAGATCAACATATGGCGCGATATTCGAGGTATTCGAATGTTCGCTATACTGATGTTAATATTCGAAAATCTCGAATATCGAATAATGTCAATATTCGCGGCATTCGACTATTCGCGGATGATATTCGCCCATCTCTATTCTAAAGCATGCGTAGATAAAAAGTAAATTTACATATCTTGCTTATACAAAAGGCTAATTTAATAATTCTTAATGTGCTAGACACAGAATTTAATTCTCTAAAAGTTTTATTTGCAGCATTTGTTTATAAAATCAAAATAATACAATTTTGTTCAAGAAAAACTATTAGCAGCTTCATGTAATGTATCACTTCCGGTTAGTCCATTTAAACCAAAATCTATTATGTTATTTTCATTGATATGAAATGATATAATATAGTTTTTTATTCAAATCTATTATAGGCTTCAAGTAAAGTACAACTTCCGGAGGCTATATAATGACCACAAAAAGAGGTACACAACTAGATGTTATAGCAGTCTTAAATACAAATTTCAACTTTCTACGGCTTACCGTTTTTGAGTTATGCGAGATATATACGTCCGTACAGACGTCACGCCGAAATTAGTCAAAATGGATTCAGGTATGGTCAAAATAGATATTTCAGCTGAACTCTCAAAACCGTAAATTTTCGCGATTACAATACTTCCTTTACTTCGTACAAGGAAGTAAAAAGAAAGTGATAATTTTAGAAATAAAATAGTTTTCACGAATTTCTCAATATATCTTGCTACTGCAACATAATGAGGCACATCCCCTAATTTGCGCTTCCCTATCTAAAATTACTAACATAATGGCTTAAGTAAAAACATGACATATATTTAATATTGTATGAAATTCTCCGCGACACCCTGAGGAATTTTACATTTTTATAAACTGACACAAACATACATTCCTACAAAATACAACACACCTAAACATAACCAGGTACATTACATTTATTAATGGATAAGTTAGACCCTGAATTTATACTATCCAACTTGTACTGGATTACAGGATTGCTCCATACTATAGCTCAAATATGTTGCAGCACAGCGCAAATGTTTAAAATGGAATTTAAACATTGACACATTCAGAAATGAATTTGTCAAAATGGAGCTTTAATTTTGAAAGTTTGAAACTGCACATCACTAATGAAAAGCCGTACAACAAACATCGTGTAACGATAAACAACCCCAATGCACCATTTCTCATTCCTCGTAAATTATATTGTTTACCTCGCTGTCTGCAATCCTCGTTTACAGCTGTATTTCTAATTATAAGATGCGATCACTGGCTCGCTGACCTCATAGCATACATAACATAGAGCAGTGTTATTCAAACAGGGTACTCTTGAGGCCAAGTTGTAATTCGTCAAGGGGTACGTGAGATAATTTCAACAAACAAATATATTGTTTTCTACGATTCCTATGAAAATTTGACAATTACGCTTTCATTTGTCATTATATGGTTGGCGTTTTCTGTGGAACAATCGAAAAATAACTTTGTCGCGAGTCTCAAATGGCAACGCGCGAAATAGTTATTTGTGTATTAAGAGCGTAAAGTGATTACTTTGTTACTAGTGTAAGAGGAACAAAGACATTTTATGTTCATGATACACACATAATTTTTCTACGATTGCATCTTCAAATTACAAGGTCAATATGACAAGTTTCTGTTTTGTTTGTATAACTGGTAACTATTGAAATAACAGCGCATTTAATATCTTTTTCGCGTGTTGCCATGGGAAACGCGCGACAAAGATATTTTTCAATTGTTCCAAAGAAAACTTTACGATGACAAATGAGACCGTAATTTTCAACTTTTCATAATAATCGTAGAAAAAAGCTATTAAATACGCGCTTATTTCAATAGTTACCAGGGATACAAACAAAACAGAAACTTGTCATATTGACAGTTGACAGACCGAATTTATTTTCAGTAAGAATACGGTTTTGAATAATTTTAAGATGCAATCGTAGAAAAATTTATATGTGTATCACGAGCGTAAAGTGTCTTTGTTCCTCTTGCACTGTTGCAGCACCTTCAGCTCGTGCTGCAATTACCGTGTTCGAGTAACAAAGAATTACTTTACGCTCTTAATACACAAATAACTATTTTGTTATAGAATAGACATGATTGTACAAAATCACGATTGTAAAGTGTCTTTGTTTCTCTTACACTATTTGCAGTGCGTGCCGAAGGCGTATTTGAGTAACAACGAATAACTTTACGCTCCTAATACACAAATAACTATTAACGTATTTATTACTTAACTATATATTATTGTACAGGTACCATTTTTATGACGTTTTATCTACAACGTTTATAGTTAATATCAAAATATTAAAATATAACGCAGAAATAAAGCAATTTACTTTTCCCTCGACAGTGTAGAAAGTACTCAATTTCCACACTCATTTACTTGTAGCAATTGATTATTTTCTGCACTCAAGTGTCAGCAGAATAACATTATTGTTTTCGGTTGTCGCAAATACAGAACATGACAGTGAGACAATGAAACCGGAATAATATTCTTTAGGAAAATACTAAAAGATTAAAAAAAACCTAATTTCTTGTAATGTTAAATGCTAAATAATGGAGTAGGTAGCTTAGTGGTATCGAGTCGACCTGTGGATCTTGAGAACCCTGGTTCGATCCCCACAGCCGACAAACTTTCACCAATTTAAATCTACGCCTGTGGCTCTCCCTCCACTAACATCTTTGGGGGCCGTGATTTGACGGCTGGTAACCGCACTTCATGCGGCAGAGTGCCACACCCAGTAATAGGTAAAAGGCGTGATGATATATTTATTTATTTATTTGTTAAATTCTAAATTGCCGTAGAAAAAATAGTATGTAATACACGTGTTGAAAGACTATTGGAAAACTTGTGTGAATGGAAGACTTGCTCGAATCGCGCTCTTATTCCATCTTACACACATGCTTTTCAATGATATCCTTTTAACACTTGTATGACAGTATTCACTGACTGCGAGCTGTACGAGTATACAAAGTGAAAATCAGTGCTGCCAGACGACTGAAAATAAAAATTGCTTTTAAAATAGTTCAATTTTAGATATTATTAATATTTATATGTAATTTTGGGTATATCCATAAATAATATGAAATTAAATAATTAAGTTTGTTAATTTGGCAAAATAAAATAGTTTGTTTTTCTTATTATTCTAATTTGACAAAATTTATTAAGCAAACGAAGCACCTATAATTACACTGTTTGCATTATTAAGCTAAGAGACTTATCCGAATTCATAATTTAAAATTTTTTGAAAATTTATAACCTAGAAAAGAATCTAGTCAAGTAATGTTTTTTTATTCAATAATTTAAAAATTCTATCTACAATAGTTATTTTGTGTATTAAGAGCTTAAAGTGTTCTTTGTTACTCGCCTTCGGGTCGCGCTGCAATAGTGTAAGAGAAACATAGACACTTTACGCTCGTGATGCACACATAATTTTTTCTATGATTGCATCTTAAATTATTAAGAAACGTATACGTACTGAAAATAAATTCGTAAAGTCAACTGTCAATATGACAAGTTTCTGTTTTGTTTGTATCCCTGGTAACTATTGAAATAAGTGCGCATTTAATATCTTTTTTCTACGATTGCTATGAAAAGTTGACAATTATGCTCTTATTTGTCATCGTAAAGTGAACGTTTTCTGTGGAACAATCGAAAAATATCTTTTTTGCGCATCTCCAATGGCAACGCTCGAAAAAGACGTTAAATGCGCGCGTTTCCAGTGGCAACGCGCAAAAAAGATATTAAATGCGCGCTTATTTCAATAGTTACCAGGGATACAAATAAAATAGAAACATGTCATATTGACAATTGACAGAATGAATTTATTTTCAGTACGTATACGTTTTTAAATCATTTTAAGATGCAATCGTAGAAAAAAATATGTGTGTAACACGAGCATAAAGTGTCTTTGTTCCTCTTACACTATTGCAGCAATTACCGTACTCGAGTAACAAAGAATCACTTTACGCTCGTAATACACAAATAACTATTTCGTGCGTTGCCAATGGAAACGCGCACATTTAACATCTTTTTCGCGCGTTGCTATTGGAGACGCGCAAAAAATATAATTTTCTATTGTTCCACAGAAAACGTCAACATTACGATGACAAATGAGAGCGTAATTGTCAACTTTTCATAGCAATCATAGAAAAAAATACTTTTGAAATGGTACTAGTTTGATAATTTAACTGCCAATTATACCCCAATAAAAGAGCTTATCTTCATTTCATGATGAAAGTGTTAACAGAAAGAACGAGAAGATATAATAATTTGCGTTGACATATCAATCAATAAAATGAAGCATCAGTCATCTTTGACCGACAACCTAATAAAAGTTGATGGATACAATCTTTTCAAACAAATTTAAAAAGTTTCAACCCTACACAAAATATCAAAATTAACTTTTAAATTTACTGCTAGAAATATAGTAAGTTTCTTAACTACTTCTGTTGTAATTAAGTTTATAAATTTAATTAAATTAACACAATGAGTCAAAATCGCGCTCACGCTCATTATGTTTGAAAAAGTGTTTAAAATGAAACATAAATTGTAAAATGAGCGAAATAAAACACGGGAAAGCATCTGATTGCTATAAATCAGCGAGATATGTCAACTTATAGTTATTTACGAGCGGTAGTAAATTTACCCGTTTACATTGACGAAACAGAAACACTGCAGCAGCGCTGCTGAAAATGGAGTAGATACAGTTGGGCTACATTTTATAAATATAAAGTAGTTCTTGTGTTTTATAGAAAGGCAAAGTTGAATTATTTATTTTACTGTCGGATGTTTACGTCTATGGTGTCTGTTGGGATTCATTTATGATACTAGTGTTGTATTATTTGTTTTTTATTGAAATATTTTACATTCTTCAATAAATAAATAAAATAAATATATCATCACGCCTTTTACCCATTACTGGGTGTGGCACTCCGCCGAAGCGGATCTCGGTAAGTGATATATTTCTTCGCGTGAAGTGCGATTATGAGTCGTCAAATCACGGCACCCAAAGATTTTAGTAGAGCGGGAGCCAAAGGGGTAGTTTTAAATTAGTGAAAATTGTTTGTCGGCTGTGGGGATCGAACCAGGATTCTCAAGATCCACAGGCTGACTCGGTACCACTGAGCCACCTACCGACTAACAATTTTCACCAATTCACGCGAAGAAATATATCACTTACCGAGATTTGCTACGGCAGAGTGCCACATCCAGTAATGGGTGAAAAGCGTGAAGATATATTTATATTTTATTTATTTTTAACATATGACTTCGATTGAACGTACAGTAATCAGAGATGTGCATCTACGTGTAATCTTTAATTGTCTACATCTACACGTAGACAATACGTCGACAATTCTAGCGACGTAGACATTGTAAACAATGTAGATAATGCATCTGACAGTTGTAAAATTCAATATAACCTAAATTTATTAGTTTGTAACTATTACATGTATTCGTATTCGTGAGTTCGGGTCATTATCGGTCTTTATATAATAAAACTAATAAAGCAAGTGCTGGTACATTACTAGACGAATGTCAGTCTTGGATCTTGGGCGAACTGTCATATTTTTAAAATCGATGAACGCGCCATCTCACCAGACGGAGTTTTCTTTGGACCAGTTGACAAATTTTGAACGTTTTGTCCTGCACAACTAATTTTTTTTCATGTAATCCCTAGAGTAAAAATAAAATATCTAACAACATTTAAAATTCTCTAGTTCTAGGGATAAAATTTCTAATCTGACTTAAGTGAACACAAGTGTTTTCTTTGTCTACATAGTCTACATTGTTTATATGAAAAATGAAGACGTAGACTACATGATTGTTTACACGTAGAGAATGGCGTAGATTACTTGCAGTAGACTACGCGCACATCCCTGACAGTAATGATGATAATTTTAAAGTTAAATTTTTATGACAGAAAAATTCGGATGACGCCTGCATTCGAACCATGTTAAAAATTAGTTCGTGGTATGATTCCCTATAAATCAGAACTGTGTCGCTGTAGACGAAACCCGTTGTCAATGCCTATCATAGATATAAGAGTCTTTGGGATCGATGCTACGTTAGACACTATGACAGAGGAATTCGGTTGATACCATACGTCGGACACAGGTGACGTGGTGTAGCGGTTAGCATCTCTGCCCGGCAAGCGGAGGGTCCCTGGTTCGAATCCAGGCGTCATCCGAATTTTTCTGTCATAAAAATTTAACTTTAAAAATTTATTTATTATTTAGCATTAACTTTAGGAACATGGTGATAATAGACGTTTTTTTAAGGTTCGGAAAGCTATCGAATTATATTATTTTCAATATGGCGTTCCATTTACCAAATTTTAATCTTAATTTGTTCTGAATTTTACACAAAGATGTTAGTGGAGGGAGAGACACAGGGGTAGATTTAAATTGGTGTAAATTGTTTGTCGGTTTTGGGGATCGAACCAGGGTTCTTAATATCAACAAATCGACTCGATACCACTGAGCCACCTACCCCATACATTCTTCAATTATTACATATATCTTGTTTTGATACAGAATCTCTGCAAGAATTTCAATCAGAACATTGAACTTGGATATGTGCCATAGTACGAGGCGATAACCAATATTATTCGTGATAGCTGTGCACTTTGAAATCTACACATAATATGTAAGAATATTTTTCTAGTTGGCCCTAATATTATGTTTATCATTATTGAATAACAACTGCACAACAGCAATTGGGAAAGCAACTCAACTACTAGTAAGCCAGCCCGAAATTTGAACTGCATTTTGGAAAGAAGCAACAAAGTGTGGTAGAATCCCACGTTAAAAAAGTCACCCAACACTGATTTCATTTGAAATTGGGGAGTTCTCTGGACGTGAAACTTTATTTTGTGTATCGTGGCGTCGACTGATTTGCATTGCACTATGTCTTTCATTTAAGGTATAAGCAGGTCAGTCCAGCTCCTGCCAGAAACTGGGCGGAGTGTAGTGTATTGCCTTTATGTCTAGGGTGCATGGTCCGGCTGGAAATTCTGTTCGGATATTGAATAATTATTATTCAATACTTAGCAGAATATAAACAAACCAGGATTGGCTCTAGGGTCCGCCATGTATCTCTAACAGCACAGGTGGCCCAAATATTATGATTATCATTATTGAACACCAACTGCACAAATGTTCTAATCTGTGTATAGATGATGAGATGAGAACCCGGGTAAAGTTACCACTTTGGCTGCCCTCCCACAAACATCTTTGGGTCATGATATGATCACACTTCACATGCAAAAATATATCGCTTATCAATATCTGCTACGTCAGAGGACCATATCCAGTAATGGATAAAAGGTGTGATGCAGTGGCGGCACGTAGATTATTTTTGTGGGAGGGCTGAAAAAAAATATAATAAAAAATCACTGCCAGTTGAAAAATACCGCATTTTTATATGTGTCCATAGCAACTTGCCATTTTATTCTTATTACGCATGTTTAGTAATGTGAGTTGGGTTACTAGAGATGGGCGAATATCAAATTTCTCGAATTCGAATACGTACAGGCTGATGCGAAAAACAAATTTGAAATATGGTACGTCTTCATGGTTTTGAAACAAAATATCTTTGTTATTAATAACTTCAAAGTATTGTAATAGCTTTAAGTTTAAGTACAAATGGTAAAGAAAAACATAATCAAAAAGTCTACATACGGCGCGATATTCGAGGTATTCGAATGTTCGCTATACTGACGTTAATATTCGAAAATCTCGAATATCGAATAATGTCAATATTCGCGGCATTCGACTATTCGCGGATGATATTCGCCCATCTCTAGTTAATACCCAATGGATAAATAAATAAAATTTGGGTATTTACCGTGGGTATTTACCTTGAAAAATAAATACCCGGCCATCTTGCATCACTACGCATGTTATGGCCTCTGAAATTTGTACCAAAATTATAGGATATACATTACATAAAACTTTACTTTTTTCAGCTAGTGTCGAATAAAAAACCGTAACCCTTCGGTTACGGTAACAAGTTTTATAAACGCCTCTTTAGGCGTTTATAAAACTTGTTACATAATATACTATTAAAAGACTTGTCTTTATAATTCAAAATAGATTCCGTAAAAACAAAACATGTTAACAGTGTCGTACAGATTATTAGAACAGCATTTTAATTTTGTCGAATATTTTCAGATTTGAGTTTTCTGCTAGAAATATAGTAACATAGTTTTGGATCTTCATAAGACAAAAGTCAATCTTCAAACAGACCTACACTATGTGTAATACGTATAAAGAAGAATAAATATTTATTTTATAATAGTTTCAAATCTTCATAAGACAGAAGTCAATCTTCAAACAAACCTACACTACGTGCACGAGTATAATATTCTCATACTCCGTCGAGCTGCGGTCATCAATACCTTCTAATTAGCAGGTGGTATGCACATGCGACACTATGCATGCTAATCAACAGAGATAGCTAATGTCTCCCTTTCCTCATTTACCCAACGTACGTTGTAATGAACGCTCGCCCCCGGTGGTAACTTTGTGCACTGATAGTCAAGCCGCATGACAGGATGCAGGCAACTGCAGGACTACAGCCTGCAGGAATGTCATGTAGGAAATGAAAATGACAACTTGAATGTATGTGAGTGAGGACTCTGAGGTTTGAGAGTTCAACCGGAAATGTTAGGAATATTGATCTGGATAATTACTAATTGCGATCACATACGTGAATGTTTGATGGAGAGTTATAAACTATATTTATTTATCTCTCATTGTGGAATCTGTAAACAGTGCTGTACAAAATATACATTTTAGTTTAGTGATGAGAAAAATAATAATAAATCTAAAATATTACTTATTCTAATACATTAATATCTAAACTATAATGTTACATTATGTGGTTTTTAGGTGATTAATTAGTTTTGTTTTAAATGTATTCATATTTCCTATATTTCTAATTTTTTCAGAAAGTTTATTGTACTCTAAAATACATTGATTGTATGTAGATTTATAAGTTTTTGTTGAAGCACATTTAGTGTTCTTGGATTCTTTGCTTCCCTAGTGTATTTCTTATGCCTATGGCACACTGGTCGATGAGCGTCGATGACCATCGATGAACTCCTCGATGAAACAACAGAACGCACTCTTCTTTCACGGTTTTCTGTTTCATCGATGACAAATACAATAAATTTCTCTGTGACAAAAAAAGTTATATTGGTAATAATATCAATAAAATGTTCCTATATCGTGTGTTTTCAAATTGATATTTCCCTAGTTTATTGACGTTTGGAGGTTATTTTGAAAATACGATAAAGTTGACAAACAGAAACCAAAATGGAAACCCACGCTAACGTGAAATGAGACACAAAAGATACGAGTGAAATGAGATACGTTCGTTTCATCGATGAGCTCATCGATGGAAATAGAGGAGCCTCTAATTTTCGTCGATGACGGGTGCGTTCTGATGTTTCATCGAGGAGTTCATTGATGGTCATCGGCGCTCATCGACCAGTGTGCCATAGGCATTATGCATTTCGCACCCAAATGTCATTTTAATATTACTTTTATATTTGTGTTTAAGTATCCTATGCATAAATATACATCGTTCTTTAATTATTGATTCTGTAATATTTATTATATATTATTATTATATGATTATATAATAATTCACTTGATGCGACTCTATCTATACCAAAAATATAGTATGAGATTTTCATTTACAGATATCTCGTTTAGTTTTATAAAGGACAGAATATATAAATGTATTAAAATTAACAAATTTGAATCAATGTTATTTATTTTATGACGTATACAACGTTACAACCAAATGTTCAACTGTCATTTAAATGAATAAATTTTATTTACTTTGCAAGTAAATTAATTAGTCGTTTATAAAACCGGCAAGCAATGTAATATTTTATAGCAGCGATAAATATTAATGTTTTGCTGTCAAATTTAAATGAACAAAAATTATTGTGTAAAATTAATAATTTTGCATTCCAATTATTTTTAATTCTTTTTAAAGTTTTTATGGGCATTTGAATAGTAAAGAACTATTTATTTAACTCTGTCTTTAAGGGTTACGAGACTTTTAACGGGTTAGCCCACCGAATACTTAGTTCTGAGTACAACTATGACTGTGTACTAAATAAAATAAGAAACATTTTAAACTAAACTGCAACATACATCAGTTTGATACTAAAAGTAAAAACAATTTTCATTTGCTTAGGGTAAAGTATGAAATCGTAACAGTTGCGCCTCACATACAAGCCTTAAAAATATTTAACAAACTTCCAAATATAATAAAGAATTGCAATTGTATTAAAAATAATTCTGGACATTTAAAATCATTCTTTTCAGAATATAATTTTTATACGTTAAATGAATTTTGTGACTTGGAGACTTGACCTTCTATGTAATTTTGCTTTCTCTGCCCGTGCCTACCAACAATTATTGTAAAACTGGATCAATTTTATGAGCATATCAATAGTAAAGAACTGTTTATTTAGCTCTGTCTCTAGGGGTTACGAGAGTTTTAACGGGCTGTTGACATTGGTTATCATGACAACATATCTTATTTCAAACGTTTGACACGTAAATATCTTTTGATTAAACAAAATCTGTCAGATTTTCAAAGTCTACCTTGATTGAACATTTTAGTTACTGCGTTATACTATTGCAATTAAAAAATATATACATATATTGCGATTCAAATGCCCATAAAATATTGTACAATGCTCGACCGTTAACTGAAATTTACAGGCTCACACAGATAACAGGCTCGCTGGTGCTCGCCTGTAAATTTCTGTATAACGGTCTTGCAATGTAAATAATTATTCATACAAAATATTAGATATTAATGGCAGGTGCACTATTTAATCCAGTATTATCTACCAGTGTCCCTATTTCGATTAAGATTAAGATCCCGAAATCTGTAAGAGCTACGACTTTAGGAGTTTTTGTGCGCCATGGATGTAACATCTCAGATGTGTTTTTGTTTTTCCAAAAGTTCCCATAAATCACTAGATAATAGTGAAAAACTGATTATTTTCTGACGGTTGATACACAAATAGTGCTAGTTATTTTGCCAGTAAACAGATTATTTTGTAAATTGTTGCTCAAGTGAAAGCAAAGCACTTCACTTCACTCCTATTAGAGTTCAAATAAAACCAAAAACATATGTGGCAAAATTAAATTAAATATTTATAATTTAGGCAGTTATAGTACAATTATGCTTGTTTCATTTAGTGTCAGTTAATTTTCAAGAGGCAAGGAGGTGGGGTAGAGGTTGAAAGTTAAATTTCACTACAAATGTTTAAGTAATGAAGTGTTGCGTTTACAACACATAAACATTTAGTAAAATCAAATTCTCTCATTGAAAAAAGGATATATGCCTATTTTAGACAATCAATTGTCTGAATTAGACAATTTTCGTCTATTTTAGACAACGTCATTCCTATATTATTTTTCGTATAAGCATTTGCAATAAATAAAATTTATGAGGTAGGTGGCTCAGTGGTATCGAGTCGGCCTGTGGATCTTGAGAACCTTGGTTCGATCCCCACAGCCGACAAACAATTTACACCAAATTAAAATCTACCTCTGTGGCTCCTCCTCCACTAACATCTTTGGGGGCCGTGATTTGACGGCTGGAAACCGCACTTCATGCGAAGAAATATATCACTTACCGAGATCTGCTTACGGCAGAGAGCCACACCCAGTAATGGTAAAAGGCGTGATGATATATTTATTTATTTAAAAATTTGTAATAAATAGAAGTGATTCTATTAGATCTAAATGTAAAACTGAGATTTTTATGCATGTCAATCACCTTATTTGCTTACGGCAATGGCACCCAGCGTATGCACCGAAGCAGACGAATCAGATTTTTGTTTTAAAAGTGAAGAAGAAAACTTTACTATACACATTAATGAACATTGACTGAGTATTGTTTTTTAGCTAACATAGCTGGCTCAGTAGTATCAAGACGGCCTGTGAATCTCGAGAACCCTGGTTTGAACCCCACAGCCGACAAACAATTTTCACCAATTTAAATCTACTCCGGTGGATCTCCCTCCACTAATATCTTTGGGGGCCATGATTTGACGACTGGTAACCGCACTTAACGCGAAAAAATATATCACTTATCGAGATCTGCTTAGGTGGAGTGCCTCACCCAGTAATGGGTATTTTATAATAAATTAAAACAATTGTTACATTAAAAAGTTACGTTCTGCATCAATTCTTTGCTTTATTTACTACTGAATTGTTCTCTCTTGCATAGTCTTAAGTTTTTAGTCTATTAGACATTTAGTCTAAAAACCCAGGGGTGCGCGTGCACCCCATTCGCGGTATCCATGACTAATTTATAGTTATTAATTTAGAGTATTGTGACAACGATATATCTGAGGTTGTGTTTGTATGTCGAACCCAACGAAATTGTAATCAAGTGTTCGTTTGAATTCAGCCAAATGTAGAATTATGTTGGAATTGGTAAGCGATGAGGAGACGTGTATGAATAGTTAAAGGTGCATGTCATTTTGTAGATAGTGTAGTATTGTACTCGTATATATCCTGCGATAGACGACAGGGGCGGATCCAAAATTCGAATGGGGTCATGAAGTGAATTTTGTCTCGGGGGGGGGGGGAGGTATTGCCCATCTTCTAAATATAAAAAAACATTTATATTTGCTCATATTATATTCCTGCTTTAAATAATTTTTACAATCACTTTAAATCACATTAAATCTTCTTTGGAATCGCATTAAATCATAAACGGTTCTTCGATAGAATACAAAAATTATTGAATTAGAAGTTAATTTTCTAAGTGCAAATGTCGGTAGTCACATACTTGACTAGGTCTTAAATAGAATACCTCTCCCATCTGCGGGTCGAAATAATATCCCCACAAAATATTGGTTTTTGGTTATTTATTAGAATAATAAATCAAACAATAGTTCTTAATTATCTTAGAATTTTAGGTTCTTAGATAATATTTTCTACTAAATTTGTTTAACAATCGTAAATAATGACATCATTATTATGTATTAGGACCAACATTTAAAAAAAAGTCCATGCTTAGGGGGGAGGGTCATGACCACCATGACCCCTCCCCTGGATCCGCCCCTGATAGACGAGAAAGGTAGAAGTATTATCATCATTATCTGTGGCACTACAGCCCGAATTCGGGCCTTGGCCTACCGGGCACACCGAGCCGCAGTTTTTACACTGCCGTACTGTCAGTTTTCGTAGTCAAACGCTACATTATTTAAGGCGTATAAGTGACTAGCTTATAGCGCCCGAGTGTCAGAAATACATGTAACTGTATTTTTATATTTTACGACAAATCACACATTGTCGACAGGCGGATTCGAACTGAAGAACCTTGGTTCGGGTGACGTCACAATATGTTCAGAGATGTGCCTTAACACGCTCGGCCACTGCGCCTGTAGAAGTATTAATTAGTTGTAATTCCTTGTATTTTATTAATTAGTTTCCTGACAAATACCTGTATAGCGAAGTAGTGGGTATCATTCACAATTTCTGAAAAATATAAATTGAGGAATTAGTTGATCGAATGAACAAAAGTGGAAAAAACTAGGGTCGCAAAAAAATTAGTGAAGCGAATTTATAGCGAGCCATTGAGAAAAATCTCGTGGGCTGTTTTCGTAAATCTACGCAGACACCAGAAAATATTTATATCTTTCCCTTTCGTCCTACAGCCTGAGGCGTCATTATTATTTCTTTTCTTCCTATCTGTCTTCTTTTGAAGACGGTCACTTGTTTCCCTTCCCGTTTGATACAGGATGCATAAATATAAATGACTTTTTATCTACCGAAATGTTTTTGCAAGACATTTAAGACGTTTCGCTTTTTTTAAATCGACAGAACTCACTAATGTTTGTAGGTAGCTTGTATTTACTTGTTAAATACATTCTAATCGTTAGCTGTAATAGGTATAAAGAAGAATAAATATTTAATTATAATAGTTTTTAATTTTGTCTTTTAATCACGAATTGGTGTCAAGTTCATAATACACATAGCCTTGATAGCATTAGCCATGACACGATACGTTTATTCCAATTCTCAGCAATACCATATTTCACTTATGAAGTTATGAGTAAATTTAAATTTATAACTCTAACGGAAAATTTTGCTTGTTATTTGAATATTCAATTCTTTTTTATTTTATATATAATATTAAACTCATGCTCATATTTATAATTTAATAACTGTTAAAACCAAAGGACAACGGCGTTGCTATTTAATAATTAAATAATTAAATTGATTAAGGATTCTTTCTTATATATATATATATACAGGATGGTGACTCGCTCAGCCAGTCATAGGGATTTAACATGGGAAATCAGTTTTTTGCAATTTCCTGCTTCCCTAATTATTTTAAACAAAAACGCACCAAATAAAAGTTTTAGGGCATCAAATTCTGCATCTAAATCAGTAAACAGAATTACTTTTACGTGCTTTGTAACGACAGAAATTAAATATGAAAATGTCGAAAATTACGTTAAAAATATTGATAGCCATGGAATTGAACAAAAAAAATAATAAATGCTTGACGTTTCATCTGTCAAAACATCACCTGTAAATATATTAAATCGAATTCATATAAAAACTCGCCGTTACTAAAGGCAATTTTAAAGTACAATAATCATTACCAGCATTTGGACTTCTTTAGTTTAAGTTTAAGCCAACTTAAAAATCTGATTAAGATTTAGGTAAATATAATCAAATTTCGTTATCACTATTATTATTTATTACTATTTTTTGTGTCACTTTATTATCTCATTTCTTTTCTCTAATTACATAATAGTAACTCTGTAAATAACATTTTGTCTCTGTTGTATATTTGTTAATGTATTGTCAAAATGTGTAAGCTTTTTATTGAGTAACCGTCAGCTTCCCTTAATGTAAATAAATAAATAAATAAATATATGTTTTGATAAGGTAAAGTCAACAAATTTAGCGTCGAAATCAATTTGACTAACTATACAGGGTGTTATGTAATTAAACGTACATAGGTTAACAGAATGGTAAGAAGACTGCCTGGCATCCAAGTCTGCAGTAAATCAATGTTTAACTCTTTTCATACAGCAGCAAAAGAAGTTTGAAGTGAATCAATGAGGAATAATTCCGAATGCATTAAAATTTAAATTGTCTGTGACCACATCCTTGTCTATATACTCTTGATTTGTAAAGGTAATTGGCATTTTGATATTCAGTAAATCGGTTTTTAAATTGTATGCCAATGCAAAAAAAGTTTCACGACAATGTTGGAAATAAACATTTTTATTTCCAAGTACAAATTAATATTTATTTATATATAAAATGTTTGATCCTTGTAATTAATCAGTTTTAAGTGACTCCAGTTCTTATAGAAACCATGTAAAACAAGAAATATTGTCAGATTTACTATCTATATAGTCAATTCCGTCAGTACGGTGGTGTGGATAGCGATACAGAATTCGAATCCGGAGATCCCGAGTTCGAATCTTACTCAAGCTAAAAATTATATGAACTAATACACTGCAGCTCGGTGAATGCAGATCCTGTACTGTAATTGGGATTAAGTTCCTGTTGAACAGAGTAACATAAATAAATAAATAAATTCTGCCATCGGTTAACCGTTGAATACTTACTTAAATAACACTCTGTATTAATTATGATTTATTAATGATTATTATTTATTTATGTCACTTATTTGACAGATGACGTGTGATCTATTATGTTATCCTCGTATAGATAAATAGGTTCGTCATGTTATATATGATTGAAGTACAAACCATGAGTTATATTTAGATGATGTGTGGTGTAGTGAATTAAATGTATGTAAGCAATATTATGATATTGCTTTGAAATTCAAACAACGATTGATAGCGTTTCAGATTTCGGGTTTCAAGTTCTGTTTGCTCGAATTATAAACAAACATTGGGAGATCAAATCGATTTGCACAAATTCTCATAAATGTTATCAGTGAAAACCGCCTGTGGTGAGCCACACTCAGTCTGGCAAAATTTACCATTCACCATAGTAATGTGTATTTATTATTTGGATATAAACAGGGGTGTACATTACATGGGTACATGGATGCATTTACATCCACAGTACGTGAAAGTAGTTATTAATTTTTTTAATAGATTGTATTATATATCAAGCAAACAGTGTCTGTAAGTTCTATTTTATTCTATACAGTACTTACTAGTAAAATAAAAATAAATAAATATATCATCACGCCTTTTACCCATTACTGGATGTGGCACTCTGCCTAAGCAGATTTCGGTAAGTGATATATTTTTTCACGTGAAGTGCGGTTACCAGCCGTAAAATCACGGCCCCCAAAGATATTAGTGGATGGGGAGCCACAGAGGTAGATTTAAATTGGTGAACATTGTTTGTCGGCTGTGGGGATCGAACCAGGGTTCTCAAGATCCACAGGCCGACTCGATACCACTGAGTCACCTACCCCACTAGTGCTGGCAAAAATTGAGGATTTAAAAACCGACCGGTTCTAGTAGGAAAAGACCGGTTCTAGTAGGAAAAGACCGGTCCTAAAACAGACCGGATTAACCAAATGGTTAAAAGACCGTTTAAAGATCAGTTAAAGACCAGTTAAAGACCGGTTAAAAAACCGGTTAAAAAGACTGGTCTTTTCGGTCTTTTATAAACCAGAAGACCGGTAGAAGACCAGTTAAAAGCCCGGTCCTAAAAACGACCGGTACCGGATGACAGCACTAGTAAATT
Source organism: Pterostichus niger (assembly GCA_947425015.1). Taxonomy (NCBI): domain Eukaryota; kingdom Metazoa; phylum Arthropoda; class Insecta; order Coleoptera; family Carabidae; genus Pterostichus; species Pterostichus niger. The sequence goes on along the minus strand of OX380337.1, from coordinate 11,624,791 downwards.
CTAAGACTGTATGACTATGAATGAATGAAGTTCATTCGCAAACTAGAACTAATTGAAAATTATAAAAGTATAAAACTCACCCCATTCATTTGAGAAGGATGAATGAACTGGACATATATTTGTGATTTCATAGCTTACGCAGTATTGAAAATGAATAAGGGACATTCTACAAAGCATGTTGTTAATGTTCTAAGTTTTATGACAGCCAGTTGCGCAACCCAATTAAGTAGAATATAATCCTGTTCAAATCCATAGCGACGAGATCAGAAGGTTGTCGGTGTCGCTATTTTTACTTTGTAATAAATATGTGAGCGTTTCAGTAAGATGAAATCTATTATTTTGGAAATACTGCTAAATTTAGTGATGATACATCATTAAAAATTCATTTATATACCTATTTACCTACTCTGTTTACTTTACCTTATTCAATATTTTCTAATGTATGTTTGAGAATTGAAGTTAGATGAAAAACTAGTGTTTAAAACCCATTTACAGCCACTGATGCGTAAACGCATCACCTTTTTAATATTATTTTTTTATACATTCAATCAAAGCAAAATCGAACGCACTTAGTAAATAGAGTTCTATAAGGACAATAGCACCAGATAAAAAATATATATTATGTAAACCATTAAATATGTAGAAAGGCGGAAATTTTGAAATTAGCATAAATTAAGATTCTTAACTATGTGTACTTGTATTATATATAATTTTTAATGTAGCAGATTTTTTGTTTCTTTCTCTTCACAAATTTAATCAAAACCTATTACAGAAGCAAACAATTAATATTAAATTTAAAAAAATTATAAGATCTACACAAAACTAGCACATAAACATGAGTGATGCGTATTCGCATCAATGGCCAAACCGATATAATTTAGAATTCAAGTTATGGTGTCTCTGTTTGTCTGGCGGCTACCTATACCAATTTATTCCATACGCTGGAGCTTCTACACAAAAAAGTTCAATAGGTATAGGTGGCCAGGTTGTCAGTAATTGAAGAAAATGCCTCACATAGGGTATATTTTGATAATTTTTTTCATCGTATAAATTATTTTCTGTACTAAGTTATAACGGATATTTCGCCACTGAACAGAACACAAGATTGTTCACTTGAGATAAATAAAGAAATTTCCAAGCAACAACGTGGCTCATACAGGAGTGCATTTGATGAGCCTACCGGTATATCGCTTGTTCGATGGAATGATAATTCTGTTGTTACAATGATAAGCAAATGTTACAATGTTCAACCCCTGAAGACAGCAAAGTGATATAACAGAAAAGAAAAAAATAATTGAACATATAAATCAGCCTGTAGTGATTTCTGAATACAATAAATTCATGGGAGGGGTAGATTTACACGACAATGCTATAGCAAATTATCGCACCAGAATCTTAGGCAAAAAGTGGTGGTGGCCTTTATTTTCAAATGCTATTGACAGTACTGTTGTAAATGCTTGAAAAATGTACAATATTGTCCATGGAAAAACGATATCGCAACTTGAATTCAAGTCATATATTGCTTACCGGCTATTGAAAATCCACAGTAACGAAAAAGAAGAATCTATAAATCGTGTACCGAGTTCTACACCAAATAAAATAATAACTGACAAAGTTGGTCACGTGATCATTCAGGAAGCTACAAAAGCTAGAAGAAGATGTAGAATTTGTCACAGTGCAACAATATTTTGTTTTCAAGCATTTCATAACAAATAGTTTCTGTATATTTCATTTATTATATATTATAATTTATAATTTGTATAACATGTATTCGGCCAGTGATGCGTATACGCATCATGTAGTTTTTCCCAAATTAACAAATAAATATTTTTTTTTGTGCAATTTTTATGTTCAAAACTTTATTTGAATTAGAAAAAAAATAGTAATTTCATTTCATAATAATATTTTCATACCTCGGCCGTAAATGGGTTAAAAAAAACAATTAATGGCCAGTTGCACCGTCAGAACAACCGGTTAAAAGACTGGTCAAAACACCGGTTAAAGAACAGTCAAAAGGCTGGTCAAAAGTACGGCCAAAATACCGTTTAAAGACCGATTAAAAAGATCGATCCTTTCGGTCTTTTATAAACTAAAAGACCGGTTCAATACCGGTTAAAAGACCGGGACCTATTGACAGCACTAGTATTTACTATAACTGAAATCCTAAATATATACGGCAGTGAACGATAAACTATAATGTATCAAACACGCAAAATTTTATTTTTGCGGACGAATTTATAGGATGATGCGCAGCCGAGTTCGTCTTATGAAATGAGTCCGCTAAACCTGTTTCTGTTCAAATACTCGAAATTTACGAAAAGAAATTGTATTAAATTTGTCACATTCTCAAATTAAATAAATCATGTTGCCACTGTCTGACATGTTATTGTTCTTATGGCAACCAACAACAAACTATTTGTTTATAAACAACGCCTAATCCTGATGACAGTTTATATAGGAGTGATACAAAATGAGTGAAGTTCAAGATTCAATTACTGAGATAGTGAAATATATTGCATTAAATTTACTCTCAAACTACAACTACAATTTGAGGAATAGAATGACTTGTTCAAAGAGTGAAATGAGAAAAACGGCATAACAATTGTGAACGAAGACACGGTGCTGCTCTATCTACATGTAAAATCAAGAAACTTGAGAGCATCATAACTTTGATCATAATATTTTATGATCAAGGCGAGTCTTTCTGTGAAAGACAATGTGAATATAGAAAAGTTCTCCAAAGTTATATTGTAATTTTAATATACATTTACCAAAGTAGGTAGTAGAAATATTTTGTGACATTTATGTATCTAATTTAATTTCTACAAACAGGAATATTTTAAAAATTGAATGTTGAATTAAACTATAAAATATATTCAAATATTTGTAAGAATACCTAAGGCATAATGTTTCATATAAATTAAATTCAAATATTTTATATTATTTTTCTCATAATAAGGTATTATTTTTTATTAGAAATATTTGATAAATAATACCTTAGGTATATACAAATATTTAAATATAATTTATAGTTTTACTTGTATTTATTTTAATTTTGATCATGTATTATTTTAGATCCTCAAAGCCGACAATTTTCACCAATTTAAATTTACCCCTCCACTAACATTTGGGGGACGTGATTTTACGGCTGGTAACCGCACTTCACGCTAAGAAATATATCACTTACCGAGATTTGCTACGACAGAGTGCTACACAGAGTAATGGGTAAAAGGCGTGATGATATATTTATTTTATTTATTTATTATATTCATTTACCGAAATAAATAATTGTAAACATTTATTTAGTACTTAATAAGTAAAAATACGCCGCTAAAGTCAGGATCAATAAAAAATTAATAAACATAATAATTATAAGCCATAAACATTTAATTACCTAATACAATACTCATAATTTATCTTCTCAATAAAAACAACAATCGCAACTAATTATTATAAATAACAATGAACTTATTTTGTTTTGTTATTGATCATAGCCTACTGTTTTGTGTCATGTTAAATAATATTTATCGAAACTTTAAATTGAATTTTCTCAATATTTTTGTTATGTAAGGATATAAAATGATTACATGGTTGAATTCAGAAAAAAATATTTTATCGAATAGGCTTAAAAATATGTATAATCCCATTTGAAAAAATATAACTTTGTGTTGTAACTTGAGAATCACTGGTTTAAAAAATTATTTTATTCTTTAAGCAGATGTCCCCCTTGGTCTTCTATAACTTTTCTTTATAATATTTTTTTGTAACTATAATAATAAAGAAAATATAGGCGGTGGTTGGTTTCGCTGTTACACCCTGTATAATGCATGTACTCTTATGTGTATAGAAAATGTTATTGTTTTTCAATATTTATTTTTGATTTATGTTTGCTTGCCTATTTTTTATTTTCTCACTTTATTGCCCTTGTTTTTTATGGTTTTAATAAGTTTTTTTCTTGATTGATGACGTAAGTCAATTCCTTAAATATTTTTACTTTATAATACATAAGTATGAAAATGTGTATTGAAGTGTATTAATAGCCATTATACCACGGATTCAATAAATGATTTACTATTATTGATAAATTTGTTCATAATGAAATCCTGTTTCTTAATAAGTGTAATTAAAGCAAGGAAGTAGACAAAATTGTTTAGTATTTAAGGGACTATTGTGCAATCACGGGGAAAAAATCTTTGTTTTTTTGAAAATCCGGCTATTTGTATCTGTGAATATATCAGTGACCAATGTCTCCCTAATCACATAGCACTCGATTGCCTCGTAGCTAGGTCCCCTGACCCCTGACCCTGCGAACGCCGAACCGTCTGTTGCCCACGAGCCATGGAGCGCTAGATCGATCGGCGGGGAATAAGTGTGTCATACCAGCGGTCGCGCGAAACCCGCGCCGCGACGCTTACTAGCGGGTAGTTGAACGAGGGGTCACTACCCTAAGATGAAGTACAACCGTTAATTTTTACATGTTTATTTGATCAACTATTAGGAATTATTCATAATGATTATAGAGTCGTTTACTAGTGCGAAATTTCAAGAAATATCACTGAATATGAAAAATTGCACACATAAAATTACTAATTATTAATTTAAAATTTATTTATTTTTTAATCACTATTTCTTCAAACTTCTTTCAAACGCGCAAACATCACGTGACATATACGTCAAACTTGTTACATCAATACTAAACAATCGACACAAGTCACGTATATACAAAAAAATTAAACAGAAGAGAGGCGTCATAGGTCGTAGGTAAAACTGTACAAAATGAAAACTTACTTGCACCGAACTGATAGAATGATAAATATATTTGTAGTTAAGTAAAAAAAAAACATTATAATAAGGAAAGTACACATTAATGATATTTACAATTAAAACATAATTAGACATAATGTTTATCAAGAAATTTTAATTTATTTAAAAGAATTGAAGTTCATTTCTATATCCGACGTTGGTACCTACTTTGAAAACGTCTACATTTGTATCCGACTCTCACTCCATTTTGTTTCGCGTTGTCGTTTGTCAATTTTATTGTGATTTATGTGTTTAATATTTGATATATAATGCCTAAAGCATTTAAAATGTTAGGAAATTTATTATACATTTATGCAACAATTATTACATTTCATTTTTTGTATATCCTATAAACACAGCCGTCTTTGACATCATTATTCTAGTTACAAATTTTGATGATGTTTTTCTTCTGCTTAAATTTTTTTGTAATATGGTCTCACGGTTTGTTTAAATTTAATGCAGTTTAGGTTAGAATTATGACGTTGTTTTTTATCAAACAGATGATATTTCTAATTCTACCAAAATAACAGCATCAACAAGTTTGTTGTCATGACTACTAGCAGCTTTCAGAAAACAAATTTAAAACATAGTTGGGATTTATAATTTATTTTTTTTAATTGTAAACGATTTCATTAGCAGTGTAGATGATAAATTTTGAGAAGATATTTTATATGATGTATTGATAACAGAACAAAATATATTTTTTTTAATTAGCAATATTAGAGATGGTTTGTTTAAAGTATAATATTTTAATACTACTGGTTTTATAATAATTCCTATTATATGTATTAATAATTAAAATTTATGTGAACAGATCAATAGTCAATTTATTCATTATACAACATAAGATTAATAATTATTTGTATAATTTAATTATTAATAAAAAGTGTTTAAATAAATAAATAAATATATCATCACACCTCTTACCCATTACTGGGTGTGGCACTCTGTCTAAGCAGATCTCGGTAAGTGATATATTTTTTCGCGTGAAGTGCGATTACCAGCCGTCAAATCACGGCCCTCAAAGATATTAGTGGAAGGGGAGCCACAGGGGTAGATTTAAATTGGTGAAAATTGTTTGTCGACTGTGGAGATCGAACCAGGGTTCTCAAGATCCACAGGTCGACTCGATACCACTGAGCCACCTACCCCATAATAAAGTGTTTAAATACTTAAATAAAGAAATTAAATTGTAGATATTACATAATACTGATCTTGAATAAAAAAAATTATTTGAAAAAGTCGTTAAATTATTTGCACATTGCACGTCATCTTGAAGTATTCAAACATTTAAAAAATAACTATGAAACCAGTCAGGCGTGTATACAAGGGGATATGGAATAAAATCTCCCTTCATTGAAAATAAACGATTATGATTTATATTATTCCTTTTCAGTTTTAGTGTAGGTACCACTCACTGAAATATATATTACCTAGAACACCCTATCTGTCTATATATACACATTGAACTGAAGGCCTATTGAGTAACAATGGTATCGGGTATCCTCATCGCGCCTAACCTGGACGCGAATATTTAATGTTTCAATATTGTAAACGTATACAATTTTGAATTAAAACTTCTACCATGACTACTGAATAAAGTAATGTCTGAATTGTGCCAAATACTACTCGAACACTCACGAAATATACCGATTAACCCCAGCCGCAGTCATTCAATTGGTCTTCATTTTTGTAAATACAGGCTGTTTCACAACTTAGAGCAAAAAATTAAAGGGTATATTCTGTACGACGTGCTGATCATGAAACAAAAATTTTTTTTTTAAATCCCAAAACTATTTTCCATGTTTCCCAGTCCAAAATTTTTCGTTGCCACTGCCAATGGGTGGATGATTATGTTAAAGTTATTAATTAAATAAAATTCTATTATAAATAACTGCTAATAATTGAATTGTGTAATTATTCTTTCGTAGTTGATACCTACTTCATTGTTTGTGTTTAATAGGAAAGCGATTCCAGTGCAGTACTACAAAAAATGTTTTAGGTTAACAACCCTTAATTTTTCGAATTTAAAAAAAATTCTTTTTGTTTCATGATCAGCACGTCGTACAGAATATACCCTTTAATTTTTTGCTCTAAGTTGTGGAACAGCCTGTATTGGCTTCTTCCAGGTAGTATACATTTCAGTAGTACCAATTATATTCTCGCTCAACTTTGATGAGCGAAGTTAGCAGGCCCCGCATTGCTAACTATTTTGGTTGAAAAGATAGAGGGACTTTTAAATCGACAAATTTAACGGTGTAAAATTCAGAACAAATTAAGATTAAAATTTGGTAAATGGAACGCAATATTGAATATAATATTATTCGATAGCTTTCCTAACCTAATAAAAAATCTATTATCACCAGGGATGTGCGTGTAGTCTACTGCAAGTAATCTACGCAATTTTCTACGTGTAAACAATCATGTAGTCTACGTCTTCATTTTTCATGTATACAATGTAGACTATGTAGACAATGAAAACACCTGTGTTCACTTAAGTCATATTACAATTTTATCCCTAGAACTAGGGAATTTTAAATGTTGGTAGAGATTTTTATTTTTATTCTAGGGATTACATGAAAAAAAATTAGTTGTGCAGGGCAAAACGTTCAAAATTTGTCAACTGGTTACTGTTAAAAATAGCGCCAAAGAAAACTCCGTCTGGTGAGATGGCGCGTTGATCGATTTTAAAAATATGACAGTTCGCCCAAGACCCGAGACAGTCATTCGTCTAGTAATGTATTAGCACTTGCTTTATTAGTTTTATTATATAAAGACCGATAATGACCCGAGCTTACGAATACGAATACATGTAATAGTTACAAAGGAATAAATTTAGGTTATGTTGAATTTTACAACTGTCAGATGCATGATCTACATTGTTTACATTGTCTACGTCGCTAGAATTGTCGACGTATTGTCTACGTGTAGATGTAGACAATTAAAGATTACACGTAGATGCACATCTCTGATTATCACCATGTTGCTAAAGTTATTGCTAAATAATAAATAAAATATAAATATCTCATCACGCCTTTTACACATTACTGGGTGTGGCACTCTGCCGTAGCAAATCTCGGTAAGTGATATATTTCTTCGCGTGAATTGGTGAAAATTGTTTGTCGGTAGGTGGCTCAGTGGTACCGAGTCGGCCTATGGATCTTGAGAATCCTGATTCGATCCCCACAGCCGATAAACAATTTTCATAAGATTAAATCTACCCCAGTGGCTCCCCCTTCACTAACATCTTTGGGGGCCGTGATCTGACGGCCGGTAACCGCACTTCATGCGAAGAAATATATCACTTACCGAGAACTGCTTAGGCAGAGTGCCACACCCAGTAATAGGTAAAAGGCGTGATGATATATTTTATTTTATTATATATATAATGCCAAATCGAACAGTCTTTCCTGCGCCAAAGTAGAACGCTGATAACTTTTTATAATTTTAATGCATTGTGTATTGTTAAAGTTTACAAAAAACAAATAGTGCAATTTATTTTCTTGTATACAATTATGCCTTTTATATTAGTTCAATTTTAAAATATTTGTATGATGTTGCCTTTTATATTAGTTGAATTTTAAAATATCTGTATGATGTTGACAATATATCAAGGGAAATCATATCTAATATAATAATAATGATGAAACGTATAACAGCAGAAGATATGTATCCAGTTAAAGTTATTTCATGAATTCACCTTTACGTTCACCTCAGTAAATTGTTGTTTTTTTTTTCGTCAGATTTAAATTGTCTTTACGCACATATTTGGTAGCGTTACTCGGTTTCCTTCGTTTATAATCGAAAATAGCCGAGAGTTATTAGAATCTATACATTATATTTAGTAGTTAAATAAAACAAATATCTTAACGTAACCGAACAAGTTACAGCATGCTCGAATCTCTTACCAATTATTTTAAAACGTTGGACAAGTACAATCTTTGTTAGTATTGCGCGAGCTCCTGTAGTGATTGCTATGTTTTCGCTGTTTTGTGAGTGGTTTATGGGCAGTTGCATCAACAAATCCTATATTTTGAACTTAGTATAAATATTCAAAAGCATATTGAGTGTTTAACAGTGTTATTATTCCAGTTTACAAGTAAATTCAATTTGCTTTTATTCATTTGAACCAAGTGTAAAATATACGTTTTGTTGGTGCAACTAGTCTTTAGTGTTATTTCAATGCGTAAATTAGATTCAATTTTGTGTTATGTGAGTTAGTGTGTGCTGTATATAAGGAATGTTAATATATAAATGGTAGTGTAATGCAATAGATTTTACGGACCTTGTACAATCCCATTATGTGTGAATTTGATAGTGGACAACGTGGGATATGGATGCAAGCTGATTCCTGCTTAAGGTATGCAAAAATATTATTATGAACTTTATGAAAAAGTTTATGGGGTGGGTGGCTCAGTGGTATCGAGTCGGCCTGTGAATCTTGAGAACACTGGTTCGATCCACACAGCCGACAAACGATTTTCACCAAATTAAATCTACCCCTGTGGCTCCCTTTCTACTAACATCTTTGTTAGCCGTGATTTGACGGCTAGTAATCGAACTTAACGCGAAGAAATATGCCACACCCAGTAATGGGTAAAAGGCGTGATGATATATTTATTTATTTATACTTATATACAAGTGGTCAAATTTAGCATATTTTATAAGAGAGCAGACTAAATTACTCTTCATTTCACATATTTTACAGGCTTCACTTCATTTTGTTTGAACTGTACATTTTTACTACTAAAATAAATTATTCCCAATTACAGACAATCATAGCCCAATGAATAGAGGCAAGATAAAACTTGCATCTGAAACAACAGTTCGTGAGTTCAAATCTCTCTCTAACTTAAAATGTGGTTTGAACTCCACCAAACGTTGTAACTTTACCTTTTACTGCAGTTAGGATTAAGTTCCTGTCGTGCAGAATAAAAATATGATTAAATTTACAAACTTACGGAATAATAATAACGATAAACTATTTGAAAGTTTTTTTTTAAATCCAAAAGATTTTTGTTCTTTTCAATAAGTCGAATGATATAATTTTATAATTGTTAATTGGATATCAGGCTTTAGCAGAAAAATTTTAAATATTAATTTCTCTTTTCTATTATTTAGCGACGTTTCGGCACAATATTTTGATCATTTTCAAGCAATAAAAATGCATATAAAATAACTTTAAAGTTACATGATACAATTAATTTTTAAAAGTCGGAAAAATTTATGGATAAAACACTATTGGAGGTATACACCTCAACAATGCTGCTAAAGCCTGATATCCAATTACTAATTATAAGAAAAAATAAAAATAAACTATTTGTATATAAAAGAAATCTATACAAAACGGGTTAAAAATAATAATAATACATAGTGTTTTATAATAGTTGCAGTAAATGCAAGATATTATTTATTTAAAATGAAGACTCGTAATTTCAGGGCTACTAAGAAGTAGTAACCTATGTCCAAAGTAGTTTTTTGTCCTTCAGTACGATGGTGTGGATATCAATACGGAAATCGAATCCGGAGATCCCGAGTTCGAATCTCACTCAAGCTAAAAAAAATATATATATAAACTACTACACTGCGGTTCGGCGAGTGCGGACCATTTACTGTAATTGAGATAAAGTTCCTGTTGTACAGCGCAACATTAATACATAAATAAATAAATCTACCTCTGTGGCTCGTCCTCCAATAACATCTTTGGGGGTCGTAATTTGACGGCTGGTAACCGAAATTCACGCGAAGAAATATATCATTTACCTAGATCTGCTATGGCAGAGTACCACACCAAATAATGGGTAAAAGATGTGATGATTTTTCTATTTTTACTTCCTTGTACGAAGTAAAGGAAGTATTGTAATCGCGAAAATTTTCGGTTCTCAGATTTCAACGGAAATAGGTGTTTTGGCCCTCCCTGAATCCATTTTGACTAATTTCGTCATGCCGTCTGTACGTACGTATCTCGCATAACTCAAAAACGGTAAGCCGTAGAAAATTGAAACTTTATATTTAGGACTGTTATAACATCTAGTTGTGCACCTCCCTTTTTGGTCATTATACAACTACCGGAAGTGGTACTTTACTTGAAGCCTATAATAGATTTTCATGAAAAACTATATTCAAATATAATTTAAAACTTTCCAAATTTGGTATATAAGACTACTATATCAATGGAAATAACATAATAGATTTTGGTTAAAATAGACTAACCGGAAGTGGTACATTACATGAAGCTGCTAACAGTTTTCCTTGAAAAAATGGTATTATTTTAATTTTAGAAAGGAATGCTGCAAATAAAAGTTTTAGAGAATTAAATTCTGCGTCTAGCACATTAAGAATTTTTAAATTAGCGTTTTGCATAAACGAGATATCTAAATTTAAATATTATATATTTTTTGATTTTTTAAAAAATTAAGTTTGCTATGGATTAGAACCAAAAATGAAAGATTTAATGTCAAATATGTGCAATTAAAAAAATATCTATAGTTTAATACGTGTACAAGGAAGTCATGTGGTGTCCACATCAGATATTTTATTTTATATTTAACTAAATACTAATATTCTTTTTTTGCTATTGAATAATACCTTATCCACTACTAAGGTCAAACCATCTTCCAATCAAATATCTCCTCCGTTTTCCAATATTTCCATATTGCATACAAACAAGATTATCTAGATCTAGAGTCCGTATCTACCGCAACGTACCCACTATCGCCGCTTCGAGCTTTGCAAATCACATCATCTGCGGATCGAGGAATTTTTCTGCATCAAAGCGTTTCGCTGCGCTGCTCGAGATGACGCAGTTCATTGGAGGATCGGAGAAGGAGACAGGAGAAGATGACTGGAAGAAGAGAGATAAGAAAATGCTGAAAAGATAAAAGAAAGAGAGATGGATAAGGAATTGTAGCGATGCGCGATTCAATAAAAACCAATCTTCGCAACTTCACAATCTTGAATAGCGCTGTCATTATATGCGTAGATTGCAGATGGGTGAAGGAATGAAAGAAAATTACTCGTAGTTGCTATATTTTTCAATTAGATTCAGGTTGTTTTCACTTTACTATATTAACGTCGAAATTACATCAATGCCAGTGAATTTGACTCTAGCCTGCGGTTTCAAATTCCGTACAAAGTATTCTATTTCTTTATCGGGATCAACTCGCGTTGAATCTCAATGAATAGAACATGTTAATTCTTCGTGTTTTAATTAAAAGGGCACTAAGATGTTCAGGAGGGAGCAATGTCAAATATAAGAAAGAATATTAGTTTTAAAACAGTCAAAGATTTTGATAAGCAAATTTCACTTGCATTTTATTATACGATATTTTAAAAATTATTTTTCTACTTCTACTATATCCATTATATAAATAAATATACCATCACGCTTTTTACCCTTAACTGGGTGTGGCACTCTGCCAGAACAGTAATTTTTTCACGTGAAGTGCGGTTACCTGCCGTCAAAACACGCAGAGTAGAGCGGAAGCCACAGTAGTAATTTATTGCTAAAAATTTAAAATTATTGGCTATAGGAATCGAATTCAAAACTATGTTCCGACGCAATACCACAATTTACTCCGTGCTTGTTATCTATTACGGCTCCTAAATATGTTATTTGTTAAATATTTAGTCAGCTGTGGGAATCGAACTCGGGTTTTCAAAACCACAGTCCGACTCGATACGACTGCGTTACTTACCTCATTTATATATCCTTTAATAATGATAATTTTTTATGGGGTAGGGGGCTCAGTGGTATCGAGTCGGCCTGTGGATCTTGAGAACCCTGGTTCGATCCCCACAGCCGATAAACAATTTTCACCAAAATTAAATCTACCCCAGTGGCTCTCTCACCACTAATATCTTCGTGGGCCGTGATTTGACGACTGGTAACCGCACTTCACGCGAAAAAATATATCACTTACCGAGATCTGCTTAGGCAGAGTGCCACACCCAGTAATGGGTAAAGGCTTGATGATATATTGATATTTATTTATTTATGATTATTTTAATAAAATTTATTCAGAAAGTTTTTGTTGAGTAGTTCTAGAAAAAATAGTATTTAATTTGCGAGTAATGTTTATTATTCATTCGAATAAATGAAATGCTTATTAAATAATATACTATTTTATTCCTTATTTGTTAATTATCTAGTTCATATAAAAAGACTAACAACACTATTTCGGGCATCATATATTTTCTAAATTTTTTATATATTTCTATATCACAATACAAACTACATTTTATTCCACAAGTATGTAATAATAGCTATAAATGTTGAAGGGGTAGTTAGCTCAGTCCTATCGAGTCGGTCTGTGGATTTTAGAACCCGAATTCGATTCTCGCAGCTGAGATATTCTACTCCACATTAAAATTACCCCTATGCTATTTCTTCTTCCAACATCTTTGAGGGCTATGATTTGACGACTGGTAAGTGCACTTCACGCGCATAAATAAAAAAGCGTGATATTTATTTTTATTTTACTATTGAAAATTAAATTTACGACATAAGCATTTTGGGTCCAGATAAATTTGTCGAAATTAATAAGAATAATAATTATTAAAGCTACTATATCAAACTTTAATATGTTGCGTCAATCGTGACTCGAGTGTACTACCTTTCATTGCGTTATTTTATTGAAACATTCTCGATGTATATGGCTATAACTTGTGAGTAATAAACTACATTATCTATTAAGAAACGCACATAAGAAGAATGTGTTACTTTATAGCACTATAAACAATAAAATACACTACAATAAGGTCGTATCCAGCACCGTTAAGTAATTAAACAAAGTTCAAACACAACTAATGTTTTATTATGCGTAGCGTTTATTAAATTTCTGTGAAACATGTATTATTTTTATGTAACGTATTAACAGTTTGTAAGTACCACTTACGTTTTTTAAAGGTGCATTTTAATTACATTCTATTAAAAAATTGTAAGCCTAGCTTCGTTAAAACAGTACGTATATTTTTGTAGCTATAATTGTGTATATTCTACGCACATAGAGATATATTAATTAATCCGCATTACTACGTGAAGTGCTTAAAGCTCCTAAAATAACAAAGCTTACAAAGGACGTTAACGAATTATCCTTCCAAGGATTAAAACTAAAAGGAAGCACTGTTGCTTGTGTAACTCTAACTGTGCTCGTAGATAAAACTCCTAAATTAATTGAAACAATGTGTTTACAGTTGTTCATTGCAACGCGAAAACTTGCACTCGACAACATTTTTCATGGGTCGATTTTAAATTACGTAATGGTTGGCATCGTCAAACATTTATCTACCACTTTTATTTTTATTATTGTTTAAAATAATCTCTATAATTTTTTAATAATATATAATAATATGGGGTAGGTGCCTCAATGGTATCGAGTCGGCCTGTGGATCTTGAGAACCTTGGTTCGATCCTCACAGCCGACAAATAATTTTCTCCAAATTAAATCTACCTCTGTGGCTCCTCCTCCATTAACATCTTTGAGGACCATGATTTGACGGCTGGTAATCGCACTTCACGCGAAGAAATATATCACTTACCGAGAACTCCTTCGGCAGAATGTCACACCCAATAATGGGTAAAAAGCGTGATGATATATTTATATTTTTTATATTTATTAATAATTATGGTCGGTGTTATAAATGACAAATTAACAAACAATTACTAATTTATAAGACTAGTTTAATTAGTAAACCAAGAATATTTTTAGTTCAGTGGTTCTCAAAATACGGAGTGCAACTTTCTTATCTTAAATGGGAATTTTATTTTGAATTCAATAAATACCAAGTTCTGTACCCACACAACACAATTTTTTTGCATATGAAATTGCCATAAATTCAATTATAAATAAATAAATAAAATAAATATATCATCACGCCTTTTACCCATTACTGGGTGTGGCACTCTGCCTAAGCAGATCTCGGTAAGTGATATATTTTTTCGCGTGAAATGCGGTTACCAGCCGTCAAATCACGGCCTCCAAAGATGTTAGTGGTGGGAGAGTCACAGGGGTAGATTTAAATTGATGAAAATTGTTTGTCGGCTGTGGGGATCGAACCAGGGTTCTCAAGATCCAATTATTACATTATTATTAAAATTATTGTCATCGTATCTATAAAGAATATAAATGAAGAAAATAAATTCGATTGAAGCAATATGAATATCAAATTTCTTATTACGAATATTAACTATTCACCATCTAATAAGACTGTTCTTCCAACAAAGTCGTTCGTACTGAATAGTGAATTAAATGGCAACAGTTGATATATTCGAATATATTGTGTTTATTAAGATATATTCACAACATAAAAATAAATAGAAAAGTTACAAAATTATAAAAGTGATAGATATTAAACGAAACATATTAAATCTCTATTTAAACAACTTGACCGAAGATTGCCAACAACAACAACATATGAACTAAAGTTACTACGTGGCAAGACTACATCTTGTCAATCCAAAAGCTAAACCACCACTAACTATTTGTTGTAGTATTCCATGGGACGTGCTGACAAGGGGTAAGAGGGTGGAATCGTTGACTTGGTTAGTGATAACTGTTCCGATGCATGAGTTTACATAAAAAAACATCAGACGCTTCTAAGGGATGAAATACAAGGATCAAAAGCTATCTCAGTCCAACGCACAGCTAATAATTTACCCAGATATGTCATCACATAATAGCTAACAAGCGCGACAATACAATGAAGCCATAAACTCTATAAATAATGATCGAAGAATATTGAAATTATTACAAACATATGCACTAATAAATTTGATAACCTAAACTGTTTCAAGTCAACTTTTAAAGAAGATACTTAATATAATATTTAATTTGTCTGTATCTTTCGAAGCAGAGTTGATAGTGAAAACTCATAATTATAACAAAAACTAATTCTGAATTGTTTGACTTTGTTACACTGCCCCAGGTTCAAATATAATTATATCTTACGAGATAATTATTACCAAATCTTATAATCTAAGACAAAAGACAAAAGAACATGCAAAACAAAGAACATAAAATTCAGAATTAAACAAAGAATAAATCAAATTATCAATAGCTTATGCTAAAACATTAAAGGACACAGGAACAAAATCCTAATTATAACAAAAACTAATTCTGAAAGGTTTCACTTTATTTCAACCATAACACCAACATATCTGAAGCTAGATATACAATAAGCAATAACAACACTGAAATTTCGTGGCAAGTCTTGGCACTAAACCTAACCTATCCTAACCAAACTGGCAACTTCCTTCCAACATCCTTGAAGCTGTTGAAACAGGCATTTCGTCTACTGGAGCACTTCACTGCAATAACTTCATTAAATTTAAGCAAAACAGCAATTCTGAATCACATTACGCTACGCCGTGCTGGAATCCTGCACATTTGACAGAATATTTCCCAAGTTTATTTACTGACATTTCTGCAGAAATCTCCTCGTAGATTAAAGTCAGTGCAGCAGAAATGAGGACGCGACGAAGCGGCGACGCGGGAGATGTCCTTTGAAATATTAATCAGGCAATAAGTTTTATTGCGACACTGTAGACTGCACAGAGACAAACGTTGCAGAAAATTATGTTACGATTACAATTGTAAAATAAAAAAAATCTGATGTGGACACCACATGACTTTCTTGTACGCGTATTAAACTATAGATATTTTTTTTAATTGACATTAAATCTTTTATTTTTTGTTCTAATCCATAGCAAACTTAATTTAAAAAAAAACAAAAAATATATAATATTTAAATTTAGATATCTCGCTTATGCAAAAGGCTAATTTAAAAATTCTTATTGTGCTAGACGCAAAATTTAATTCGCTAAAACTTTTATTTGCAGCATTTATTTCTAAAATTAAAATAATACCATTTTTTTCAAGGAAAACTGTTAGCTGCTTCATGTAATGTGCCACTTCTGGTTAGTCTATTTTAACCAAAATCTATTATGTTTTTTCCATTGATATAGTAGTCTTATCAAATTTGAAAAGTTTTGAATTACATTTGAATATAGTTTTTCATGAAAATCTATTATAGGCTTCAAGTAAAGTACCACTTCCGATAGTTGTATAATGACCAAAAAGGGAGGTGCACAACTAAATGTTATAACAGTCCTAAATATAAAGTTTCAATTTTCTACGGCTTACAGTTTTGAGTTATGCGAGATACATACGTACGTACAGATGTCACGACGAAATTAGTCAAAATGCGTATTTCTACTGAAATCTGAGAACCGAAAATTTTCGCGATTACAATACTTCCTTTACTTCGTACAAGGAAGTAAAAAGCGTTCATAATGAATTATGAATGATAAGCATGTCTTTTGTAATTATAGCTCTCTGAATACTAGAATTTATAATATATTCGTCGTAGATATTTAAGATGAATTGTCATTAATATTATTCCGGTTTTCATTTAAATTCTATTCAAGTCTCGCATATAATAAACGTGTATCATACGACGAACAGTGCTCACTTTGAGGTTGTGTTTCGTCAAGTATATAGCATTTTGAACAAGTTATTCATTAATAATTACTTTTAATATATAATATTAAAATGTATCATAATTAAACTTCAAGGCTTGTAGTAAGAGCTCGGTTTTAACTTGGTTTTAGTTAAACCGGGAACGAGAAATTTAGACGTGACAACGTTATAAATTATTCTCTTTGGTTGCGACCAAAATATAAATTATTTGACATTAGTTGTCGTCAACTATGAGTACAAAATCAAATATAAAAAATATTAATTAATTCTAATGAAGTAAATAATAGTTATTTGTGTATTACGAGCTTAAAGTGCTCCTTTGTTACTCGAACACGGTAGTAGAGGAACAAAGACACTTTACTCTCGTGATACACACATAATTTTCTCTTATCTTAAAATTATTTAAAAACGTATACGTACTGAAAATAAATTCGTTCTGTCAACTGTCAATATGACAAGTTTCTATTGGCTCTGTATCCCTGGTAACTATTGAAATAAGCGCGCATTTAATCTCTTTCGCGCATTGCTATTGGACACGCGCACATTTAACATCTTTTTCGGGCGTTGTCAATGAAGAGGCGAGATAAAGTAACGTTTTGATTGTTCCGCATAACACGTCAACTTTACGATGACAAACGAGAGCGTAGTTGTCAACTTTTCATAGCAATCGTAGGATATAAATTCATATAATTCGATTGGGTAAAAAATAATACATGTTACACATGGAAAAAGTAAACGCGCGACAAAGATATTTCTCGATTGTTCCATAGAAAACGTCAATTTTACGATGACAAATGAGAGCTTAATTGTCAACAAAATGTTGAAATGTGCAAAATATAGAAAATGTGTATGCCAAAAATGTCATATCAGTCAATATTCTGATAACTGTTTTCACCAGTATCAGTAAGTTATTTCACGGGTGACTACCACCTTACACCAACCCATATCTTTAAACTACTTGCTCTTGTTAAACTGACAGTGGCAGTTGAATTCGTTGAGAGAAGATAAAATTGGTCCTTAAAATTTAATTAAAAAATATTTTTTCTACGATTGCTATGAAAAGTTGACAATTACGCACTCATTTGTCATCATTTGTCGCGGGTCCCCAATGGCAACGCGCGAAAAGATGTTAAATGCGCGGATTTCCAATAGCAACGCGCGAAAAAGTTATTAGATGCTCGCTTACATCAATAGTTACCAGGGATACAAACAAAACAGAAACTTCTCATATTGACATTTGAGAGAATAAATTCATTTTTATTGCGTATACAATTTTTAATAATTTAAGATGCAATCGTAAAAAAATTGTGTATATCACGAGCGTAAAGTGTCATTGTTCCTCTTACACTATTGCAGCTCTCACCTTCGGTTCGCTCTGCAATTACCGTGTTCGATTAACAAAGAATCACTTTACGCTCTTCATACACAAATAACAATTTTCTGCCAAATTTAAGAAAGTATAATTTAAGATCAGCAAAAAAAATGAGAATATTTGTCATACGTTAAATAATATATTAACAAGTAGAAAATATTTTTTTAATTATTTTTTTATAATTGTATTTCCGAAATGCCAACATGCTAAACGACAAAATAAATATGTGAATGACTTAACAAGAATATAAAGTCACATATAGTAAGCACCGAATATTTTGATCACTGATTTAAGATACAATTTTGAACGCGAGTGGCAAGGACATTTTAGTGCTGCACATTCTTTCTACGACCATTTAAAAACGATTAAAGTCTGACCGTTTTTGTGTTTTGAAATTCGCATTGATATGTGGACACTTTTACTTTACCGCTCGGCAAATAATAACTTTTGATTGCCGCCTGACAAGCGGTAAATGTCTACTTTCCACACTCAACTGTTAATTGAAAATTTCTACTTTGCTCGGCTATTGGAAAAAGTATTTTTCAAACTACAAGTGCCTTTTTACATTTGTTGTTTGTTAATGTTGTTCAAAACTTATATTAATCATTTACGAGTAAGTAAACGTACCTAAGTAAGTTATAGAAGGCACAGAATACAGAAATTGTAATGATCTATAAAATAGTCATGATATATAAGAGATTGTCATTAACATATTGGTTACAGATAATGTTTCAATAAGAGAATAGCGGCAATGATTTGTTTGTGAAAATTGAATTTAACAATAGTTATTTACGTAACCAGTTATGAAAAGGTTGATATTGTTTGAAGAACATAATATTGTGAGTTAAACAATATCAAGTTTTCATAACGTATTACGTAGGTACAAAATTTTATCTAATTCCGCTAAAATAATTTTTAAAATACATAAAATTCTAGGTTTATGACAGCTCAGTATATTTCAAAATTAATCAATCAATTTACCAAAGCGTTGCCGTGAAAATAAATGAATATAATGTTTAAATTTAAAGCTTATGTCATCATTGAAAATGAGTTCTGAATCCGAGACAGACTTTCCTTCTGATATCGAAGAATCTGCTAATTTGGCCGTGTACTGTTTAATACCAGAAAAATTATTAAGTGTATATAAATCATAAAAATTTTAATAAACAGTTTTTCCGTTACTTGCAAACATTTTTGAGAGAGTTCAAACTGTTAACATTTATTACGTAACTAGTTATGTAAAGAATTCTTTACATAACTCTTGAATGACAGTTATGAAAAAAATTACATTTCATAACATCAACAATTGATGTAAAACAGGACTTTTCATAACGGAATTAGGTAAAGTAAATTTAAAGAGTGCGTTATGTATTACATAGTAAAGCTTTTAACTCTTACAAAAATCCGTTTATAAGTTGTTTATTTTAAAAACAAATTAAAACCTAATTTAGTGATTGCGCTCCTCAGATTCGTGCACCCTTGATCAATCGCCCCTTTCAATTATATTACGTAGCAGAAAAGGTCAATTTGACCATTTGATCTTTTTTATATCTCAGTTTAATTCCCTATATTTAACTTAATTCATTCGAATTCCAACATTATAAGAACCCTCAGAGTGCCTTGAACCTATCCATCTACCGTTGTATAGTTTTGTTCACGATACTCGGACTAAATTATTATTAAGCGGGGCCCGAGTGCTGCCCAGCGGGTCGCGATTTCGTCCGCTTGCTCGCGATATGACATTTTACAGCGGCTATTTTTAACTGCGGTTCATGTCATGGTGAATTATTTATTTGGCGGCTCACGCGAACGACCGGAGCGAAATTTTAACTTTGGAAAAATACCCTGGACGTTTGGAAATGAAAGGTTAATAGCAACTGTGATGGTTTGTGGTTTTGCTGGAAATTATATTGTATTGTTATGATCTATATATTTGCATTAGACTCTGCGAAATTACACAAATTAATTTCTGATGATTTTGTTTAAATTAATTTCTTGAATGAAGTATATGTCTAGTTGGCCTGTGGAATTGTGTTGGCCTGTGTGGCTCCCCCTCCACTCTCTTCTTTAGGGGCACTTACTGAGATCTGCTACTGCAGAGTGTCACTCGCGCAGTAATAGGGAAAAGGCGTGATGATATATTTATGTATTTATTTTATTTGTTTAAATTTGCAACCTGAGAAAGATAAATTTACATACCTATTAGATATTTAATTAATAGCTTTATTTATATCGTACACCTATATTACACCTGACTTATATTAGCACTAAGCAACTGAAAAACGCACAAGTTTACACCGACGAAACACTTGATCTAATCAAAATAAATATGTCAGTTGTAGTTCAGATTTGGGTAAATAAAACTGACAGCGTTCGTTTTTGTTACGTAATAGTATATTACATAACGAGAATTGTAAAAAGCACATTACGTGCGAGTGAAATAAAAAAAAAATAATAATTATAAGAACAATTACAGAATATTTGTTAGGTTATATCAACTGGCAAACAGCTGTGTTACCACCTAACAAATGAAAAATTCCTTGAGAACAGTTACGTAATATATATATATATATATATTACTTAACTAGTGTAGTAAACATATATGGTCGAAGATAAAATAAATTTATATTTGAATTCGTTTCCCAAAGCCAAAATTTTTACCACGTTAAAATTATCCCTATGGCTCCTATCCACTAACTTCCTTGGAGGTCGTGATTTGACGGCTGGTAATCGCACTGCACGCGAATAATTATATAAATGACCGAAATCTGCTACGGGGAGTGCCACACCCAGTAATAGGTATAAGGCGTGATGATATTTTTATTTATTTATTTTATGTCATGAAACTGAAATCGCTAAATTAATGTATGAAGGCAATATAAGGACATGTCATTTTTTTCAAATACACTGTTAAATTTTACATAAAAAATAGCTCGTGTCAAAAATGTCAAGTGAAATTCAATATCAATACATTTTCCAAAATGTCACATCACTTAAACTGACAGCGCATTAGAAAATTATAATTTCCATGAAAAGCCAACATTATTATGTATAATATTTTATCAACCTGCAACTTTTGAATAAAAATTCCTGGAATATATTTTATTTCACATAAATGTAGGACAGGGATAGAACTTATAGTGTAATACAGCCTTTGTACACCGCTATAATGAGAAAACGGTGCAAGGGCGGAAGTCCGGCTATGTGACGTGTTTATGCATAGTGACGTCACGTTACAATAGACTATTCTGTTTCTAGAGATACGTTCTCGGAAATTGAAACCTGCACATTTTGATAGGGGAAAACTATAATGATATAATTTGTAGTTAAATATAGAGGGCACCTCCACCAAAGTGTACAGAAATAGATGTAAAATTGTACGCGTTACATGCAACCACGATTATTAGGCAAATATGTTGCGTAACATCTATAGTTATCTATTATATTCACCGGTTAGATTTACGCCAAAGAAATTTAGCTGATAGAAGTCAATAGTGCATCATATTACCCATGACCATCTTCATTGAATTTCGCTAGCACTTATTATGGTCGTTTCATTCCATCACTTTACTATACTG
The DNA here is from genome assembly GCA_947425015.1 of Pterostichus niger. Lineage (NCBI taxonomy): Eukaryota > Metazoa > Arthropoda > Insecta > Coleoptera > Carabidae > Pterostichus > Pterostichus niger. The sequence continues at coordinate 11,602,559 of OX380337.1, read as the reverse complement.
GGAGTTTTTTTAATCAGTAAACATAGGGATATGTCATTACTATAGTTACAGTTAAAAAGTTTAACAGCAATCCATTAGAGCGTTTATTTTAAAAGTAAACATAGGGAAAATAACATTTTCAGCAATGCATTGAAGTCTATTATAATAAAACAAACATTTTTAAGTGTAAACAAATTAAATGAATTTTGATTACTTTAAATTACATTAGTTTAAATAGGAATTTTAATTTAGTAACTGTTCAAAATTACCCCCATTAATTGTTCTACGCTCATTCTATCATCATTATAAATTTTATCTTTTAAGTGGCCCCAAAGAAAGAAATCGTTTGGCGCAAGATCTGGTGACCTTGCAGGCCACTCCACTTCTCCACCTCGTCCTATTCATCGTTGGGGGAATATCCGGTGCAGATAATTTCGTACATTTTGAGTATAATGCGGGGGAGCACCATCCTGTTGGAATCACACTTCCTCAATATTTAAATTATTTATTGTCGGGATTACTCTCTCTTTTAACAATTCTAAATAATTTTCCCCATTTAAATTTCCATTTATATAAAAACGCCCCACTATTTGATCCCCTATTACCCCGTTCCAAACATTTATTTTCTGAGCTCGTTGTGTTCTGCCAGCATTATACAAATGTAAATTTTGACGACTACAAAACATACAATTTTGTGAATTTACTTCCCCATGAATATAAAATGTCGCTTCATCCGTAAATAAAATTTTGTTTAGTAATATTTCCCCAATATTAATTCGTATCGTACCATGTTATTACTTGCATCTTTTCTTTAATCGTATAAATCATTTTGAAAGAGGACAGTTTTATTACTTTGACAACTATAGATGACATCAATGTTATTTTCCTTATGCCTATGACACACTGGTCGATGAGCGTTGATGACCATCGATGAACTCCTCGATGAAACAACAGAACGCACTCTTCATTGACAAACAATAAAAGCTTCTAAAGTTGAGAAAGAAAAACTAAATTTCAAAAATATGCTAACGTGAAGTGAGACACAAAAGATACGAGTGAAATGAGATACGTTCGTTTCATCGATGAGCTCTTCGATGGAAATAGAGGAGCCTCTAATTTTCGTCGATGACGGGTGCGTTCTGTTGTTTCATCGAGGAGTTCATCGATGGTCATCGACGCTCATCGACCAGTGTGCCATAGGCACTATGTTTACTTTTAAAATAAACGCTCTAATGCATTGCTGTCAAACTTTTTAAATGTAACTATGGTAATGACATATCCCTATGTTTACTGATAAAAAAAAACTCTCGGTATAAAAATTTATCGTGAGCTTTTTACAAATTTAGTACGTCTAGTAATACCATCTAGTGATTTTTATTTCAATTAAATGAAAGTTACCATGCGGTCAAGTTACAAAAACAACCTTAAAATATTTAAAAATTACATTATAACAACCTTAATAGTAATTTTTGTACTCGTAACCTTCAAAATGATAGTTCCCGCACGCAACACTCAATCTGGAACAAGTGCTTCCCGATCGACTCGACTGTCAAAATTGCAAAAAACACTGGCCATTTGGAACATTCTAAAATAAATCTGTGTTGATAATAATAAAATCTAATTTATAAAATACAACTTTCCCGAAATTTCCTTTATTGACAGTTTGGGAAATAAGAGTAAGTTATTTAAATTCTTTCAATTGTAGAGTTTAATTTTTTTATCGCATAGTTTTTTTGAGAATACAACAATGCAAGTAACAACGTAAGTTTTAGTTAATTTTTTTAATGAAAAATCTAAATATAATATTATTTTAATTATGACTTCTGTTAATGAATGATAATGCAATTGATTTTTATACCTATACTATCAAGATATTCAATCCATAGTTTTCTATAAATTTCTTTTGATTCGTTATTTATTATTAAATTTGATATGATTTTGTTAACATTGATTAGATATCTGTCCGCGTGCATATTTCCCACCATTTGCATCAGCATTCAGCGATTTGATTGGAATAATTACTCTACAGTATCAAGTTAAAATATTCTGTGGTGACAGCGTTTACACTATCCTTGATTATGCATTTAATCAAATAAATTCTTTCGTATATCAGCTACCTCTAGATCCTAGCACCAGGTAGCTGTAACAAAGCCTGTAGTCATGAATAGTGATGCCGCTGAAACAAGATTAGAATTCATTGCAGTGAGACGGGAAATATCTTCGAGAACACGAACATTCTCGACTATGTCAAGAACAGCAGTACGCAAGCTTTCACCTAAAATTAATTTTAAAATTTTACGTAAGAATTAAGTGTAATATATCAAGGAGGCATAGATGAGAACTTATCTTCACCACTGATTATTGACGTGCTGAAGTTGAATAATAAATAGTAAAAGATACAATTGGGAGTATAAATATTTGATTAAAAACAACATAATGAATAACAACCAAAACAATAGACAATGAACTATATAAACAAAAAATAACAAATTAATTACATATTCTTAGGCTAGACACCCTCGAATATTCATTACTACTGACTATTTCCAATAGTTATTTTGGTATTAAGTGCGCAAAATGATTGTTTTTTTGTTGTGCGTGAGAATGTTACTTTTAGTCGAGACCGCAGGACGAGACAATAAAAGTCATTCGAACGCGCAAAAAAACAAGAATTTTGTCTATGAAATACAAACAACATTTTCTCTACAAATGTAAATAAAGAATAGTACAATAATTATTGATTTATTTAAGTAAATTGAAGGAAAACAATCAACAATAATATTAATTTGATACTATTGATGTGTTGTAACTAATGAAACCTGACAACAAATAAATTGGGAGCGTGCGCGAGATACTCAATTTGCGCACTACAATACGAAACAGTGCTCAAAATACTCATTTAGCGCACTCGAGTGCAAAATAATGCGCAAAATACGCGTTGTCATGATAATGTAACTGATGAAAAAATCATGTACTGCGCGCATTGTTATTAGTGGAAAAAAATAACATTTATTGACAGTTTTAGAAAAACTGTATTTAGACTATGCTTAAACTACGGCATTTATAGGAAATAAATACTAGATCACAATTTCGTTGAATATGACAAGTGCATCAAACGCTCGCGCGTGTTTCAAAAAGTTAATAACATGACAATCAATAATTTTGCAAACGATTGTTTTTAATAAATACACTGGTATATAATTGTAGTCACATAAATGGACAATTTAATAATTTTCAACACATTAAAATTTTCCTTGTGGTTTCCCCTTCATTACTATATTTGGAAAACCATTATTTGACAGCCGGTAGTCGCACTTCAAACGCATAAATATATCACTTACCGAGATTTGCTACTACAGAGTATCACACTCAGTAATGGATAAAAAGCATTTAAAATAGTAGTTTATGTAACAAGTACATAATTTAGGTCTTTATTGGATAAGCCGAATTTTATGGCAGAGCGAGCGCAGCGAGCGAGGCTAATAAATAAGGCGAGTCTATAAAGTCCGATTATGTACGAGTTGCATACAACGTTTTATGTTCGACTGCATGCAGAATATTTTCTCTTAAAATATGATTATGTCAATACCTATATTTAAAATATTTAATTGCATCTCAAAGTGTGCTTCGTTGTTATGCATTTGTTGCTTTATTTATCAAATTGTCAAAGTGAGAAAAGTGTTGAGATGGATGAAGACATTGAAGACGTTCCAAAAGAAATAAAAGATCTTGCATGTAATGCAAGAGAATATCTAACAATTGTATGAAGACACATATAATACATACAGAAAATGGTGTTTAAATATTTCTTTTGAATTTTGTTTTAATGTGACATTGACAGCAGTCCAATTTTGCATTTTTATCGTACAAGTCCAATAAAGTACCCGATTATGGACAGTAAACAGTGTCGTAAAATAAGGTAATATGATGCAGTCGAACATAAAATATATAAACAGATTTTTCACTACTAGCCTAGCAACGTGCCATTACTAATTTACTTTTTTGTGACTATAATGGATGGCCCAATTGGAATCTTAAGATGAGTAATCTAATTTGTTGAGACGAGAAGTCATGAATTGCAAATTTATCGTCTCATCTTGATTTATCTAATAGTACAAGTTATGAAACTTTAGAAACCGATGCTATAACTATTACTTAAGGCGATTAATTACAATTTGTCTAGAAATCGAAAAACACAGAATTATTTTCTTATTTACTTCAATTCAAATTTGAGATAAGCGAATAAATTGTACAATAATATTATAAGCTTGCATATACTTTCTTTCATTTTTGTTTAAAAAAATTTCTTTTCTTCATCTAATTTTTATTTAATCTATACCAGGTATAAACTCAAATATGACAAAAATAAAACTGTCTGTGGGTAAAATAGTATTGCTAAGTTCTTCTTCTTCTATTGGCGGTACAATCCTTCGTGGGTTTTGGCTTCAACTATCTTGCTCCATCTTTTCCTATCTCTAGCAACCGTCTTCCATCCCGTATCCGTATGACTTTCAAGTCTGCTTTCACTTATGTAACCTATCTCGTTTTCAGTTTTCCTCTGAGTCTCGTTTCGACTGATTTCCTTTCTGTTATCTTCTTTGGTGCTCTGTTAGGCTCTATTCGATTCACGTGTCCTAGCCACCTAAATATCTGAGATTTTATAAAACTAATTATATCGGCTCCATCTATTAAAGCATATAATTTTAAAAATCATTAGGATTTTTCAAAATCCATCTAGTTCTTGGACTGGACCAAATATTTTTCATAAAATTATTTTCTTGAAACGTATAAATCCTCTTCTATTTTCTGGAAAGTCCACGTTTGATATTGATGAGTTATCTTAACAAAAAAATAAGTTTATTGTAATTTTATTAGGAAAACATCTCATGTTTTATGTATTTAGTGTACGAGGTCTGTTCAAAAAATACGTAGACTCATTTAATAAAACAAAATATAGCTTATATAGTTAAATGTCTGGGTTACCTTCAAAGTACTCCCCTTTCCGACGAATACACTTATCCCAACGGTGTTTCCACTTGTGGAAACAGTCCTGGAATGCTTCTTTTATGATGTTCTTCAGCTCTTTCATCGTATTTGCCTCAATTTCAGGAATCGTCTCAAATATTCTTCTTTTTAAAGATCTTCTGAGTTTGGGGAACAAGAAGAAATCACAAGGAGCGAGGTCAGGTTAGTAGGGTGGGTGGGGAAGAACAGTGATCGAGTGTTTGGCAAAAAACTCGCGAGTTCTGAGGGCTGAATGTGCTGGAACGTTGTTGTGATGAAAAAACCAGTCATGACTTCTCCACATTTCTGGCCATTTCCGCCGGATTTTTCGAGTTTAACACAAAATTTCACAGCAACTCTTTGCTCGTTCAAGTCACTCATTCTACAATCCGCCAAACGAACAAAACACACTTCACAAACAACCGCGTAGCTAATCAACATATACTGATATTAGCAATCAAAAAACTGCCTTGTAATCAGCTGATCTTTACAAAGAAGGCAGGACCAAGCGGATTTCCCTGGAACCAACTTGACCCGCGCAATTCAAACAGTCTACGTATTTTTTGAACAGACCTCATATACCAAAATATTCAGTCGTACTGGGTACACTCTAATACAAAAGTAAGGAGCAAAATAGTTTGTAATTATAGTATACTGTACAATAGTAGCAATACGAATTTTTTGTAGCTTTTCTTTGTATATGTGTGGACTTATATAGGTTTCATCTTGCATTTTCTCTATCTTACTCTTTACACTTGCTAAATCATAGATAGTTTGAAATGTTTGCACACCCATCTTAAAGTGTATATATTTTGAACAAAATACATCGATTTTCTTATAAACTTGTATACTATACATATTGATCCAAAGTATATTACGACAGTATTGCTCAGAATAAGTTGTTCAACACGATGTTTGATTGTTTGTTGTCCTTGTTGTAAACGCAATGTATTCGATTGAAGTCACCTTTATACAGTAAAATTCCTTGAAACAAAAACATTAATTCACAGTTGTTTATTATGCTTCGTTTCTAACATTTCAAAGCGTCACCTGCAATTCATAAAAAATAATCAGCTAGAGAAAGTGAAAGAAACTTAACAAAGCAGATGAATACAATTCCACAATTTGTAAGGCTGAAACTTTTCCACTTTTGACACTATTCAATTCACTTCTCAATTCGTCGTACATCAGTGAACATTCTATAACAATATTAAGTTGTGTAGCAACTCTCGACGGCTTTAATTTAATTGTACAAAGACTTCGCTGAAGCCGTCTCAGAGTTTTGAAGAACTTTTCTCTTTTGGTCTACAGAGTAGACTGGTTTTAATTTAGCTGGTCTCTAAAGGCTTCCACTTTATACTGCCGCAAAGTATTACACTCTGTTTAAATTAATATTTAGGTTAAGGTAAGTGAGCAAGATTTGATTTAGTTTTGATGTTGAAAAGTTTGAAATAAATCATGCACAAATATTTTGGTAAAACATAAAAAATAAGTATAGTTGTCACCTGAACTCATGCCGTTCGAGTTCAATGCACAATTGCTAAAATTTCACTAGTTTACACTTCTGTAAATTCTAAAAGAGTTCTGTGAAACGTCTTCATTAGACAGATACTTGATATGACTTATTAATTATTTTTACTATAATTCTGTAAAATAGACATTTTCATACATATTTTATTTTATTTAATATTCATATATTTTTTATGTCCTAACAATGTACCTAATAAATTTATCCATTTAATAAAAAATCTGAAGTGGACACCACATGACTTCCTTGTACGCGTATTAAACTATAGATATTTTTTAATTGCACATATTTGACATTAAATTTTTTATTTTTTTCTTATTTTTTGTTCTAATCCATAGCCAACTTAATTGCAAAAAACAAAAAAATATATAATTTTTAAATGGGGCAGCACGAACCCCTGAAACATTCATAGAACATCAGTGCACATCAACATTATCATCTTGATACACGATACTCGTTTCATATCTCGCTTATACAAAAGGCTAATTTAATAATTCTTAATGTGCTAGACGCAGAATTTAATTTTATAAATCTTTTATTTGCAGCATTTATTTCTAAAATCAAAATAATATTTTTTTTTTCAATAAAAACTGTTAGCAGCTTCATGTAATGTATCACTTCCGGTTAGTCCATTTTAACCAAAATCCATTATGTTATTTCCATTGATATAGTAATCTAATATATCAAATTTGAAAAGTTTTGGATTATATTTTAATTGAAATCTATTATAGGCTTCAAGTAAAGTACCACTTCCGGAAGTTATATAATGACCAAAAAGGGAGGTGCACAACTAGATGTTATAACAGTCCCAAATACAAAAACTCAACTTTCTACGGCTTACCGTTTTTCAGTTATGCGAGATACAATCTGAGAACTGAAAATTTTTGCGATTACAATACATCCTTTACTTTGTACAAGGAATTAACAAAAAAAGCATTTTAAATCATTTTGAAACTTTGTTCGTCTGCGGCAACAAGTTAATACTAGTGGTCTAATTAAATATTTTGTGACAACAGTGACGGATCTCATTATAATCATGCTTAAGATCTTCTTCTAAATCGTGTTTAAATTCAATTTCTCTCTACTCTACTCTACTCTACTCTACTAAAGATCTACTTCCATGTATTGAAAATTAGGTATTGAATTTTCTGTCCTCATCTTTTTTCTTCATTTTCAGTTCTTTTCTATATAGTGTCTAACTGCAATTGTGTTAAATGTATTTTTAAATAAGCGCAAGCGATGCTGCCTTCATTTCTTTATAGATTCGTTGTTAGAGAAGTGAGCGTGAAGTGAAGATTTACGAAACAGGTGTACAGGAGCGAATAGATGGATGTTTGTTGCGTGATGATGGATTTTGGTTGTGAGGAAGGAAAGAGTTCGTATGGAGGAAGTGTTAATGTGGTCGAAACGAATATTGTGTGTCAGGATGAGAATGTTGACGGGTTCGTGCTACCCCATTTAATGGGATATAGCGTGATGTTATGTATGTATGTATGTATTAATTTTTAATATTATCTTCTTTAACTGGCGGGAAGTAAAAATGACTAGAGACATTAAGAATAAAAACAGTATTATTTACATATTTACAGAATCAGTAAATTCCTAGGAAAGAAAACATTAAAAATATTTTTGTATTAACATCCGTTATAAACAGCTTCAAAATAACAAACAAGAATTCGTCCATAAATCACAGTAACATAATTATTATTTTACCCGCCCAATTAAAATGAAATCTTTGCTGACTCATAAAACAAAACTAAATCGCATTTATCTGTTTAATGACTCGCCTGCTGATCGTCGATTGTTTACAAACGGCGGTTATATTTAAATCGAGGTCGCGAGGCGATTCCTTACCTGCCGAATATCGATTTTGATTTTACGGGGCAGGAGAGGGGGTTAAACGCTGACAATATGCAATCGATTGGGTTTAGGTGCTGAATGACGCGAGAAACGATTTAAAGAAATTTATTTGATATTCGCAAAGTGATAGCGGTTTGCCGAAATGATATTCTGAAGCATTTCAGGTTTTATTGAAATTTTGAAAATGTGCGTTACGCAGATACTAATATATTTTGTCAGTTTATATTTCTAATTTTATATTTATAAATCCTCGGGATTTTTAATCGACTGGAGATTACCTTTTGTCCGTACTTTTTTTTTCAATTTGTAATAAGCGATCTAGTCAACAAAATCAAATTTCGTTATTGGTCTCTTGATTCTTAGAACTTGATACAGAGATTCCTAATCCATTGGTCTTTAATCTGCTTAACTTTTATATCCTCACTCTATTTGAACTCGACCAATTTATTTAATAAGTAAAATTAATTGTACATTTTATACATGAATATTAGTATTTTTATAAAGTACTATTATAAAACTTAAAAGTAAATTATTTTCTCCTGTCATACTCAATATTTATCAATTAAATTCGGAAATAGTAAGACATTTAGCACGAAGGCTCAATCATTAATTTCAAATACTTCACAGATCAACTAAGATCTTCTATACTTTCATGTTCTATTGAATAATTTGGTTAGGATGTCTACAGCCCAAAGCTGCTAGCTGTATCATTGCAAATGAACCAAATTATTTCAGTTTAAAGCTGTTATCTATTCAGTTAGTCGTACTGCATTGCTATAATATTAAGTACTGCATATTGCTTTTTTCTCGTACTGCTTCATGCAAACAGCGTTGTGCAAATTTCTAAAAAGCTGAATTTAATAAAGATATGAACAAAATAATGATACCTAGATGTCAAAAATTATTTATTTATTTACGCCGTACAACAGGAACCTAATCCCAATTACAGTACAGAGACCACACTCACCGAGCCGCAGTGTAGTAGTTCATATAATTTTTAGCTTGATGGTTAAGTGTTTAATTTATTTCCCAGTAGATGTAGACTTAGCACATCAATAATATTTTTTAATTATTCATTCATTAATGTATCTGTTAGGGTTGAATTATTCTGTATAAATTTTAGAACTAAAAGTTAATAAATTCCAGTATTCAGGTTAGCACAAATTTAGACTTCAATTGAACTATATAGAAATAAATTGAGATACCGGATACGGGATACAGATTTTGATTTTGGACCTTTAAACTTCAGGTCAAATGCTCTTTACTAATTGAGCTACGGATCCATTTAATTCAAATTTGATGGTATTTCAATTCTCTCTATTTTGTCACGGTTATTTACTTTTAAAAAATCTGATGTGGACACCACATGACTTCCTTCTACGCGTATTATACTATAGATATTTGTTTAATTGCACATATTCGACATAATTTTTTTATTTTTTTATTATTTTTGTTCTAATCCATAGCAAACTTAATTACAAAAAACAAGGAATATATAATTTTTAAATTTAGATATCTCGCTGATACAAAAGGCTAATTTAATAATTCTTAATGTGCTACACGAAGTTCTCTAAAACTTTTATTTGCAGAATTTATTTCTAAAATCAAATTAATACCATTTTTTTCAAGAAAAACTGTCAGCAGCTTCATGTAATGTGTCACTTCCGGTTAGTCCATTTGAACCAAAATCTAATATGTTATTTCCATTGATATAGTAGTGTACATAATAAAGTAGGCGACAGTATCTACATGAATAAAAATCTGATGTGAACACCACATGACTTCCTTGTACGCGTATTAAACTGTAGATATTTTTTTAATTGCACATATTTGACATTAAATCTTTTATTTTTTATTTTTTGTTCTAATCCATAGCAAACTTAATTTAAAAAAAAAACTAAAAATATATATCATCATCACGCCTTTTACCCATCACTGGGTGTGGCACTCTGCCTAAGCAGATCTCGGTAAGTGATATATTTTGTCGCGTGAAGTGCGGTTACCAGCCGTCAAATCACGGCCTCCAAAGATATTAGTGGAGGAGGAGCCACAGGGGTAGATTTTTTAAATTGGTGAAAATTGTTTGTCGGCTGTGGGGATCGAACCAGGGTTCTCAAGATCCACAGGCCGACTCGATACCACTGAGCCACCTACCCCATCTAAAAATATATAATATTTAAATTTAGATATCTCGCTTATGCAAAAGGCTAATTTAAAAATTCTTAATGTGCTAAACGCAGAATTTAATTTTCTAAAACTTTTATTTGCAGCGTTTATTTCTAAAATTACAATAATTCCATTTTTTTCAAGAAAAACTGTTAGCAGCTTCATGTAATGTATCACTTCCGGTTAGTCCATTTTAACCAAAATCTATTATGTTATTTCCATTGATATACTAGTCTTATATACCAAATTTGAAAAGTTTTGGAGTATATTTTAATACAGTTTTTCATTAAAATCTATTATACGCTTGAAGTAAAGTATCACCGAAACTTATACGAGTATAATGACCAAAATGCGAGGTGCACAACTAGATGTTACAATAGTCCTAAATACAAAATTTAACTTTCTACCATTACCGTTACTCTTTTTGAGTTATGCGAGATATATACACACGTACGTACAGACGTCACGACGAAATTAGGGATGCTCAAAATGGATATTGCCGCTGAAATCTCAAACCCGAAATTTTCACGATTACAATACCTCCTTTACTTCGTACAAGGAAGTACAAGGAAGTAAAAAGCTAAAGTAAAAGTGTAGAATCTCTAGCGTAAAATCGTAAAACATATTCCCGTGACTGGATAAGCAATCACACACAACCATTGTTCAATTGCTTGTAAACCCAGTGACTTGAATGATTGATTGATGCGTGTGGGCCTAGCCGGCAATAAAATCAAATGTGTTTTGTTTCAACTTACATTTGTGTGGAAACGTGTCTCTATTCTCGATCGATGATGTTTTATTTCACTACACAGCACACATCAACACAATATTTACTTTTCTTTGTTATTTAGTTTTCATTAGAGAGATAATATTATACTAGCCTGACTGTTTGCCATAAGCTGTTTCTCTATAATTTATTGATATATGAACATCATTTGGGGTTTCTAAATTAATACTTTGTGATTGTTGTGGCATACCTATTAATTATTGTTAAAATAATATAGTTAACCATGTTTAAACAAATTTACGTAGACTGATTAAAATATAACCTGTCAGCGTCTTTGAGTAGTTTATTATTACTTTCCTACAATTGTGACCCACTTTTCACTTCCAAAAATTAGCGTAGGTGACACATCTTTGCTTTGTTATTTTTATTCAATTCCTTTTTAGTTCTTACATAGAGTATATAACTACAATTTTGTGAATTTTACTTTCAAAACAAGCATGGTTGACATTCCATTTTGATTTATTTTCTATTTTTACTTGTTCTTAGCTCCAATTTCTTATCTTTTAATTTCATTATTAGAGGAATGCGCTTAAGTAAGGTGAGATGATTTGAGCTTGTGGAACGTATAGTATTTTTATTTTAAACTAGAGGGATTGATATAAAACGATTAAACGTCCCTGTCCCATATAACTACAATGAATTATATTAGTGCGGCTACCACAAATCGCTTAACGATGGTGTCAACAAGTACATTTTTAAGGGTCATATTCAGCCTAAAATTATTCTTGTTTTTTCTCATGATTGACCATTTAAAAATTACTAATTCGTATTAAATTATCCAATTAGCAGTTATGTTACTCAATAAGAAGATTAAATTGCCTGTACAGAATCAGACTGAGTAATGTAGGTAAATGTTTAGATTATGTTTGTATATAATATTTATAATATATTATACTTGTATCGTAATAATAATATGACAGGCGCGGTGGCCGAGCGTGTTAAGGCAGATCTCTTAACATACTGTGACGTCACCCGAACCAAGGTTCATCAGTTCGAATCCGCCTGTCGACAATGTGTGATTTGTCGTAAAAGTATAAAATATACAGTTACATATATCTATCACACTCGGGCGCTATAAGCTAGTCACTTATACGCCTTAAATAATGTAACATTCGACTACGAAGACCGGCAATACGGCAGTGTAAAAACTGCGGCTCGGTGAGTCCGGTAGGCCAAGGCCCAATTTGAGCTGTAGTGCCATCAGAAGAAGAAGATCGTATGAATAAGGAATGTACTTATTTAAAGATTGTATATTTTTTTTATTATTATATACGTACCAGCGAATGGGGCTGTACAACCCTGTGCGAACCTTGTGACAGCAGTTATAACGGGTCATATTTTGAGTTCCTTTGTAAACGTAATTGTAGTGCAATTAATCGTTTTATGCCGATCCCACCAGTTTAAAATGAAAACAGTATACGTTGAAAGAAAGAATTATGAAATGATCATATGGGAGCAAATGGATGGATGTGATAGAAGGTTTGTTGCATGATGGAAGATTCGGAGTTGATAAATAAATGAGCTTGTACGGAGGGAACGTGGTTGAAGTGAGGATGAGAATATTCTTTGATAAATCTGATGAGTTTATATTTCAGTGATTCGAGCTACCCTGTTAGATGGGATATAGCGTAATGTTATATACCGGATGTATCACGAATAGCGAGCCATAGCGGTTTAACACAAGACAGTTTTTCCGTGCGCATTGCTTCCCAAATTATTATAGACAAAAACGTTTCAAATAAAAATTATAGAGCTTAAAATTCTGCATCTAAATTAATAAACTAATTAGCCACGCAATTAAAACAAAATAACAAATAAATTCATTAAGTTTTTCTATAAAATATTTTGACTTATTTTTAAACATTGCATAACTTCAATGTGTCAAAATATTTGACAGAATTAAATCGTGCATTTGTTTGTTATTTTGTTTATTTAGATGCAGAATTTTAACAAGTGACTGAAAAGTTTTTTAATTTCAAATTGTTTTTCTTCAAATATCAAAATGGATTCCTTATGATTTGATGCACAAGGTAGAAATAAAATAAATAAATAACTTTATTCTGTAACCAATTATTCACAAACTTTACTTTTCATAATTACTCTATAGATTACCACCATTTCTGTATTCTGTACACAAAATATCTTATTGTTTTTTCCACTGTGATCTGTACAATAACTTTTTTTTGCAACTTTAAGAAATTTGTTATTTTTACTACAAAACAATTGTTGTATTTTTGGAAGATCAATGTCCAATTGATCTTATGAACAAACCTCCACTTGTTTTATGTATTCTGTTGTCGTACGAAGCTGCCAGTATAAATAAAGTTTCTTTTAAGTCACTCTTTAAAGCTTTTATTGAAGTTTTATTATTATATTTCTTATATAATATCAGCTACGTATATAAATCTATAAAATACATGAAAATGAAAAAATGCCACGGTAAATTATTCTGGTCGCAGAATACTGAAATTATAAAATAAATAAATAAATATATCAACACGCCTTTTATTCATTAATGAGTGTGACACTCTGCTGTAATAGATTTCGATAAATAATGTTTTATGCGTGTGAAGAATGATTACCAGCCGTCAAATCCCAGCTTCCAAAGATATTAGAGATGTGAGAGCCAGGAGGTGATTTTGATCTGATTAAATTGTGTAAGAACCGGTGATTCCATTTCTGGATAAAGTTTCCAATAACTATCAGCGGGATAAATCTCACCGAAATCATAGCACAAATGGTATTTTCTGATGCGATATTTTTTCAATTATCCTCCCGATATATATCGGGAACTTTACACAGTAATGGAAAAAATCGGCGCTAAGAGATTTTCTTCGATTTATTTCAATGTATCTCAAACTTTTTTAGATCACCGCCTCCTTTAGTTATAGTTTTAGTAACAATACCCCTTGTTCCGGTTATATATATATATATATATATATATATATATATATACAGCGTGTATCTGTACTTCGGGAAAAAAAATAAAGGATATATACTATTAGACGAACAAATAGAATATTTTTAAAATTCGCAAAAAAAAATTGCATTGTATTTAAAGGCAATATTTTGTTAGCCACTGGTTGATAGCTATTTGTAATAATTTTATTTAAATATTCTTACAAGTAATTGTTTACACAACACCAAATAAATGACTGATGTTGTGTAATTAATAATTTAATTTAGTTAAATGCAGCTGGTCAAGCAATAATGTACGCTAATACAGTGACCCTAAAATGCTCATTTCAAGTAAACCATTCTAAATTTAGCGAATTTAAAAAATATATATTTTTGTTCCATGATCAGTACGTCTTATAGTATATATATAATGAATCGAAATAGAGAAATCTTAATGATTTTCAGAAACCTAATCAATCATCATCATCATTTTAATAATTTCATGAACCGAAATAATATTTACCATAATTTATGAACCAGAACAGTATTTACCATAATTTCACGAACCGAAACAGTTGCTCAAATACATTTTGGACCACACCCAATATAAAGTGAAGGCAAAGAAGTAAAATTATTACTTATTTATTGCAGTTATTGCATACATAAAGTCATAATATTTTATAAATTATATTTATCAATTAATAAGTTATGATATTAATAATATTTTAATATTTAGTGAGACACTCTTTTAACGCCCACTGTCATCCCTAACATCCTCCTCCTCCGCTGTCGCCCACCGACATCCCTAGTTCACCCTTGGATAAGCCAAACGCCAATTTTGAAAAGCATTGAGGTAGCGCATAAAATTTTACGGAGCCTTCATAATAAATATAACCTTTTCTATAAATATGTTTGAAGTTGCTAACATAAATATTTTATCTTCTTGTATTATACTCATGAATAACTGTTTTTCTCTTAAATTTTAGTTAGGTATTCATGTCCAATATTATTAAGTATTTTGTACATAAACATCAATACATTAGTTTCTATAATTTTCTATACGTTGAACCAATTGAATGATTTTAATACAGTATTTGTTCTAATTTATCTATTGTTAAGAATACATTTCATACATTGATTTTCTAATCTTATCATGAACGGAGCTATTTGAAGGATTCTATGATAGAAAAATTGTGTCATAGGAAGACATTTTATCCCTGAGAAAATATTGTTGACGTTATTCGTCCAGGGAATATATATTATTTTGACAGTTCAGCTGTCAAATATATGTAAATGACAATAGAGTACAATGAAACAAATATAATCCTACGAACAGTTGCAAAAGCAGCATCAACAATTTCTTGGGATTCTTCCGAGGATTCTTCTTTGTATTCTAGGTATTCTAATTTATAAATAGCATGTAATTTGATACAAACAAGCTAGTTTACATAAATTTTCACTGTTGCCAAAGAATTTTATTTTTTTGTCAAAGACTACTAATAAGTTTATAGCTATTAACATACCTAAGAATGTTATGAGTATCATTACAACCGCAGATGTCAGTTTGAAATCCGAGCTCGTAGAACAACGATTTTAAGTCATCTAAGGCCTGTTATGACTCATAACATCCGTGGTTTGTTCAATAGTTTACCTGTTTCAGAATATAAACACGTTAACGTCATTAATAAATAATATTTTTTGAAATTCTTTTATGAATAACGTCATTGTCATCATTTTAGAAGGTGATCAAGTAAGTCTGATCTGTATGTTTTTATTTAACGCCATGGTTACAATTGTTTTGTATCATATTTATAAATAAATTATTATTTAAACGTCATAACGTGGTCATACCTAATTTGAAAGACTGAAAATTAATATATATTATGATAAGCAGGAGAAGTAATCTTTGTATTATTTTTGTTTTGAGTTCCGTTTGTATATTATCATTGTGTTTTATTTTCATTTTCTTGATTGTTTTGACAAGTTAGTATGGTAATATTACCGTACAGAATACAGTTATTACTTACTTACCAGCCTACTTTTGTGTATGTAAACATAGATTTAATATCTTGAACCTGGTAAATTATATTTTAGTATTACATTTTTCATTTTTTTCTTATTTAGATCATGAAAAATCGTATATACATCTCGGGAGAGAATACTATTTTTCTCTCTGTATAATATTATTTTTGCAATAAAATATAAATAAATAAGTATACCTATACTATATCATCATGCCTTTTACCCCATTATTGGTTGTGGCGGTTACCAGCCGGAAAATCACGGCCCCCAACGATATTAGTGGAAGGGGAGCCACAGGAGTAGATTTAATCAAATACTAACATAATAGAAGGTAATAAAAGTTTATCAGTAATTTTTCTTGTTTACCCGATATCAAACTAACAAATATAACTTTCTATTTGCAGTGTATATAAATTAGAATACCCCTGTGGCAACCCATTCATAAAAATATTTGAAGGCTGTTACCAGCAATTAATGTGCAAAAAAATCACTTTATTTTTATTGAAAGCATTATTCTTGGTAATATAGTTCACTGGTTAACAACAACAACACCTCAATACAAAAAGCATGAGAAAAAAGTTCTTAGATCTGTATTGCTATGTCAACAAACTTAGATGATTTTATAAATATAAATATATAGTCACGCCTTTTAACCATTACTGGGTGTGCCACTCTGTTTTAACAGATCTCGGTAAGTGATATATTTCTTCGCGTGAATTGCGGTTACCAGCCGTTAAATCACGGCCCCCAAAGATGATAGTAGAGAGGAAGCCACAGGAGTAGATTTAATTTGGTGAAAATTGTTTGTCGGCTGTGGGGATCGAACCAAGGTTCCACAGGCCGACTTGATACCACTGAGCCACCTACTCCATTTGATTTCATCAGCAGGAAATAATTACAAAAGGCTGATTCTTTTTCTGTTCCTAAAGACATTTTTTGCTGAAGTTTTCTTACAAAGTACTGTCATTTAAAATCGTATCTGAATACTTAGCAATGTCGGCCACTTGTCCTAATCCTCTTTACGGACCGTTGACAACCGCAAGCCAGCTTTGTTCAACTAAGTCATGGCACACGGTGACTGCCGTGGTCGCCTGCCCTAGCTTTCTGCTCTGACCCAGCAGGAGAATTGAACTGTGTGCGTGTTTCATTTACACTTTACAATTCAAATTTTTGGGGAATATTTGCACATATTGTGTTGTAATCTTTTTGAATGGTGTTTGGCATAAATAACTGCTGATTTTATCTGATATAGTTATTTAAAAATAACGTGAATATTACAACGAAATGCGTAAATACAAGTAGTAACTAACTTTCACTATCAAAATTCATAAAATAGACTAAACATTGTTATCACTGGTTCGATCCCTACAGGCGACAAACAATTTTCACCAACTGATTTTTTTAACATATGACTTCGACTGAACGTACAGTAATGAAGATAATTTTAAAGCTACATTAGACACTATGACAGAAGAATTCGGTTGATGCCATACGTCGGACACAGGTGACGTGGTGTAGTGGTTAGGATCTCTGCCCGGCAAGCGGAGGGTCCCTGGTTCGAATCCAGGCGTCATCCGAATTTTTCTGTCATACATTTAACTTTAAAATTATCTTCATTACTGTACGTTCAGTCGAAGTCATATGTTAAAAAAATCAGTTCATGGTATGATTCTCTATAAATCAGAACTGTGTCGCTGTAGACGAAACCCGTTGCCAATGCCTATCATAGATATAGGAGTCTTTGGGATCGAAGCTACATTAGACACTATGACAGAAGAATTCGGTTGATGTCATACGTCGGACACAGGTGACGTGGTGTAGTGGTTAGAATCTCTGCCCGGCAAGCGGAGGGTCCCTGGTTCGAATCCAGGCGTCATCCGAAGGTTTCTGTCATAAATTTAACTTTAAAATTTTCACCAATTTAAATCTACCCCTGTAGCTTCCCCTCCACTAATATCTTTCGGGAAAGTGATTTGACGGCTGGTAACCGCACTTCACGCGGAAAAATATATCACTTACCGAGATCTGCTTAGGCAGAGTGCTACACCCAGTGATGGGTAAAAGGCGTGATGATATATTTATTTTATTTATTGTTATCACTTTAGTTTCAATCTTAATTCCGTCTATCATTTAAAACAGTGATTAAATCCGATCTCGTGGTACTGCTAATACCATTTTAATTCTACTTTTAATTCCGTCAAGTGTAGAACTAACCTCTGCGAATTCACAAAACAGGAATAAATTAATTATTTAGTTTCAAAAACAATTATACTATAGTCTGTCTCACTTTAGGTTCCTCCCTAAATTGATCAAGAACTAACTCGTGTTGAATGCTATTTATCTAACCTCTAACTTATACAAATCGCGATGCCGCTAATTCAAAACGGTTAACAAGAATCACAAGGTAATTAGAAAAAAGGAAACAGGTTCAATCTACCAATCTTCCAAAATAGCTTCGGCAGTAGGATCAGTTCAGGAATTGTGCCGGGTTACATTAAACTTGCCAATTAAACAAAAATAATCTACCGGGTTACTTTAAAAGTATCAAAAATATACAGACATACTATCATTGGTAATCATTAGCGGTTAATTAAAAACTAATATTATGCTACTAATCTCTTATTCCTTAAATAAAAGTCATGATGCCATCATTTCAAAACGGATAATAAAGGATGTATCACTCGTACGCATATAACTGCAATCAGGTGTAGATTCACTGAAACTTCACAAGAGCTGACTAATTTCATGCAACGAGTTACCTAACATAAATAATAATAAAAATCTCTAACAATTTTCACAGTATTTTAATTATTTTGATTGAAAGTGAAATTGTATTAAAAAATAGAAAAGAAAGTTGCTATAACAACAACTATTTATAGATAAGAAGATAATAAACAAAACACTACTGACAGCAAACATACTGCTTCCAACATAAAGTTTAGTGTCGCAAAATAACTCGGGCAATAGGGTTAGTTCAGGATTGTTCTGGGTTACTTTAAACGTACCAATTAAAAAATAGTTATTTGTGTATTAAGAGCGTAAAGTGATTATTTGTTACTCGAGTACGGTAACTGCAGCGCGAGCCGAAGGTGAGAGCTGCAATAGTGTAAGAAGAACAAAGACACTTTACGCTAGTGATACACACATAATATATTCTACGATTGCATCTTAAAATTATTTAAAAACGTATACGTACTGAAAATAAATTCATTTTAGTAACTGTAAATATGACAAGTTTCTGTTTTGTTTGTATCCCTGGTAACTATTGAAATAAGCGCGCATTTATAATCTTTTTCGCGCGTTGCCATTGGAAACTCGCGCATTTAACGTTTTTTGCGCGTTGCCATTGGAGACGCGCGACATAGATATTTTTCGATTGTTCCTCAGAAAACGTCAACTTTACGATGACAAATTGTCAACTTTTCATAGCAATCGTAGAAAAATAATATATCGGGATACTTTGAATAAAATAAATAAATATATCATCACAGCTTTTACCCATTACTGGGTGTGGCACTTTGCCGTATCAGATCACGGTAAGTGATATATTTCTTTACGAGAAGTGTGATTACCAGCCGTCAAATCTCAGCCTCCAAAGATATTAATGATGGGGAAGCCACAACGGTAGATTTAATTTGATGAAAATTATTTGTCGGCTGTAGGGACGAACCAGACAGACTCGATACCACTGAACCATCTACTGGGTTACTTTAAAAGTATCAAATAAATACATCCAATATAGACAGATTTCCACTTCCAAAAATTATTATAAATACATTTTAAAACTCTTCGAAATACTACCACAATCACAACATTAGTTGTAATAGTGAAAACTATGCACTGATTGACAATGGATTTAAATAAACTAAAAAATACAAATAAATATCATGTGTCGTAGTTAGTATTGTACTTTTAGTTACATTGAGTAATATGAATAAATCTGAGTATATTCTCATGGCAATATACTTTGACCATGAACTTTTTCCATCAGTATTTAAACCAAAATGTAGGAATAAAACCAGGCTGAGTATACACTTATATTCTGCGGATATTCTCACCGGTCATTAAAAATTGTAGTATAAACTCAACACAATATACAGGGTGTTTCTATACCTATGCACAAAACTTTAAAGGCATATATAATTTGATATACTGATTATAGAACAAAAAGATTTTTTGAAATTCGCAACAATGAGGGTATCACTCATTTAATAGTACATTTAATTATTTATAATTATGTTACTAATGAAATGAAAGTATAAACACTTTATTAATTAGTTATTATGTAGGTACCTAGAGTAATGCTTTATTTTTATTTGAGTACCTAGTCTGATTTCGTATACGGTATTGAAAGGGTAAGTTGTTTTGGGAGAAATTTGAGAAAAATGTATAGCAACAGTGAATTAATGGAGATCCTGTAGCGAATGGAAAAGCGCAAAATTCCGAATTAAACCAGTGGTACTTAAAATGTTTGCTAGGAGTGAAATACCCTAAATTTTTCTAATTTAAAATAAATAATTTTTTGTTCTATATGTCATTAAAGTTTCGTGCAGAGATATATATAAATTTTTATTATTTTACACAGACAATTGTAGCACAGTGGATAAAGCGAAAATAAAAAGAAAGTGATTAATTTTTACAAACAATAATTTGCATTTTCCTTGATCCAAGCTTACCTACCGGCGTTAGTTTATTGAATATATAATCTGCGGGTTCCAGCGGAAAAATTATATAATACTGACCAAGAATAAAATAATAAATTTAAGAAGCGCCTTCAATATATTTCATACGTGGTGTTCATATACGAAACAAAGATAAACACAAAAGACTGTGTCTATCCACAGCCAGGAGTAAAATATGACAAACACTGACGGGAACTGTCAAAGTTTATTAAAGAATAAAGTAGAAAATACTCCATAGCTGGAACAATACAAAAGATAGGACGTAGTGTAGAAATAGTGAATAATGTAGCAAACAACCACGCTCGCTAGTCGGATAAAATGAGAAAATAACTAAAAGAAGAAAGTGATAATTGAAAATGAAATTGATAGTCGCTGAACAACATCGAGAGGGAATCGTTATGAGAAGATATGAAATCTTTATGATGATATTTACCAAACTAGGCAGCAGGGGCGGATCCAGGGGGGAGGGTCATGAACCCTCCCTAAGCATGGACCTTTTTTTAATGTTGGCCTTAATAGTTTATTGGCCGTAATACATAATAATGATGTCATTATTTACAATAACTCACTTTGTTAAACAAATTAAATAGAAAATATTATCTAAGAACTTAAAATTCTAAAATAATTAAGAACTATTGTTTGATTTATTATTCTAATAAATAGCCAAAAACCAATATTTTGTGATGATATTATTTCGACCCGCAGATGAGAGAGGTATTTTATTTAAGACCTAGTCAAGTATGTGACTACCGACATTTGTATTTAGAAAATCAACTTCTAATTCAATAATTTTTGTATTCTATCGAAGAACCGTTTTTTATATTTAAAAGATGGGCAATACCTCCCTCTCCCCGCCCGATACAATATTCACTCCATGACTCATCCCTCTAATTCGAAGTCTGGATCCGCCTTTGCTAGGCAGTTGTAATCCAGCACAGTGGTCTCCAAAGTGGGGATATGGTTTAATCATTTTGACTGGTAGCACAAGCTTTTTTTGGGTGTTTTAAGAGCGCTGTTTTAACATGTTAGAGATAGCTAAAATACCCAAATACACTGCTCTTAAAACAGCCCAAAACAGAGCTTGTGCTACCAGCCATTATGTTTCTTTTTTAACAATCTTTTATATTCAAGAAAAAATAAGAAGTATACTTAATATGTATTCTTTAAAATTAACAACAAGAGAGGTTATGGGAAAAAAGTAATCGATTTAGTATTTAATGGTTATATTTTGGTGGAATTAAACTTCCCCCTTCATCGGGGTTGGGGAAACTGGTTGTATTTGGGGGCAATTTTTTAGTAATCGGGATCATAGCTTTCATTTTTATTATGGAGGTATTCAAGCTGAAAGCTAGGATAAAACGGGTTTAATAATAATAATAATAATGACTTTCTTTCTAAAGGGCGTCAAAACCTTTCATTTTATCGAATCGGGACGTATAATATGGCAAATTTAATGCAAAAAAGTTTTTGAATTTGTTGCAAAAATTAACCGACAACTACAATTGCGTTATGTGCACGTTTGTAAAATTCATACTTTTTTCGTTTTTGTTTTTTTTGGTGCCTCACATCCGGTTGTAGCTAAAGCACTTCCAGTTATATGGAAATAACACATACGTCATTGTAAAGTAGAGACTTCAACTTTTCATTTGAGCCTGAAAACGTTGAAAACAACTTAGTTTCAATCAAGTTACATGAATTTGAAAATCACGTTTTTTTAGAGGTTTGCTTTAACTAAGATAATCTTATAGTTTTCTTTCTGAAAGAACTGATATTCTTTTCACATTTTTAATTATTTGTTACGAAAGTTATATAAACTCAATTTATATATTTTTTCTAAATGATAAAATAGGTCATTTATGTGACTACAATTATAAATGAGCCTGTGTTAAAAGATCATTACGGCTTTATAAATAACAATTAAGAGTTTCAAAAACTGTACATTATAAAAATAATTGTGGACGACATCATTACACTATATTCTTTTGATGTCGGGACTTTCACTGGACTCGCTCGACCGGTAAATTGTTTTTCACCACATTTAAAATTATCCTTGCGAGTTTTCCTCCTTTAGCATCTTTGGCGGTCATAATTTGACAACTGGTAACAGTACTATACACGAAGAAAATGTATCACTTATTAAAATCTGCCTAACAATGTGTACAAGTTGTCATTAACTTTTTATTTAATTTTCAATACACTTATTACTAACAAACCCATGGAGTGGGTGAATCAGTGGTATCGAGTCGGCCTGTGGATCTTGAGAAGCCTGGTTCAATCCCCATAGCCGACAAACAATTTTCACCAATTTAAATCTATCCCTGTAGCTCCCCATCCGCTAATATCTTTGTGGGGCATGATTTGATGATATATTTATTTATTTACTAACAAACCCTGTTTGCTCTAATTTAAAAAAGAAAATATTTGTTTGTAGTAGGTCGTGATGGAACTAATAACATTTTGTAGAAAGATAAAAGAAACAAAGTTAAATTGATTTTGTAATACATATTGCATGGTTAACTTTCATGTTTGTGATACGAAAGAATTTCAATCAATAGCCTACAAAAACATTTTTTAACTCGCAGAGAAAATATACAAAGAACTAAATTTTTATTCGGCTATTGTTAGACTCAACATCAATAAAAATAAATTCAAAGTTTCCAAAAGAAAAATAACTTAAAACATCGCTAGCGTATTAATAAATTTATCCGGTCTTCCTTGGCGCTTAAACAATCGAATCATTATTTGTAAAATCATTTAATAAATCAGGTAATGAATTTAAATATTCCTCCAAGTATTTATAACTTTTCTTGCAGGTTTCAAACTCATCATCCTCTCACATAGAGTTGAAAAGTTACTGTTTGTTTTCCGACTCTTCATCCATTTCGCGTGAAATAAGTTTTTCTTTTTGTTTTACGATCTCGTGAATGGAAGTCATAATGCATTTGCTCTGTTCAAAATGGCGGAAATATTTTCACATGAATACATGACCCTCATTCAGGCTGAATTAATTAAATAAGTACAATTCTGAAACTCAATTCAAGATTGTATTATTTTCTTTAAAAACACGTAGGTATGTAAACGATCGTTTGAGGTATTTAGAATGTATGGAGTGAGATAGTAATATTGACAAAGAATGCTATCGTTGCGGAGTGAAATAGATATAAAGTAACAAGCGATTTAGCGTGCTTGTTGGTTTGGTCATCAGTAGCGGGTTTAAGGGAGACAGTACCTCACCATGAAATTTCAGTTTTAAAATAGTATATTAAAGAACTAATTTTATAAGACATGTTTTTTCGCTCGCGTCCAAATTTATGCCTATGGCACACTGGTCGATGAGCGTGGATGAGCATCGATGAGCTCTTCGATGAAACAACAGAACGCACTCTTCATGGACAAACAATAGAAGCTTCTAAAGTTGAGAAAGAAAAACTAAATTTCAAAAATATGCTAACGTGAAGTGAGACACAAAAGATACGAGTGAAATGAGATACGTTCGTTTCATCGATGAGCTCTTCGATGGAAATAGAGGAGCCTCTAAAAACTCATCGATGCTCATCGACGCTCATCGACCAGTGTGCCATAGGCATTAGAAATCAAGCCGAACTCGACTTGGAAGCTGAAATTTGTGAAACTTTGACAAGTGTTTGTTTATAGTATATTGTACAACAAGCATCCATAGTATCCATTTCCTACGAGTATTAAATGGACATTCCATGCGAGTTGTACACTATACTCTTTCTACGACTACAGTATTGTTCTCTGATTAATTTATATTTTAACAATAAATTTGTGCTGCTTTCACCATTCCAATATTTGAAAATTCTAAATCCTAGTAACGGCCGATTCACCATTCCAATGTCTGTCAATCTAAAATTAGTATCGAAGCAACGTAACAAAAATTAAATCACAGTTCGGTTTTTATAAACGTCAGTCAATATTTTGTATTTTGTGAAGTAAAAATGGAGAGTGATAGCGACGAGAATCTTGAATTAACACCACCAAATATATTAGAGGCTGCAAAAATAACATATTTAAATTTACCTATTACCCGAAAAATCGTGAAAAAAATATGACGTAACATATAAATTATTTATGAACTAATGAAATGATCAAAATAATTGTCAAAACATTACATTTAATATAACTAACAACAAATAATAATAATTCTCTAATTTACGTCTATTTTATTTTTTACGCATGCATTCTTATATTCTTCATGTGTGATTTAGAAGAAAGTTGCACCTGTACTAAAATGAAATGTACTGAAATAACTACAAAACAAATTCATTTCGCACAATGCCTTGCAATGTACCTCACTTCCCTAGCAACAACAAACATACAATGAGCAGATTTCTAAATGGTCTTTAATTATTTTTATATAAAAAAGTAGTTTATGATATTGAAAAGAATCATTCTACGTTTACATTTGGCTCTTGAAATATTAAACACTTCATTGATTTATAACTAATTTTTGTTTGAATGTAATACGTAACTCTGCTTGAAAATTACTAAAACAATAATGGAAACATCGCAATAAGTATATAAATTAGTAAAAGCATGAAATAGAATGTATACTTATTAACAAATTTACTTCAATGTCCCTAAAATAAACTGTTGATTGGATGAGATGCTGAATACAATATTTTATTTCGTTTACTTCAACTTTTATTTTTTGCATTTATATTGAAAACTTATTTCCTAATGTTATATTTGACGGCTGGTAACCGCACTTCACGCGAAAAAATATATTACTTACCAAGATCTAATCAGATAGAGTGCCACACCCAGTAATGGGTAAAAGTCGTAATGATATATTTATTTATTTATATAATACAATTTTCTGAGGACAGTGTATTATATCTAAATGCATTAGAATTGGAAACTATGAAAATAAAAATTTCTTATTAAATTATGTAACTGAGAAGTTTGGAATCTTTTATTATAAAGAAAATTGAACGTTAAAAGTTATATATAAGCGAAAATACAAACGGCTTACAACCATTTGTACAACAATGTACTTCAGGTTATCGGCCTCGTTTCACATTAGGCGCATTAGTCTTTGTATTGCTTCTTTTGATTGAAAAGAATTTTTTTCATCTTTGTAGACCGATTTCTTTTCCTTTGGTCCCGTTTTTGTACAGCTACACACAAATTATTGGGAAAATGCCTATAACGGAAATTTTACTTCAAAGATGAAATGAAAATAAAAAATATTTTTGTGAGTTTCTTGAGTTTACTAAAATGTTTCCAATATAATAAGTTTACTACAGCATAAAGCTAAATCATTTTCCTACAGCAGTGCGGTAAGTACTCACTTTTCGGTTGTCATAAATACAAAAATGACAGTAAGACAATGGAAGCCGCAACAATCTTTGTAAATTGTAATTGAGAATATAAAAAAAGATCTAAAAATTTGATAATTTCTTGTAGTGTAAAATGCTAAATGGTTGTAGGAAAATAGTATGTAATTAGCGTGTTGAAAATCGATTAGAAAACATATGCTCATTTTCCATCTGACACACACACTTTCCAATGGTACTCTTTCGACACTTATATTACAATATATTTTTGTGTATTTGGATATACGTTGAAAATAGATAACTTTACAGTGCTGGCCGGTCTCTGAGATAATGACCTGATACGTCGACTCAGAGTCTGAAATTTGTAAGTGTTTTTAAATATTTTATTAAACCTAGTTTCAACGAATATTCACAATATGGACAATACATATTTTGTCTTTTTGTTTGAATTGTTACTAAATTTATGAAGACTTACTGAAGTGTATCTTTGCCTCAAGTGATCAACGCCATCTCTTTGTAGTTATATATCCCAATAGCGTGATTTTATGTATGTATGTTTTTGCTTCCTTGTACGAAGTAAAGGAAGTATTGTTATCGCGAAAATTTTCGGTTCTCAGATTTCAGTAGAAATAGGTATTTTGTCCATCCCTGAATCCATTTCGACTAATTTCGTCGTGACGTCTGTACGTACGTATGTATCTCGCATAACTCAAAAACGGTAAGCCGTAAAAAATTAAAATTTTGTATTTAGGACTTTTATAACATCTAGTTGTGCGCTTCCCTTTTTGGTCATTATATAACTTCCGGAAGTGGTACTTTACTTGAAACCTAAAATATATTTTAATGAAAAACTATATCAAAATATAGCCCTAAACTTTTCAAATTTGGTATATAAGACTACTTTATCAATGCAAATAACATAATAGATTTTGTTTAAAAGGGACTAACCGGAAGTGATACATTACATGAAGCTGCTAGCAGTTTTTCTTGAAAAAAAATGTAATTCTGATTTTAGAAATAAATGCTGCAAATAAAAGTTTTAGAGAATTAAATTCTGCGTCTAGCACATTAAGAATTGTTTAATTAGCCTTTTGCATAAGCGAGATATCTAAATTTAAATATTATACATTTTTTGTTTTTTTTAAATTAAGTTTGCTATGGATTAGAACAAAAAATAAAAAAATAAAAGATTTAATGTCAAATACGCGCAATTAAAAAAATATCTATAGTTTAATACGCGTACAAGGGAGTCATGTGGTGTCCACATCAGATTTTTTTCTTTTTATAAATATATAATTCCATGATTATAAAATAATTACCAACAAACCTTTATCAGCCACTCATGACGAAGACAAACTAACAGCAAATCAAATCCAGCTGCTTGCTCAGCAGTAACTCTTAACCACGAATAAGCATCGCGACATCACAAACACAATATTACACTCCTAACTCTGGCGTGTATCTACGTCGCCACGTTGCTGCCAGCACTCTTTACATAATCAAATGTTTGCCGAACGTGTCAAATGGCGCGAGTTCATCCGTTCAACCCAACATCGTCGTACGGCTGCACGGCTAGGGGATTCGCGGGGTTAAGCTGGCAGAACTGCTGAAACTGCTCGAACTGCTCACTCATCGAAATTTCACTCCAGATGCTGAACAGTAACGGAATGAAATTGATGACGTCATATGTGCTTATAGATTTTTTTTTAAGCGGAACAAAGAAATGAAAAAACGCAAGTGTAAACTATAGAATTGTGATTGTTTTTTAAGATTTTGCTGCATCGTTGGAAATTCGTTCGTGGTGCTCACTGTATACCAGTGCTTCTCAAAATAGGCGAAATTTCCCCCTGGGGGCGTTTGACATGACGATGGACGACAGGGAGACGTTAGCACTAACAGTGGGTGACAAAGTGTCGTCGCACTAAATATTAATATCATGTCTTATTATATGGGGTAGGTAGGTCAGTGCTATCGAGTCGGCTTGCGGATTTGAAAACCCGAGTTCGATTCCCACAGCCGACACACCTTTTTCACCATGTTGAAAAACTACCCCTGTGGCACATCTTCCCCTCACATATTGAGGGAGGGGCGTGATTTTCCGCCTGATCACCGCATTTCACGCGAAGAAATATATCATTTGCCGAGATCTGCTACAAAAAAGTGCTACACCAAGTAATGGACAGAAATCGTGATGATATATTTATTTTTCATTTTATGACTTATTATTTAGGTAATTAATAACTATATTTTCTTGCTAAGAATCAATAAAATGCAATAAATAGGTTTTATTTTTTATATATTTGGGGTAGATGGCTCAGTGGTATCGAGTCGACCTGTGGATCTTGAGAACTCTGGTTCGATCCTCACAGCCGACAAACAATTTTTACCAAATTTAATCTACCCATGTGGCTCCTCCTTCACTAATATTTTTGAGGGCCGTGATTTGACGGCTGGTATAATATATCGCTTATCGAGATCTGCTTCGGCAGTGTGCCACATCCAGTAATGGGTAAAAGGCGTGATGATATATTTATTTATTTTTTATATATTTCACACACATATGCGGTCAAGACATTTTTGGGGGTAAACATTGTGACTTGATCGGGTTGTTAATTAAATTAATGAAACAAAGCAAAGATTCAATTGTTGAGAGCGAGCAGGGTATGATGCTTGGACGTTGAAGCGGGAAGATGAACTCCAGTCCCAATGTGGTTGAGGAATCGTGTTGGCTTTTGCAAAGCATCGGTATCTAGGAATTTTCCATCCCGCTCTGCCGGCCGAGGAAAACGGTACAGGCTGCAGGGTCGGACATGAACGAACATGTGTTTGGGGAAAAGGGACAGAATTATATGCGGCGACTCGCATTTTTACTTATTGCTTGATTACATATTAACTAACAAATTAACGATATTTACTATTTACAATAATCTCAATATACATAGTGGGTTATGGTAGCCACAATTTGTTTCAGTTATTTGGCTTCATTTTATATTGGTAACAGGGATTAAATTTATCGCAAACCGGAATGGTGTTCCATTTGTGGTAAATATTATACCGGTTCATGAAATTATTTTAAATATTATTTCGGTTCGAGATATTATTAAAATAATTTGTCGGGTTCCTGAAAAATAATATTTCATTGTTCTGGTTCATTCAAAACATAATACAAATATTTTTTTTAAATGTTTTTATTTGGAAACAAAACAACTAATATATATATATATATATATATATATATATATATATATATATATATATATATATATCATCATGCCTTTACCCATTACTGGATGTGGCACTCTGCCGTAGCAGATTTCGGTAAGTGGTATATTTCTTCACATAAAGTGCGGTTATTGACCATCAAATCACGATCCTCAAAGATGTTAGTGGAGTAGGAGCCACATGGGTAGTTTTAACATGGTGAAAATTGTTTGTCGGCTTGCGGAAATTGAACCGAGGTTCTCAAATTCACAGGCCGACTCGATACCACTAAGCCACCGATCTCATATATTAAAAAAAAATGGTTAAAACTTGCTGTAAAATAATGTTTGAACTGAAACGCATTTTCTTGATTGTGTTGATTTTTTCATTTCTTAATCACACCATAATTTTGAATTGGCGTAAAATTTTTCATTTCAATTCCTGATTGGTAAAATAATTCTTTTTTTACTTTTGCTGGTGAAATTTCAACATATACGGAACGGGAAGCATTATTATTAAAAACTAAAATCAAGGGAAGCTATGTTCTAAAAAAGTTGGAGAGGCATTATACTAACATTTGCAGTTATCAGAATTTAAAGGCTGGTAATCACACTTTACGATAAAAAATTGTCATCTATTGATGTTATATTTACCTAATAATTATAAAAAGAGCAATTGTCGACATTTGTTTATGCGCTTGCGCCACAAATATGCGATTGATAGTGGCTGATTCCTAATTAGATAACAATAGTAAAACGAATTGTATTCAGGTGGTTCCAGTATAAACTGTAGGTTCTCTATACTATAAATACTTCGAATCTTAGAGAAAAGTAAGGATGTACAAGATATCAAAATACCGGCCCTTTAAAATTGGCTAAATTTGCTAACTTTTATCTACTATTTAGACATCATAATTATATTTACTAATTTAATTAGTTTGTAAAGTTCAATAAAGACAATTTTAATATGAGTTGCATATAGTATTTATTCTTCGATCGAGTTTTAACTAATTATTTAAAATTTACTAATTACATTTTAATCGTCAAAAATATTAATTTTCTAGGTTACATATTTAAGTTTGTTTCGTAGCATGGTTGCCATTAGCAGCGCGGAATAATACGTTTTATGGCACGTTGCGCAATAAATAGTCACTTTTTGCACTAAAAATGAGTACAAAACAACCCACTTTTGCACAATTGTAGAAAAAATATATTTAACTTTTTGTAAACTACTAATACGTAGGTATTTGAAGAACAATGCTATATTGCTAACTTTCATTTGTAAAACAAAAGTTGTATCCACTGTATTACGACTATCTGCCTGTCATCATATGTCAAAAATCAGTATCCCCGGCATGAAATCCAATTGACATAACTTATATTTATTCTGTTTCACAAAAATAAAAAAGGTGAAAACCTTCACTCTAGCACTTTATCATAATTTTCTTTCCAGAAAAATCAGGTTATATATAATTTACATTTTAACTAAATTTACCGCAACGATTCTCGAAACCTTGAATTCAATATAGCTATTTTACAACCCGAACTCCTAACAGCATCAGATCACGCTAACCATGGATATCTGAATTCGAAGCGCCCTCGATAATGTTCCTCATAACGGAAAAAGCGCGGAAATAAAAATATAAAACAAACATACTGCATTGCTACGCATCTGCGCGATAATAACTGTAAGACTAAATAGGCTTTGTTACTTACAAATTAAATTTACGCATAATTATAAAAATGTCATACTCTTAAAAACTAAACTAAAATATTAACAACTTGCATCTTTTATTTTATGCTTGATTTAAACATTTATATTAAAGAATAACCTAATATCAAACAGGGGCGGATCCAGACTTCGAATTGGGGGAGGGGTCATGGAGAGAATTTTGTCTCGGGGGGGTGGGGGAAGGGGATTGCCCATCTTCTAAATATAAAAAACATTTGTATTTGCTCATATTATATTCCTGCTTTAAATAATTTTTACAATCACATTAAATCACATTAAATCGTCTTTGGAATCGCATTAAATCACAATAAATCATTTTTTCACCTCAAACATTTCCTCTAAGAACGCCAACACTTTTTAAATCATAAAGATTCAATATCTAAACGGTTCTTCGATAGAATACAAAAATTATTGAATTAGAAGTTGATTTTCTAAGTGCAAATGTCGGTAGTCACATCCTTGACTAGGTCTTAAATAGAATACCTACCTCTCCCATCTGCGGGTCGAAATAATATCCCCACAAAATATTGGTTTTTGGCTATTTATTAGAATAATTAATCAAACAATAGTTCTTAATTATCTTAGAATCTTAAGTTCTTAGATAATATTTTCTATTTAATTTGTTTAATAAATTGAGTTATCGTAAATAATTACATCATTATTATGTATTAGGGCCAACATTTAAAAAAATGTCCATGCTTAGGGAGGGTCATGGCCCCCATGACCCTCCCCCCTGGATCCGCCACTGATATCAAAGATTTATTAGGTAAAGTTTATACTACAAATTAATTTAAAATAATAACCTAAAAAAGTTTTGAAGATTTCAGCTTTGCACTTCAAAATATTGTAACAAAGTGAAGCACTTCAGAATTCAGTTTCGTATAATTAGCACGTTGCACTATCAAATCAGCTTCAAGTGATACAAACTAATTAAATATTATCTTAAATATCTTTTTAAAAGTTGACTTGATAGATATTACATGTCAAGTTTATTAGTTTATATTAATTTAAGTATTCCTTAGATCATTATTTATAGAGTTTATGTCTTCCCTGAATTGTTGTACTTAGATAGTGGTTCTGTAGCTTTGATCGAGACAAGTCATCTTTTTGACGTGCAGGATATAGTATTGCCATGATCAAATTGTAACTACTGGTAGCGTAGCATTGATTGAAACAAGTCGTTTCTTTAGCGTGCAAGATGAAGTCTTGCCAAGACAAAATTGTAAGTTTCTAATAACATGTTTGGTTCATACCTACATCTATTATATGAATTTG
The DNA here is from genome assembly GCA_947425015.1 of Pterostichus niger. Lineage (NCBI taxonomy): Eukaryota > Metazoa > Arthropoda > Insecta > Coleoptera > Carabidae > Pterostichus > Pterostichus niger. Next base: position 11,570,126 of record OX380337.1, on the reverse strand, counting down.
TAAATACATTTTTCACTTTTACCACTTTATTTTTGTGTTTTAATATATGTTTTATACAACACATCGAAGGTATTTTATTTATTCGCTCTTGTCCGAGTAATTCGTTAACATTGTAATATTTGGATTATCAGCTAGATCAGTGGTTCCCAACCTTTTTTTAATCGTGACCCTTTTTAGTTTTTTAAAAATGTTCGCGACCCCCCTTTCGCATATTTGATCAATAAAACAAAAAATAAAAGGTTTGATAAAATATATTTTAGGACTTAGTGATTATATTTTTTCCCCTCAAAAAAGCCAAGGCGACCCCCCAAAAAAGCTAAGGCGACCCCCTTGTGACCCACCGGTTGGGAACCGCTGAGCTAGATATACATACTTCATTTAATTTTACAATACACATTGATATACTTTTGGCTTCGAAACTATAAACTAAAGAAAGTAAAGTTAAATTTTGATAAAAACAGAAAAAAAATAAATATATTATCACTGGTTTTACCCATTACTGGACGTGGCACTCTGCCATAGCAGATCTCGGTAAGTGATATATTTCGTCGAGTGAAGCGGTAAATCATGGCCCCAAAGATGTTAGTGGAAGGAAAGCCATAGGGATCATTTTAATATGTAAAAAAAATTATAGGTATTTTTAATCATTCTATTTGAATCTTCTTACAAGTAATTGTTTATACAACACCAAATATATGTCTGACGTTGTGTAATTAATAATTTAATTTAGTTAAATGCAGCAGGTCAAGCAATAAAGTATGCTAATCCACTGGTCCTAAAAATGTTCATTTCAAATAAAACATCTTTAATTTAGCGAATTTTATTATTATGTGTTGTTATTAATAATAATAACTATTATTGAACAATTTATTGAATACTGCGAATCAATGAATAAAATGTATAAATACACAACATAAAATTTAATTAGTAGTACGTCAAAAAGAAATTTATTATGTAATAAAAACGATTAGTATTCTATTTGTATTTACATAAACATAAATAATTAACAATTCTGTTTTTTGTTACAGGTATGTTCGTTAAATTTTGAGATATTCGTATTGGTGAGTAAGAATTAATTTTATATGATATAAGTTTTTATTTCAATGTATTAAATATCAAGCTAGTGACAAGCCCAGAAAAATATTCTTTGTTGATACAATAGCTTTTTTAATCTTGAAAATCATGCGCCAAAAAATATTAATTCATCATATCAGGCTTTAAAAAAACCTAGAACACTCCTTCAGTATAAAATCCATACTTTTTGTCACGGATTTTCGATAACATAAAAAGCGTCTGTTGATTCAATAAGCAGTTCGTGATGTCACCACCAGGAGCTCTCAAGATCAGATCAGCAAAATATAATCAACACCTTAAGCTTTAAAACGCTAGCTCCACCTAAAGAAATCTCTTAGAGAATTCTAGGAAATCATCGGTAATATTTCTCTGCAATGACAGGCGATTTTCTTCTTAACAGTTTAAGAATTCAAGTGGGAATCCAAATCCACCAAGAATCTATAAACAGATGCGACGAAAAGTTTCCTTCGATTTTTTGGATGGTTTTGGTTGAAAGGTATATGTTTTATATGGCAGTTAAACTAGGGACATTTTGGTTTCCGTTTTGTCTTCTTAATAGTTTAACTACGTCGAAGTTGATTTATGAACAGCTGACTAATGTTTTATGTACAATATGTTGTGTTACGAGCTGTCGTTAAGTTCTAGACAAGAATAATGGATGTTATATGGATTTTAGGACATAAATTATTCAATTTTTATGAATTATTACATTTAAAATAGAAGACATTGTAATAAAGGCTAAGTGATAGTACTATACAGAAGTTTTATTACAAAATTAGGGTTTTTGTTGTTGAAAGCAAAGTAATAAGGAAATTTTGATTTTTTAACAACTTGAAAATTATTACGTTTAACTCCTGTTAAAGTATTTTTCACATAAATTTTAGATTTTTCAATCAACATTACGGTAACAATAAAAACTTACAAGCTTTTTAGATACATATTTACTTACGCTTAAGAGATTTTAAGTTACCTAAAATAATATTAATCATGAAATATTTACTTTTTAGTTAATTAAATGTAAGTCAAACTACTCTTTAATATCATGTTTTAATACAAGTAACTACATTATTCATTAATTAAAAAATAATATTAATTCAATAATTAAAAAATAATATTCATGTAATTACGTGTAAATTTTGATTAATTTTTCGGGATAAAATATGAAACGGTGAGGAAGGAAAGAGCTCGTATGGAGGAAGTGTTAATGTGGTTGAAACGAGTATCGTGTGTCAGGATGAGAATGTTCTGCGAATGTTTCAGGGGTTCGTGCTACCCCATTTAATGGGATATAGCGTGATGTTATGTTTGTAATTGGCGCGCGTCCTTTTACAAGTGAACGAATAGTACTAAAATTTACCACCAGTTTAAAGCACAACAGCTAATAGACTACATCACTAAAAAATATAATTTCTATTGTATTTCTATATAAATAAGATTGAAACTTGGCATGGAAAAGTATGTAATAAGAGGCTCACAATCTATTGACACAAAAATGAATAAAAAAAATGAGCAGAATAAAACAGTTGTTGAGTCTCTGTACCGCTTAACATTTTCAACAGTTACTTCATACCTCAACAAATTTGAATTCACCGGTCCTGTAAACAACCTATAAATACGTACAATTTTCCCTTGCTACTAAATTTTATATTCGTAGTTTTCACTATTGTTACCGTAATGTTAGGGATGGAAAAGTCTAAAATTTAAATGTGAACTATATACTTAACTTTTTAATATTATCTCATCTTGTTATGAGGTACAGTGTTGGATTAACCAATAGGCAGTACTAGGCATTTGCCTAGATGCCCCAGCGAAATAGGGGCCATGCAAAATTAATTTTTATAAAAATTGTACAGTTCAGCGATTTGAAATGCAGATGACAATTCTTCTGAGTTGACCGTTGGAGTTGTAATAACAAATGTTTTTCTTTATGAATAATTATATATCAAGTTTTATGTTCGTTATTTATTTGAATTATGATTAAAGTTTATTTGAATTTTAGTTATTGTACTTTCATGTCGGTGGAGGGGGGCCTCGTTTGCGATTGTCTAGGGCCCCACATAGTGTTAATCCGGCATTGATGAGATACTTGTATTAGAATATAATATTGAGGTCTTGAAAATTAAACAAATATACAATCACTCCTTTTACCCATTATTGGACGTGGTCCTCTGCACTAGATTTATGTGCGTGAACTGCGGTTACCAGCCGTTACATCACGGCCCCGAATATCAATCAAATCCGATTTCTCAAATCCACAGTCTGAATTAATATCACTGAGCGATTTTCCTTAAAAAATAAATGATAACAGATTTGATTCGTATATTATTATTTAAAAAAAATAAGCTTGCTTGTTTTTACAAATAGAAATAATAACACATTTGCTGATAGTTAATTGTATAAACGGTCTGTTCCCTGAAATTAACTTTATTAATTCCGTAAAACGAATTGGGATTCGGAAACAAAATTATGTACTTAAGCTTTTAACTGAATAAGTGATTTAAAGATGACTAAATGAGGCACATTACGTATTCATTCTCATTAAATAATAACAACGACTTCTAAATCTGTTTATCAATTACTGGAATTAAGTTATCTACGTTAAAAGTAAGTTAAAACAACAAATCTAATATTAAAATGTTGGGGATTTTTTATTACTGTAGCTTTTTAAATCATAATGAAAATGTGAATCGAAGACAAGTTAAAAATATTATTTATTTAAATAATTACTATACAGGGTGTTATATTATAATAGACCCCGCAAATATCTCGCTTATCAATTTCTATCATATAACATGATTTATACAGGGCAACATGTAAGCTAGGTGATGATGAATTTATGTTTATGATATCATTTCCGGTTTATTACAAATGAATTAATATCAATTTTGAAATTTTAAATGGAACATAATATATTTGTTTACAAATTTGAAAAGTGCATCAAATTTGCTTTACAATCATGTAAAATAATCCATATATTACATTATTAAAATGGTTTTATAACAAATATTCAAGATGGCTCCCAGCCTCTTCAATACATTTTTTGTACTCGTAACCTTCAAAATAACTTTCCGATCGACTCGACTGCAAGATTTGCAAAAAAACCCTGGCCGTTTGGAACATTCTAAAATAAATCTGTTTTGATAATAATAAAATCTAATTTATAAAATACAACTTTCCTGAATTTTCCTTTAGTTTAGGAAATAAGAGTAATTTGTTAAAATACAACTTCTTGCAGATTGTAATCAAACAAAAATCGCAACTAATACTATATAAATAATGAGAAAAAACACATATTGCAGAATATAACAACTTAGTTTAATGGAAAAGTAAGATTATGACAACATAAAATGCTTAAATGAAGTAATCTATTTTAGGTTAAGTTTGATATTTGACTAAAAAACATTTTTTTTTAGATTAGGAAGTTCCATAATTGCTACAAGTGTTATTATAAACATTTATAGTAAAATTTTGACAATTAGAAATCGAAGTTCCTGGAGCAGCTTGGTTTGCAATTGATAAAGATTGTTTATAATTTGTAGATTCTGGTGTACTCACACAAGTTGAAATTAAAGATGTATTTTTTTTAAATACCAGTACTCGAACAAAAAATATTATACAAACTACGTGCGTGAAGACGTCTTCCACTCATTCGCGCTATTAAAGACACTCGCTCCTTGTAGTCGCTCGTGCTTCAAAAATGCGCTCATGCGAGAATATCGTATTTCCGCATTTTTGAAACAGAATAAGTAGCCCTTTTTATTTGGTCTGCAGATAAAGATTTAATTAGAACAATTATTACTGAGTATATACAGGTTGACATTTACTGTGTTACAATTGTTTTAGTTAATTGTCTTATTTTACTATTCTCTGTCCGATTAGGTGTATAATAAAGTGCCCGCCATTTTTCTTTTTAATAATGTAACATCTAGATTATTTTACATGATTGTAAAGCAAATTTGATGCACTTTTCAAATTTTGAAAAAATATATATTATTTTCCATTTGAAATTCTAAAGTTGATATAAATTACTAATAAACCGGAAATGATATCATGAACGTGCATCCGTCATCAACTAGCTTACATGTCGCCCTGTATAATGGAGAATAAAAGCCAGTGGTGAATTGTATTGGACTCGCGTGGGCTCGCGCGAAACCTTTGTTAAATTTTCGTGGAATTTGCGGCTCATTATTCAAATTGTGTACTGTTATTATCTTGAATCATATTTTCTTTACATATTTCTTTCGTATTTATACATGTAAAATCGTTGCTCTGTTAATATATTTGTACTAAATTAAGTTATTATATTTCCCTACAGCATTATACCTTGTATGGAGTGGTGCTGAAATTGAAGTTTAAACATTAATATTTAGGAAAAACGGTTTTATAATAACTAAAAATCTGATGTGGACACCACATGACTTCCTTGTACGCGTATTACACTATACCTACAAATTATTTTTTTACATTGGCATTAAATTTGTTTATTTTTTCTTATTTTATGTTCTAATCCATAGCAAACTTAATTTAAAAAAAAAAACAAAAAAATATATAATATTTAGATTAACATATCTCGCTTATACAAAAGGCTAATTTAATCATTCTTAATGTACTAGACGCAGAATTTAATTCTCTAAAATTTGCAGCATTTATTTTTAAAATCAAAATAATACCATTTTTTCTAGAAAAACTGTTAGTAGCTTCATGTAATGCTTCACTTCTGGTTAGTCCATTTTAACCAAAATCTATTATGTTATTTCCATTGATATAGTAGTCTTATATACCAAATTTGAAAAGTTTTGGATTATATTATAATATAGGTTTTCATTAAAATCTTCAAGTAAAGTACCACTTCCGGAAGTTATATAATAACCAAAAAGGGAGGTGCACAATTAGATGTTATAACAGTCCTAAATACAAAATTCAACTTTCTACGGCTTACCGTTTTTGAGTTATGCGAGATACATACGTACATACAGATGTCACGACGAAATTAGTAAAAATGGATTCAGGGATGGTCAAAATGGATATTTCCGCTGACATCTGAAAAACCGAAAATTTTCGCAATTACAATACTTTCTTTATTTCGTACAAGGAAGTAAAAAATCTAAGATAAAGATAAACAAAATACTTTACAAAGAAAAGAAAAAACGCAAAAAAAATATCTCATGGCTTTGAATAAATATTTGTGGCTAGTTGCAGTAACAATACTTAAATTGTGAACTTAGTTGAAAGAAATAAAAGAGAATCCAATGTTACTTATTCCATATGAAATGTAATTTCGAATAGATTTTATTTCTTTAAACGAAATTAAAAATTTAAGTTTTGTTAGTGCAACTGACCATTAGCCACAATAATAATAATAAACCAAAAACTTCCACACCGCACACGTAAATAAAAAAATATAGTTTTTATAAAATTGAAACATTGTTTTTGAGATAAAATAAATATGCAAATCGAATTTTAACAATGGGCTCGGATTAGCCCACGCGAGCAACTACAGCTCTGCTACTAGTTTTATCCAATTTTCTGCGCTCCTATACTATAAAAATTGTAGAGTATTAAATTGTCAAGTGTTAAGTTGTTCAGAATTAACTTTTAAAATGCTGAGTTTCTTCGAGAAGCTACGTCTGCATTGCTGTGTTTTTAAACTGATTCGTATATATGCCTGGAGCAGACAATGCTTATAGTATTTCTCACATAATTTTATATCAGGATCAGCATAATTGTTATTGAATTATACAGAGTGTTTCTATACCTCTGTACGAAACTTTAATGACATATATATAATTTGATATACTGATTGTAGAACAAAAGGATTTTTTTTGAAATTCGCAAAAATTAGGGTATATCATTCCTAGCAAACATTTTTAGTGTCACTGGTTTGATAGTACATTTATTTATTTGTAATTATGTTGCTAATGAAATACAGTAAACAAAACTAATATAATTAAAGGTATTATGAGATTTTCAGTAACAAGTGAATGTTTTTATTGCTTCAGCTATACAAAACATAATTATAAATAATTAAATGTACTATTAAACCAGTGACACTAAATATGTTCACTAGAAGTGAAATATCCTAATTTTTGCGAATTTAAAAAAAAAACTTTTTGTGTTATAAGCAGTATATCAAATTATATATGTTATTAAAGTTTCGTGCAGAGGTATAAAAACACCCTATATAATTAATTAATAGTTGCTCTAAATATAAAATTACGCTTATTTGGAAAGATACATTTAATGCAGTAAATTTAAATATACTTTTTCTACGATTGCTATGAAAAGTTCACAATTACGCTTTCATTTGTCATCGTAAAGTTGACGTTTTCTGTGGAACAATCGAAAAATATCTTTGTTAAATGCGCGCTTATTTCAATAGTTACCAGGGATACAAACAAAACAGAAACTTGTCATATTGATAGTTGACAGAACGAATTTATTTTCATTACGTATACGTTTATTAATAATTTAAGATGCAATCTTAGAGAAAAATATGTATGTATCACGAGCGTAAAGTGTCTTTGTTCCTCTTACACTATTGCAGCTCTCACCTTCGACTCGTGTCACTTTACGCTCTTAATACACAAATAACTATTATTATTGAAATATGCGAAAAAATAAAATATTTTTTATTATAATAAGTACAAAGTATATTTAAAAATATAACTTATAAAAATAATAAACAATAACAGACAAGTAGCAATAAATCTGTACGTAAATATAAGTGTAAATTTAAGCCGGTAACCCTTAGATGAAAGTAATTGCTTAGAAGCTTATAATAATAATAATAATAATAAGTAATTTATTGTCCAACAGAAAAATCCAATTACAGGACAAATACAATTTAAAGTAAGATTTAAAGAAAAACAAACTAATAATTACAAAAATATATCATTATAAACAAATTCTGCTTTATGACACATTATAAAAATTGGTGAACGTTGCAAAACATCCGTGTTTGAGGTTGGTAGGTGGAATGTTCTATGTTGTCTCGACCCCGATCGTGGTACATGAAGTGGGATACGGGATAGTAATTGCGGCGCATCAATTTTGTTGTGGAGCAGCATCCATGCAAACCTAGCAGCAAATGAGTCTCTTCGATCTGTCAAAGAAGCTACACAATGACGTTCTAGTAAAGAATTTTGATCGATACCTCTAATAGGATAAACTTTATCTTCTTTATATGATAAGTATTTTAAAAACCTACGGTGAATTCGATCCAAAGCTAAACGTTGGTATTCATAGTATGGATACCAAATTAAACTAGCATATTCTAATTTACTAGCAACATATGCAAAATATAAAGTTTTTAGTAACGTAATATCATTAAACATTTTAGATGTTCTCATTAAAAAGCCTAGCGTTTTATTTGCAGACGTGCAAACATTATTGATATGTTCAGAGTGATTAAAGTTTAAGCAGAAAGTGACTCCCAAATCTTTAACCGATCGATTTCTAACTATTGGGGTATTATTCATGTTGTAAGAATATGTTAACGGAACATGTCGGCGAGTATAGGAGATTACACTGCATTTATCAACATTAACAGTTAATTTGTTGGTTTCACACCATGTTAACATGGCCTCAATATTTTTCTGCAATAACTGACAGTCGTTAATACAATTTATGTTGCAAAGTATTTTAATATCATCTGCATATGCTAATGCAGGACAGGTAAATAAATCTAATAATTCATTAATAAATAAAATGAATAATAAGGGCCCTAGGTTCGAACCCTGGGGAACACCTGATGATGCAATGAATTCTTTTGAGACAAAACCATTATAATATAGATAACATACGCGGTCCATGAGATAAGAATTAATTAGTTTTAGTAAACTTGGAGCTGCACCGAAAGTACTTATTTTGGACAGAAGAAGACCATGATCAATGGAGTCAAACGCTCGCGAAAGATCTGTATAAATAACATCAACTTGGCCGCGTACATCTAGGACTTCAGAAACATATTGTGAGAAACAAGCGAGATTGGTTGTGGTTGAGCGTCCTTGCATAAAACCATGCTGATTTAGTGAAATCATGGATCTAGTATGCTTATAAATTGTATCATAGATTAACATTTCAAAGATTTTTGCAAAATTGTTGAGTATAGAAATAGGTCGATAATTTTTTATAGAGAATTTATCACCTTTCTTGAAAACTGGTACAACTCTAGACCTCTTCCAGCGTTCTGGGAAAGTATTTGTTTTAATGGCTAAATTGATAATATAGCAGAGCGGTGTAGCAAGAAAAAACCTGCAATCTTTAACAACATAGCTAGGAATGTGATCTTCTCCAGCTGTAGTTTTATTAGACAAAGATGCCATTTTAGAAATAAGAATATTTTCAGTAACTGAGGTCATTGCAAATGACAAGTGATTAGAAGAATCATTGGAGTAATCACAGGATGAGCTTTGAATGAAGAAATTAGAAAAATATGTCGCAAACGCATTGACTATTTCTTGTGGAGATTCATACGTATTATTGTCATCCGCAAGTTTTCCAGGGATTCTAGTAGTGCCTTGTTTCAATCGAATAAATTTCCACAGATCAGCTGGATTTGATTTTATATTTTCTTCAACAGAACGAATGTAAGAATTATAAGCATCATGTACCTGTTTTTTAATTAAAATTCGAAGTCTTATGCATAGTCAAAACATTAATCAGCTATGAACAATTTTTAGATGCAATAAATGATGCGAGATCTTTTTCTGTTAACATATATATTTACGTCTTCAGATTAAAATAACATACAAAATTATTTTTTTGATTTCTCCAAAATTTCAAATTGCTATATTTTTTAAATACGATTAAGAAGTTATGGCTATTTTCTATTATTTAATTAACATTTAGCAATTTCTTTTAACGTTGTGACGAAAACAAAAACTAATATTTGTATAAATAGCTTTTACCTGAAACTGACAAGACAATAAATATTTGCCTGACCTTTTAGATTTTGCTTTGCATGCCTAGTCAGGAAAATAACATATTGCCTACCTAGGCAGGTAATGAAAGAAACGTAAGTGTCTAGTTACTAGCAACATAAAATACTGACTGAATATGTATGTCAAATATTTCTTTTAATTTAAATTAATTTAAAATATTTATTATTTATTTATAAGTTTCAGGTAAATTGTTATACCTAACACGTCAGTAAAGCGACATACAGTATTCGTAAGCTGTTTCAAGCCTCGCCGTCGTTCGGCATGAAACTATCTACTCATCATGTAATTGAACACTTTTCTGACTTTTTACGTAAATAACTATTTTGCCAATTGATATTAAACGTTGCGTTTTATTGACAATTGACAGGCTGTAAAAGTGTAGCTATGAAAAAGCAACAAATTTTACATTTATGAATTAATTTCCCATTTTATATCTTAAATTAAACGACATTCAAATAAAGTATAATGACATTTATGAATATTAAACTTCAAATTTGTTTTTTCATAGCAACCGATTAACAACATGAAAAATATTGAAATTATTCAAATAATTATTATTAATTCTAAACAATTGACAAAATATAAATGTGGTCAACATGGTAAATAAAACAGATTTGCTATCTTCTCTAGATTCATAGCCACGGCAGTAAATCAACAACTTTTTTGTTTTGTTTAACAAATAACTACTGTATGCAACTTTTAATTATGAACATCTTGACATTTTACAATTTTTAATATAAAATGATTAGCAGACCAGAAAATTGTATAAAACTATTTTCACATGTTAAATCTGTATGTTCACCACTAACCGACATCATCCGATATACATAAATATCAAAAAACTCATCACTGATTAAATCATACTTTAATACGTCTATTATTCCGACCCTTAAAACAATAAAATTCAATTGACAAATGCATTACTAAATTTACAAGTATAATTTGTGAAATACTCGTATTGTTAAACAGAATCATAAGAACACTTGATCTTTCAATTATCGTCAGTTGTTATTCTTCGCAGCTCAGAACGTGCTTTTCAAAATTGTAATTTAATTCCGATTTCTACGAAGTATTTATAGATATCAAGCGCTAAGAATTGAATAAACAATGTTGATTTAGTGTTGACTCAAGAGATTATTTAATTATTTGAAAATTTAAAGTTGATTGCGGCGTAAATTGTGTTTGCAGTAGAACGGTTTAATGAAGTGATTTGCATGTTAAAATACTGGTTGGATATTAATTTTAGAGTCGGTGGCTTAAATTACTTTTTGTTAAGGATGCTGGTGTTGTTTTATTTTAGTAACAGTTAATGAAAGACTTTTGATTTATTCGCGAAAAAGCGAGCACAAATTGTGATATTAGTGTCATTTTAATATTTATGTTGTGTTCATTAACTCTTAGCAAAACCACAAAAACGAAAACTAAATAGATTCTAAAGAACATTTACATATTTCAATAGATGAAGATAGTGTTGTGAGTTGGGTAAATACTCAATGAGTAGGTAAATAAAATTTGGGTATTTACCCGATATTTATCCGAGGTTATATTTACCTACCAAATTGTAAAAATTGTAAGTTTATTTTCTGTCAGAATTGAACAATGTAATTTACTAAGTCTGAACAGAAATAATCTACAACTAGAAGTCTACAATCCCTTTAAAACAAATACTATGAATATAACATAATACATGTCTAAATATATATTTTGTTTATTCCTGTGATATTGTTTTGTATTTATTTTATTTAATAAAGAAAATATTTTTTATGTGACTTCAAGTATTTTACAATGAAATTGCAAACTCATATTCCTATTATTTGTAATTACTAAATTTATACCCACGTGCAGGTACATACCCGGGTATTTACCCTGGGTATTTACCTTGAAATATAAATACCTGGTTATCTTGCATCTCTAGATTTTTTATTTTAAAAGATTAGTTTACAACATAATGCATCTTTCTGAATCTAAAAGTCAAAAACAATCTAGACGGTGCTTCATGCCCACCTACGCTCGGAAACGTGATCGACACATTTGTAAAACTTCTCATAATCTCATATTTTAAAGGACGATATTTCAATGTCCTAACTCCTAACAAAGTTCTTAATAAACTTATCTGTCCAACAAAGGAGAAATATTGCATCGAAGTCGTAGTTCAAATTCTGAAAATTGTATTAACTGTCACTTTTTGATGTACCATTTCTTGTTTGTTTCTTAGACAAATTTATTAGGACATATTGATCCTTAATTTAATAAAATAGATTAATTAAACTACTGAAGTAACTAGACTATATTAAGCGAATTTCATTTGTTAATGTAATTGACAACACTAAAAACTTATACAAACTATACAGAAAAATTTTAACCGCTGGTTTCGTTTTTTTTTGACCTGCAGTAAAGTATTTCAAAATTTAAAATACGTAGACAATTATCTATTTAATTATTGTTCTTATTTGCCAACTTAATACAGCTTAGTTTAGACTAGCTAACCGGGAGCGAATAATACCAGCTATGGAAATAAAAAATAATAATTTCAATCACCAGTTATAAGTATATAAATTATTTCTTTAATATCAAAATAATTAGTAGTTATACAAAACCTCAGAAAATAACCGATTATAAGGTTAATAAGACAAGATGTGTTGTCTAGAAAACACAGCGACACTCTAGGTGGAATTGAGTTTGTAGGTAAATAAGGAATTATTAATTAATATAAAATGCATATATTTTCAAATAAATCACCTGATTTGAATAGAAGGTCAAACTGTCGATAATGGGCGCCAGCTCCAAAATTGATGAATCTTTGTCAAAAAGTTCTAAAAAAGATGACAAATATGGAAAAAATAGATTTACCTTGAAATCACAGTTTGTTACATTTTACCATAAAAATGTTTTTGTACCATAAACACATTTATGTGGGCAATAATAATAATAATAATAATAATAATTGTTTATGCCCAACAGAAATCCAATTACAGGGAACAGCAAAACGAGTAAAAATTAAAATAATAATTTAAATAAATTAAGCAGCTTACGAATCTTGTATGACACTTTACTGATATGTTACGTATAACATTTTATCTTAAACTTATAAACAAATAATAAATATTGTAAATTAATTAAAATTAAAATTACATAAATATGTCTTCAAAATGGCGTTCGGCATTCTTGAAGACAATATGGATAAAAGATCTTCTTAACACATCGATCCTTGGGGAGGATAGATGAAAAGTCCTGTCATGTCTCGAAGCCAATTGGGAATATGAAACTGAATACAAGATATCAATGACGTTATTTGGACAAACAAACAAGTATTGTTCCATTGCAAAGCAACAGTCAATAAACATCCACGCCCCTACCCCACACACATTAGACGTGATTAATAAAACAGTGAATAAAACAAACTGTGATTTCAGAGACAACCGAGTCTGACCACCACATATCACTATTTTTCCCATTTTTAGGACTTTTTGATAAAGTATCATCAATTTTGGAGCTAATTGACAAAAACAAAATCACCCCTAACCATGCCTGACCGAGTACAGAATATAACAAACTATTATTTCAAGGTCAACCGAATCTGTCTCCCCCCATGTTACTATTTTTCTCATATTTGTCATATTTTTTTAGAATTTTTTGACAATTTCATCAATTTTGGAGCTGTGATATCACATTTCACACAGCAACAGCACCTCCAAACGACTAAAGTTTGTATTACTTATGATTCTCAACAAATGCCATCTTATTAGCTTTTTAAACATGTACTGAACTAAAAGAACGAAATTCTGATTTCATATGGTAGTATACTATTTAGGGAGAGGTGGCTCAGTGGTATCGAGTCGGCTTGTGGATTTCGACAAACATTTTTCACCACATTAAACTACCCTTGTGGCGCCTCCTTGACTAACATCTCTGGAGGTTGTCATTTGACGGCTGGCAACTATACTTCACTCGAAGAAATATATCACTTACCAAGATCTGCTACATAATAAAGTAGGCGACAGTATCTACATGAATAAAAATCTGATGTGGACACCACATGACTTTGTAGATATTTTTTTAATTGCACATATTTACATTAAATCTTTTATTTTTTGTTCTAGTCCATAGCAAACTTAATTTTTTTAAAAACTAAAAATATATAATATTTAAATTTAGATATCTCGCATATGCAAAAGGCTAATTTAAAAATTCTTAATGTGCTAAACGTAGAATTTAATTTTCTAAAACTTTTATTTGCAGCGTTTATTTCTAAAATTACAATAATTCCATTTTTTTCAAGAAAAACTGTTAGCAGCTTCATGTAATGTATCACTTCTGGTTAGTTATTTTTAACCAAAATCTATTATGTTATTTCCATTGATATAGTAGTATTATATACCAAATTTGAAAAGTATTGGATTATATTTTGATATAGTTTTTCATTAAAATATATTATAGGCTTCAAGTAAAGTACCACTTCCGGAAGTTATATAATGACCAAAAAGGGAGGTGCACAACTAGATATTATAACAGTCCTAAATATAAAGTTTAAATTTTCTACGGCTTACCGTTTTTGAGTTATGCGAGATACGTACGTACGTACGTACGTACAGACGGAACGACGGAATTAGTCAAAATGGATTCAGGGAGGGCCAAAATACCTATTTCCGTTGAAATCTGAGAACCGAAAATTTTGGCAATTACAATACTTCCTTTACTTCGTACAAGGAAGTAAAAACAGCTTAAATTTCGAAGCCTTTCGTAATAAAGTAGGCGACGGTATCTATATGAATAAATATCTGATGTGGACACCACATGACTTCCTTGTACACGTATTAAACTATAGATATTTTTTTAATTGCACATATTTGACATTAAATCTTTTATTTTTTGTTCTAATCCATAGCAAACTTAATTTTTAAAAAAATCAAAAAATATATAATATTTAAATTTAGATATCTCGTTTATGCAAAAAGCTAATTTAAAAATTCTTAATGTACTAGACGCAGAATTTAATTCTCTAAAACTTTTATTTGCAGCATTTCTTTCTAAAATTAAAATAATACCATTTTTTTCTAGGAAAACTGTTAGCAGCTTCATGTAATGTGCCACTTCCGGTTAGTCTATTTTAACCAAAATCAATTATGTTATTTCCATTGATATAGTAGTCTTATATACCAAATTTGGAAAGTTTTAAATTATATTTGAATATAGTTTTTCATGAAAATCTATTATAGGCTTCAAGTAAAGTACCACTTCCGGTAGTTGTATAATGACCAAAAAGGGAGGTGCACAACTAGATGTTATAACAGTCCTAAATATAAAGTTTAAATTTTCTACGGCTTACCGTTTTTGAGTTATGCGAGATACGTACGTACGTACATACGTACGTACAGACGGCATGACGAAATTAGTCAAAATGGATTCAGGGAGGGCCAAAACACCTATTTCCGTTGAAATCTGAGAACCGAAAATTTTCGCGATTACAATACTTCCTTTACTTCGTACAAGGAAGTAAAAAGTATAATTTTTAAAATATATTTATAATTTTTGGCAAATATATACACAACTTAACTAATATTCATGACGCCACAAAATCCATAGAATATATACGAGTGATATACGTTCGAATCATTTGAATATACGAGTATTTTTTCAAACCGCCAGCATCTTAAAAAATCTTCAATATATACAACATTTCTTCTCTCTTAGTCTGCGAACCATCTCGTATTCGAAAACATGGCATTAGCTAAGTGATAAATGAACATGGATCGTAACGATAATGGTGACGTACCGTAACTTAACGCTGACGCTACCCCAGGAGCGTATCGCCTGTGCACTTAACGTTAGCCTCAATACGTGGCTACGTTACTGACTGCGCTATGTCGGTATGTCATGACGTGTCGTATTTTTCAATCAATATATAATGTATGTGTATGTATTTATGTATGAACACTCGTTGCTCGTAAATATGTTTGCTGTGCGTTATTCTGATTTAGATTTAGATATAGTTTGCTGGTATGACGTAGATTGAATGTGTCATACGATGAAATGTATTTGTAATTAGTTGTATAGAAATTGTGATTCTTTTGTAGATCGACAGATTTGTTTATTTGTGGAATGTTTAATGATTTTTCTGTGAATATGGTGTTATTACTTTAATTTAAAACATTTTATCAATAGTTATTTGTATCACTAGTATAGAAACTGCTATTTTGCGAGTGCGAGTATATTTTGAAAGGACGAGCTGCAGGCGAGGCCTTTAAATACGAGCACTCGCAAAATAGTTTCTGGACGTGTAATACACAAGATTTTTCGCGCCGAGGTTTTTGTTAATTTAATAAAAAAGTTTAATTTATTACCCACATTCTAAATGCCAGGGATTTTTTAAATGTTGGTAACATTCACATTTCTAATTGTCAGAACTGTACTTTTAATTTTAATTAATTATTTATTGTTCATCAATTTACATCTTCAATCAGTTTAATTACACTGTACACTTTTAATAAACATAAAACATAATTCATTTCTTTGTCTATTTCACGACTTGTCATTCCAGTATTATAACCTAAAAAATCAACATATTTTATTTGGATTTTACGTTGCTATTCAATTATAATTACTTACAATTTTGTTTAAAATATATGTATAAATATTCTGTTTTCTTGTATCGAAAATACTCAACTATGAATATTTTATCATAATATTTTTACGCCAATGCAATATTTTGACATTTCGTACGTTCAGGTGTTCGCTATACTAGTGATGCCAACATATAACCATAAAAAGTCACTCATTTTTGCCGGCCTCGGCCGGTAATCACATGGTTTCCGGACGATTTTGAGTTATGTAATACTGCTAATGCCGGACGGTGGCGCGAAATAGTTATTTTCGCGCCACCGTCCGGCGTTGAGTAACAATAGATACTTAACTAAGAGTTGTGCAACTGATCCTTACTTGAATAGACAAAGATTTTTCCTTAGCTACTTTCAATTGCTATGCATTAGTGGGCTTTGACAAAATGATCAGCATACTAGGGTACCACGAACTTATAAGAAACTGTAAACTTCTCCTAATGATTTACATACATAATTTCAAGCACTACAACTTTTATTTGAAGCATTTTTGTCTAAAATCAATTGGCCACTTTTGCGCAAGGAAAAACTGATTTCCCATGTTAAACGCCTATGGCCAGGTTTTCATGTTACACCCGGTATATTTATTTATGGTTCTTGCAAATATAATTTTTCTACGATTGGTATGAAAAGTTGACAATTACGCTCTCATTTGTCATCGTAAAGTTGACATTTTCTGTGGAACAATCGAAAAATATCTTTTTTGCGCGTTTCCAATGGCAACGCGCGAAAAAGACGTTAAATGCGCGCGTTTCCCAACGGCAACGCGCGAAAAAGATATTAAATGAGCGCTTATTTCAATAGTTACCAGGGATACAAACAAAATAGAAACTTGTTATATTGACCGTTGACGGAACGAATTTATTTTCAATACGTATACGTTTTTAAATAATTTTAAGATGCAATCGTAGAAAAAATTATGTGTGTATCACGAGCGTAAAGTGTCCTTGTTCCTTTTGCACTATTGCAGCTATCGCCTTCGGCTCGCGCTGCATTTACCGTGTTCGAGTAACAAAGAATCACTTTACGCTCTTAATACACAAATAACTATATTTTAAAGTACTTAATTATTATCTAACATCAAAACTTAGAATGTGAACTTTAACTTTCATTTACGCTTGAATATTTTAACGAGTTACATAAAACATATTTAACGATTTAACAGCTTACAAACTCAAAATTAATATGAAATATGATTCTGCATTTAGGCGCCTGTTGCATTAAAAACAACTAAATCAAAAATGGTAATATCATGCAGATGAAAATAAAACGCTTAATTTGAAAGCAATGAGCAGCGATCAAAAAGAATAAAATTAACCTCAATTTTGTTAAGTAATTTGTTTCCTTCCATTTTATGCTTTTTGTCAACGTCTTTCAAAACGATTTCTACAGAAAATCATTAGGAACTGTCTCTTAGTAATTTGTTGCAAAATGAAAAATTATGTTCAGAATGTCGTAGTTTGAAGTTGATAAATTTATGTCTGCTGCTATCTCGAAATGTGAATAGTTTCTCTATAGACTTTTATTTTATTTGTTCACTATAACATAAATTTAATCGCAATTACAGTTCAGGAGACTTGCTGTTTAAATTAAATCCGAATTACTTGACCTTATATTTTTAGTTATTAGTACAAAACAAGATAACTGACAAGTAACACTACCCAACTGTCACTCACCGATTTAAATGAAACTTGGTACACTTATAGAACTATAAAATATATTGAACCCCAATTTTTTTTCTTCCGGAAGTTGCTTTTTAGGTGTACAATCCATCCCTGAAAGGTGGTAAAAACAAGAGTCGGCATAAATGAAACTAAATAATACCAAAATATTACGCGTTCAACACCTGCTACTACTATTTAGTTTTATGTGTTAACATATATATACCACCCTTTTAATGCTAGATGTCGAGTTTATAAAGGCGCAAAATAGAAAAAATAGTATTTATAACTTTATCGCACTTGTCCTTTAGAAAACGAACCGCAGGCGAGTTTTCTGAACTTAGACGCGTGCGAAAAAAACATGTCTTATAAAACTTGTTCTTTAATATACTATTTGAAAAGTTTTGAAAATAAAAGTTCAAAATATATTTCGAAGAGGATTTCAAGTACGTCAGATATTTTGTTCAAATATAAATGTTACTCATACATACTGCTGTGTAATGTCTATATATCGTATTCATCAACTTGTATAATTATATTATTTTATTTTTAATAATTGTTGCAAAAATATCATTAATATTAGTTTAGCAAAGGCAAGCAGAAGTAGAGCAAATTTCTATAATTATAATAAATTTTTACAGTATATTTATTGCATAATATAGTCTAATTCGTGCACAATATAATGAAATACATCAAAAACTCAGCTCAAAATATTGTGTACTTCTAGCTCCAAGTGCATTATTTAAAGAATAAAACTAAAAAACATAAATTTTGCGAAGCACAAAGCAGCACAAACCTCTTACATAAGGTTATAAGTTTCTGCACATGACGGATACACTCTACATTTAATATAAAGTCACAAGAATCCTTAACCATTCCTACACTTCTCATTGTAATAGTCTTATAAAATAGATAGTGTTATCTAATTTAAGCAACTTATAGCTCTTATATACTGATGGGAAAACGTGTTCAGCTGAGTGATCCGGTTCATTAGAATCGGCTCACTAAAATGACCCGTTCAAATTGAACCGTTCTGTTAAAAAATCTTGTACGTAATACAAATTTTCATTTAATCATAGCAGTGTTCTGTTCGGTCAATTTTGGTTCGGTTATAAACCACATAATTATATGTACTCCTACAATAAACATATTATATTTCAATAATAAAAATATGATTTATTATTCAAAAATTTTACGTTATTATAATATTTTAACAAGTAACAATTCTTGTTTACATTTTATTTATATTTAATTCATATTTTGAACGATTTTCTTATTAACTAAATTATATTAAGAATGAATATAAACCCCAAAGCGATTTATTTACAAATTAAAATAGATTTAACATTAATCAAATTTTATCACATGAATTTTTTGATACTTTTTTTCAATGAGACGTTCAATCTATTCTTAATATTTGATTATTAAAATTACCGTCTTTCCTAAATAAATAAATAAATATATCATCACGCCTTTTACACATTACTAGCAGATCTCGGTAAGTGATATATTTCTTCGCGTGAATTGCGATTACCAGCCGTCAAATCACGGCCCCCAAAGATGTTAGTGGAGGTGGAGCCACAGGGGTAAATTTAATTTGGTGATAACATCTAATCTGTACAATGGACTATTGATGCTACAGGCGTAATTATTTATATTTAATTTGAAAGTAAGCTTGACTTACTTATCAACATCAGCACAAAACAAATCGATTTTTGTAATTAGGTTCATTCAATTGAACGGATCTATTTTATTTAAATACGAACCAAATGAAACGTCTAAAAGATACTTTATCCTGAGTGGCCCGTTCGAGAATAAGATAGTGATCCGACTCTCATCGTTCACTAAAGTGACCCGTTCAAACTGAACGGATCGTTCACGAACGACTCAACTCTACTATTACAGTTTTCGAGATAACAATGGTAGCACGTTTAAATCAAATATTCTATATACATAATTATAACAACAGCCTAAATTATAAATATTTACATAATTATCGAAAAAAATAATTACATATATAAATAAATAAATATATCATCACGCCTTTTACCCATTACTAGGTGTGCACTCTGCCTAAGCAGATCTCGGTAAGTGATATATTTGTTTCGCGTGAAGTGCGGTTATCAGTCGTCAAATCACGGCCCCCAAAAATATTAGTGAAGGGGAAGCCACAGGGGTAGATTTAAATTGGTGAAAATTGTTTGTCGGCTGTGGGGATCGAACGACGGTTCTCAAGATCCACAGGCCTCGATACCACTGAGCCACCTACCCCATTAAAAAAATAATAATTACATTGGTAATATTATCGACTTTATATAGTTCTCTGAGCTAAAATGAATGTACAACTTGTTTATGACTGGCCATTTTGAAATGAAAAGGCTGGCGACATATCTAAAACGACACGACGTGGACGTGATAATAATAATTATGAACCAAATGAAACGACATGTCAAGTATCAATTATCCAAAAATACACGTTGTATGTCCAACTACCCATAGATATCGTGGCACTTTGACGTCAGCAATTTCCAGAAATTAAAACAAAACAATGCAAAACAACCTAACCTAAAATCAGTTTTGTTAATCTTTCGCTAGAATCTGTCAGCTGCTCACACAGAACGTAAGACAACGCATGCGCAGAACAAATCGACCAAGGAAGTATCACGACACATTTATAGTGATTACTGTCGCCATTACCAAGCTGGTCAACTGTATATTGAACATTTTCACGCGACGGTTACTGCGACAATGTTGTGCGTGTTTCTAGATAGCAGACACCTGCACGCAAGCAGATACTACGCCAGAGGTCCTCAACAGGAAGTTTCATCATAAAAATCTTAGTTCTAGAAACATATAAAACTCACAAAGAGCCATAAAAATAAGAAATCATTTGAGCGGTTTATTACAAACTGACAGTATAGTTAGTAATATCATCCAGGTTTATTTTTATAATTCCTATAAGATTGTGTAGGTGCTACATCACTTCAATTTACAAAAAAAAATTATCAAATGTAATACCCTGAGAGCTTGAAAATTATCGGGTATCTCCCGATTGTTTCGTTGCTACGCAGAGAAACAAAAGGGAAATACCCGATTAATTTTCAAGCTCGAGGGGTATTCGGCTGATTATTTTTGATGATTTTGAATGGCGCATAGGTTACAACTGTCAGAAAAATGATTGTTTATCGCCTAGCAACCTAGCCGGGAAATTTTCGAAAAATTATCGTATATAATATCACAAGGGACTCAAGTTTTATCAGTAAACTTTTCTTGAAAACATTGTTTACCTAGCAACATCGTGAGAGTCATCTGTTCGAATAAATCACGAGAGCGTAGCTCGAGGGATTTATTCTGAGCAGATGACTCGAAGGATGTTGCTTAAAGGTAAACAATGTTTGAAAGAAAAGTTTACTGATAAAATAAGAGTCGCGAGTGGTATTTGTGAAGAATATTTCTCGAATGATATCTCTATATTTTTGTATTAAATTAAAAATTTATTTTAAATGTGATTATTTTAATTAGGTATTAAAGTTGTTACAATTTATTGTGCAATTATTAAATACAATATTATTTGGAATATTAGATTTTTTGGAAATAACATCGCCACTACTTGTGCTAGGTTCTTCAGGAGCTATTTCATTTGTAGTAATGCAGCTTGTTGATCGTAGGTTTTGTATTATGTTTTAATGATGTTCCGCATCTAATTGTAAATAGTGTTTTATAGAAGATGCGCTGGAATGCCCTGTAATTTTTATAAGTTCTTGTTCACCTATCCCTTTTTTTGCTAATTCTGATTTCTTATTTTCTATTTCGGTACAAATTGCCGCCAAAGACGCATCTCCAAAACGATTCACTTCTGACATTTTAGAAAACTGATTGTTTATTTTGAAAATGTGGTGTTTGTTTCTCTTAGACAACGGCGATTTGTCAGTGACAAA
Organism: Pterostichus niger; assembly: GCA_947425015.1. Lineage (NCBI taxonomy): Eukaryota > Metazoa > Arthropoda > Insecta > Coleoptera > Carabidae > Pterostichus > Pterostichus niger. Next base: position 11,547,897 of record OX380337.1, on the reverse strand, counting down.
TGGTCTTGGGCATTTACCGCGCGACAAACCCCCGTTGGCAAGCCATTTGTTACTGTAATTGTTTATGAAACTATGTAAAATTTGTCAGTATAATTGACATAAGTGAAATAATCGATATAATTTAGACCTAGTTGTACCACGTGATGTTAAATGCCACGCTCTTATTGGTCGAAATTGGGGTTGAAAAAATAATCTTATCAAAATCGTAGATTAAAACAAATTTCAAATTTATATCTTATTTGTAACGAAAAGAAAATATGAACGGATACTATTTAGGTTCCTTGTCAAAACGATTTTAATTTGCAGACAGTTTGAATTTGATTGGTTTTCGGAGTAAAGAATAAATGAAACTTGAAAGAAGATTGAATTGTCACTATCTTATGCCTATTGCACACTGGTCGAAGAGCATCGATGATCTCTTTGATGAAACAACAGAACGCACCCGTCATTGACGAAAAATAGAGGCTCCTCTATTTCCATCGATGAAACGAACGTATCTCATTTCACTCGTATCTTTTGTGTCTCATTTCACGTTAGCGTATTTTTGCATTTTAGTTTTTCTTTGTCCACTTTAGAAACTTTTATTTTTCATCATTGACGGGTGCGTTCTGTTGCTTCATTGAAGAGCTCATCGATGATCTTCGATGCTCTTCGACCTGTGCGCCATAGGCATTAGGATGTACATGTTTTAATTACTATCGTATTCAAAATTATAGTCCGCCGAGTTTGAGGTTGAATAACTGTTTTTACAAAAAAAGCTTCTTTCGTTTCTTTCTACATTCGTTGTTAGAGGAATGGGCGTTAGTGAGGGTTATATAGGAGCGAATGGAGTATGGATATGATTGAAGGTTTGTTGCGTGATGAAAGATTTTGAATGTAAGGAATAAATGATCTTGTATGAAGGCAACATAAATGTGGTTTCAGTAAGGATGGCGTGTTAGGATGAGAATGTTGGGCGATGATTGATTTCTACATAAATTTGATGAGTTGATGTTTCTGTGAATGTTTCAGAAGTTATACGAGTATATGTAAGTATGAAACAACTTGAACATTTCTAATTTATAGTATTTATTTCATACTCATATTATCATACAATTAAAAGCAGTTTTTAAGAAAAAAATTTTCATGATAATTTTGAATTGGCATCTTTAGCATAAATAATTTTGTATATAAATATATATATATATATATTTATGTTAATGGTGTTGAACATTTATTTTTTAAAGATATTGAAAGATCAATACTTATACGAGTAAATAGATTTTAATATTTATATATAGCCGATCGGATTAACTAAATGTACTTATTTTTTAAATCATATTTTTTGTTATAAATAAAAGAATATCTACAAGTTTATAATCTCCAAATTAAAGTAAACATTAAAGTAAAACTTTATAATACAAAGTTATTAATTATTTTAAATAAATAATTAATTAACAATTGATGATATCAAATTGAACAGAATTATCGGGAGCAGTTGCTTGTCCAGCTACTAACCGAGTGCAGTTTTACTTACCTATTGAACAGGAACAAACGCACCCTAACATGGCTATTGCCCTTTTATTTATTTCTTTCTTTGTTCCTTTCTTTCCTTTTTTGTGACACAATAGAAATAAATAACAATGACAATGACAGATGACATCACAGAACAAATCGAGACTTCTTTCAGTACTTTCAAATGATGTAAGTTGGCAGAATACAATATGAAAGTGACCTACAATAGTTCACTCCAATTCACTACAGTTTTTTTTGTTATTTTAAATTACCGATATTTCAATTAGGATTACCAAATTTTTATAACATTTTATTTACATATGAAATTACATGTTTTATATTATTTATTTATTTATTTATGTTACGCTGTACAACAGGAATTTAATCCCAATTACAGTACAGGGTCCGCACTCACCGAGCCGCAGTGTGATAGTTTATATAATTTTTAGCTTCAGTGCGATTCGAACTTGGGATCTCCGGATTCGAATTCCATATCGCTATCCACACCATCGTACTGACGGACAATGTAAATATCATGTAATAACATAATTTGAAATACAATAAAATTCAAAAGACGCTCAAAATAACATACGAAATATTTTAGAAGTTTAAAACAAAGTGAATGAATCAAATTAAGAGAAAAAATTAGGATACCGCCAGGATCCTAGAACTTATAACATATAGTCATTTGCTTTAACCAACTAAACTATAGTCGCCATGTAGTTCATGTAGTTGTCCGTCAGTATGGTGGTGTGGATAGCATTACGGAATTCGAATCGCACTCAAGCTAAAAATTTTAATTTATAAAAACGCAAAATAGATTTTTTTTATAAATAACTCATTTTATAAGATTTTTATCGTACTTGTCCTTTAGACAAACTTGGAAGCATCCGAAAAAACATGTCTTATAAAACTCGTTCTTTAATATACCTCGTATTTTAATCATTCAATAATATACCACTGTGTATATAATATTGTTTAACATTTTCATAAATGTATAAATAAATTGTGTAACGATGTAAAAATTTTGCCTTTAAATCAGTTAAAAAATCATTTAAAACTTTTTTATTATTTCTACAATATCAAAGAATTATTTAATATAAAACTTCTTAATGTATTAGGTATAAACACTTATGATGACTATGGTTATACATTTCTGTAATGCCCTAAACCGAAACAAAATTATTATTATTATTAAAGTTATATATTTTTCGAATAATTCCTATAAAATTCAAACATATATTTTCATGTACATTTCTTCTTTGTTTAGTTACAAAAACCACAAAATTACAGGTAGAATACATAAGCAGACGCTATGACTATTATATCACATAAGAGATATTGCATTATTAAGAGGTAGAGTAATTTAGCTAGGTACTCTTTGAATATTTCACATTTAATAATTTATATAAGTTTATAAATATTTTCATAATTTATTTAAAATAATAATAATACAAAATAATCAAACTTTCTTTTCTCACATCACAAGTTTTTCGAGATCATCATTTTAACAATTCCTGGATGTGACAACCTTGCTATAACAGATGTCGGCAAGTGATATATTTTTGTGCTTGAAACACAATTACTAACTGTCAACCTCAACACCCCCTTACCCCTCAAAAGATGATAATAGAAGGACGCTATAGGGCTGTGTGAGTCAAACTCAAGTTCTTATTTTTGTAGTTTGCAGTATAAGTTGTTACTTATTTATTGTTATCATAGATTTAAACATTATAGTCACATGTGAATAGATACTGATTTTAGTCACTGAAAATGATTGTTTATTGTCAAACAAAAACTGGCAGTGTTAAATAAAAGTATATACAAAAGATTTTTAAGAAGAACAGAGACTTCATCAAAATTTGTAACTAGAATAATGACGTCAAAGACGGCTGCGTTTATAGGATACACAAAAAATTAAATGCAATGAGTATTGCATAAATGTATAATAAATTTCCTAACATTTTAAATGCTTCAGGCATTATTTATCAAATATATAACACATAAATCACAACAAAATTGACAAACGACAACGCGAAACAAAATGGAGTGAGAGTCGGATACAAATGTAAACCTTTTCAAAATCAGTAGGTACCAACGCCTGGTAAAGAAATGAACTTTAATTCTTTTAAATAAATTAAAATTTCTTGAAAAACATTGACTGGTAGCACAAGCTCTGTTTTTGGGGTGTTCTAAGAGCACGGTTTTAACATGTTAGAGATAGCTAAAACACCCAAATCACTGCTCTTAAAATATGCAAAAACAGAGTTTGTGCTACCAGCCATTATGTTTAATTATGTTTTAATTTTAACTAATTGTAATTATCATTAATGTGTACTTTCCTTATTATAATTTTTTTTTTCACCTAACCTAATATATTTATCATTCTATCTGTTCGGGGCAAGTAAGTTTTCGTTTTGTACAGTTTTATCCACGATCTATGACGTCTCTTTTCTGCTTTAAAAGTTTGTGTATTATAGGTACCTCACTGTATTAATGATATTCGTCAAATTGCGTCATTAGTCATTTAACCAATTTTATAAAAAGAATAAATAAAATAAATAAATATATCATCACGCCTTTTACCCATCACTGGGTGTGGCACTCTGCCTAAGCAGATCTCGGTAAGTGATATATTTTTTCACGTGAAGAAAACAAAACTGTTTATTTCGCCAAATTAATAAACTTAACAATTTAATTTCGTGTTTTTATAAAATATATAATACATATAGCGAAAATTGCATATAGATATTAAAATTATTAAAAATGCACAGTTAATTTGACTAGTTTATGGCAGCATTGTTTTCACTGTGTTCAACGAGCTGTCAGTGATAGTAAATTACTGCATTCCTGCTTTGTATTTTATCATTTTGATATAAAATATAAATTTTGTACATCATAAAAATGACGTATTACATGACGCAACCTTATTGATTTAGCGAGCCATCTATACATTATATTTTAAGTGAGTGAAATAAATCATTATTAGTAATGTTGATTTTTATAAAAATGCAATTAAAAGCTTCACTTGAAATTAAATTCAAATATAAAAAAATTCAAGTTTCGAATTCGAATTTCAAATTTTTATGAAAATACGAATTTGAATTTTATTTTATTTTATTCGGCAAACAAGCACAAACACGTAAAACAAAAAAAAGACAAATTGTTTTGGTAGATATACCCTGTGGCGTAGTTAGGGAGCAAGGGGTGGTCCGTCACGGATAATATTACTATACTGACTTGTCAAAACAGTCAAGAAAATGAAAATAAAACACAATGATAATATACCACTATAATACAAAGATTACTTCTCCTGCTTATCATAATATATATTAATTGTACAGTCTTTCAAATTAGAGATGACCACGTTATGACGTTTAAAAAAAATATTTATAAATATGATACAAAACAATTGTAACCATGGCGTTAAATAAAAACATACAGACCACAGACTTACTTGATCACCTTCTAAAATGATGACAATGACGTTATTCATAAAAAGAATTACAAAAAATAATATTTATTAATAACGTTAACGTGCTTATATTCTGAAACCGGAAAACTATTGAACAAACCACGGATGTTAATAATTATAATATTTGCATGTTTTATAGTTGAGAGACTTTTAAATCATTGTTTATTAAATCTAAACTCAATTCGTTGGTACATATCAATTATATAAAATAATTCAAAATATAATAATCATCATGGATTATATACTAGCATTCTATTAATATTTACTAGGTTTGTTCTATTAAATGAAATCTGTTAATTTAATACGCTGAAAATACTAGTTTAAACCAGGGACACGAACCGAAAAGTTTTGGGATTCGGTTACGGTTAACAGTTTATATATCAGTTAAATTTCGATTTTGTTTATCAGTTCGGTTTAAAAAAAATATGATATAGCTTTCGCTTTCGGTTTGGTTTTTTAAAACAATAAATTTCGGTTTAATTTATCGGCTATGGTTTTTTGAAAATATTATATAGATATCAGTTTTAGTTTGGTTTTTTAAAACAGTAAATTTCGGTTTCATTTATCGGTCATGGTTTTTTGATAATATTATATAGATTTTGGTTTCGATTCGGTTTTTTAAATAATAAATTTGTTTCGTTACGTTTTCAGTGTTATTTGGTTGCAGTTTTTTACTGTTTCGGTTCAAAATATCTTTACAAAAACCTAATTTATTTGTGCGCACTGAACAATTACAGTATGTTTTTTAAAATAAATAATTCGTAAATTTTATAAAATTATTTGTATTTTAGTTTTCTACAATCTTCAAAAATAATTTCTACGTACGCCATAGTGTCGATCTGGCATTCACACTACTATTAATATTCAATGATGCCAGCCCTACAGCGTCTGTAAAAGACGGCAACTATAAAAATATAAAAACTGATTTATATTTTTTATTATATTCTTACTATTTTCGGTTCAGTACGTTATTTATACCGGTTTAAATTTACAGTTTTAGAACCAAAATAATATCGCTTCAGTTACGTTTTCGGCTACAGAATTCATGACATTTCCTTTCAGTTTTCCGTATTTGAAACCAAAAAATATCGGTTTTAGGTTTCGGTTAAAGTTTTATAAAAAGATGAATATCGGGTGTGGTTTTCCGTTACGGTTTCGTTACTATTTAGGTCCCTAGTTTAAACCGATTTTATCGATACTAATTTTTATTATGTTATTACGAACTAAGTTTGAATATAGTTCAACTTATAAAAATATAGAGTCAAATATAATAATAAATAAAACATCGTCACGAATTAATAATAATTCTATAACTTCAAAAAATGACTAATAATCAGTTATTAAAATTTTAAACTTAATTTACATAAATCCAACTTACATGTAATATGGAATAATTGATATTGCTGGCAAATATTCGATATGGCTTTATTTATTTATGCCCGATTTTATATAGGACAGAATAAATTTACTTCCACAATAAATATATTTTAATTGACAAATTCGAATCAATTTTATTTATTTTATGGTATATATACCATTACTGTCAAAAGTCATTTGAATGAATAAATATTATTTACTTTGAAAATAAATTAATTAACACACGCTAATTTTACAGAAATAATATGCGTTAGGAATTCAATAATTTTAAACTAATATGGAGGTGTACACCTTTTCTGACTTTAATAATTAAGTATTTTTTGTTTATAATTGTACCATGTAACTTTAAAGTTACTTTATAAGCATTTTTATTGCTTGAAAATACGGCAGAAAAGTCGCCAAATATTAATAATAACAAAAATGAAAATTTAAATTGTTTAAATTTGTTTTTCTTTATCGCTAAAGCTTGATATCAAAATAACAATTATATCATTCGGCTTATTTAAAAAAAAATCTTTTGGATTACAGAAATACATTAACAATTTTTGTTAAGTATATTCCAGGCAATAATAATTTCTCATGACCTGAATCCTATAATTTATGTTATTAATTATTTTGGATCCTTATTAAATATGTTAGACGGTGAATAGTTAATAATCGTAATAAGAAATTTGATTTCCATATTGCTTCTAACTTTCGTTCTTTATATATACGATGACCATAATTTTAATAATGATAATGTAATAGTTGAATTAATGGCAATTTCATATGCAAAAATTTTGTGTTGTGTAGGTACAGAACTTTTTATTTATTGAATTCAAAATAAAATTCCCCATTTAAGATAAAAAAGTTTCTCTCCGTAATTTGAGAACCACTGGACTAAGAATATTCTTGTTTTGCTAATTAAACTAGTGTTATAAATTAGTAATTGTTTGCTAATTTGTCGTTTATAACACCGACCATAATTATTAATAAATATAAAAAATATAAATATATCATCACGCCTTTTACCCATTATTGAGTGTGGCACTCTCCCTTAGCAGATCTTGGTAAGTGATATATTTCTTCGCGTGAAGTGCGGTTACCAGCAGTTGAATCACAGCTCCCAAAGAGGTAGATTTAATTTGATAAAAATTGTTTGTCGGCTGTGGAGATCGTACCAGGGTTCTCAAGATCCACAAGCCGACTCGATACCACTGAGCCACCTACCCCATAAACAAAATTTAAAATTAAAGTTTTGTTGCTACAACTAGCCATAAGCAAATTGAACGTGTTGAAAACCTCTGGTTCAGCACTAAAAGACCAGTGACATCCAAACAACATTTCCTGAGCCGTCATTGTGATTCCAGTACGATCATCAGCTGATGATATTTGCGCTTTTTCTGTTACTACCGGAAAAAACCTTTGCTGATGTTCGTGTAGATAAACTCTCAACATGTAAATGTGGTTCTGTTATCTGTTTACCGCGGTAACTGTTCGTTCTGTGACGTGCTATCATCGACCTTGTGCTTTTAATATGGCCTGCTTAACTCTTTCCTTCTTTTAATCGATATGGAACGGAGTTAAATGATTGTAATCTTGAAATAAATATATCATCACATGTTTTATTCTATCAATTAGGGAAAAGTATTGTGATTGTGATTTTTCAATCGATCTCGTAAATTTGGTGAATTTTATAATTTTAGGCTCTACTGAACTAAAAAACAAAATTCAAAGTAGGTTTTATGAAAAACTTAGTTTAAATTTAATAATGCGCATGGTTCATATTCATCCAGTGGTAACATAACTTTAATAATTTGATTCAAAACAAGTTTTACTATAAACATTTTTCGAAATTATTATATCGTATATCCTAAAATTCATTCGTACATTTGAAATAACTTTTTTATTAATTAAGTAATCACAATTAAAATTTATATGGGTTAACTAACCCTAATAACTCGTAAAATAATATAAGTTTTAGTTAAACCGGAATTGGCATCAACTTCCAAATTTCAAAGTAAACGTCGCATATATTTTAAAATATTTAAATAATTCTGAATGTAATAATGTATCACCACTGTAATAATTATTTAATTAGAGCATAAGTCAATCTTTATCGAACGCTTTAACTCTTACATTACAAAAAGTATGTTGACACTTATGTTATAGGTTTTTTTTTAGCACAATCAACACAGGGGGGCGTGTTGTAAAATTATTCTCGCATACTGACGACACATACCGTAGGAACGGCACTGAATCTGTGTTAGTCAACAAATAATTATCCATTACTTACAAGAAACACTACCCAACTGTCACTCACCGATTTAAATGAAACTTGGCACACTAATAGAACTCGAAAAATTATTGAACCCCTATTTTTTTCTTCCGAAAGTTGCTTTTTAGGGGTACAAACCACCCCAAAAAGGTGGTAAAAGCAAGAATCACCATAAATGAAACTAAATAATACCAAAATATTATGCGTTCAACATTGATTACCCAGGGGTAATCTCGAGAATAGATTCAGCGACCTTAAAAACCCCCGAGTAACTAGTTTTGAACCTAAAACTCTATTTCAGTTAAACATCGTAATTTCATCTCCCTTCCCCTTTTTAATCCCTTATATGCATATGATCAAAATGACCCCGAAAATAGATTTTGGCGAACTCAAAAATACCTGGGTAACCAATATTGAACACGCAATATTTTGGTATTATATAATTTCATTTATGGCGATTCTTGCTTTTACCACCTTTCAGGGGTGATTTGTACCCCTAAAAAGCAACCTCCAGAAGAAAATAAAATAGGGGTTCAATATTTTTTCGAGTTTTATTAGTGTACCAAGTTTCATTTAAATCGGTGAGTGACAGTTGGGTAGTGTTAGTGTTGTACAATACTAGGTTACGTATCTGTAGTTACGTAACGTTTTAGTCATGCGAACACCCTATTAAAAATATACGTGACATATGTGTAACCAGTCAATGTACAACAAATTTTTGACTAACCAGTTGTTAACTACTAACAGTACTATAACCATAGTTATTGAAAGAAATTAATATCCATCAATTTAAGACTAAACTTAAACTAATGTTGAGTGAGACATAATTCTTATTTGTGTTATTATGTTTATTTTATATATATATATATAAGCTTTAGCTAAATAAAAATGTAAATAAATAAATAATAAATAAATAGTTCATACAACTGACTCTTAGTGTGAAAGGTCTGCATCCAATGCTACATTTGTCTGTCAATTCATGCCCTTCAATAATGATAATGAAGGTCAAACCTCAAGATAAAAATTAATAATTTACTGACTAGGATAGTCTGTTGGTTAATGCAGGCTCTGTTTGACCGTCCCGTAGCATAAACTGCAGATTTGAATACCACTCTAGATATATAAACGTTAGTGAGGTCTTTATCGGATTAGGTTGAAGACCAACCTTCGGTTAAACCTTGTCCTTGAGTCTAGTATTCAATAAAGTAAACAAATACACTTGATATATATCAAGTCGAAATTATTATGGTTGTTTGATGTTATATTTTTAAAAAATATTCTGTATGTTTCATATTTTAATAAAGGTAAAAATATGAATGTTTTTATTGAAATTTTAATTATTTATGTTTAATGACTGGTTGTATATATTTATTCATCGAAATGATAGTTGAACTTTTGATAGTAATATGACAAAAAATAAAGTTAATAAATAAATAAAAATATCATCACGTCTTTTTACCCATTACTGGGTGTGGGACTCTGCCGTAACAGATCTAGGTAAGTGATATATTTGTTCGCGTGATATTTTATTACAAATCGTCAAATCATGGCCTTCAAAGATGTTAGTGGAGAGGGGCGCAACAGGAGTAGATTTAATTTGGTAAAAATTGTTTGTCGGCTGTGGGAATCGAACCCGGGTTCTCAAATCCGAAGACTGACTCGATCCCACTGAGCCACCTACTCCATTATAATGTTAATTCGAATTTGTTAATTAAAATAGATTTCTATGGAAATAAATTTATTCTATCCTTTATATACCGGGCATTAAAAAAATTAAATATTTATTTGAGAGCAATATCATGACATTTCTTCGTATTTCGTTCTCTGTACCGTAGCAAACTGCCTAAGTTAAGAGATAATACACCATTGAAAGTGATTTAGTTTTCGCCTAAAATTGGTAATACTTGATACAACCGAAATATCTCGGTAATTTCCTGTTAGAACTTGACTTAAGAAAAATAAATTTGTTCAAATCGGTTGAAAACTGCAGGAGGAGCATACTCGTACATCCACTTAAACCAAAGTTGGATTAATCATCTAGGATTCAGGATTTTTGTATACAATATGTTCTGGAAGAATGGAAACATATATAATTTTTTTGTTATTAATAATAGAGAAAAACTTCATTTCTTGGTAATCGTTTTTTACATTTTTGTAGATTATAATAATTCTTTTCAAAAATTTAATTTTAAACAATGTTTACTCAAAAAATTTCATCCTATTTCTAGTAGGATAGTTACGTTACCACTTTACTTGTGGGATTTTGAGGTCAATCTAATTTTACATTACATAGACTTGACAATTTATAAAATAATGTTCTTGTAAAGTAGCAACTTTTTTCCTTTGAAGTTTTTCTCTAATACTAATAATAATAATAAAATATCTGATGTGGACACCACATGACTTCCTTGTACACGTATTAAACTATAGATATTTTTTTAATTACACATATTTGACATTAAATCTTTTATTTTTTGTTCTAATCCATAGCAAACTTAATTTACAAAAAAATCAAAAAATATATAATATTTAAATTTAGATATCTCGTTTATGCAAAAAGCTAATTTAAAAATTCTTAATGTGCTAGACGCAGAATTTAATTCTCTAAAACTTTTATTTGCAGCATTCATTTCTAAAATTAAAATAATACCATTTTTTTCAAGGAAAACTGTTAGCAGCTTCATGTAATGTGCCACTTCCGGTTAGTCTATTTTAACCAAAATCTATTATGTTATTTCCATTGATATAGTAGTCTTATATACCAAATTTGGAAAGTTTTAAATTATATTTGAATATAGTTTTTCATGAAAATCTATTATAGGCTTCAAGTAAAGTACCAATTCCGGTAGTTGTATAATGACCAAAAAGGGAGGTGCACAACTAGATGTTATAACAGTCCTAAATATAAAGTTTAAATTTTCTACGGTTCACCGTTTTTGAGTTATGCGAGATACGTACGTACAGACGGCATGACGAAATTAGTCAAAATGGATTCAGGGAGGGCCAAAACACCTATTTCCGTTGAAATCTGAGAACCGAAAATTTTCGCGATTACAATACTTCCTTTACTTCGTACAAGGAAGTAAAAATATATGATTCCATTTTTCCAGGACACAATGAGCTCGTGTATATTTTGTAATTATTGTCGGTACAGACAACGTACGGTCACTTAAGTTCGTGTCCTTTAAAGTCGAAAAATATATATGGAGTAGACCATGAAAATAATTAAATTAGTTTTCCACGACAGTAATTGCTTCCATGATTAATTTATTGGAAATGATTTCAAATAAAAATATAATTCTACATCTAAATTAATTAATATATTTTACATATTTCATTACAGCTAAATATAGTTTTAGAACTTTTAAATCACGCCCCCCCCCCCATAGATGTTATTGAAGGAGGAGCCATGGGAATAATTTTCATGTTTTGTAAATTGTATCGTTTCTTTTGAATTACGTGCATTTTCTTGCATTACGTATTGTTTATAAAATTTCAATTATACATGCATCAGATTTGCTATTAAGTTTTGAAACTAAAGCAACAATTGTTTTGTTCTCACAACAAATGATAAATTTGCCCTTTTCTTCTAGACCTCGTGTCACTCCTAACAAAAACAAAATAGATTGAAGCATTGTTACGTTTGGTTCACTGAATGAAAACAATAAGGAGCTGCTAGGCAACGTGATAAATTCCACTCGGAGAACATTAAAAACTACCAAAGAAAAAGAAACGCTAACTGAAAGTGTGCTGTGCACGGTTGCGCAGTTGCAGGGTTGGGGGCGGTCATTGGGGGGGGGGGGGGAAGATGCTGAAAGCGGCCGAGAAATGAGCACTTGAACAATTTATTTTTTTTTACTGAAATGTACGCGTTCATTGAAAACAAAAATTGAGTCACTGATGCAAGTCTATTTTCAAATATGGTCTTTATTCATTGAATTCAAGATGATATTGTTCTCTACAAAGGAAACGTTGTGTTATATATTAGCAAACATTAAAACTAATGTAGCTATTTGTAAGGAAAGAAACATTTTTCGTATTACGTCTGAAAAATCTGTGTTTATGGAAAAAGATACTTTTCTTACGAATTTTGTACCACCATTTGAAAAAGGCATTTAAAACATTTTTAATTTGATATTATACTTTTTTACTTTTCCGTATTGGTACGGAAAACTTCTATTTCTCCCAACTTATAAAAATAGAAAAGAATTTCAAATTGCAAAAGAAAAAGACAGTGACATATTTCTTCTCGACATTATTGCTTCATGTCGGAGCCAAAGCGAGGAATAGGTATAAAGCTCCTGAAAGAAATAACACTTTCTTAACATACATATAATACCTTATAAAAACGATAAATTTTGAGAAAAGAATTAGAAAATTTAGATAAGATTTATTATATTCGTGACAAATGTCACTTGGATTATGTTAATGTCACCTGAATGTCGATATTAAACCATAATATGGTTTTTCAATTGTCATGGATGTGGCATACTTTCCTTCGTTAGAGAAAAAAAATAGTTTTCTTTCCTAATGTTTATGGCACACTGGTCGAAGAGCATCAGAGAGCTTCGAAGAGTGCTTCGATGAAACAACAGCACGCACCCGTCATCGACGAAAAATAGACGCGCGAAATAGTATGTTATGCATCAAGGGAGGGAAACAAGCTATTATTCCCGTTCAGCCTCGAGCCTTCGGCTCTCGCTTACGCTCGGTTTGCCAACTTCACACAAGGGATAATCGCGCCCTCCCGTGAACCATATTATACTAACAAGTGCACAAAAATTATCATCTTATCGGGACAAATGTCAAATATGGGTTGCGTAACTAGTTACCTAGGAAACGCCGCAAACAGCTAATAATCGTAGTCTCTAGGGAGAGAAACATACTACCTAGGGAGAGAAACATCCTACGTAGGGAGAGAAACATAATGTTTCTCTCCTTAGGGGAGAAAAGCAGTGTTTCTCTCTCTAAAATTTGGGAATAAGAACGTGTTTCTTGTGTATGTGTTACGAAAAAGATATTAAATGCGCGCTTATTTCAATAGTTACCAGGGTTACAAACAAAACAAAAACTTGTTAAATTTACAGTTGACAGAACGAATTAACTTTCAGTACGTATGTTTTTTAATCATTTAAAATGTAATCGTAGAAAAAATTGTGTGTGAATTACGAACGTAAAGTGTGTTTGTTCCTCTTACACTGTTATCATGTTCGACTAACAAAAAATCACTTTACGCTCTTAATGCACAAATAACTATTAGAATTTGTCAAACAAGAACCGTATGAAGCTGGCTTAACACAGAATATTGGCTACTCACTAAGACTATTATCATGCTAAAGAAATAAAGAAATATTTGTGTAACTGTGAGTCTACAGTTTCGTGATCTGCGGTTGTTATTTTCACAAATTTAGTTTTCCCATCTTGCACGAGACGTCATTTCGTGTTTGCTATCACACAAATTTAACATCTTTTTCTGACATTCCTAGCTATTATTAATGTCACTATAATAGTCACATTTTTCAGGATATTTTACGTTTAAAATACTGCGACAGTGTAAAAAGTAACTACCGCAAAATATTTCCAAAAGAAATGTATTAAAAATAAAATGCATGTAACACAAAGTTAATGTAAGCTATATCCTGAGGAAATATGAATTTAATCATCTAGAAAAGTATTTGAAAATAACTATAAACTGTAGTTTGGTTTCATAAAATGACAAATTCTATTTTATTATGAACGTAATTTATTTTATGTGGCGTTTATAAGTATAGGTACTCATATTTCCAGATTATGTCTTTGTTGTTATTTAAATTGTTGCGTAGCTTTTCCTTTTTTCGGTAGATGGCATTGCCTGTTCGATAGAATTTCTCATGTCATCTTACCGTTCTTTAGAGATCTTATTCTCTGCTGGCACAATCCTTCGTCACCAGCTTCTTCACGTGAACTTTGTTCTAGGTGAAGAAGTGAGTTATACCATACTGATGAGCTTTAATAAGAGCGAAACGCTTCTATGGTTACTAACTGTGCTGGCCAGCCTCTGACGATACTCTCATAAGGTGACTTGGAGGCTGAATTTTGTGAGACTTAGCCAAGTGTTTATTTAATATTTTCATATTTTATTAAACCTAGTTTCACCAAGTGTATGGATGACAATTAGTTTGTCTTTGTTGTTATTTAGATGCATTAGCTCAATCGTAATCAGTATGTAGTAGTAGTAGTAGTAATAGTAGAAAAAAGTGAACAAAATAAACTAATTAAATAAATGAATAATCAGGATGAGTAAATGTAAGTTAGATCTGAACAAATCAAATGGAATATACATAATATAAGATATTCATTAGCAACTCTCATAACTACATACAAATAATAAACAAGAAAATAATTATTTAACAGATTCCAAACAAAGTGTAGTTAAAAACGCTCAAGTAATTGCTGAAATTAGTTATTTAGCAAGTCTGTTGCTTAACAAGAAACGTAATAAAGAGAAAATATGGCAACAATTTAATGGTATCAAGTTGAACTGTATATTTGAGAACCTCGTTTTTATTGCCACAGCCGCCAAAGAATTTTCATCACATTAAAATTACTGCTGTTGCTTTCCCTCCTCTAACATCTTCAGGGGTCGTGATCGATGGGCGGTAACCGCACATCACGGACATAATATTACCAAGATCTGCTGCGGCGTGGTGATATATACCGTGAGTTTTATTTAATGGTAAACATGGGATATATCATATCCATGGTTACAAAATGACAGCAATGTATTACTGCGTTTATTTTAACAGTAAACATTAGGACATAGTTGTCGAACGAAAAATTATAAAGAAAATAATACTTTTTAAAATTATTTCATTGAACATTGTAACAGTATTTAAAAACGAACGAGAAAACAAACAAGAATGTAAATGAAATATAAGAAACGTTGAATTTTAATAAATTCGATAGATTTATCTATCGGTTCTCGTTGAAACATTTTATAATAAAATCCATCCAAATAATTGTAGGTACCTCTTCTGTTTGATCTTATTTTCTTCCAACTATGGTCATAAATGTATTTTCCCAAACAAATTGTACTTATAACATCTGTTTTCAATCATGTATCTTCCACTTCTTGTGTTAGAATTATTGTGTATACTATTTATAAGTCTTACTCAAATGTACAAATTCATTATTATCTTGTTCACCTGATGATGGTCTAGTCGACCGAAATACGTATTGTAAAATAAAGTTTACATTAATTGAAACTAACCTAGTGTTGATTTTTTAATTTTATTTTATTGAATTTTAATGTATTATATGTTCGAAATTAGTGCCATTTACTCGTAGGAAATGTTCTAAACTGTAATAAAATTTTTGAATAATGTGGGTTATCTTTTGGGGAGGTATTGATTGTGAAGCGACAATTATTCTATTTCTCAATTGATCCATATTGAGTCTCTCACCATTTTATACTTTACTTTTTCAATAACCCCAAAGACAGTCTATTGTAATTAGGAATTAATGTAATAATCTCATTTTTCTTAGCCTGTGTACGGACAGTATTGGGTCTGATTCTCTTTTTATGGTGTCCATTTTGAATTTTTAAAATAAGTTTCCGTATTGTTGCTGGACATTGGTTTGGACTACCAGCATATGTAACATGAAATAATTCAAACTTGTGTTATACCAACTGATAAGTTGCATCTTCTTTTCAACAGCATAAGGTATGCATGTTAACAAGAAAGTTGAATTTACACTGTTTTAACAATTCCTATGTTTACTGTTAAAATAAATATATTCTCTTCGAAAGGCCAAAGAAATGTATCTGTTCGCGTCTCATATTTTTAAGATGAAACGATTAAGAGACAGTGACATCACTACTTATAAACTTTAACACACATGACGTAGGATGACAATGAAACTCTATAATCTACAAAAGTGCTTACTAAACTTATGGATATAAAAGATTTCTTTGGAAAAATTACATTTCGCGACTTCCATTGAAGAAAAAATGATATAGATTTTTCATATTGAAATTATAAAAATTACAAAATTAGAATGAAATATTAAAAATAAATATATCATCACGCCTTTTACCCATGACTGGGTGTGGAACTCAGCCTTAGCAGTGATATATTTCTTCGCGTAAAGTGCGGTTACCATCTGTTCAATCAGGGCCCCAAAGACGTTAGTGGTGGGGGTGTCCCAGAGGTAGTTTTAATGTGGTGAAAATTGTTTATCGGCTTTGAGAATTAAATCCGGGTGTTTAAATCCACAGTCCGACTCGATACCACTAATAAAAATAAAATACATTTATTTATTTATGCTATTTTAGCAGTAATTTGACAACGAAAAGTTATCATTTCCAGAGAAACAAGCGTTTATTTTACTTTCCAGATGTCTTAAATAGGAAAGCAGGAAAGTACCATTCCCGCTGGACCCTAACAACAGCAAAGGAAACAGTAATATTTCCGCTTGTTTAAAAATGTTTAAAATTATTTTTTGAGCGTTTTTAGATGTTTGTATTGGGTACATCTCGAACAGAAAGTATCCTTCTACTTTTTGCTATATTCTTTTAAGATAAACAATTATTTTTCACATATTTCAAATTTATTTTCATTATTTCGCGCCTCCCACAAACAAAACAATCTTAAAAGGATTGCAGTCCACAGTTTGGAAAGCGCTGATGTATTTTATTTATTTCTATAAATGGAATAAAATTCCAATCATGCGACAAAACAAAAAACAAAATGAATAAACGTTATTTTTCTTGAATTCCATGATGAAGTTATCTTATCATTATATCTACAAACAGTAAGAATGAAACAAAGTAAAATTGACAGACGCCGAAAATAAAACTCATTATCTTATCACTCGCGTGTCAAAACTCTCAGTTCAATCATTGAAACTTTAATGAAATTTCCAACTTCACTGCAAGATAAAAATAACTCAGATAGTTAAGCAATTAATACTCGGTTATAGCAAACTTCCTCCCAGATAATCGAAAGAAAACAGAAAAGAAAACGTATTATGGGAAAATGAAATCTTCATAATAACTCGGAACAAAATTACATTATAAAACTTTAATTAAAACTCTATGCCATTGCACAAGGAAGTCCATAATTTCTGTCAGATTCAATCTTCTGAGAAGTGGAATGCACTGGTTTTACGTGAACAATTGTTGCGTTACTGCTTAACTCTGAATACGACATCAGCCACACACGTACTGTTACGAAATGTGTTTGAAATTGTAGTTATACGATTATGGTCAGGATAATTTTGCAGTAAATATGAGAGATAAGAATCTAGGAAGAAAATAATGTTATACAAAATGAGAAAGAATATATTACAGTACGTTGTCATATCAACAGGCAGTAAATATGTATATTTACCTACAACAAAATGTGTTCATTCTTATCTCGGGTCAAAATTACAAGATGAGGAGAACAGTTATTTATGTAATAATTTTTGAGCACCAGATGTGAATATTGTCCACCGAGACTGTAGGTTGAGGTTCGACAACGCGTTGTATGCTTAAAAAATATATTCAACATGAATTACATACAAGATTTTATCTATAATCTATAAGAAAAATATGACATTTGTAAAAACATTTGGACATGTTTTCAAATTAGCAGGGTTAGCTATTATCATAGCTAGGAATGTTAGGAGTAATTTTACAGCCGCAGATGTCAGTTTGAAATCCGAGTTCGTAGAACGAGGATTGTAAGACATCTAAGGCCTGTTATGACTCATAACATCCGTGGTTAGTTCGATTGTTTACCGGTTTTAGAATATAAACACGTGAACGTCATTAATATATATTATTTTTTGAAATTCTTGTATGAATAACGTCATTGTTATCATTTTATACGGTGATCAAGTAAGTCTGTGGTCTGTATGTTTTTATTTAACGCCATGGTTACAATTGTTTTGTATCATATTTATAAATACATTTTTTTATTTAAACGTTATAACGTGGTCATCTCTAATTTGAAAGACTGTACAATTAATATATATTATGATAAGCAGGAGAAGTAATCTTTGTATTATTGTTGTTTTAAGTTCCGTTTATATTAATAGTGTTACATTATCATTGTGTTTTATTTTGATTTTCTTGACTGTTTTGACAAATCAGTATGGTAATATTACCGTACAGAATACAGCTATTACTTACTTACCAGCCTACTTTTGTGCATGTAAACATCAGTTTAATATCCCGAAACCAGGAAATTATTGTGTTATTTTTAAAATTAACTATGTAGTGGAGATTTGTAATTTCAATGGATCATTTCACAGTTTATCCCCGAAATCGAGAATGTTATTTTAAAAATGATTTTTTATTTTCGAAAACAGTTATTAAACCGGTTAAAAAATAAGAAAGTAAATAAAAATTTATATTTATATAAAAACGATCCATATTTAATGAGTTACCAAATTTAAGTATATTTGTAATTCTGTGTTTCATTCTAATGTATTCTATCTTCTTCTTCTTCTTCTTCTTCAGCTCTCTAACCCCAGTTGGGTTTTGGCTTCCGGGCACACCGAGCCGCAGTTTTTACACTGCCGTACTGCCGGTTTCTTTAGTCAGATTATTTAAGGCGTATTAGTGACTAGCTTATAGCGCCCGAGTGTGATAAATACATGAAACTGTATTTTTATATTTTACGACAAATCACACATTGTCGGCAGGCGGATTCGAACCGACGAACCTTGGTTCGGGTGACGTCACAGTATGCTAAGAGATGTGCCTTAACACGCTCGGCCACCGTGCCTACAATGTATTCTATAACATACCTGTTAATTTGTAACCGCTTGTTAAAATTTTTAACCATTGACAACAGACGGCTCTGAATAAAAAATGAAAATTTAATTAGAAAAATTTGTGTTTTTTTGCATAAAATTTTGAACTGGTCGTTAAAAATTTACAGATCAGTTACAAACTACGTTTCATTATTGTATAATATCCCAATTTAGTACTCATTGTAGACATGGAAATTAAAAATTAATAACCTCTTTCCGGCTGCCAGGATGTATTCTATTATAAATCAATGTTCAACGCTGTATATCATACGACTACATCAGCTTATACATATTGTCAGAGCGACTTTATTATAAATTTGATTTTAATCTTCATTATACAAGAATTTAGTTGAGGACCCTATACGAAGTAATGATATATATATATATTTTTTTCGCGCCACCGTCCGGCATTAGCAGTATTACATAACTAAAAATCGTCCGGAAACCAAGTTTTTGCCTGCCTAGGCCGGCAAAAATTAGTGACTTTTTATAGTTATATGTTGGCATCACTAGTATAGCGAACTCCTGAACGTACGAAATGTCAAAATATTGCATTGGCGTAAACATATTATGATAAAATATTCATAGTTCAATATTTTCAATACAAGAAAACAGAATATTTATACATAAATATTTTAAACAAAATTGTAAGTAATTATAATTGAATTAGCAATGTAAAATCAAAATAAAATATGTTTATTTTTTAGGTTATAATACTGGAATGACAAGTCGTGAAATAGACAAAGAAATGAATTATGTTTTATGTTTATTAAATAAAGTGTACAGTGTAATTAAACTTATTGAAGATGTAAATTGATGAACAATAAATAGTTAATTAAAATTAAAAGTACAGTTCTGACAATTAGATGATACCAACATAAAAAAATTCCCTGACATTTAGAATGTCAATAATAAATTAATCGTTTTTATTAAATTTACAAAAACGTTGGCGCGAAAAATCTTGTGTATTACACGTCCAGAAACTATTTTGCGAGTGCTCGTATTTAAAGGCCTCGCCTGCGGCCCGTCCTTTCAAAATATACTCGTACTCGCAAAATAGCAGTTTCTGGACTAGTGATACAAATAACTATTTTCACTGCCTCAATTGAGACAAGTAAATTTTTCCTCTCTAGAGAAGGAGTGTAAAATCATATGTATGACAACTGAAAAACAAAAATATAATTATGATTTTCCATTAGTGTAGGATGACTAGACATCCTGGTATACTGAAATTCGTCCCCTTGACTCGTATGTCCCGGTGTCCCGAGGGACCTTTTCGAAACACGTAATTGTCCCGGTTTTCATGTCCGACTATAAATTTAGTACTAATATCATTAAACCAACATTTGCAATATTTATATTTATAGATTCTGTGATTTAGTTTTTCAAAATATATTGGTTTCTTATTCCTATTTGAGTCTGTGCATTTAAATTATGATTATGATTTTGTAAATCAAAACAGTGCGAATTGAACAATTATGTGTGTGTGTGTATTAGAATAAATTGAAAAAGATTCCGGTTTTATAATTTACAAATCTGATCATTAGTGACATCCAAGTGACATCTGTCGGGAGAATAATTTTAATTTTTGATTGGGCAGTGAAAAAAATTTGTTTACCTAATGAAGTTAGTGTAATTTGACTCAGGAAGTGAAACATTAAATTCTAGAAGAATTTTCTTACTTTCTTAGCTTAATAACTATTAACTTTCTTTTTTTATTAATTTTCTTTTTCTAAAGTATATTAAACTAAAGTTATTTCAAATAATGACAATAATTTTATATATGGTACGTGAAATGGGACGAACCATGTCACCATTATTTAAAATCTGACAATGTATGAACTAACGAAATACCTACGTTGCTGTTTTCTTAAGCCCGTTTTAGCAAATCATCAAATCCATAAATTACATATAAAATGTTTTACTTGAAATGACAATTTTAAAAAATTTATTTACGTAACTTTATACTTACTTGTAATTTTACTTGAAACTGACAGGAAAATAAACATTTGTCTGTCCTTTAAGACTCAGGAAAACTTTGCTTTGCATGCCTAGTCAGGAAAATAACATATTGCGTGCCTAGGCAGGTAAGAAAGAAACGTGAGTGTCTAGTTACTTAGTAATATAAAATACTAATTGAATATATAAGTCAAATATTTCTTTTAATTTGAAATATTTAGTATTTGTTTATAAGATTCAGGTAAAATGTTATACGTAACACGTCAGTAAAGTGTCGTACAGTATTCGTAGACTGTTTCAAGCCCGGCATGAAACTATCGACTCATCCTGTAATCGAACACTTTCTTGACTTTTTACGTATAATTTGTATAAAATTAAATAAAAAAATATGATAAAAAAAAAATTTAAACAAGATATTTGCTGGTATTTATTATCTATTGGTAGTAACTAAAATTCGCTATACTCAGTGAAAAGTTGCAAGTTATAGCAACAAAATTAGAACATGTTGTACTTTTTGAAACATATTGCGCAACCTATTCCAGAACTCAAATGACTTACAACTTCCATATTGCACGCAAGTAGTAGGTTCTTGTTACGGAAAAACGCAGGTTTAAGATGTAGGTACCTATTGTGAGAAGTATACACAAACAAAATTGGTGATCATTTGAATTGCGCAAATGTATTCCCATCTGGCATATCCTATATTTTAAATTTGAATCTTGTGAAATGTTCCCATTATGTTCTTCTCTAGTGAAAACTAATTTTAAACGAAATTTCTTGTCTCTCGTCTATTGTGACACTCTCCATAGCGTAAATATTTGATCATCCAGTTAACACAAATCCAGTGTAGTTTACAGGCAAAGCAAGAAGCATTATATTGATCGAATAAAAGATTTAGCGCCTTCGACCCATCAGATGCTCATTTATTTCAATTTGTCCTACAATCGCCAGTACCTACTACGATTCCTCCTGCGGCGGATTAATAAAATTACTAGGACGTATCGGTGGAAAACTTTCCTGGCCCAATAAAAGGAGCCAAGGGATACCGAATTAATTGAAGAGATAAATAATGAGTCGTTAAGAAAGGGTCTAATTGTTTTTTTTTTTTGAACTCGTCATCAGTCAATTTGAAAGGATATAAATTTACAACTTTTACAATTGAAGATGAGTATGAACAATTTAATGAAATACTTCAAGTAGTTTTATGGCAAATCCAAAATATGATTTAACAAATTAACTTTATTTAGACATAAAATAACACAATCAATGGAAGGAATAACAAAGAAAAAACAAAACGTATTAATGTATACAAACAATAATAATAGTTATTATTTTAACTATTTGTATTAAATGAGTGGGTAGAACAGGAGTCGTTGACCACTGTTTTAAACACATGAATACAAAACGAGACACTTTTAAAATAAATGTAAGAAATCTAAGGCTAAGAACTAACTAACAAAAGATTTAACCACTAAGCCTTAATAAATGAATCAAATCTAGATACGTATTTCGAGAATTAAGTTCTCATTCTCAGTAGAAAAGGAAAAACATCAAGATTACAAGATTTGTGAACCAAGTCAGTGGTCAAGATAGAATTCTATCTTATGTTTTCTAAACTTTGTCATTATAATTCTAAGAAAATTGGATTTATTCGTTTATTATTTCAAATTAACCGCGAGCTAAGTAAGTAAAGTATTTAATTTAATACAAAATATTAAATTATTTTTATGTTCGACTGCATCATATTACCTTGTTTTACGACACTGTTTACTGTCCATAATCGGGTACTTTATTGGACTAGTACGATAAAAATGCAAAACTGGAGTGCTGTCAATGACACATTAAAACAAAATTCAAAAGAAATAGTAGATATAATTTAAAGCATTTTATTAGAATGAAATTACAATTAATTAAGTAAAATACTATTAAAGTATGCCAGGATACAATCTTCGGTGATTTTATATTTTCATATTTAAACACCATTTTCTGTATGTATTATATGTGTCTTCATACATTTGTTTCGATTTCGTTGGTTGCATAACATGCAAGATCTTTTATTTCTTTTGGAACGTCTTCAATGTCTTCATCCATCTCAACACTTTTTTCACTTTGACAATTTGATAAATAAATCAACAAATGCATAACAACGAAACACACTTTGAGATGCAATTAAATGTTTTAAATATAGGTATTGACATAATCATATTTTAAGAGAAAATATTCTCCATGCAGTCGAACATAAAACGTTGTATGCACCTCGTACATAATCGGACTTTATAGACTCGCCTTATTTATTAGCCTCGCTCTGCCATAAAATTCGGCTCGTCCAATAAAGACCTAAATTATGTACTTGTTACATAAACTACTATTAACGTTAATAAACAAATTACAACATAGCTCTCACCAATTACTTTGCTGCGACGAAAAATGTTGGATCGCGCTGAGGTAGGTTAGTCTAATACAGTGCAGCTGTTTATCATGAAAGTAGTATTTCCGACGTTTTATGAACATTTTAATGAATATTTTAATGTATAAAATTATTTAAATTGCGTGCTATTGTGTGTATTCGTGTTTCAAGTATCGTGTATAAGAGAAATATTAATATTAATATATGAATAAGTGATAATGAAGTGGAGTGTGTGAATCACTGGATGTCTATAGTGGTCGGTAGCTGATTCCTGTTCAAAGTTAGCAATAATATTAGATAAAAGTTGATTTATAAGCAGGAATAGGAGTAAAAATATAATAGCAGCAATGGATGGATTACATAGCTTGAATCTTTTGTTTATTTTAACAACGTTTCGACCCTTTTTTGGGTTATCTTCAGGTCCGTAATAGAATTTTAACAGTAAGAACCATTGTCTGAATACAGACAATTGATGACAAACATCTTTACATATTAAAAAAGATGGTAGTGTGCACTACCAGAATCTACTAGAGTCTTAAGTGGTAATGACCCAGAAAGGGTCGACATGTTGTTGAAATAAACAAAAGATTCAAGCTATGTAATCCATTCATTGCTGCTATTATATTTTTTACAATAATATTAGTATTTTCTTCATCTTAGGTTTTTGAAAATAAAATTTAAAAAAAATTATCTCTATAATATCTTTATTCCTGTTTTCTATAAGTAAATCCTACAAGTAAACTAAAAGCCTATTGATATGATGCACACTATTTACAAAACTTTTTCTACTTCCGTTACGAAATAGACGTTTTATTTCACTTATTTGAGTTAGGTAATGACCTGCATTATTTAACTAGTGAAATAATGAGGTAACATAGTAACACAAAAAAATGAAGATATCTTGGTAGACGAAATCTGATGTGTTATTCTTTTATTTTTTGAATTTATAACTGTCATTAATATGTAAAAATTTCATAATTTCAAAAACACTCTTTCGTATTTATTAGAACGGAAGTAGAAAAAATATTGTATGCAACACGTAAGAAAACTCGGTTATTACCTTACTTATGTGATTACATAACTCGGCTACGCCTCGTTCTGCAAATTTCACATGCGTAAGGTAATAATCTTCATTTCCTTACTAGTTTCATAAATAGCTATTACCTAATTCCGTTACAAAAAGTCCTGTTTTACATCAATTTTTGAGGTTATGAAATGTCAATTTTTCATAACTGTCATTCAAGAGTTATGTAAGGAATTATTTACATAACTAGTTACGTAATGAATGTTGACAGTTTGAACTTTCTCAAAAATGTTTGTAAATAACGGAGAAAACTATTTGTTAAAATTTTTAGGATTTATATACATTTAATAATTTTTCTGATATTAAACAGTTCACGGCCAAATTAGCAGATTCTTCGATATCAGAAAGAAGGTCTGGCTCGAATTCAGAACTCATTTTCAATGATGATATAAGCTTTAAATTTAGACATTTTATTCATTTATTTTCACGGCAATACTTTGGTAAATTTTGAAATATAGTGAGCTGTCATAAACCTAGAATATTATGTATTTTAAAAATTATTTTAGCGGAATTAGATAAAATTTTGTACGTAATACGTTATGAAAACGTGATATTGTTTGACTCACATAAATTGCAAAACTAGCTTCGCTCGTTTTGGCAAATATTATGTTCGTCAAACAATATCAACCTTTTCATGACTGGTTACGTAAATAACTATTATCAAGTTATAAACTTTAAATTTTATAGTTCATAACAACATGATGACTAGGATGATGCTGATAACATTATATTGGAAATAATCACAAAATTAATATTAAACAATCGACAAGAAACTTATGTGTTAATTATACATATCAAAATTCAAACGAGACTTCATATCACAAGAACATGCAGGAATGAGCTGACCCAGCAGTTTATAAAAGAGAAACCATCATTGTAATCAGTAATCAGTCTGTCTTGTAAGTTATCTGTATAACATAGCTTGTAATGGGAAAAATAAATGTTTTTAAAAAACTATACTTTTATTTAAAATTGTATAAGTTGTTCAATACAGCAAAAAAACAAATTTACTGCGTTAGTTGGGTTTATAAAACCCTAGCAGTTGCATATAAATCTGTTACTTTTTTGCCTAGTTACATAAATAACTATTAATCACTATCAGATAATAATGCATTTCTTACCAATGAAACAGTTGAGAAGTGAATCAGTCTTTACTTCACTTTTCCAACTAGCTGGTAATTTTTTTCCGGCTAGCTAAATGTCACTTTCTAGCTTTTTTCTTGTTGCAAACTTTTAGTTGCTTTTCCTGCAACTTTTCGCAGTTGGCGGAATACAATTGAATTTATTATTTGTGAAAATACATATTCGTATTATAAAGTTGAAGTAACTTAACTGACAGAATCAATAAATATATTGTCCTGTAACGCTGTTCAAAAGATATTAAAATTAATATTTAAAAATCAATGATTACTAATAGAATAATAATAATAATAATATATCATCACGCCATTTACCCATTACTAGGTGTGGCACTCTGCCTAAGCAGATCTCGGTAAGTGATATATTTTTTCGCGTGAAATGCAGTTACCAGCCATCAAATCACGGCCCTCAAAGATATTAGTGGAGAGGGAGCCACAGGGATAGATTTAAATTGGTGAAAATTACTAATAGATTGTGAATTAAATAATATATACACTTTGCGTTCTTAGCTACGCATTCGATCATATAACTTAGCGCTTGGCTACAATGGAATATTTTCAAGCTTGGTATGAAATATACAATTACATAGACAGAAAACTTTGCACATTATCTTTTTCTTTGAAAATTCTATTTTCTACGATACAGTTGATAAAATATGTCAAATTATTCGGGTCGTTTTATTTCAATTCAATCAAGTTTGATTGAAGAAAACAAATTTGGTCTGAGAAAAACTAAACCTTGAGTCATTTTTATTGAGGTAATTTACAAAATATAAATATATCGTCACGCCTTTTACCCATTACTGGATGTGGCACTTTGCCGCAGCGAATCTCGGCAAGTGATATATTTCTTCGTGTGAAGTGCGGATACCAGTCGTCAAATCACGTTCCCCGAAGGTGTAAGTAGAGGGGGAGCCACAGAGGTAGTTTTAACGTGGTGAAAATAGCTGTGAGAATCGAACTCGGGTTCTCAAATCCACAGATAGGCTCGATACCCCTGAGCCACGTACCCCATAATACCA
This sequence comes from Pterostichus niger, assembly GCA_947425015.1. Lineage (NCBI taxonomy): Eukaryota > Metazoa > Arthropoda > Insecta > Coleoptera > Carabidae > Pterostichus > Pterostichus niger. The sequence continues at coordinate 11,520,901 of OX380337.1, read as the reverse complement.
AATGGAGTAATTTATTAAAATATTGACCTTTACCAGCATATTTATATATAAGCTGAATTATCGATTTTAAACAAACGTTGTCATTTACATGCTATAATATTATAGGTATCAGGTTTCCAACCTCACTGCCCAATATTAATATAAATATTTATTTTTCTACAACTGTCAAAAATGTTAATTTTTTTCACTATTTTCAATATGCGAGGTACGTGATTTTTTCATCATTTGCATTACCATGACAACGCGTATTTTCCGTATTATATTGCACCCTAGTGCACAAAATGAGTATTTTGCGCACTGTTTCGTAGTCTAGTGCGATAAATGTGTATCTCGCGCACGCTTCCAAATTATTTGTTGTCAGGTTTCATTAGTTACAACACATCAATAGTATCAAATTAATATTATTGTAAATTATTTTCCTTCAATTTACTTAAATAAATCAATAATTATTGTATTTTTCTTTATTTACAGTTGTAGAAATAATGTTTTTTTACGCATTCGAATGACTTTTATTGTTTTGACCTACGGTCTCGACTAAAAGTAACAATAACAACAAAGACAAAATTAATTGTCATCCAACACTTGGTGAAACAAGGTTTAATAAAAAATATAAAATAAACACTTGGCTATGTTTCACAAAATTCAGTCTCCAAGTCACCTTATGAGGGCATCGTCAGAGGCTGGCCAGCACAGTTAGTAACCATAGACGCGTTTCGCTCTTATTAGTGCTCATCAGTATGGTAATCTCACGCGCAACAAAAAAAAACACTCATTTTGCACACTTAATACAAAAATTACTATTTTAATATAGTTGAGGAAAGTTTATTAAACTTACATACCAATAACGAAATAATATGAAACCTGTTTATTACAGTAAGAGGTTATAAAAATTTATAAAGGTTGTAAGAATTTGTTAAAGAATGTTCTCGTTTTATTTGACAATTTTGTCGTAAATAATAGCCATAATTTTCGTAAACACGTAACGACGTAACAGCTCATGCAATATCATTTATTAAGTTAAAGAGCACAATATATCCCGCGTACTTGAATTTTCGAGTAACGGCCACAATTTCCTTCAGTCTTATTATGCAAATGAAGGAATTTACAAAACAATATGCCTTAGATCCCTCGAGAACGTTTCTTGTAAAACAAAGCATTGGACTCCGTTGAAACCTTACACTTCCATTTGAAACAAACACATATACTTTGATACATGAACTTTAACAATTAAATCATATAGTTTCTGAAATATTTTTAACTTTTAACATTTGTAGTTAGGTTCGACTTTTTATTCATAATCACAATTACAGTAATAGGTCAATTTATAACCTTTTAGAGGTTAGGAAATACGTCATTTCTAAAGTCAGATTCAGAATTCACTTAATATGTTATAGCATAACATAATGAAAATTTTTAATTTGTATTTAAAGTCATATACGCTGGTAGCACAAGCTCTGTTTTTGGGTGTTCTAAGAGCACGGTTTTAACATGTTAGAGATAGTTAAAACATCCAAATGCAGTGCTCTTAAAACATGCAAAAACAGAGCTTATGTTACCAGCCCTCATGATTCATAGTTTTCATAAGAATCGTACCATAATATAACATAAAATATGGAATAGGATCAGTGGCGAATTCCCCATAAGGGCTGCAGGACTGCAGCCCTCCCACCAAAATGAAAACATTTTAAAATTTTTATAGCTATTACATTACTATACAATTATTTTATATAAACATATTTTTTCCGTTCGTAGTATATTTATTTTTGAATTGTAGGTACTAGGTACCTCGATAGGCGCTCTGTATGAGTGTATTGTATGAGTCAATGCGATCGCGTCTCATCAGGACTGCAGTCAGTGCAGACCGAGTCACACCGCATAGTCAGTGTATTGAGCAGGTGGGGGTTAACCCGTGTTATACGTTTTAGTGATATTGTATTTCATGGACTGCAAACATTGCAGTCCGCGCTACGTCTTTTAGCTTCTATATACTTGTGTTTTATTACGATATGTATAATATTTATGATGTTATGTTGATAAATATGTTTAAATAAATATATGTCAATAAAAATGCGGTATTTTTCAATAGGCAGTGATTTTTTTATTATAATTTTTTCAGTCCTCGTAAAAAAATCATCCACGAGCCGTCACTGAATATGGTCAAATTTCATCTTGTTACAATTACAGTATATAATCGGTTATGTTCGAATGAATTCGTATATCATCGTTACAATTTTATATCAATGCAGTGAATTCAATTATCAATAGAATACAGAATTGTTGTCAAATAAAAAGTCTAGCAATTTGTTTAACTTTAATAAAATAATGTTTTTAACATCTAGCAGATTACCGTTATACAACGTATGTAGTCATTTTTTCTTTCACTTTAACTTTATTGTTATTAGTGTACATAATTATTACGATAATAACCAATAATATGGCCTGTATCCGTAATGATTTTTATATAAGAAATGTCAAAATAGAACTGAATATATAAGCAATACAACAACTTGAAATTTTAGTATTGACAGATACATAATTAGAACTATGAAACCTACAATTATTATATAATAAACTATAAATTATATTATAACAGTTTACAACTACTGCCTTTATAAAAAAGAACTTTATTTTGACAGAGGATGGTTACAGTTGGGCTTGTTGATACAGAATACCTTATCTTATAGATAACTTCATATTTATGCTGAGCTAATGTCTACACAAGAACAAAGTAATTATCAGTTTTTTTTTATAATTATTTTCTTAATTTTAGTCATATAACTTATACGATAAGAAATATTATATAATTTCATATTTGTTGTTTTGTGTAAATTCTGAATTCAGCTTAACTGCTATGGCAGCCTTTTGGGTGAGAAATGATAGATGTACATCATGGGTGAGAAAAATTGATGTAGAGTTGCTCAAACAAATATTTCCATTGAAGTAAGGTAAAAATAAATATAATATTGCTGTCAAGTTAAAAAATAATAAGGAAAATATAAAATTCTAATGTAACTACCTTTTAGGGAAAAATTTCTAAGGTTGTATTATTCAAAAATATATTAATATCAAACCTAGAAAATAAACTTGAATATTTAGTTTTGTATCTCGTATTTTGTTTCTTCTAATTGGCTTGTTGCTTAGAAAATTTGAATTTTAATACTCACAAGTAACACTACTCAACTGTCACTCACCGATTTAAATGAAACTTGGCACACTAATAGAACCCCTATTGTTTTTCTTCCGGAAGTTGCTTTATAGGGGTACAAACCACCCTTGAAAGGTGGTAAATGAAAGAGTCGCCATAAATGAATTTAAATAATTCCAAAATATTATGCGTTACCCAGGGGTTTTCGAGATCGCCAAAATCTATTTTCGGGATCATTTTGATCATATGCACTTTTTTAAGGGGTTAAAAAAAGGGATGGGGGATGAAATTACGATATTCAACTGAAATAGAGGTTAAGGTTCAGAACTAGTTTTTAGGGTCGCTGAATGTATTTCCGAGGTTACCCTTGGGTAACCAATGTTGAACGCGTAATATTGTAGTAATATTAAATTTCATTTATGGCGATTCTTGCTTTTACCACCTTTCAGGCGTGGTTTGTATCCCTAAAAAACAACTTCCGGAAGAAAAAAATAGGGGTTCAATATTTTTTAGAGTTCTATTAGTGTGCCAAGTTTCATTTAAATCGGTGAGTGACAGTTGGGTAGTGTTACTTGTCAGTGTTGTTCTCAACATCGAGTACGTTGTCTACAATGTTGTTGGTGTTTTATTTTTAGCTAAATCGCTGAAATATGCGAACACTTTCTGAATTGTTTTGTACTGTTTTCCCAGAGCATCAGTCCTTGTAAGCTTTGTAGGTTTTTTCATACCGACCTTTGCTTTTTTGGAGGTAATGTATTTTCAACGGTTTCCGTAACAGCTTTTTTTTAATTTGGTCGGTGTATATTGCTTCATTTCTCTGTCGAAACTTTCAGACATCTTTACTACTTACAATTATTATTAAGAAAATTTTAATTTAATAATAATTTAATATGTAAATGTTAAATTGTAATATATATTTAAAAAAGGATTCAATTATATGATATATTAAATAAATAAAAGGATTCAGAATCATATGTATATTTTTCTTTTTTGTTTTATTGACATTTTACATATATTGTTTTATATTTTTTAAAGGTTTTTGATTAATTTGATAGTTTTAAATTATAATTATTGTATTTATATTTTAAGGAGCTGACGATGAGCTAATATTTTTGCTCGAAACGTCCCAAAAATACATATTTAAAAAAAAACATTGGATTCTGAAGCCTTTTATTTATTTAATATAAATATTAAATTAATTAAATTACTTTAAACACGTTTTCATATATTAATATATTAACTTATTTTGCTGGTAATACGCGAAATTGAATCAGAAACTTATTTTGATAGTAAAGATGATTGTGAATAAAATAGTATACTCATACATACTTCGGCGAAAGTTTCATTTCAGCTTTGCGCTTTATTTGACACTCGGGGGCCTCACTTCTCGGTCATATAAGAAGCCGTTGGCTATAATGAAACATTTCCCAACTCAGATGTTCCTTTAAAAATGAAAAGTTTCGAAAAGCTTGTCTTGCCGCTAGCAACTGTCACAGGCAATGTTAAAAAATTCTTCTTGCAATCTCGAAATTTGAAAATAGAATAGTTATTTGTAAATATGTATTGAGTCACATCTAATGCGTCCATTTCAGAGGAAATATAGGGTGAGAAGTTTTAAATTTTTTCACATAAATCTTCAGCATTAAGATCTTTTATATTTATAAATGGATCGTGTAACATATTCTCTAGAGATTTACATTTTATTATTTGGATTATCTATTTTAAGGAAATTATCTAAATCATTGAGAAAATCTAAAACTTTGTTGTTCAAACTTGTTGTACTTTTGATAATATATTGTCGAATGCCAAAAAATAAAAATTAATTTTAAATAGATCCCGCGGATTTTCTTACTCTCATAGTCGAATAATCGTTATTTTTTCGGGGTCTAACATTACTAAACGGTGGAAATGAAGGATCGCAATCGATATCCTCAGTAATATGTTTTGCCTCTTCTAAAGTATCGTTAAAGCCTTTATCTGATTTAATTTTATACAAATATGTTATTAATTATTTTATTAGTAAATTAGTTTTGATAGTAGTTAGTAGACAGTAGTTATTTATAACGCTCTTTAAAATAAAATAAAACTAAATGTAGGGCGGCCGGTTATTGCTACCCCTTTAGCTTGCCGCCCGTGTGCCCTGCACGCCTTGCACTCCCGGGTCTCAACAACTCTATGTTGCACTGTCGATATTTAAACTTAAATCCAACTTTTTATGTAGTTCTGATCACATTCCATACTGATGATGTTAGTTTAACCATCAAAACGTTCAACTGTATTTAAAAGACTTTCATTAGATCCTAAACCCAACATTTTGGCTGGTAGCACAAGCTCTGTTTTTGCCTGTTTTAAGAGCAGTGTTTTTGGGTGTTTTAGCTATCTCTAACATGTTAAAACTGTGCTCTTAGATCACCCAAAAACAGAGCATGTGCTACCAGCCATTCTTATTCCAAATATATTCTACAGGATCAACAATTTTCCAATATATAATTTATACACGTACGTCACTTTCACTTTGACAGTTGACAGCTAAATAATGTTAGGTTAGATTGTTACAGTTTGGACCGGAAGTTATGTGTATATTATTGAAATTGTAGATATACTCGTATGTGTAAATAATGTTGTGTGAGAATCGTATGATTGACGTCCCAGTCGAAGAACTGGCCAACTATTTGAAGTAAATTATGAATGAATAGAATGAATGTTTTGCATTATTTTTATACCATATTTTCATATCAAGAGCTATTAAAATTTCTGCAAAAATTCGGTAAATTTTATATGTTGAAATAACCCCGTTCGAATTTATCACAATTTTAATAAAATTTTGAGAAGCATATAAAAAGTGGTCCTTGTTTCTCTTATGCCCATTTAACGGTTTTTATCAACAAAAACAAACGTAGATGGAAGACAATACACAAGAGTACCTGATTAAAACTAAACATTGAAAGAAATCCCGTGATTTTTATTTCTGTTTTGCTTTTTTTAAAACAAAAATTGTACAACTTATGGAAACTCAACGTTTTACTATGCTCCTATAATTAATAAAATAAACGAATTACAAAATGAAATCATTAATTTACAAACAATCAGGTGGTAAATAAATGTATAATTGAATCATTCTTATTAATATATAATAAAATGGGGTACCTGTCTCAGTCGCAATTTGTCAAATTGTGGATTTGAAAACCAGAATTCGATTCTCGCAGCCGATAAACAATTTTTAACTACATTTAAATTATCAAACTTCATATATTTCAATCTGGTGCTGCCACCATATAACTACGATATAGTAACAGTATAAATGTAATCGATTTTAAAAGATTCTTAATTTTAAATGTGTTTTAAATGATAATATTGGATTGTTCTTTTGAAGTACTTAAGTATATCTTTAGATTAATTGAAATCCTGAAACTCATTTATGAAATATGTTAAATAAGTTCCATTTCTACATTCTTTTACATGTTTTAATTTCTAAAAATTATTTAATATAAATTACAAGAATAAAATTATCTATGAACAATTTAAAATTAAATATCGTAAATTAAACTATTTTAAAATAGGCAAAATTATGGAAAACTCAGTAACCCTATTCTAATTCAATTATCAAGTTGATCTTAAAGGTATGTTTATCTTGTTTATGTCGCTAGTAACTTTAATTGGTAATAAAAGAAATATTATAAAAGTTTCACTTTGTCATTATCAAGATACAAATCTGTTAACGCCAACAATTGAATCAACCATATTACCCATTGGACAAAGAAATACAACGAAATTAGTAAAGTTATTTCCCAATAACTGCTTCCACAATCCAAAATATCCAAGCTAATCCCAGAACACAAATCATACACATCTCCCACACGTCCGGCGGTAATCCAACAAATACAAAGTTTTCAGCGGTGGAAAAATCCCCTTCTAATCCGGCGCTAACAAGTCTAGCGACGCGCAGCACTCAAGCGGCAGCGGCCGGCACTAACAACACTCTCTCTCAGTGACAGAAGTTGCGCTTCAAGACGCAGACTCTGTGAAGTAGAAGTCTGTGTTGCTAATTGGACGTGCGTTCAAGACCAACGGGGTTATTTTTAGAAACAGGGTGAATGAAATGAAATACTAGAATGAAGAAATTGTAAGGAATGTTGCAGTATAATAATAGAAATTGAAATAAAATGAGTTGTTTCCCCTAATTTCAGAAATTCCACTCATAACTTTCTATGCAATCAAATTACAGTATTTTGCTGAATTGAACCAATCACAGTAGTATTACAGCGACAATTTCACTAGTGAAAATTGTGTGACACGAGCAAGAGCTGGGCGAATAAGTTATTCACTATTCAAAATTTAATGTTTATTAAGATATATTCACAACATAAAAATAAATAGAAAAGTTACTAAATTACAAAAGTGATAGATATTAAACGAAACATATTAAATCTCTACTTTAAACAACTTGACCGAAGATGGCAAACAACAACAACAAATGAACTAAAGTTACTACATGGCAAGACTACATCTTGTCAATCCAAAAGCTAAACCACCACTGACTATTTGTTGTTGTTTTCCATGGGACGTGCTGACAAGGGGTAAGAGGGTGGAATCGTTGACTTGGTTAGAGATAAGTGTTCCCATGCACGAGTTTACATAAAAAACACCAGACGCTTCTAAGGGATGAAATACAAGGATCTAAAGCTATCTCAGACCAACGCACAGCTAATAATTTACCCAGATATGTCATCACATAATAGTTAACAAGTGCGACAATTCAGAGAAGCCATAAACCCTATAAATAATAATCGACGAATACTGAAATTATTACAAACATATGCATATGCACTAATACATTTGATAACCAAAACTATGTCAAGTCAACTTTACAAAAAAGATACTTAAGATAATTTTTAATTTGTCTGTATCTTTCCAAGCTGAGTTGATAGTGAAAAATCCTAATTATAACAAAACTAATTCTGAATTGGTTCACTTTGTTACAATTGTCACAAATCGTTGCTTAGATATAATGTTTATTAACTACTTTGAGTAGATTAATATTGTTGAATTTTGTTTTACTTTGTTTACTTTGCTTAGTTACGTCAAAAAATTAAACAATGTAAATTTATCACCAAGGCAATAGTAGTTCAGACATTGTTTTAAAAATACTGCAGGTCACATTTTTTTTGGAGTACATAATATATTTCGAGAAATTGTCAAGCCAAATACCATAGGTGACTATGATTTTCCTTTGGTAATTTTTGCCTAGATCACTCCTGCTTGTTGCTTTAAGACAATCTATACTCGTGCTGTCGCACGCGTGCAGATTTTCTTTCTAGCATTGAATTTTTACAAAAATACTTACATTTTATATTGAATGTTGTATCTACATCATATCACATTTAATTATATAATAATAGTTTTATTTTATTTCTTCCCTTTTCTGCCTACGAATCTAGGCCCATAATACCACGCTTCCAAGCGCGTCTAGGACATGGAACATACTGCATGTTTGCCTTGACTGTTTCCTACAATTGAATAGCAAATGGAGTAGGTGGCTCAGTGGTATCGAGTCGGCCTGTGGATCTTGAGAACCCTGGTTCACCAATTGTTACATATATTATTTTTTACACAATCGAATTATATGAATTTTTATTCTACGATTGCTATGAACAGTTGACAACTACGCTCTCGTTTGTCATCGTAAAGTTGACGTGTTCTGCGGAACAATCGAAACGTTACTTTGTCTTGCGTCTTCATTGGCAACGCCCGAAAAAAAATTAAATACGCACGTTTCCAAAAGCAACACGCGAAAAAGATATTAAATGTGTGCTTATTTCAATAGTTACCAAGGATACAAACAAAACATGAACTTGTCATATTGACAGTTGGCAGAACGAATTTATTTTCAGTATACAAGGTGTTTCATAACTTCAGATACATACGTTAATGGTATATGTTGTTTGATATGCTGATTACGAATCAAAAAGATTTTTTTTTTAAATCGCAAAATTATTTTCCATGTTTCCCAGTCCAAAATTTTTCGTTGCCACTGCCACTGGGTGTATGATTATGTTATTAATTAAATAAAATTGTATTATAAATAACTGCTAATAATTGAATTGTGTAATTATTCTTTCGTAGTACGTCCTAGGAAAGCGACTCCAGTGCAGTACTACAAAAAATGTTTTAGGTAAACAACCCTTAATTTTTCGAATTTAAAAAAAAATCTTTTAGATTCGTAATCAGCATATCAAACAACATATACCATTAACGTATGTACTCGAAGTTATGATACACCCTGTATATACGTTTTTTTAATAATGTAAGATACAATCGTAGAAAAAATTATGTGTATATCACGAGCGTAAAATGTCTTTGTTTCTCTTACACTATTTTTTTTATGACATAAAATGAACTGAAATAAGAATATAATATTCTCTATGCTCTACTATTCGTCCTATTATTAAACCAACCATGATTTGAAGCAATGCGGTCTAAAAATAGTAAAATTACGTGTTCATTCGCTGACCCCGCAGAAAAAATGAGCTCTATTAATTTCGAACATGACATTTTTACACGCAAAAATGCCCGTCATTCTGACGCAGAGTGCTGCAGAAATTATTCAAATGGTGTTGAATTGCTTCAGACATAACCGTGCTCTAATAAATTATCTCGCTCAATGGAAATGTTTATTCGCAGATGAAAAATGGACAACATTCATTTCATCTAGCGACAAGTGTTGCTCAACGTATACCTAGCTCTTAGTAAATATATATATTTCATGTCATATATCTAACATATGTATACATGAATATATAAAGAATTAATTAGTACAATATGTTTTGTTATGTGACTGTTTATTAAGGTGTTTATAGAAATTTAAATACGAATAAGTAAACCGCAATTATTGTCTTATTAAATTTTCTTATGTGTGTTTTTAAGTAGAAGAGAGATCAAAATTTGTAACTAGAATAATGACGTCAAAGACGGCTGCGTTTATAGGATATACACAAAATTAAATGCAATGAGTGTTGTATAAATGTTTAATAAATTTTTCGTAACACATGCACAAGAAACACGTTCTTATTCCCCTCTAGGGAGAGAAACATTATGTTTCCATAGGTACCATGTTTCTCTCCCTAGAGACTACGATTATTAGCTGTTTGCGGCTTTTCCTAGGTAACTAGTTACGCAACCCATATTAGACATTTGTCCCGATAAGACAGTAATTTTTGTGCACTTTTTACGAAAAGTATAATATGCTTCAAGGGAGGGCGCGATTATCCCTTGTGTGAAGTTGGCAAACCTCGACTTCCGCTCGAGCCTTCAGCCATAGCTTACGTCTCGATTTGTCAACTTCACACGCGGGAATAATCACTTGTTTCCCTCCCTTGATGCATAACATACTGTGCTGACATTTTAAATGTTCTAGGCATTATTTATCAAATATATAACAAATAAATCACAACAAAATTAACAAACGGCAACGCGAAACAAAATGGAGCGAGTGTCGGATACAAATGTAAATGTTTTCAAAGCCAGTAGGTACCAACACCTGGTAAAGAAATGAACTTCAATTCTTTTCAATAAATTACAATTTTTTGAAAAACATTGACTAGTACCACAAGTTTTATTTTTGGGTGTTTTAAGAGCACGGTTTTAACATGTTAGAGATAGCGAAAACACTCAAATACACTGTTCTTAAAACATGCAAAAACAGAGCTTGTGCTACCAGCCATTATATTTAACTATGCTTTCATTTTAAATAATTGTAAATTTCATGAATGTGCACTTTCCTTACATTTTTTTTCACTAACTACAAATATATTTTTTCTACAATTGCTATGGAAAGTTGACAATTACGCTCTCATTTGTCATCGTAAAGTTGACGTTTTCTGTGGAATAATCGAAAAATATCTTTTTTGCGCATCTCCAATGGTAACGCGTGAAAAAGATGTTAAATGCGCGCGTTTCCAATGGCAACGCGTGAAAAAGATATTAAGTGCGAGCTTATTTCAATAGTTACCAGGGACACAAACAAAACATAAACTTGTCATAGTGACAGTTAACAGAACGAATTTATTTTCAATACGCGTACGTTTTTAATAATTTTAAGATGCAATCGTAGAAAAAAATTCCTCTTATACTATTGCAGCGCGAGCCGAGTGTTCGAGTAACAAAGAATCACTTTACGCTCTTAATACACAAATAACTATATCATTCTATAAGTTTTCATTTTGTACTGTTTTATCCACAAACCTATGACGTCTCTCTTCTGCTAAAATTGTTTTGTATATCTTTTGAAATCATATGAATCTGATGTAGTTATTTAAATCGCTCCAAATTTCACACAATAAATGTTGAAAATTTAGCAACTCACAGAACTCAAAACAAATTGTTTGTAACAAGTTGCAAGCGCTCAGTTTATTACATGAATACGCACTCTCGTCAGTTTTCACATATATTCTCTCTTATTCTTTGTTCTTTAGTAACATAATATAACAGTCAAATCCTACTCAACACATCATAAAGGTTTAATTTCTACAGACACAATATCGCGAAGTTCACAAATTATACAGTCTCGTCATTGGTTACGTTTACTTCATACACATATCTGATTTATATTAGAACTAAACAAGTGATAAAACGCAACCGAACTAAGACTGGACTTAAACCTAATATAGTTATTTGTGTAATTTATGTTAATAAAACCAAAAACAACATTTTTAAAAACGACTTTTATTTGGAAACAAGAGCGACTTACATACAGCAGTAGGGGTTTACAATCTTATGCCTAGAAGTAAGATTAAGAACAAAGGATATATAATCATGCTGAGTAAGGGTTCTTAGATGATTAATATGTTATCAGTAAATCAACTATATAAATTGTATTAAGAGCATAAAGTCATTCTTTGTTACTCGAACATGGTAATTGCAGCGTGAACCGAAGAGCTACAATAGTATAAGAGGAATAAAGACAATTTACGCTCGTGATACACACATAATATTTTCTAATATTGCGTCTTAAATGATTAAAAAACATGTAAGTACTGAAAATAAATTCGTTCTGTCAACTGTCAATATAGCAAGTTTCTGTTTTGTTTGTATTCCTGGTAACTATTGAAGTAAGCGTGCATCTAATATCTTTTTCGCGCTTTGCCATCGAAGACGGGCGACAAATTTATTCTCGGTTGTTTCACAAAAAACGTCAACTGTACGAAGACAATTGAGATCGTAATTTTCATCTTTTCATAGCAATCGTAGACAAAAATATGTTCAAGATATATTCAAATCTGTTAAATAAAATTGTAACGGTACGATTTTATTTGTCACTTCGAGGTTATGTAAAATTGTAATTTGCAAACAAATAAATAAATAAAATAAATATATCATCACGTCTTTTTACCCATTACTGGGTGTGGCACTCTGCCTAAGTAGATATCGGTAAGTGATATATTTTTTCGCGTAAAGTGCGGTTACCAGCCGTCAAATCACAGCCCCCAAAGATATTAGTTGAGGGGAAGCCACAGGGGTAGATTTAAATTGGTGAAAATTGTTTGTCGGCTGTGGGTATCGAACCAGGGTTCTCAAGATCCACAGGCCGACTTGATACCACTGAGCCACCTATCCCATAATAATAATTTTGATAATGAAAATAAAAGTTTACACTTTGTTTATAACTAGAATAGCTAATACAAAATCTTATACACTTATTATACTGATCACAACATTAAACAATGCACTATTATTTATTTAAACTAGCCGAGCGATAATTATTTACGACGATGAATTTATTTTCAACTGCACTGTATGATAGCTATGGATGAACTTTTTCCAATCTCTCGACGCGCCACCTTTTTATATTTCCTCACCTGTTACTGGAACATTCTGAAGATTTCTCGATTACGTGCACTTGAGATGACGCAGACCGGTCGGTACAGATTTGTCCGTAATTTTCGTTACAGTATACAACCTGTTACTGGAACAATATAAACGTTCAATAATACGTAATTCATAGTTTTACATTTTGGTTATTACTATTTATTTTGCACAAACAATTTAAAGAAAATAACATTGTTTTGGATTTGATTTACGGTAAATATAATCTACAAATTCTTGAGCCAGGCCTGATAACATTACATTTGAATACACTTGGATCGCGTACTAATAAAGATCGTGACAAGTGAAACGTACATAATCAGGTCAATACATATAGAAACTGTTTAAATACCTACCAGGTGCAATATGAAAATCTGGCCATAGCGCTTTGATATGAGAAATCAATATTACCTTGCGCAGTTGTCGCCAGATAATTTTATATAGAAAAGCTTCAAATTTTAGTTATAGACGACTAAATTCAGTACTCACATATAATTCTATATGTTTTGAAACCGACATAATGGGATTTAAACTTTTATATGAATTGCTTTTTTATAGTAACAGTCGTACAATTGAAACAAAATAACAAATGTATGACATTTTAACTATCAGGAAAGGGTAGGTGGCTCAGTGGTATCGAGTCGGCCTGTGGATCTTGAGACCCTTGGTTCGATCCCCACAGTCTATAAACAATATTCACCAATTTAAATCTACCCCTGTGGCTCCCTCTCCAGTTAATTATGGTTTTATTACGGTCTATATTTTAAATATTAGTTCTATTAAGACAAAACCAAAATAAGTAATCACAAACAAAATAATGGGGTAGGTGAATCAGTGGTATCAAGTCGACCTGTGGATCTTGAGACCCTTGGTTCGATCCCCACAGTCTATAAACAATTTTCACCAATTTAAATCTACCCCTGTGGCTCCCCCTCCAGTTAATTATAGTTTTATTACGGTCTATATTTTAAATATTAGTTCTATTAAGACAAAACCAAAATAAGTAATCACAAACAAAATAATGGGGTAGGTGAATCAGTGGTTTCAAGTCGACCTGTGGATCTTGAGAACCTTGGTTCGATCCCCACTGTCGACAAACAATTTTCACCAATTTAAATCTACCCCTGTGGCTCCCCCACCATTAACATCTTTGGGGGCCGTGATTAGACAGCTAGTAACCGCACTTCACGCGAAGAAATATATCACTTACCGAGATCTGTTTCGTCAGAGTGCCACACTCAGTAATGGGTAAAAGGCTTGATGATATATTTATATTTATAGGAAAGTTTAGTTTGTAACTCTTCTTAATGTTAATAGCAAATCATTTTCTGTAATGATATGACGACAATAATTTTTATTGTCACTCAAGTAACTCACAAATACATTCAATACTAAATTTTTCTTATGACGTTGTAACATTTCATTGTTATTTTATTTCAATTCCACACCTTTATTATCTTCATTATCTGAGCTATATGGTAGTAATAGAAATCTTGATTGGTTAAAAGTTTTATAAGATTTTAGTTTTTCAATTTTACAAAGTAAAGAATCAATGTAATAGGTTTTTTTTTTAATAAGCAATATATTTAAAACCGTATTGTTTTTAATCTTGTACTCTTTTGTGGGATATACAGTTTTGACCTGTAGACTTGAGAACTCGAGTTCGATACTTAACTTTACCACCCTTTTGGCTTTTCCTCTACTAAAATCTTTGAGGAAGTAATTTGACGCTGTTAATCGCATAGATATATTTCCAAGATGTGCTGCGGCAAAGTCCTTCGCCCAATTTAATCTTATCTAGTATATAGTGTCCATAAACTGTGCTATAAGCAATTTATGTAGCAATTTTGAACGATTTTAGAATCAATTTATAAATTTGTATCTAAATGTAAAATATCAAATTATATTGTATTTACTCTTATATAGAGTGTAGTGGGAGGCCATTGCCTTTACCAGGTGTTGAAGGCTACTGTTATTATTATAGTATATAGTTATTATTATAACACAGATTATCCTATTTATATTCTTATACATATATCTACGAAAAAAACACGGAAAAAAAGACAGAACAATGTTCATATTTAAATAAAGTCATAAAGTACATTTAAATATATTTATAAAAATGAAGATACATATCACCATGCCTTTGTCCTTTATTGGGTGTGGCATTCTATTGTAGCAAATCTCAGTAAATGATTTATTTGTGAACTTGAAATACAGTTCCAGCCATCAAAATATATAGTTGTATTTAAGAAATTGATTGCAAAAATATAATAACGATTAAAAGTTTTGGTTATTGGTCAAATTGATTTGTTTCAACGTTCACAGAAATAATAGTTATTTATGACATAAGGAATTCAGTTTCCGTACGAATTAAGGAAATTGTATGTGTACAAAAAGTTATATATTTTAACCTAAAAATATGATATTTTGACAAAACCTAATAGGAAAGAAAATGTATATAATAATATTTTTGTATTCTATTTTTAACTTTTTTTATTTATATGGTTCAGATTTTGTCTGTTGAAAGAAGGAAAGCGCACGTTCATATTTACAAAATTAAACAATTCTAAAATTAATTAATAACTGGTCACATTTGTGATAGTACGTCAGAAATAAAAACAGGGGCATAAAGGCGTCCACCATCCATATCATTCTTTACAACATTGGTATTTGATCTAAAATATAAATACAAATATCAGTGGCAGCTAGCAGAGAATCACAAATTACAGAGAATGAAGCAGCGAATAATGCAAAGATGCATATTTCAAAGCTAACATAAAGAAAGAAAAATAGAAGTATCGTATGAAATCTTATTCTAGTTGATGAATACTCAAAACAGCATATTTTATTATGGAGTATGAGAAAGAAAATGTAGAACTAAAAACTTACAAACCAGTTTTTTTTACAAATCTTTCTTTTTAAAAATTTATTGGGGTATAAAAACTTTACTATAAAAGTACGAACGAAAAAATGTAACACTGCTTAGTTTTGCTATGACTCGTTCAAAGTATACTAATCCCCCTAAATTTTCTAATCTATCAGATTCGCCATATTCTGATGCCATTCCATTTGAAGACACCGCCGAGCAGAATACTAATGCCACCTCAACGTCTGCAGAACTAATGAAGACGCAAGTCCAATGTGTCCGAGAGAGACGCCCGCTATGTGACGAGGACGCGTGTGACGCCACGTTTAGTTTGACAGTTGAAGCGTGGCCGGAATACTAAAACCGGAAGTGTATAATCGAGTACCGCGGGAAATATGAACAAACGAGAAATTTATCAGCGATGAGCGAACGTGATGCAGTAATTGTTTTGAGTCACTCATGTGTTTCTCAATTTCATACATAGTTGACAATTGTTTGAGATGCGTTTAACTGGTAACTACACATCAAAAGCATGCTTGTTATATGCAGATTGGTTTAGTTACTCGATTACAATCAAATTTAGATATTAATTATCATTTGTACCAGCGAAAGTCTGTATTACCAATATAAATCGATATTACATGTTATCTGCAATGAGTTAGAATACGATATTTACTGGTTTGGCTATTGCCCATGTTTCTAAAAGGGAAATCGTATCAGAAACCTGTCTCTCTTTAACTATTAATTTTAGAACAAAATTGTACTGAAGAAAAATGTTCAGAATGAAAAACTGCATCTATAGAGTATAAGTTTGTTGTTCAATTGTTTCCTTATGTCCGAGTTAGAAGCAAAAGAAAATACACGCTTTAAAGCAATTATCAGCGTATAATTTTGAGAATTCTTATAAATTATTTTCCTACTAAATGGGAACGAATGCTCAAATTTCATTGTAATTATATTTCAAATAATAACGGTTGGCATTAAAGCCAATTTGCATTTGCGATGAAATGTTGATATAAAGTATCAATTTGAATATAACTATGAGGTAAATAGCAAATATTTTGTATATTGAAACAGCAAAATGTAATTATGCTGGTAATGTAAAATTAATTTGATATTCTAATTGCAATTTGATTTAGGTTTTAGGCAGTAGCGTGCGGTCCATGGTGCTTCCCATAGAACCTTAAAATTTATTTTATTTTTTATTATTATACTACGACTGTAAATATTTAAATTGTGCACAAAACTTTGTTTCTATTTAATAAAATGCAACGCGGAAGCTGCTTGAGTATTATATGATATACATTATTAATAATAATTTATCATGTATTCCAAGAACATATGCGTTTAAGATAGGAAATTAGTTTTTTTGCAAATAAAAATGTCTTGCAATAGTATGTTGTGTATGAACTAACAAGAAAAGTGATACATTTCCAGACATTAGTGGCAATTGCGGGACGAAAAGTTAGCACTGCGACTTTAAGTAAATTTTCAGTGATGTTAATCATAATAACTGATCTCTGTTTTATTTACCTTTAGTTTTCGGCTACTGCACGTAATGTAATTCAACCAAGAGCTGAATAAAATGCAACGTAGAAGCTGCTTGAATATCGCTGCCCTTGTTCTACATTGTAGCTGATGCACTCATTAAATATAAGTGCCGATAATATAAAAGGAGTTAAAATTTTGAATATGATTTCAGCAGCGCGTATTCATTAGTTACATTCATAATCTTATTAGTTGCGGTACTATTTGAACTACGTTTAAATTTAAACCTGCTTTATACTATCGGCCCTTAGTCAGTTAAAGTGACAGGTGCCGTTAATCCAGCTTACAAATCTAGCAAATACTAACTTAGGTTATATTGTTGCAATCGAACTACCATGCGGCATTATTACCGTTTGTTAGTGTGGTTAGGAAAAATAAATATACAAGACAAATCGAAAATATTAGTTTTGTATTTAAAAACAACAGTGATATGTTACAAACATGTTAGTTATAATTATAAACCAGATTATATGCATTTGCATATTTAGCCCATTCTCAGCGGTCATTGCATATTTTATCTAAGATAAATAAATAAATGAAATCTTACGTTGTTGGCGGCCAAAACTATTAACTGCACGGCTCTTAGAGAGCATTCAGCAGCCGCGCGTCTAAAAATCATACCTTCAAAGATTTTCTGTGAAAATATTGCTTAAATCAAAATAATCCAGACGAATCAACATTGCGTAAAAATTACACACCAACAATTTACCTATATGTTCTGGAAGAAATACGCAATGAGAGTATTATTTGGATTTGAACTTTTGTTTCAAATTGATAGTTTTATTACTGAAACGGCAGAACTTTTGCCAGAAACTATAAGTGCTAACATAGCACCTAAATTCAAATACTGCCCAGTTACCTCAGTAGATGTGGAGCGATCCTTTTTCACTTATAAAAATATTTCAAGTGATCGAAGACACAATCTTACTAGCGAACATTTGGAACACTACCTGATTGTTTACGTTTACAAGAGTAACAAAATGTTAAATAATTGATAATTTTATTATATTATCGTTAATTAGGTTGCTAAATTCTGATATCGATAATTCATGAATGATTAATTTACTAATAGTATGCTGATTTTGAAATAAAATAACTACATCTTACTTTTTTTTATTATTTAATGTTGCATATTTTGACCATTTTCAGGCTTATTTTAAGCATTTTCCATGCATATTTGCATGCATATTTCCAGCTTTTTATGTTGCATATAATCCGGTCTCTAGTTATAATTATTTCATCGTCTTTCAAAATTTACTTTCATCATCTACTCCCACTCCCATTCGGAACCCTGTCTCATTTTGTATAATTCATTTTTTGCAGCGACCTAATGTCATTCATAAAGTAAGAAGGTAGCTGTAACCTCAATCACCAAATGACAGTTTTGAACACCAAATGATATTTGAATTTATGTGCCATATTTTATATTTAGCAAGACAAGCGAAAAAACAGTCTCTAGTTTTGCTTAGTACCAATCATTTGCTTGATTTGCGTTTAATCGAACCCATCTAACGTGTGCGTGGAAGTGATTTTCAAAATTCTTCCACATTGCATTATTATATGTCACAAGGTAATTTAGCTTTGAAAGGGATTTATAATGATGAAAAATAAGTTATATAGGGTAAATGCTTCAGTAAACTATTTTCACTACATTTTAATTATCCCTGTGGCCTCGCATCACTAACATTTTTGGGGCAGTAATTTAATGGCTGATAACGGCACTTTACGTGCATAAATATATCTGTTACGGCAGAGTGTCACAGCTAGTAATGGATAAAAGACGTGATGATATATTTATTTTAAAAATAAGTTATTAAATGCTATGATTTTATTACACTCATTCTGGCCTGTTTGAGTTCTCGAAGATACTCGCTTTAAGATTGGTTAAAGTTAAATGCTGTTTATTATAGTTTTTATTGGTGAATACTGTTTGAAATTAATTTTAGCATTATTATGTAATTAATTGTTTTCACTACTAGCCTAGCAACATGGCATTATTGACTTCGTTTTGAGTCGTGAAATTGTTCTTCTCTACCGCGTCCTTAACAACGGTCAATAATGAATGAATGAAGAAATTCAAGCTTCTGAACTTATTTAATTCGTTAAATGCAAGGAAAATATTAATTCTGAATTTAAAATTGACGCCTAATTTAAAGTTAGCAATCTCAGTCAAATTTCACATTGAATATCATATCATCATAAGTATAATTCTACCTGTCATATTTTACATGTGAGTGTGCTTTACTGTTATATGGGAAATATGTATTTATGCATTTATTTATTGTTAAATTCTCGAAAAGGTATAAGTGTATTATAATATCGTATTATTTAATAATCTTACATTGCGCAGTTTTGTTCATTTTAGAGTTATAATTGCATTTTTATGTAAGAAATTGAAAACATGACTATTATTTATTGCTGCAGAAGCTGTGTTAATTGAAATTTGAGCACTTCATATATTTCATGAAGTTGCAGTAAGGTTACCCACGGCCATATTAAGTTGCATTTAGAATTTGTGGCATCATTGGTTGAAGTATGGGGTTTGAACCCACTATGACGTTTTAGAGATCATATGTCGTCCGAAAGTACTTCGCAATGAATACCCAATGTAAGTTTCTGAGTTACTTAAATTTAAAAATGTTGGACCTATATTTGGACATCTTGCTTTATTATGTCGTATATTTTGTCTTGTAGGTTTGTCATGTCGGAAGTTAATGAATACTTTTGCCATGTCAGGAGTGGGCCTCTTATTTAGATATTTTTAGCTATTTCAACCCAAAAAGATTCTACCAGGACAAATTTTCTCAAGGATCCAAATATTAAAAAACAATGTAAAAACAAAAGAATTTCATTTCTGCCTTCTCGGTTTTTGTAGATATTAATAAGTATTCATATCAAATTGCTTATGTTATGATTAATAAAAAATTCGTTACATAAGATTTAAGAGCTAGTAGTGAAAACATAGTATATAAACCACGGTTGAGAAGATCATTATTGACCATGCGCCTTGTACAATCTTGCTGCTAGGTTAATAATGATCATCTTCTCAACCTCATAATATCCTATTAGCTATACATTGACAAAAGTACTTATAATGCTTATTTTTTTACAAATAAATAATTTAAAAATATTTTAGTAGTACATTAATATGGTACTCATGTTTATTATTCGTGCTAAACTAGTAGTATCGAGTCGGACTGTGGATTTGAGAACCCAAGTTCGGTTCCTAAAATGGTCAAAGAATTTTCACTCCATTAAAATTATCCGTGGTGTTGTATTTTACCACTAACATCTTTGGTAGTCGTAATTTGACGGCCGATGACCGCATTTCACGCGCATAAATATATCACTTATCGTATTCTGCTACGCTAGAGTGCCACACCCAGTAATCGGTAAAAGGCGTGATGATCTATTTATTTTTTAAAACGTATTTCAACTTCTATCAATTTACAGTTTATAATAATAACAAAAATGAAGGTAAAGCAACAATGAAAATGCATTTTTATTAAATAAATATTCCGCTTCTATTCCGCTCAAAATCATCGCACGCTACTGATATTTGGCTACTAATCAGAGTGGTATAATGGTAATGTATTCTGTTGTTTCGCATTTCATGAATCTTAAACAGAGTGTTACCCGTATTTTAATTGCAAGGGTCAATAATATCTCTGTTATTTCGAAATGATGAGGATGTTATCTAGATATTGGTCTATTGATTGGGCTGATTTAAGCAATGGATTATTTAGTATTACTAATGATCTAGTCGATTCGAAATTCATTAGATTAAAAACTGCAGATACCTATTTAAATAGATTGTTTATGTAATTTGATTAGTCACCATATTTTTTAAAGATTTTCTAATAATTACAAAGTATAAAATAATATGCTCATATAATATTAAATTAAAAAGAAATATATTCTGATACTTTACGGTCGTTATGTCGCAGAGATGAGAATAACTATATTGTTGTTATTAACATTGGCTGGTAGCACAAGCTCTGTTTTTGCTTGTTTTAAGAGCAGTGATGCTGCCTTCATTTCTTATAGATTCGTTATTAGAGAAATGGGCGTAAGTGAAGATTTACGAAACAGGTGTACATGAGCAAATATATGGATGTTTGTTGCGTGGTGATGGATTTTGGTTGTGAGGAAAGAAAGAGTTCGTATGGAGGAAATGTTCATGTGGTCGAAAGGAGTATCGTGTGTCAGGATGAGAATGTTGACGGGTTCGTGCTACCCCATTTAATGGGATATAGCGTGATGTTATGTATGTATGTATGTGTATTTGGGTGTTTTAGCTATCTCTAACATGTTAAAACCGCGATCTTAGAACACCCAAAAATAGAGCTTGTGCTATCAGCCAATATTTTTAAATTGGTTGGCGTGGGCATTCAGGTGATAAAGATATATAAGGATTAAAACAGTAATCTTTATTAAGCTCATAGGACGTTTCGAAGTCGAACGAGTCTCATCATCAGCTACAATACATTTTTTACTTCCTTGTACGAAGTAAAGGAAGTATTGTTATCGCGAAAATTTACGGTTCTCAGATTTCAGTGGAAATACACATTTTGGCCCTCCCTGAGTCCATTTTGACTAATTTCGTCGTGACGTCTGTACGTACGTATGTACGTATGTACGTATGTACGTACGTATGTATCTCGCATAACTCAAAAACGGTAAGCCGTAGAAAATTGAAATTTTATATTTAGGACTGTTATAACATCTAGTTGTGCACCTCCCTTTTTGGTCATTATATAACTTCCGGAAGTGGTACTTTACTTGAAGCCTATAATAGATTTTAATAAAAAACCATATTAAAATATAATTTAAAACTTTCCAAATTTGGTATATACGACTACTATATCAATGGAAATAATATAATAGATTTTGGTTAAAATACACTAACCGGAAGTGACACATTACATGAAGCTGCTAACAGTTTTCCTTGAAAAAAATGGTATTATTTTAATTTTAGAAATAAATGCTTCAAATAAAAGTTTTAGAGAATTAAATTCTGCGCACATTAAGAATTTTCAAATTAGCCTTTTGCATAAGCGAGATATATCTAAATTTAAATAGTATATATTTTGTGTTTTTTTTAATTAAGTTTGCTATGGATTAGAACAAAAAATAAAAAATAAAAGATTTTATGTCAAATATGTGCAATTAAAAAAATATCTATAGTTTAATACGCGTACAAGGAAGTCATGTGGTGTCCACATCAGATTTTTTTTAAATAAATACATAATTAACAATAAAATATGTGAACGAACGAAAATGTTGAATAAAACATTTATAAATAACAAATATGACAAAAAATTGCACGTTGAAAAATAAGTCGCATGTCTACAATTAATTTATAAACAATGACAATAGGAGCAGAGTCAAAAAACCCTAGATTATAAAGTGAAATTCCCTAGAATAGATCTAGTGATTTCTTGAGTGTTGTCGTAATCAGTGTTATTATTAACTGCTAATTTAGATTCGAGATTGATGTAAAAACTTTCCAACAATAATCTTTTATATTTGTTTGGTTCATGGTGTAAAATTTTTACGCTGTCAAAATTTGCAAATGATTTAAATCTTACGGATCGATCTACTCTATCGTTATTAACAATAGGAACTAAAATTCATGTCTATAATAGTTTATTTATTTATATAACAAGAGAAATAAGTCAGATATCATTTTATTTTATTATAATGCATCTGAGAAAAAATGACAATTTCTCCACGAGGTATGTACATTTTTTTACTATTCTTTCAGAAAGTAAAATTTGAGAAATAAATAGGAAGTTTAGATAAGATTTATTATTCCCTTGACAGATATCTCTTGAATGTCTCAAATGTCAAATCATATCGTTGTTTTCCAGTTGCCATGAAAATTACTTTACTTTTCTTTAAAATTGTGTTTTTCAAAACAATCATATGACGACGCTCCGGTCCTATCTTATCCTTTAGATCCGTTGTTAGATGAGTGGAACGAAGAAATTGATTGATAATTTGATTAAAATTAAATATGTTGAATGAAAAATTAATGAAACTGGTATTTAAAAATGACTTAATGGATATGAAAGAGAAAATTTTACCCGAAATAAAGGATTCCGATTATGAGGAATAAACGAGCTTTTATAGAAGGGAATATGTATGTGATTGAAGTGAGGATGATGTCAGTACGGTGGTGTGGATAGCGATACGGAATTCAAATCAGGAGATCCCGAGTTCGAATCTCACTCAAGCTAAAAATTATATGAACTACTACACTGCAACTCGGTGAGTGCGGACCCTGTACTTTAATTGGGATTAAGTTCTTATTTTACAGCGTAATATAAAGAAAATAAAATAATATACTGGGTGTTTCTGTTCTTATGGATCAAATTTTAAGGGTATATATAACACGTTGTACTGATAACGGAACAAAATGAATTTTTAAAAAGTCGCAAACTTAAGTTAGTTTACTTAAAGAATTGCTACTGATTTCATTGCTGTAAAAGAAACAGAATAATTGAATATCTAATAAAATTAATTAAATTTGTTCATTACACAATATCAGCGTTGGATTAGATAGTTACATGCATAGACAATTAATTTTGTCTTTGTTGTTATTTAAATTGCTATTGCGTAGCTTTTCCTTTTTTCGGTAGATGGCATTGCCTGTTCGACAGAACTTTTCATGTAATTTTACCGTTTGTTAGAGATCTTATTCTCTGCTGGCACAGTTCTTCGTCACACAGCTTCTTCACGTGAACTTTATTCTAGGTGAAGGAGTGGGTTATACCATACTGATGAGCTCTAATAACAGCGAAACGCGTCTATGGTTACTAACTGTGCTGGCCAACCTCTGACGATGCCCTGAAAAGTTGACTTGGAGGCTGAATTTTGTGAGACTTAGCCAAGTGTTTATTTTATAATCTGATCATAGTACGTAAATAAATATAATTTTCTTATAGGGAAGATATCAATCTATCTTTCTAGGTCTAGGACTGTGAGTTGTTGAATTGCCTAAATAACGTTACGATATATTTATAGCAGATATATTTAAATATTAGTAAATTGTCGTGTCCTTTACTTCAATATCATGACTTCGTGATGAACATGGTAATGAATAATAATAATAATTTATTATTAGGGACATTATTTGATGGTATATTCCACATAATTTCATGATATATCTGCAACATTATACACGACAATTTCATTAACAATATTATTAAATTACATTACATGCGCATTTTTACTACAGTAAAAACTAGTCATGAAATTATAAAGTTATAGTTGCGTGTGATACAAGCCACAGCTACTGGAAGTGTTCCAAGTTTTGAATTGCGGTTTTACTACACATTCTTTATGACAGAGTGCAGAAATTAAGAATTATACTTTATCTTTATAAGTACAACCACAACGAGAACGAGTTTGTGTTCTCTGCAGAGCATTAGTACTGTTTTTGCCACTACAGTACTGAATTTCTGACCCATGTTTTGATATACAGTTTTTAAAATATTTGATTTTTTATATATCATAGTGAATGTACTGATTTGCAATTTTCTTTTTTAGATTTATAATATTATAAAAAATTTAAACAAACAGCAGAATGACATGAGAAGATCTGTCGAACCGGCAGTGCCATTTACCGAGAAAAGCAAAAGCTACGAAATAGCAATTTAAATAAAAACAAATACAAAATTAATTGTCCATCTGCTTAGTGAAACCAGTTTTAATAAAAAATTTAAAGAAACACATCATCAGAGGCCGGTCAGCACATTTAGTAACCATAGACTCGAAGTATGCAAACATTCTGTATATTAAATGTATGGGAATAATAGTGATGATAGTGCAGCCGATTATTAATTCATAAATGATAAATAGTCTCGTGCGCTCAGTGAATCAGTATAGACGTGCTAATCTACCTGTCTCACAGCGATAAACGCGCCATAGGCGTATCAAAAAGGCGTTCAAAGTGTGTAATCTATTATCTTTTACACATAGAAAAACAAAACAAATAGAAGAAGTTGAGAAAATAAAATTATGAGTCTCTCTTCGGAGAGTACTCGTAAAATGCTACTCAGCCAACCAGGGTCATCAAGGCTACAGAACATCTCACAGACAAACGGCGACGACACTGGAGGTAAGACTCCCGCTGCTCATGCTATAAAAAAACGTAAAATCATAGACACAGAAACCTTTAGCGAAACACACAAAACATATGTATTAGATACGAACACATTACTAACTAGTAATAAATACTATGTACTACAAACTGCCAACCCAGAACAAAATGAACAAAAACAAGACACAGAAAAACATGAAATCACAAAAATTCCTCCCATTTACTTGCACGAAGTAAATAATAATAATAATAAATTCTTTATTGGCAAAGTTCAGCCGAAGCTGTTCTTACACTTAACCTTACATGTAATTTACACAACAACAAAAAATCATTTCAATGAACATTATTCACACATATATCAGCACAAATTCAAATTATAAATAAACCTAAACAATATATACGTCAATATAAGGTCCAATTGTTCAAGGTCTAATTTGGCTGGACAAGAGAATTTTCTTTGTATATTTAGAAAATGTTTTAACTTCTAAAAGCTTATGTTCATCTGGAACTCGGTTGTAATGAATTGCTGCGTTATAGCTGAAACAACAACAAATAATTATGAAGCTATCATAAGTGATATAAAAAAAAAAGCTAATACAGATTTTACAACTCAAATTAAAAACGACAACACACTACGAATAAATCTAACAACTATAGAAGATTATCGCTCAGTAACACAATATTATGATGAACAAAAAGTTAAATATTATACGTATCGTAACCCAGATAAAGATGTACTATCCGTAGTAATAAGAAACTTACCAATCACAATAAGTATAGACACAATAAAAAATGAACTAATAGAGAAAACATACCCAGTATTAAAAGTCACTAGACTATTAAACAAAGATAAATACCCAATACCCCTATGTGTTGCTGAACTCACGAATAACGATACAGCAAAAGAAATATACAATATGACAAAACTATTTCACACAATAGTAGTAGTCGAACCAAGAAGGAAAACTAAAGACATCCCTCAATGTACTAATTGCCAACGTTACGGCCATACCAAAAACTATTGTAAATTAGACCCGAGATGTGTAAAATGCTCACAAAACCATCATTACACAAAATGCTCGAAACAAAAAAACGAAAACCCAGAATGCATTAACTGCGGAGGCAGTCATCCTGCAAACTATAAGGGCTGCCCGATATACAAAACCCTAAAAGAAAATAAAAACTTAAAAAATACTAACCGACAAACCACTCATGTAGAAGATCGACAAATATCACAAAACCCTAATACACCCACCCAAACAACAAACAATCCATCCTCTTTCGCAAACAGAACATCTAATACCAGAAAATCCACCCCCTTATATAACACCCCCAACCCAGAAAATAATAGTAATGAACAGACCACACTACCTACAATACTCCAATCAATTATTAATCTCATCACTCCTTATATAGAACAAATAAAATCCTTCTTTACATCCCTTTTCACAACAATTTTCCTAAATGCCAGTAAATAACCAGCAAATTATAAACCAAATAACAATAATGAATTTTAATGCAAATGGAATAAAAAGACAAAAAAATGAGTACATTGAATTCTTATCTAGAAACAATATAGATATAGCGTGTATAACCGAAACACATCTACAAATAAATGAACCATTCCGAGTCACTGGATACTCAGTATACAGGTATGACAGAAACTCAGAAGAAGCGTCAGGAGGAGCCGCAATCATTATCAGAAACAAAATAAAACATTACGCTAATATACTTCCCCCGCTACAGTCCCTTGAAGCTACCTCCATTAATATATACACAGGGAACAAAAATAAAATAAAAATAATTGCAGCATATAAGCCACCAAATAAAACACTACAAGAATCAGATCTAAAAAATATATTTAGTGATAATACGCCCACAATATTAGTAGGAGATATTAATTGTAAAAATACCACATGGGGATGTAGAACCGATAATCCAAATGGAGTTAAACTAAACACATACACATCCCAACTAGGTATACTCGTACAAGCGCCAACGGAACCAACATATTTTCCTTACCGAGACGATCATCAGCCAGACATATTAGATATCACATTAACAAGAAAGTTCACAAAGCCCATAACACAAAATGTTATTCACGAATTAGACTCTGACCACCTTCCTATCATCATAACATTCACTGAAATCATTAATCCCATTACTTCTTCCCCAAAATTAACCACAGGCAAAATAAATTTCGAAAAATTCAAAATTATACTAGATAATAAACTTAGACAAGTAAAAGAGATACACACACCCGATAAAATAGACACAGAAATAGAACAGCTAACAAAATCAATTACGCACGCAGCACATAATGCAACAATTAAACAAAAAGCAAGAACAAATAACCAAGAATATGTACCAAATCATATTGTACAACTTATTAAAGAAAAGTCAAAACTCAGACGATTATGGCAAAATACACGGGACGTTCAATATAAACAACGACTAAATCAACTAACTAGACAAGTAAAATGGGAGATAGACAATTATCGCATAAACTTGTATAAAACATATGTGGAAGAATTAGAACCAGGTAGCCCTCATATGTGGCAAGCAACGAAACGAATCATGAAGAAATCACAACCAATCGCTACATTAAAAATTGACGAAAAATATTACGTAACTGACGAAGAAAAATCAGAAGCACTATCAAAACACTTAGAAAACACATTTGAAACACCAACAAACGAAGAAAATATGACAATTATAAATGACACATTAGAGCAATATGCAAATAATACCAGGGAACAAAATGTATACGACTTCGAGAAAACTACAACAGACGAAATACACTCACTTATACAAAGCTTACCCAACAAAAAAGCCCCTGGACACGATCTGATACCAAATATAGTGCTAAAAAATATTACTGAAAAAGCATTAACAATTCTAACAAAAATATTTAACTCCTGCCTCCGAATTGGATACTTCCCTAGAACCTGGAAACATGCTCACATAATATTATTCCCAAAACCAGGAAAAGAAAACTCTTTACCTTCAAGCTACAGACCGATAAGTCTATTACCAACAATGGCTAAAATGCTTGAAAAAGTCGTACAATCAAGATTAAACAAAATCATAAACGAAAATAATCTCATACCATCAATACAGTTTGGTTTTAAAAAAAATCACTCAACCATACATCAACTCACACGAGTGACAGAAATAATAATAAAAGGATATGAAAAACAAATGTATACAGCAGTCGCCTTTTTAGATATCACACAAGCATTTGATAAGGTATGGATCGATGGAATCAAACATAAAATACTAAAACTAAACATCCCACAGTATCTAATAAAAATAATTTTTTCATTTCTCGAAAATCAAACATTTGCTGTCAAAATCAATGCAACAATATCAGATCAGAAACCGATATATGCCGGAGTACCGCAAGGATTTCTTGGACCAATATTATTTAACATATACATGAATGATTTTCCGAAGTCCCAAATTTGTGATGTTGCAATGTACGCCGACGATACGGCAATAATAAGCCAAAACAAAAATATAGACGTAGCCGCAGAAAATCTACAAACTTTTCTAAATAATATATCGAACTGGTTTAAAAAATGGTCGCTCACATTAAACGCAAACAAATGTGAAGCAAAAATATTTACTCTTAGAAGACAACGGCCAACAGCACAATTGATCATAGAAGAGAAAATGATACCATGGAACCCTGACGATAGCGCGGTGAAATATTTGGGTATATATCTAGATAAAAAACTAACCTGGAAATACCATATAACAACCAAACTCAAACAATGCTACCAAAGACTTGGTATGCTTTATCCACTAATAAATAGAAAGTCGGTATTAAAACTAAAATGCTCATTACTAATTTACAAAACAATATTGAGACCAATTATGACTTATGGATGTAATTTATGGTACTCAGCAAGTAAAATACTATTACACAAAATACAAATCATGCAAAACAAAATATTACGCATAATAACCAACGCTCCTTGGTATATACGAAATCATCAGATACATAAAGAACTAGGAATATCTCCCATAAACGAATTTGTAAAAAAATTAACCAAAAAATATATATACACAATTCATTTATGTCCAGGAGCAACCTATTATAAGCTAGGACAACGCAGCGAAACCACACGATTAAAGAAGAGACTGGCACAGGACCTACTCACCACAAGCGAAGAAGATGAATAAAGACAAATGACCTCAACACGCTAACAAATAATAAATGTATGATGTTATAATTAATTATATTGTGATGTATTAGTTAAACATTATTTGAACACTACCATGTATAATACTGTGTGTATTGATCTGGTAAAATAAACGTTAAAAAAAAAAATTATAAATGTCAGTTACAACATTCATTAGAAGCATGTATTTAATATTTGGGACCCACATGTAATATGTAAATTAATTACAGAACAACAGTTGAATACTGTATAAAACAACAATATTATGATGAATCATATTATACGAAAATTAACTGATTTTTAACACGTTGTACTGATACGGAACAAATATATGTTTTCAAAAATTCGCAAAATTAAGGGTGGTTTACTTAAAGGAAACATGTTGAGAGCCACTGGTTTCATAGCTATTTGTGTTATTTTATTCAAATATTAACAATGCACGTAACTATCTAATACAATGCTGATATTGTGTTCTGAACTCATTTAATAAACTTTGTTAGATGTTCAATTATTCTGTTTCTTTCACAGTAATGCAACCAGTGCCACTCAACATGTTTCCTTTAAGTAAAACTCCCTTAATTTTGCTAATTTTTTAAAAAATCTTTTTATTCATCTAATTTTATATATCTTTAAAGTTTGATCCATAAGTACAGAAACACCCTGTATAATCGTACTCGTATTTGGGTCTAAGTTAATGGCGTAGCCCGAAACTTCTAATGAGGAACGGGATGTTAAAAATTTTGAAAGAACAATAGCTCAATTTCTTTAGCTTGTATAGAAGATGCCTACCATTGAAAATTTTTATTTTGCTTAGAAATAGAGAAAGACAAGTTTAATAGGGAAAGTACTCGTAGTGTCATTTTATCCGACAAATTTAGTGGTGTATATTTAAAAAATTAACTAACTATAAAAAAAAACAAATCCTATATACTAAAAGAGAATCCGACTATATATATTTGGATTCGTCACGGTCAGTTGCCCATTTCTACAGCCTAGACGGATTATCCGAAAAATTTGAAATATTTTTTATTTGATAGAGGGCAAGGGTGGGGAGTGCCTTTTGATAGTTTAAAATTTTTCGTACACATGATGTGCGAGTAATCTTGAAAAAACATGCGTTTTTGGCGCAAAATCAACTTAGAGCAAGGTAGCTTTGAATTTTATAAGAAGAACATCTATCGTTGATTTGACATTTCTCAGTGGCCATGTCGTATTTTTAATTATAAATTACTTGAGTAGAAAAATTTGTAGACTACTTTTGATATATTTTACGCATATTATAGGAATGAGGGGACGTTCATATTATAATTACAGATTTTTAAAATGTTTATTTAAAAAATATATTTTTTGACTTGACAGTGCACCATGAAGTTGCCAAGTATTGACAGAACGAGGTTTTACACTATCAGCTTGGCTGCGTTTTTTTAAAAATAAAATCAAGTTTCATAATGAAATATTTTAACAAACTTGATAGTCGCTAGAATTAAAATTATTAATCAACTATTATCAATATATTCGAGTGATTGTCTATTGTTTTTTCTGAAAGTCAATAGAAATGTATCGTGTTTGGTATCAAAGTAAATGGTTTGAAGAGAGCTTTAAACAGAATTATTAAAAATTGCGATTCACTGATTGTCAATTGTTTTTCTTTTCTAAATGTAAATAAAAACGTATCGTGTTTGGTATCAAATTAAATGTTTTAAAGAGGGATTTTGAACAGAATAATAAAAAAATTATAATCGAATGATTGTCAATTGTTTTTTCTAATACTATTTAGAAATGCATCGTGTTTGGTATCAAACTAAAGGATTTGAAGAGAGTTTTTAAACAGAATTATTAAAATTGCAATCAACTGATTGTCAATTATTTTTCATAAAAGTCATTAGCAATCTATCGTGTTTGGTATCGAATTAAATGTTTTGAAAACAGATTTCGAGCAGAATAATTACAAATTATAATCGACTGATTGTCAATTGTTTTTCCTTAAAGTCTTTAAAAATCTATCGAGTTTGGTATCAAACTAAAAGGTTTAAAAAGAGCTTTCGAACAGAAATATTAAAAAAAATTCAGTCAGCTGATTGTCAGTTGTTTATTTCTAAAGTTGTTAGAAACATATCGTGTTTGGTATCAAATTTGAAGTTATGAGAAAATATAGAAGCCAAAAATTGTAATCGACTGAGTGTCAATTGTTTTGACATAAATGTTATTGAAACTGTACTTATTTCAGTTCTAATGAAAGATCTGAGAGATAAAGTTAAAATAAAGCAACAGGGAGTTGATAGCAAATCATTTTCGAAAAATTTGTAAACTGTAATTTTTTACAATATTAATACTCGACTATATGGTATATAAAGTAACAAGTTTAAAAAATAATTTTCTTCAAGGGCTGCGAAGCCTAGCTGAGGGTCGGCGAAGCCGACCTGATCACTAGTAATAACTAAAATAACAATTTTTATAAGAAAATATGATATTGAAAATAATATCATCTGATAGTTATCGAATGGCATTTATTTAAATATGACGTTTCTTCAAAAAATATTATTATTGGTTATAATTCAGTTATTTTATCTAAAATTATAAGAATTTTACACCAAATTTATATAAAAACTTAAATACTTGATTGGGGGCAATAGGAATATGACATGAAAATAACAAGTATGAGTATATTTTAAAGTAATAGATACGGTGTATAAGTAATATATTCCTAAAATACAGAAATTTTGTGACTATATGTCAAAGAAAAGAAGCATTTAGTCTTTTCGATTAGTTGAGGTACAAACCCATGTATCAGAACACTATTTTATATTATGATACGATTCAACACGCTTCAGTTAAATACTGCAATAGTATGTGATGCATTAATGAAACGAAACAAGGGATAATCGCTCCCTCCCGTGAAGCACATTATACTTTCCGTAACGCGCGCACAAGGAACACGTTCTTATTCCCTAATTTTAGAGAGAGAAACACTGCTTTTCGCCCTACCTAGGGAGAGAAACATTCTGTTTCTCTCCCTAGGTAGTATGTTTCTGTCCCTAGTGAGAATGTTTATCTCCTTAGAGAGATGTTTCTGTCCCTTGTGAGAATGTTTCTCTCCCTAGAGACTACAATTATTCCTTATTTGCGGCGTCGAACTCGCCATCTAGCTGAGCGGACAATGAATTAGTTACACAACCCATATTTGACATTTGTCAAATATTAATTACCGTCTTATCGGGACAAATGTCAAATATGGGTCTCGCAACTAGTTCATTGTCCGCTCAGCTAGATGGCGCGTTCAACGTCGCAAATAGGGAATAATCGTAGTCTCTAGAGAAAGAAACATCTCTCTAGGGAGAGAAACATGTCCACTAGTGACAGAAACATCCTACCTGGGGAGAGAAATATTATGATCCTCTCTCTAAAATTAGGGAATAAGAACGTTATTTTTGTGCACGTGTTACGAAAAAAAAAATTAAATATTATTCACGAAAAATTCATATATATTATTGTTTCTTTTTAAAAATACTATTAATATACATTTTCAATAGTAATTAATAAAATAAATATTTCTCCCTTCCTTTTAATTATCCCATTGTTTAATAATATTAGGTGTATAAATTTAATACTTTTTTCTATATTGACATTTAGAAAAAGTTCTGGAGCATGTTGCCCGTTTACAAAAAGTACCAGAACGTCGATCCAGTACTTTACAGATCAAATACACCACCGTAAATTTTGTTCGCATGCTCAAATTTGATTATAATAAATCTCATTTCCAGTAATTCCAATCCACATATTGATTATTCATTGAACTAATAAATGTCAGACGGTAATAGCAAATATACATTTAAGTCAATAATTACTAAATTTCCAATAATGTTAGACTAGCAATTAATTGTCGTTCTATGAACTGCACATACGTGTTAAACCTTTAACACAATATCATGTTGGTGATTGGACTGGGTGTGTTCAACCATTTGTTGTGCTTGTTGGGAGCAATTATGAACATATTTAACAACAATTTCCCATCACATGTTTTCAATTAATCATAATGCGAAATATTTGAAAGTTCAACCAATGAACACAATTTTATACTGATTATTTCCTTCATTACAATACATAGAACGGGCGCGGTGGCCGAGCGTGTTAAAGCACATCTCTTAACATACTGTGACGTCACCCGAACCAAGATTCGTCAGTTCGAATCCGCCTGTCGACAATGTGTGATTTGTCGTAAAATATAAATACAGCTACATGTATTTATCACACTCAGGCGCTATAAGCTAGTCACTTATACGCCTTAAATAATGTAACATTTGACTGCGAAGACCGGCAGTACGGCAGTATAAAAATTGCGGCTCGGTGTGCCCGGTAGGCCCAGGCCCGATTTGAGCTGTAGTGCCATCGTAAGAAAAATACATAGAGGACGATTTTATAACGATAGAATTTTGATAGAATACAACTGTTTGTTGATATTGAAAATTTTGAATGTAAACAATAATTTTATTTATTTATATCTTCTATATAAATGACATTTTATAGGTATTTATGGCAAATAAGTAAATTAATAATTAATTACAGGGCGTAACCCTGTAAAATTTTACAGACTCATAGAAAAGACTTGTTAAATTTTACAAGGGTCTTAAAAGTACCAAAGTGAAATCCCGTGCTGTCAATTTGACACCATAGTTATTTGTGTATTAAGAGCGTAAAGTGTTACTCGAATACGGTAATTGCAATAGTGTAAGAGGAACTAAGATACTTTACGCTCTTGATACAATCATCATTTTTTCTACGATTGCGTCCTAAAATTGTTGAAAAACGTATGCGTACTAAAAATAAATTCGTTCTGTTAACTGTCAATATGACAAGTTTCTGTTTTCTT
The DNA here is from genome assembly GCA_947425015.1 of Pterostichus niger. Taxonomy (NCBI): domain Eukaryota; kingdom Metazoa; phylum Arthropoda; class Insecta; order Coleoptera; family Carabidae; genus Pterostichus; species Pterostichus niger. Next base: position 11,486,317 of record OX380337.1, on the reverse strand, counting down.
TGTATCCCTGGTAACTATTGAAATAAGCGCGCATTTAATATCTTTTTCGCGCGTTGCCGTTGGAAACGCGCACATTTAACGTCTTTTTCGCGCGTTGCCATTGCAGACGCGCAAAAAAGATATTTTTCGATTGTTTCACAGAAAACGTAAACTTGACAATGACAAATGAGAGCGTAATTGTCATCTTTTCATAGCAATCGTAGAAAAAATTATTTTATTTTTGTTTTATGTTGTCAATTCGAGATTCATTGTTTTTCTTAAAGCTAAATAGAAATAAATGTGGCTGATATTTATATATGATTTTCTTTTAACTTTTAATTCGTATTGCACTACCATTATCTGACTAATTTTCCTACATAAAATATCACACATATGATAAAAAATTAAAGCAATAATAAATCTCGGTTCTAACTCGATATTTCGCTGTCTAAATTATAAATGTATCTACTCTGTATCTACCTAGTAAATAGAAAAAGGAACTTCAATTGTATTTCGTTTAGATAAATGTCAGTTAAACCTCGGTTTATGTCGCTAGCAGGTTCACGATATCGGAAAGTTGACAGAAGCACACATTACAAGATAAACCATAGTTATTATGGAACTGTCAAACGATAGTTTTTAGCGACTAAATTACTTGTATTACCAGTGGCGTAACTCGGATTTGGTGGCCTCCCCGCAAAACAAAATGTAGGCCCCGATAAACTTTTGAAAATTCAATTATTTATTATTAGTGCAATATTTTTATAATTCTTAAAGATAAAAATATAACAAAAATATATCATAAATCACATACTTAATATAAAATTAAATTAAATATCAGTTCTTCGGGCTTTTTTAATAGCAAAATCCATTATAAGAGTTTTTAAATTTAAATTTTCTGCTGTATGATGTTCTATTGACAAAAGAGCGAGATTACTGAATCTATCTTGATTCATGCTGTTTCTATGATATGATTTAATTAATTTAATTTGCTGAAGGATGTTTCTGCTGTAGCCACAGTGACAGGAATGCTTAAACATTGTAATAAGGCAGTGCAAACTTTACATAAATCACTTTCTTTAAAGGAATAAATGATTAAAATAATATCTGTCATTTCCTGTATAGTTGTATTGGCATTAATGTCATTTTTAAGAAAATGCACCGCATTCATTAATTGCATCGGAAAATTTTCTGATAAATCATTGCAATCATGTTTTTGTAATTGCCGATTAAAATGTAACTTAATTGAGAGATATTCATATCCAAATGGTATATTATAGTTTCGTGGCAAATTGTGCCCCCTTAACTGCGCCCCCCTCCTCACATTGCCACAGTGTATTACTTGTACATCAGAGTTGAATTTTCCCATAGTTCCAGAATAAATAAATATAACTTTATAAATACTTCCCAAGAAAACAAAAAAATATAACAATATATAAAAATAAATAAATAGTGGCTGTTTCTATACCTTTGCACGAAACTTTAATGACATATAATTTGACATACTGATTATAGAACAAAAATATTTTTTTTGAAATTAGCAAAAATTAGGGTATTTCATTCCTAACGAACATTTTTACTGGCACTGGCTTAATAATACATTTAAATATTTATAATTATGTTTCTAATTAAATAAAAGTATAAACTCTGCCTACAAATAATTATTTATTAATTAGTTATTATGTAGGTACCTGGTGTAATGCCTTATTTAATTTGTTTTCTAATCTAATCCACAACTTTTACCATAGTCACTATTTTCGTCATTTGTCACAATTTTGATATGTTTAATACACGTAATGGCGTCACATCATTTTCAACTACAATTTTTGTCTTAGCAAAGCATAAAAATAAACAAAATAAGTTTGGAAACTTCAAAGTTTTATCTTCGTTATAACCTTCAATTATATACTAAATTAAAAACTATATAAAACAAAATCAATGTCTATATTAACAGCTAGACATAGTCCAATCCCACTCGACAAAGATAACGACAATAACCGTGACTATATTAAGAGCTGTGCATGTAGCTTTATAAATAAAATTAATATTTATCCTCATATAGCAATGGTTATTTCTATCATAAATTTATTGTTTTATATTGTGTCCCTAACATTATTAAACGTGTACAATAAATTCCATTATTATACCTAGAAATATATGTTTCAGGAACCTACATATTTACAAATTCTATGAAAACGTTATCATATTTTTAGCCTTTTGTTCTGTATTTATGAACAAGGAAGCGGGTAAAGCGATGCAAAATCTTTTCGAATTAGTGCTAATGTTGAAGCTGCCCTTTGACCTTAAGAATATAATGTCTTTCACAAACATTCATCTCTTTTCAAAGCGAGAGGGGAATGAAATGTACGATACCTTCACCAGTATGAATAACAATTAACTGACTGTGAAATTTTGTTAAAATCATCCTGGCCTACCTCCGAGTTACCTCAATTAGGCCGTGGAAAACGGAATTGAATGAGGAAAAAGAAATGAAAGGGGATGAAAATAAAGGTATACAGGAGTACAAAAGAACATATTTTTTTTTAATAATTAGGGTTATCTCGTATGAAGAATACTTGTTTTATATAGATTGTTAGGTTTTTATTCTACTTATTTACTTAATAAAGTTTGTTTCATTTAAAATGTAATAGTCATTTTCGTTCCGTTATTTATATTTAATAGATTGTTTCTAGATAAATGTTTAAAGTGACAGATTACTGTTAAATAAATGCCATAATACCGATTTGAAATCGAATATTAATTTGCACAAATTATATGACTTATACAGTACGTTCCGTAAGGGCTTACAGCATGGTTAAGTATAATGCATTTTCTCTAGATTCTAGTTACTTGGCCAAACATAATCGGACTTTATAGACTTGCTTTATTTATTAGCCTTGCTCGCTCTGCCATAAACTTCGTCTCATTAGATAAAGTCCTACATTATGTACTTGTTACATAAATAGCTATTACATACATACATACATACATAACATCACGCTATATCCCATTAAATGGGGTAGCACGAACCCGTCAACATTCTCATCCTGACACACGATACTCGATTCGACCACATTAACACTTCCTCCATACAAACTCTTTCTTTTCTCACAACCAAAATCCATCAACACACAACAAACATTCATCCATTCGCTAGTGTACGCTGCGCTTGTTTCTGAAGATCGTCTCCGCACAATTGCAGGTAAACACTCAAAACATCTAACCAATTACGTAACTGCTATTAACATTAAAAGTTGTATATGTTATATAAACATATCTTTATTTTATGGGGTATAGTTTGGAGGTTATGTGGATCCAAAAGAATTCTTGAGAATAAGTAATTAGGCCTTAGTAATCCTTGGATAGTGGAATAAATTAACAAAGTTGATTCGTTGAAACTTTATTGAACATTTCGAACGTTAAACACGTTCATCTTCAAAGGTATTACAAGTCGCTTACGTAAAAAAAAAACAGTTGAATGGTTTAACTATATAAACAACCATCACTGAGGCGAAAATTTATTTAAACTTCGACAATAAATTTTTAAAATTGTGAAGTGCAATCGGTGGTATTTGGAACATTTCTGTTTATGGGGTAGGTGAATCGAGTTGGCAGTGGATCTTGAGAACCCTGGTTCGATCTCCACAGCCGACGAACAATTTTCACCAAATTAAATCTACCCCTGTGGCTCTCCCACCACTAACATCTTTGGGGCCCGTGATATGACGGCTGGTATTTGCACTTCACGTGAAGATATATATCACTTACCGAGATCTGCTTAGGCAGAGTGCGACACCCAGTAATGGGTAAAAGGCGTGATGATATATTTATTTATTTTAACGTTTTGATCAGTCAGCTAGAATCAAAATCTAATACGCTGTATTCTCTCACTAAACGGACTATAAACATATTATTTTTCAAATAGTTTTTTTGTTACTTTACCACTGATATCTGTTTAGGATCGGTAGATTTGCAATTTAAATAAACTTATATATATATATATATAAATAAAAATAATTGCATCAAATTTATAGCTCAAATAAATAACATTTATTTTTATTCTTTTGTATGTAACATATTTTTGTTTAAATGTACTGTTTAATTTATCTACAACTAGAAATACATTTTAGTATGTAATATTATAATAGAACGAGTAATAAACTAATATGTTTTTTTATGACTATAACTATTAAGAGAAATTAAATTAACTTTAGTAGTATAATATCCAGTAATAGGTTACAGTGATTATCCTATATTGGAGCAGTTATCATGACTTGTATTTCAAGACAAAATAAAATTAGATTCCGCTGCCAGATGGACATAATATATTTGAAACGTCCAAGCATAAATATTAATCGAGAACTTGAACCATCTACGAATAAATCTTCTATGCTGTATGTTCCCTAAAACATAAACTTTATTTAATAAACACTAGATTAGAAAGGTGTGCAATTGCAATAGTAAAAGTGTTAATTTTGTTAACATGGTATTATTTGCAGTTACAGTGCAGCAAGATCGATTTAATAGCAGTGAGGTGTTATAAGGTGTCAACCCAAAACACGCAAGGAACTAAAAGCATCAACTAATTTTAAGTGGACTAAAGTTTCAAACATTATAGTCTTTTTGAATTAATACTTGTAATAGTTGTTATTCATTTAAGAAGTTTTAAAAATTATTTTATGGTAAAACTCAAACGAATATTATCTTTTTACTCCCAATATATAAATATTTTTACCTAATTCCGTTATGAAAAGTCTTGTTTTACATCAATTTTTGACGTTATATGACAATTTTTTCATTACTGTCATTCAAGAGTTATGTAATGAATGTTGACAGTTTGAACTTTCTCAAAAATGTTTGCAAATAACGGAAAAAACTATTTATTAAAATTTTTAGGATTTATATACATTTAATAATTTTTCTGGTATTAAACAGTTCACGGGCAAATTAGCAGATTCTTCGATATCGGATTTAAGAACTCATTTTCTCGGATTTAAGAACTCATTTTCAATGATGACATATGCTTAAAATTTAAACGTTTTATTCATTTAGTTTCAAGGCAACCCTTTTTTAAATTGATTTATTGATTTTTAAATATACTGAGCTGTCATAAACCTAGAATTTTATGTATTTTAAAAATTATTTTAGAATTAGATAAAATTTTGTACGTAATACGTTATGAAAACGTAATATTGTTTGACTCACATAATTTGCAAAACTCGCTTCGCACGTTTTGGCAAATATTATGTTCGTCAAACAATAACAACCTTTTCATAACTGGTTACGTAAATAACTATGTTTTTTTTCTACGATCAATTGGAACTAGTTGTAGCAATTTTATTACATTTCAAACGTCAACGATATTTATTTAAGAGTTTACGTAGTTAAGTATAAGTTTGTTTCTTAGAAACTATTCTATCTCATGGTTGCCGTTAGCAACTTGGCATAAAACATTTTATCACAAGCTGTGCGATAAACAGACACTTTTGCACTGAAAATTAATACATAATTACTTATTTTCTACATTGTCGTAGACCAATATATTATGTTAAATGTAAATTTATAAAACTAGTTATTCTTTCAATAAAAATATAGTTTATGCATGTTTCGTGTAAGAATTAACTTTATTTTATGTATACAAAAACACTGATTTAAATATCAGTTAAAAATCATATTATATGAGAAATTTTAAAAATATATTTAATTTAATTTTTATGTTTGTATTATAATTGACACGGTTTTACATGCATAATTTATAATACATTGAATTAGTTTAAATTTTTAGTTTAGTCTGCTGTGCGTCGATACTGTAGTCGTTCTAGAAAGCGAATGTTTCACCTCAAGCCAGTGTTAGCGGGTGCATTTGCCTCATTTGAGTGAGTATACCTGTGGAATAGGACAAGTCCCAGGATCGATACCAGCCGCCGTACATACGTCTCTCCACGCTTGTCCAATGAACTCGTTCAGGGTTGTACAAGCCTCGTTCTTTTGAAACCGCAATGCGTTTGCTTTCCATCCGCCTTCACCCCATTTTTGTGCCTCTATGTTTACCTACAATTAAAACAATCATTAATTCAGATCTTTTAGTCATTTTGATATTTGTTACGAAATAGCTATAAAATTTTACACTATTGTTGAAATTATTTTTGAACTACAAAATAAAGTAATTGATTACTTCTGCAGGGGTTCCTAAATTTTGTAAATGTTAAATAAGAATCAAACTTTCTATTACTGACAGTATATTCACAGATTATTTTCATACTATAATGTGTGGATATAGGTGATATAATATCCACACCATGTACGGATATGAAACTGACTCTGCTAAAAATTTATTAATGCAAATATGTTTGTTTTTCAAATCAAATATTTAAAATACATATCATATCTAACTATTATTAAATATCAAATAATGTTTAAATACATTTTTTTAATCATGAAACAGTAAATTATTTTTTTCTACTACTGTTAATAATAATAAGATAATAAGAAAACTTTATTTAGCTTAAGCTATACAATAACACCATAATAAAACGATAATACATGTAATTTGTTGTAATAACTATATTCTATTTAAATAATAGTCATTTATTTTTAATCTAAATTTTTTTAAATCTAAATTCTTTAAATTATCAGATAACTTGTTATAAGCTTGTACTCCTTTACAAAGTTATGTATTTTGCTGTTGTACAGTGTTTTTATGTGAAATATGGAACTTATTCTTATTTCTAGTATTATGTTCATGAGTATCTTCAATTTTAATTAATTTTTTGTCGAAGTACTCTGGCCGCAATCATAATTTTGTTTTATGTATCAAAATTATAATTTGCCTTTCTGTTAGATCTTCAATATTGCACCATTTTAATTCTTTTAACATTAGTTCTACATTGGTATGTCTATTACATTTTAACATTATTCGCATTGCCCTGTTTTGGAGTAATTGTAAATTATTTAAGTCAGTCTGATTACTCAAGTACAGTACAGAACCTGTTCATTTTTTTTCAATAATATCAACGCGTATTTTGTGCATTATTTTGCACCCTAGTGTGCAAAATGAGTATTTTGCGCACTGTTTCGTATTCTAGTGCGCAAAATGAGTATCTCGCGCACGCTCCCAAATTATTTGTTGTAAGATTCCATTCCATATCAATAGTATCAAATTATTATTATTGTTGATTGTTTCCCTTCAATTTACTTAAATAAATCAATAATTATTGTATTATTCTTTATTTACAGTTGTAAAAAAAATGTTGTTTGTATTTCGAGGGAAAAATTCTTGTTTTTTGGCGCGTTCGAATGACTTTTATTGTCTCGACCTGCGGTCTCGACTAAAAGTAACATTTACACACGCAACAATAAACACTCATTTTGCGCACTTATTACTAAAATAACTATTTTATTTTTTACTTTGACAGCACAAATCTCATATGTCAAAATTTTTACATATTGTATTTAAATACCTGATTCGCAGCACAGTAGTTAACAATACATTCAATAATACAGTTTGAATCGTATATAGTGTAATTGATTAAAAAATGGATTATTATATTGTTAATGACATCGAAATGTACACATTAACATGTCAACCAATTAAATATACGAGAATGTATAGAAGCTATATGTCACATTTTAATGACAGCCAAATATTTTAAATAACTGCACATTTGTAATTAAACTCATAATAAAGCATTTATTTTCAAGTTTTGTCCTCTATTTGGTCGTAGAAAAATAAACCGTACAACTCAAGTGGAATGCCTATATCCAGGGCCGTTTTAAGCATATTGTGCGCCGGGGTACGGGGTGGTCAGCCTGCGCCCCGGCTCTTGTCAACCAAAAACACGCAATGTAATTTTTAATGTTTTATTTATTTATTTCTCAAAATTATTAAATTATACAAATAAAACAATAAATTATACAAATTAAAAATCAACACTTTTTTTTCAAATTAAAAGCCCGGAAAAAATACATCAGTAATGTTTTATTTTAATATTATTATTTAATAGGTACCAATTTATTCTGATGATTATTATTATTATTCTGATCTCTCATTTAATTTCGAGATGGCCGTGTCAAGTAAACAAAATAAAAATTTATTTAAATTTTTTTCATTGGGTCTAAAATGGGCTCATCTGCAGCCTCGTAATTAAAATGTCTTTTTCTAGGACGTGGACGAGCAGTTTCGGTAATTGTTAGGTGTGTAGTAATAAGAGCTATTTTAACTTGCGCATTGTGAACGGTATAACAAGTGCCGAAAGCGGTATGAGGTGTGTTTAATAAAATAATTTAATATTGGTGCCTATATTTGACCTAACAAAGTGTACGAAACGGTGCAATGACGTTGATATTTAGAGTTTAATGAAATATCGAAATTTCTAGTGCTCGGTTTGTGTGCGCCCCCTAGGACTCTGCGCCCGGGTGCACTCGCACCCCTTGAACCCCCGGGTAAAGACGGCCCTGCCTATATCGCACGGGAACGTTTGAGGCATTCTCTCTGCGAGGTCGTGCCTTCAAGTTACGATATTGGAATAATAGCCACTCTTGTTGTACAATATACTATTAACTTATTTATGCTACTATGTACAACAGGAACTTAATTCCAATTACAGTACAGGATTCATACTCATCAAGCCACAATGTAACTCAAAATACATTCATGAATGTAAATGGAAAACATAATAAAATGTAGTACAACAATAAACGAGCAAATATTGAAAGGATGAGGATTAATGTAACTGATTAATCTGTTTCATTAAAATTAATTTAGATTCTTGTATTTACGTCTTTGTTCCCGTTAATTTCAAACGTAAGGTCAGATTCAAGTCTTATATCTATTTATCTATGACTGAAAACCTAGATGTGATATGTTAAAAGCAAATTTCACATGATAATTAGAGCAAAAATGTTTAATTTTTATACATTTATTTATTTACATGTTACAATTTGACCTAGTTGTATATACGCCTAAAACACAGTAAAAACATCAACGAACAGAGGGCAGTGCAATAAATCCTCATTAAATGATTAAAAGTTTAAACTAAACAAATCCATTGGTCATTTGTTACAAAATAGTAGTAAAAGTAAAGTATTATTTATACTGGTCGAACAATTTTGCCGCAAAGCGATGAGTACGATATTGATCAAGGCTTTTCATATTAAAATTTCAGTTGTTCCTATTAATTTTTTGATAGTGACAACAAATGAAAACAAATATTTATGTAAATATTGTGTATGTTTGTGTAAAAATGGCACTATATTTTTGCTACACAATAAATATTACTATTTGACTATTTGAATTGCGCGGGTCCAGTTGGTTCCAGGGAAATTCGCTTGGTGTCGCCTTTTTCGTAAAGATCAGCTGATTACAAGGCAGTTTTTTGATTGCTAATATTAGTATGAGTTGATTAGCTACGCAGTTGTTTGTGAAGTGTGTTTTGTTCGTTTGGCAAATTGTATAATGCGTGACTTGAACCAGCAGACCTGCTGTAAACCAGACTTACTACATAGAAGTTCTTAGCTATCTCGTAAATAATTATCGGAAAAAGCTTCTCTTGCCACCAAGTTTAGCATTCAATGTTCTTCTGTTTTGTTATTTTTTTAATATTCTATTCAAAATTTGATATTTAATTTTTCTAACCTAAAGTGTCATCATTATTTAACCCAATTATATGCAATAATGTTTAGTTCTACAATATATAAGAAGTAGAAAATATATTCAAACACTGTACTGAATTGCATTTTTGTTAGCAAAAATATGCATAAAAATTTCACATTTCTATAAAACTCAAGATTATACTAAGGAGATACGAGTTCCTGATTGTCAAAATAATATACTACATTATAGAAAATATGTTCATGATTGTTTATTTATAACTCCATTTCAAAATGTTTAATCAGACTAGACATATTTTCAATTTTTCTGAAGCCAAAATTATTGATGTTATGGAAAATAAAAAGCATAGAGTTATTTTAGAAACGTTACATATAAATTTTCACCATGATACTTCGATTAATTATAAAACTGATGCGTATAATAATTTAAAATATGATCAAATTTTTGTAGGAAATTTAACAATATTTTTATCTATTTTATTTTAATTATTTATTATTTTTCGTTTTTCCTATTTTTATTTTGTATCTTTTTTGTTATTATCGACATTTTACAAATATTGTTTTATATTTTTACGTTTTTTAAAGATTTGACATTTTGATTAATTTGTTAGTTTTATATTATAATTATTGTATTTATATTTTAAATTGCTGATGATGAGCTAATATTTTAGCTCGAAACGCCCACAAATAAATATTTTATAAAAACATTGGATTCTGAAGCCTTTTCTTTATTTAATATTATTATATAATTGAATCCTTTTTTAAATATATATTATAAGGAGATTGAACTAAAAAGTTGACTATTTTCAACTTCAAAACACTCGCAAAGAGTGATATACTTTTGTTATTAATTATATATATATATATTATAATCATGTATGAAAGGAATAAGGTAATGTATACCTACAATAATATAAAATCTATTCGTTTTCAAAATTATGTCCCTTATGTTTAGCATTAAATACGACAGGCCGCTGTAATATCAAATAAACTAATTTGAAAATGATTACGTAATTAATTCACAAGAAAGTTTCTGCCACGAAAAATTTTGTCTCGGAGAAAGTGTCTAATGAGTATCTTTAACGAAGTAAATGTTTAATAAATGCTATTAGGAATTTTATTTTTAGTTTCAGTTTGAGTCACGATATTGTCACATTAATGAGAACCGTATTGAATTATTAGTTTTATTTGATAGGCACTGTAATTAACATTTCGTTACATACTAAATTTAGATTTATGAGTATATAATAGTGAAATAAATTTTCGCATAATCGCGAAGTCAAAATTATTTAAACAGGAATTTTATTGTACTCTATATTTCATTTTATTAATCTTTAAAAAGTGTTACATTTATTTAAAAAATGAAGGTATGTTAACAGCTTAAAAATTCCGGGAATTCTTGAAGCATAATTTAAGAAATATTAATCAAATTCTTTGTCTCTAGTTTATCAACAAATGATTTGAGTATTACGCCTTTAAATATATCAGCTTTAAATATAAAAATAATAAAGTTTATAATACACGGAACTTAAAAATTTATTTCGACGACAGGTTTTGACATTCTTGATATATGTTTACCGTCAGCTCCATCTTAAATTATTCTAGTTTTTCATTTAGTCGCTCTTTACATATTGGAAATAAAAAAAAACACGGAAAATCTAAACTTTTATTTTAGTGGCAAGGTTAATGTTAGCTGCACTCTTATTTATTGATATTTTAAAAATTAAATATATCTACTTTAAATATGAAATTTAAAACGATTATCATAAACAGAATTTCTCAAATTTAATTTTGTCGTTTTCAACACTTATATTTTATTCCATTTACTCTCTCTTTAAAATATCGGCTTTAATTTCTAAAAAATATATTTTGGTAACAGATTTATGCAATTTTTTTTGTTATACTTTCTCATAATTTTTCGGTTATATCGTTTTCTCTCCGAACATCGTTTTGTTTCTGTTTATGTTCTGGAAAAATATATGGTTTCCCTTAAAAAAATTTACATTTTGTTGAGATTAGGTGTCAAATGAATAATTTAATATTGTTATCATATATTCGATACGATATTTTTATTTAAATATGCTTACAATTTAAGTAAAAGTGGTGCAATTGACAATTAATGTCAGTTTAAAAAAAAAATAAATTATTATTTTTCTAATTTTGAGCTTCTTTATCTTGCAGGAATCAAATTTTTTTTTGTCAAACATAAACGATTAAAAACTGAACGAACACAACTTTAGTTTTGGTCTAGTCTAGATACACTTTCAATATTTGTTAAACAAATAATTATTTCCTGTATCGCGTTTACAAATTTTGTACAACTGTTTTTGGGATTTTTTGGTGTAATTATCAAGTTATCTAATCGTAAAAATTTATCTGTCATTACTCAGCTCAAGTAAAATGATTGCAATTAGGTTTTTTTATATAATAAAATAAAATAATAATTAACTAAAGAAAAAGAAAATCTTAAGATAACCTATTAGTACATAATTATGAATTTTTACTCAAATCTAACTAATAAATGCCAAATATAAATTAATTTTTAAATGTTTATTGAATCTGATAGTGTCATGCACTCTATATTTTTAAAATTGAGTATTATTATTATTAAAATTCAATACAGAAATATGCCTTATACATAATTATTTCTCCTATCTTGTCCTACTTTATTATTTTTTTTTTTTTTGGCTTCTTTGCCGGACCAACTACTCAGGTCATATGCCGCCATTACGCCCTGATCCGCGTTTTTAGGTCTTTTTTTTTTTAGTCAACAGCAACGCAGGTTTCTCGGGACGGTCACCCATCCAAATACACCCCGCGCGCAACGTTGCTTAACTCGCGTTATCGCTTGGATCAGTATCAACGAGTTATGCCATGGCCGTTGACACTTTAATATTTACTACGAAATTGTCTTCATGTTTGCATTATTAGAACTGCTTTCAGCTCAATGTATACGGGCGCAATATTTCAGATATAGAAGTTATGCTTTGTATACTATAAGTATGGGCAGCAAATGAACCCGCAGTTCTGCTTGCCTGCACGTATTGTAAAACGGGGTAAGATCATAATATTTTTTATACCTGTGAATGTACTTAATTAACGGTGCAGTAGACAACAGCAAATACATTTATGTTTCTCTATGTTCTTTTATGTTTTAGTATACTAAACTAAATAAAAAAGAAATATATTGCAAAAATTTATCATTACTCAGCTCAAGTAAAATGATTTTTTTTTATATAATAAAATAAAATAATAAATAATTACATGCAACTAAAAAAGAAAAACTTAAGATAACTTTTATAATTATGAATTTTAACTCTAACCTAACCTAATATTTAGCTAACCAAAATAAATTAAGTTTCAAATGTTTATTTTATCTGACGGTGTTATTACCTTGATTTTTAAAAATATTAATAATGTAACAAAAGTAAATGCAATACAGGAAAAATAGTATGAAAAACAATTGTTACAATAACCAATTATAATATTTGTCATACAAAAATCTATAATATTTTTACAAATTTATGTTCTAATATCAAGGCAGGAAATTTGAACAATATCACTAATATTCAGTACTCACCGATAGCCGGTCATCTAACGGACGGTCAATGGTGATATTACCGGAGATGGCCTGATGCGTCCGATTGAACTTCCGCATTGAACCATGAAGAACCCAAGGCAAATCGACATAACCGGCACAAATGTGTGCATCCTCTATTATTACCTTTTTAATTCCATTTGCCTGAAAAAGAATATACAAACAGTTTCTCAAAATAGCTTAACTAATTCTGAATTTTGGTTTAGTCAAATTAACGTCAACCATATTTTCATACAAGTTTATGCATATACTAATTTAATCCTGTTACGAGTTAGTTTTGAGAGTATGATTTAGATTTTTAATATCAGACTAGGTCATGGTTACCTTGTCGAAATTTTCGAATTAGCTAAAATATTTTTTCAGAACTACAAACCGAACTGGAACTTGAACCGAAACCAAACTGAACAGCCTCTTTTACTTGAATCGTTCATCTGTAATTACAAAATTGAACCAAACCGAACATATAAAACGATTTTAGCCGATTCGAACCAATTTTATGGGATAGGTGGCTCAGTGGTATCGAGTCGGCCTGTGGATCTTGAGAAACCTGGTTCGATCCCCACAGTCAACAAACAATTTTCACCAATTTAAATCTACCCCTGTGGCTTTCCCTCCACTAATATCTTTGGGGGCCGTGATTTGACGGCTGGGAACCTGCTTCGGCAGAGTGACACACCCAGTTATGGGTAAAAGACGTAATGATATATTTATTTAATTATTTATGTTAGCTAAATGTTTATAGAACCTTTGTATGGATCTGTAAGTTTAAATTGTATAAAAAAAAATAAAAATAATTAATCAAAACATCGAATTGAATAGATCGAGTGACCCGGTTCATGAATCTTCCTAAAATTTAATTCCTTTAAAACCCAATAAAAACCGAACCGATAAAGCAGTGTCGTTTCATGCACTTTATAATAAGGTAAGCATTTTTATTTTATTATATTATTTATGTTACTCTGTACAACAAGAACATAATCCCAATTACAGTACACGATTTGGACTTACAGAACTACAGTGTAGTAGTTTACATAATATTAACTTGTGTGGAATTCGAACTCGGGATCTTAAATTCGTACGCCGTAAAGCTAATCACATCACCGTACTGCCACACGAATAAGTGATAGGTAAGAATAAAATTGTGAAAAATGTCATATACTTTATACTTAAAAAAAAGGATATAATTATTTAAAAAATTTAATTAAAACTAATTTAAAACAGAAACCTTACATATAATTATTACTCCTATCTTGTTCCACCTTAATATTTACTACGAAATTGTTTGATGTAAGCATTATAAAAACTGCTTTCAGCTCAATGTATACGGGCGCAATATTTCCGATATAGAAGTTATGCTTTGTATACTAAAGTATGGGCAGCGAATGGACCCGCAGTTCTGCTTGCCTGGACGTATTGTAAAACAGGGTAAAATACATTTGTGTTTTTCTGTGTGCTTTTATGTTTTGGTATACACTAAACTTATAAATAAATAAATAGAAAATAATATATTGCAAAAATAAATTTAAACTTATAAAATACAAAGGCTAGTACAGCTTGGCTTGCTTGCATTGAGAAATGCCACTGCGACAAAATATGATGAATCACGAATTTTTCATTGCTTTACAACCCTACATTTTCTGTAATTACTGTGAAATACAGTTTTGTAGTAAGAAATTAAATAAATGAAAGGTTGATAAACAACGTATTTTTAAAAATTTTTGTAGAATTTTCGCAAATAGTAAAAATGATGTATATATTGTAACGAACGTGGCGATTAGGTCTGTGCTGGCCGGTTTGCGTCATCTCACGTGTCCGCAATCGAGATGTCTCTAGAAAGTTCCAGTAACAGGTTGTATACTGTAACGAAAATAACGAACAAATCTGTACCGACCGGTCTGCGTCATCTCAAGTGCACGTAATCGAAAAATCTTCAGAATGTTCCAGTAACAGGTGAGGAAATATAAAAAGACAGCGCGTCGAGAGATTGGAAACAGTTCATCGATAGCTATCATACAGTGCAGTTGAAAATAAATTCATCGTCGTAAATAAATATCGCTCGGCTAATTTAAATAAAGAATAGTTTATTGTTTAATGTTGTGATAAGTGAAATAAGTGTGTCAGATTTTGTATTAGCTATTCTAGTTATAAACAAAGTGTAAACTTTTATTTTCATTATCAAAATTATTATTATGGGGTAGGTGGCTCAATGGTATCGAGTCGGCATGTGGATCTTGAGAACTCTGGTTTGATCTTCACAGCTGACAAACAATTTTTACCAAATTAAAATCTACCCCTACACTACTAACATCTTTGGGGGCCGTAATTTGACGACTGGTAACAGCACTTCACGCGAAGAAATTTATCACTATAAATCTGCAGCGACAGAGTGCCACACTTAGTAATGGGTAAAAGACGTGATGATATATTTATTTTTATTTATTTTTAAATTATTATTATTTTGTTGATATTAACATTTTTGGTTTAAATAAAAAATGTTAAAACCCACAAACGTTACAATATTGTTATGAAAATACATTAATTATAACAAAAAATATATTTTAAAATATCTAAGATATTTGAATTTATTTTTTGCTGTTGATTTCTATCAAATTGTTTGTACTACGAACGTTAAATAAATTTAAAGATATTAAAACATTATTTACCGGTCTTAATACATAAATAACTATTAAATCAATATATAGTTTTTAAATTATTAAACTTACAAATATTCCTGCTTCTGAAATAACTGCAACTGTTGTCAACCATATAAACCAAAAACTATAAATTTTAAATAACATATTTTTATAGGCAACCACAATGGCAATTCAACCACGAATATATTTATTTATTTTTATTACAAATATATGATGAGTTATGAGTGTTCATATGTCCGTACCTATATAGAATATTCTATCATTCATCAGTATATTAGTTATGACTATAACGAACGACTAAGTATATATTAAAATTATTTCCGTTTTAAATCATGATTATATCAATACATCCGCACGAGAGAATAGAATGGTGATCTGATTTCATTTTTAATATTGTTTCAGCACGTGTCATTTTGTAATATAAACATGATTTTTATATTAGTGTAATTTTATACGTATCTCTAATAACTTCATTTAAAACAATAATAATATCAATTACTTTTTTATTATCTAAGAATAGGGTATTATTTTAACAAAATAACTCATACAGAGTTTAAGTTTTTTTTTTTATTATACATTATAATTTACAATCTATCTTACATAAGACAATAAGTAAATGGTAATACTAAAGATATCTTGTAGAAAAAATATCCATCGATATTGTTTCTTCCTTACGTTAACTTGACAAGGTACTTGACTAGTTTTACATTGTTTTACTCAAATCTGTATGGCAAAGAGTTTAAGTTTGAAACAAAAATAGTATGTTATGTTATCAAGGGAGGGAAACAAGCGATTATTCCCGCGGGTGAAGTTGGAAAACAGAGACGTAAACGAGGGCCGAAGGCTCGAGCGGAAGTCGAGGTTTGCCAACTTCACACAAGGGATAATCGCGCCCTCCCGTGAAGCATATTATACTTTTCGTAACAAGTGCACAACATTACTGTCTTATCGGGACAAATGTCAAATATGGGTTGCGTAACTAGTTACCTAGGATACACCGCAAACAGCTAATAATCGTAGTCTCTAGGGAGAGAAACATGCTACCAAGGGAGAGATACATCCTACCTAGAGAGAGAAACATAACGTTTCTCTCTCTAGGGGAAAAAGCAGTGTTTTCTCTCTAAAATTAGGGAATAAGAACGTGTTTCTTGTGCATGTGTTACGAAAAAAATGTAATAATTACTTTTGAGTAGAGCGCAAAATGAGTATTTTTTTGTTGCGCGTGAGAATGTTACTTTTAGTCAAGATCGCAGATCGAAACAATAAAAGTCATTCGAATATTAATATTACTCGAAACAACAAGAATTTTGCCCACGAAATACAAACAACAATTTTTCTACAACTGTAAATAAAGAATAATACAATAATTATTGATTTATTTAAGTAAATTGAAGGAAAACAATCAACAATAATATTAATTTGATATTATTGATGTGTTGTATCTAATGAAACCTGACAACAAATAATTTGGGAGCGTGCGCGAGATATTCATTTTGCGCACTAGAATACGAAACAGTTGCACTAGGGTGCAAAATAATGCGCAAAATACGTGTTGTCATGGTAATGCAAATGATGAAAAAATAACGTACTTCGCGTATTGGATATTAGTGAAAAAAAATGAATTTTTTTTTAACAATTCTAGAAATAGTTATTTACGTATCAAGTGCAGAAGGATGGGTTTTTTGAATGAGTGGTCCGTTGCTGCATGAGCGAAGCGAATGCTGCAAGACCGCGAGTTCAAAAGAACCCGTTTCTGCACGAGTTGCGTACACTATTTTTTCTACAACCATAAACCATATTTTGATAAAAATAATAAAACAAATTTCAGTAATTGTAACATCTCTGAAATTTTGTATTAATTTAGAAACTTTAGAAAGTTACCTGGTTTAATGTATCCATGACAACTGACAATGACAAACTCAATTATTTTGTTGATAATGAGGAAAAATTTCTCCGTGCTTTCAATTTAAAAAATGTTTGAATCGAGTAGATTCTATAGACATTATAGAAGAAGCAAATGCTGCAACATTAAATTTGCTTCCATAAATATTAATAGAAAGTATATTGTATAGAGTATTTATATTACATTAATTCACATTTTTGCACTAGTTCAAAAACGCCTACTTTTTTAATGGTTGTAGAAAAAAATAATTTTTCAGTACCAAATAATATTTTAAAATTGATTTACTGATGACTTAATATATTAGTTATAAAAATGTATACCTATAAAATAATATACATAATTTATTAAAAAGAATTTTATTATTATATTAAAATTATAATTTGTCACATGAAGCTAACTAACAATTAATTTTTAGTGCTTTTTTTAGTACCTTTTTTGGTTAGAAGGTGAAACACTTTTGTGTCAACTCAAAATGTCTGTCATTAAATTAAAAAATTAAAAAGGTAGTCCATTATTGTCAATCGCAAAAATTTACCAAACTGTACATCAAATCGCATCAGGTCATTTTGTAAACAGGGTGTAAAACACATAAATGAAATAAATCCTTGACTGATGACAAATGACGAACAAAAGGGTGCAACAGTGGATCACAGGGGGTTGATATTCAACACACGTTTGTTTTAAAGCGCAGTTGTTTCCACAGCACATTCCGTGAAACGTGCAATTTGAATTGCGGTTATTCAGGACACGTATAATTCGACACTGCGCTATGGACGTACTTGGACCATTACATGTAATTTAAAAAATTCACTTCATGCTTTTAAGCTAAATGAAAACCACTTTGATTATTAGTTTTAATAGAGAACCCTTTTAAAGTGCTCGCTTTTTATCCTGAGCTGCAGTAAAAACTTCACTTTTCTTTTTTACCTACTGCCATTCATTTTATTTCTACCATGAAATAGTTACTCTAATAATTTATTTCGCAGAGTTGTTTTCAAATTTTGCTGTACATAAAAACTAGATCTATAGATCACCGATCACTAACATAGATTCATAGGTAATGAAGATAATAACACTACTAAGGTATGCGTAAAATTAAAAGTTCGAAATTTATTCGTATTAATTATTTGTTTTATGTTATACTAAAAATGTCGTTACGTTACAAAGATGACACACAAAAAAATGTAGAAATAAATGGATGAAATTTAGCACAGTGGTAGTTTATAAATAGTGAGGTAAATGATTAAAATTTCACATAAATCAACAATAAAGAACATGAAAAATTTAATAAGAAGTGTGTCCTCCGCGCGCTCTCATCACCACTTCTAGACGCCAAGGCATGAGATATCGAATAACATTTTACGATATTTCCTTTTATGCTCTTTCAACTTCTATCCATAATTGTGGCAAATTTTGTACTGGTCTTTGAGTATGTAGCATGGATCTACCTATGTTATCCCACATATGCTCGATTGGTGATAAATCTGGCGAATGAGCAGACCGGAGACGGCAGGACGTGTTTTCAGTACTGATTTCAAAAGACTAGTAAATTTCTTTATGCTGTTAGTGACTCAGTGGTATTAAGTTGACCTGTGGATCTTGAGAACTCTGGTTTGATCCCCACAGCCGATAAACAATTTTCACCAAATTAAATCGACTCCTGTGGCTCCCTCTCCACTAACATCTTTAGGGGCCGTGAGTTGACGACTGGTAACCGCACTTCACGCGAAGAAATATATCACTTACCGACTTCTGTTTCGGCAGAGTGCCACACCTAGTAATGGGTAAAAGGCGTGATGATATATTTATTTATTTATTTATTAAATTTCTTTTATAATATGCTGTCTTGAACTGTTCTGTTGCACTGTGGCATCGAGCTGATGTTGAAAATGTGGAAAAATTTCCGGTAACAGGATCTCATTTATGCATCTTTGTTATTTCCATTGATATAGTAGTTTTAATATAGTTTTTCATTAAAATCTATTATAGGCTTCAAGTAAAGTACCACTTCCGGAAGTTATATAAAGACCAAAAAGGGAGGTGTACAACTAGATGTTATAGCAGTCCTAAATACAAAATCTCAACTTTCTACGACTTACCATTTTTGAGTTATGCGAGATACATACGTACGTCACGACGAATAAAGTCAAAATGGATTCAGGGATGTTCAAAATGGATATTTCCGTTAAAATCTGAAAACCGTAAATTTTCGTGCTTACAATACTTCCTTTACTTCGTACAAGGAAGTAAAAAGTACTAATTAAACCTTACAGCTAATTTTAATCAGAACATTTAAATGGACAATTTATAAGAATCTATTTCTTTGTCTAATATGTTTTTTTGCCAATTGACATGAAAAGTTGGATTTTGTTAACAACTAATAAGCTGTGAAATGCTTCTTTTACAGCTTATGCTGAAAAAGAACTAATTTTACATTTACATTATTTTATGTTATAAATATGATTACAGCCGTATGTTCTTTTTAAATCTATGATGGGGGTTAACATTCCTTCGTCAATTTTTTATTTATTTTTATGAATATTTCGATTGTAGCAAAAATATTGTACATAACTGTAAAGTGACTTTTTGGAACTCATTCTACATTCAAATCCTTACAAAAAATTAACATTATACACTTGTCACGTAAGTAAGTATAATGCATCAATTTGGAATTCTCTTCATTTATAATTTGTAATAAAAGAATATGTTTTAAGATTATATCCATTATAATAAATATAAGCATTCTTTCCGGAATATCAATGATACATTTGAAAGTTTAATACATACATGCTGATCACATACACGTCCAAGTTTTAAGATACAAACACACATGTGTACGAAAAGCTTTTACAAAAATGATCCGAATATATCATTTCCGGTAGAGTTATTTTTATGTTCGAGCAGAATATTTTAAAGAATATATGAAAAAAATATTCACTTAGTACAAATACGACCCTAAATAACATAACGCGGTCTTTTATGAGAACCTACGTGCATGAAAATGTTGGAAAATAAAGGAAAATGCTTCATAATAAGACGTCGTTTTCTGTGTCATAAAACTAAGCGACTTTCTTGAATAAAGAGAGAGAGCGTTTTCTTCACTCAAGGTATTTAGGGTAAACTGCATTAAAGGACGTGATTGTAATTCGTTATAATATAATAATACATACATTGTTACGCTTTTTACGTTTTTACCCATGTCTAAGTGAGAAATACATTTCTTATATTTTGGAGATTACAAATCTACACCAAGGGGTAAATTGCAAATATCCATTTCATATAACACGGGTTGAGGACCTGACCCACGACCACAAGGTCCTGGGTTTGGGTCCCGCCCGTGACGACCATACAAAGGACATATCGGCATATGAGCTTTGTGGTTGGTCATATATATATATATATATATATATATATATATATATATATATATATATATATATATATATATATATATATATATATACTTATTTATTACAAGAAATAGAGAAATTTTCTTCATATGAAAGTTTTAGTATATTAAATATACTATTTTATGACACATATATAAATTTTTTATAAAGTCAAGTTTACATGATACGACTATCAATTTTTAGTTTTCAAATAGGAACCTAGAATTATTGTATTAAAATAAAAACTGCCATTTTTTTCTCTTTTCAACGATGTATTACTTGTCATAAATGTATATGAAAAAAATCGAGATAAATTAGATAATTGAGAAATATCAGAAATTATTTTTATTTAACTATTGTAGGTGGCTATGCGAAATTAAACAAAATGGAACAAGGAAAAATTAATGACAACAATGCAGATATATATTTGTTACCTGCTTCAAGTGTTTTGTCATTCATTTTACCTTGTTACATTTTGTTAAATTTCGCACTATTTTTTCTAACATTAAATGTGAAAATTACATTTTAACGTTTATGTTAATCAATACAAGAAATTTAATAATTATTTCGTATAAAACCGAGGAGTTGTATTTGCAAATCACGTTTTCTTGATCACCACAAACAAAAATAACAATGTACGGGTCCAATGACATTTTCACAAGTAATATTGAGAACAGAATATTTTACAAAAATCATAAAGCACAAAACAAATTATTATTAAATTATGAGGAAACACAAATAAAATAAAAAATAAATATATTATCGCGCCTTTTATCCATTAATAGATGTGACACGTGCCGTAACAGATCTCGTTACGTAATATATTTATGCGTAGTATTGTTTCCAGCCGTTAAATCATAGCCCCCTTAAATGTAAGTGAAGCGGAAGCCACGGGGGTAATTTTAATATGGTAAGAACACATTCTAATATTAAGTCAGAACAATACTTATTATTAATAAAAATATTTTAATAATTAGTGCGTCACTCGTTTGACGCTTTCTGTCATACTTAGTGTTCCTAGCGTGTCTAGCGTCCCCGTGTATAATCTAAAGCCCCCCGGGAGGTGATATCACCCACTTTGAGATGTACTGGTATAGAGCGATGTGTAATTGTCTCAGCAACGAAACGTTAATTTCAACGAATTGATACAAATATGAAACTAAATTTTACTTTAATTCACATATTTTCCGTGGATCACTTCTTATTAATTCAGCTGTAAATAAGAAAACTAAAATTGGGACATTTTTAGTTGCAGAATTTAATTATATACAACAATTTTTATGTGGTAGGTGGCTCAGTGGTATCTTGAGAACCCTAGTTTGATCCCCACACCCGACAATTTTCAACCAAATTAAATCTACCCTTGTGACTCCCCCTCCACTAACATCTTTAAGGCCCTTATTTGACGGCTGGTAACCACACTTCACGCGAAGAAATATATCACTCACCGAGATCTGATACTGCACAGTGCCACACACCCAGTAATGGGTAATAGGCGTGATGATATATTTGTTTATTTAATTTGTATGTACATTTTGCTCCACTAAACTAGTTAAGAAAGAAATGAATAAAATGGTATTGGTATAATGTCCGTCAGTACGGTGGTGTGGATAGCGATACGGAATTCGAATCTGGAAATCCCTAGTTCCAATCTCACTCAAGTTAAAATTATTTGAACTACTACACTGCGGCGCGGTGAGTGCGGTCCCTGTACTGTAATTGGGATTAAGTTCCTGTTGTACAGCGTAACATAAATAAATAAATAAATAATTTGGGCATTGAACATTCTGTGCAGAATATCTAATTAATGAATAATTCTGCAAGCGCCCTCCTCCAAAATTCTTTCTTATTAATCAATATGAGCTAATGCCGAAAATACGTATCGTGTAAAAAAACCCTGAACATTTTAATTCGCTGTGTTGAAAATAGCCCGGGTCCTTAACCACTGATCGAAGTGAGCTCCCGGCTCACGCAACGGCCGGCTAGCACACACGCATGTCCGCAATATTCACACGCGCCCCTGCGCAATTAACAGCCGAGGTAGTGACCCCAGGAAACCATTATCCTTCAATTTAATATGTAGATGAGGAAGCCAAGATTTACGACTCCAGTACTAAATTATAAATGAATGGAAAATATTTGCATTGGAATGGAATTATGACTAATTTAAGAAATATTATTTTAAATTTGTTTAATCTCCCCTAATTTCCTAAGGTAAAAGGGAAAGTATTAATCATTATTTTCTGGCTATACTGGATTTTGATTAATCTTTTGTGGAAAAACCATAATGAATTCAAATAATCAAATATGTTCGTTTGTTTAGCATTTTTTAAATCGTTAAAGTTTTAAAATGAAATTTCATAGTTTAGTTTATTACCTAAATATCAAGGTAAAGTTCTATCATTTATAAATAATATTGCATATATACTAAATTTATATTAATACCTTTAAAGCGAATATAAATAAAAATCTATACCTGTACACTCTAAAAAAAAAATCTGATGTTGACACCACATGACTTCCTTGTACGCGTATTAAACTATACCTACATTTTTTTATTGCATATATTTGACGTAATTTGACATTGACATAATTTTTTAATTTTTTTCTTATTTTTTATTCTAATCCATAGCAAACTTAATTAAAAAGAAACAAAACATATATAATTTTTAAATTTACATATCTCGCTTATACAAAATGGTAATTTATTAATTCTTAATGTGCTAGACGCAGAATTTAATTCTATAAAACCTTTATTTGAAGTATTTATTTCTAAAATCAAAATAATACTATTTTTTTCAAGAAAAACTCTTAGCAGCTTCATGTAATGTATCACTCTCGGTTAGTCCATTTTAACCAAAATCTATTATGTTATTTCCATTGATATAGTAGTCTTATATACCAAATTTGGAAAGTTTTAAATTATATTTGAATATAGTTTTTCATGAAAATCTATTATAGGCTTCAAGTAAAGTACCACTTCTGGAAGTTACGTATATAATGACCAAAAAGGGAAGAGCACAATGTTATAACAGTCCTAAATACAAAATTTCAACTTTCTACGGCTTACCGTTTTTGAATTATGCGAAATACATTCGTTACGACGAAATTAGTCAAAATGGATTCAGGGATGGTCAAAATGCGTATATGCGCTGAAATCTGAAATCAGAATATTTTCGCGATTACAATACTTCCTTTACTTCGTACAAGGAAGTAAAAAACATTTTAACAAAGAAAAAGCACAGACTTCAATTCACAAATAATTTTTATTTGTTTTCTGATTAAAAAGTATACAAAAAAGACTCTTGTGTTATTCTCTATAGCATAATATGCTTATTATTAATGTTAGAGGACGGAAGCGTTTTTAAAAATATACATTAAGACCTATTCATACATGAATTCATTGAGCATTCATGCTTTTGAAATCTGAGAAGAAGAAACTTTTAAACAAACAAAACATCTAGAGCTTCTTAGCTATTTGTTCACACATCTTCTAGTTTTCAAACAAATTTCTTATAAAATCACATTACTATTTTGCGGAGAATTTAAATTTAAAAACAACTAATCCAAAGTTTTCATGAATAAAAATAAAATATATTAGTTTATATTTTCAAATTTGTCCCTTGTTGTTGTTTAAATAGTAAATAAAGAAATATTTTCAATAATATACGCTGAATAAACAACAATCAATTTTTTACCTCTCTAACTCTAAAATTTACATCTGACATCTGTACAACACGGATGTCATATAATCAGTATCAAAAACATAAAATTGGTCATTTTGTTCTTTATAAGTAAGTATTTAAGAAGTTAGTGGAATATTGAAATTATAACTAAAATTTACAACATTGTTATGTATAATATCATGCCTTTTACCAATCACTGGATATGGCATTCCGCCTTTAGCAGATTTCGGTAAATGATATATTTATCGCATGAAATGTAGTTACCAGTTGTCAAATCAAGAGCCCCCCCCCCCAAGATATTAGTAGAAGGGGAGCCAATTTTAATGTGGTGAAAATTGTTTGAAGACTGTGGGAATCGAACCCAGGTTCTCAAATCTACAGTCCGACTCGATACATGTGAGCCACCAACCCTATTTATTTATTTATGTTACGCTGTACAACAGGAATTTAATCCCAATTACAGTACAGGGTCCGCACTCACCGAACCGCAGTGTGGTAGTGTTCATATAATTTTTATTTTAGCTTGAGTGAGATTTGAACTCGGGATCTCCGGATTCGAATTCCATATTACTATCCACACCACCGAACTGACGGACATGTAAAATGACATTAATATTTTTTTTGTTTTTGCTCGAACTGAATTACATTTGGGACTAGAGGCTTATTAGCCGATTGCTACTTACATCTATGATTTGGTTATGTTATTTTGTAATTGTGGGCGTAAGTGAAGATTTACGAAACAGGTGTACAGGAGCGAATGGATGAATGTTTGTTGCGTGATGATGGATTTTGATTGTGAGAAAAGGAAGAGTTCGTATAGAGGAAGTGTTAATGTGGTCGAAACGAGTATCGTGTGTCAGGATGAGAATGTTGACGGGTTCGTGCTACCCCATTTAATGGGATATAGCGTGATGTCACATTTATAAATTAGTAAAGTGAGATAGGTAATGATATATTTTATATTTGCGTCTGGGGGCGAGATATAACGGCAGGTAACCGCACTTCACGCGCATAAATATATTACTTACCGAGATCGGCTCTAGCAGAATGCCACACTCAATAACGGGTAAATGACAAGATGATATTTTATGTAAATTTGTTTTGAATTATTATTACACAAACAAGAATTGTATAATGTAAGTGCTGCTTTAATATTGAATAAAAGTTGTGGTCGATATAAATCTAACCAAACCTCACCTAAATGTTATTCTTTCCACTAATATCTATGGTTTAGTTGTTATTTATTAATTTTAATTTTACATTTCAAAATAAATAACGTGTAGCAATTATATTTTATATAAATTTGTTTGGATTATTATTACACAAACAAGAATTGTACAATGTAAGTGCTGCTTTAATATTGAATAAGAGTTGTGGTCAGAGACCGCGGAACCTTTTTTCGAAAGGGTTTGCGAAAATTTTTTAACCGGAGTCAAAATAGAACACAGATAAATTTAGGTAATTAAAATGAATAATTAGGTGAGATACATTATATTAATAATATAATTTGTTTTTGTCAATTAATGTAACAGTTTTATTAAGTTTTTACATCTGTATAAATTCAAAAAGACAATTTTATTCTATTGCTCCGAAAACTGTAATTCGCTCTGCGGTTTTATTGATGAATATTTTCATCACCTTATTTAAATCAATATTCAATGTTTTAATTTTGTGTATATGAAGAAAAACTAAATGAAACAGTCGTTTTTGTAACATTGAAGTACGGTTCCAAGTCAAAATTCGACGAACCCCGGAATAATTGAATGGCATAATGAATAAATTTATTATTTTTGTTTGTAGAAAATACTATTTTTAATATGTATACATGCTGACTTAATATAACTTGTAATGGATTGTTAATTTATTGCTATAGCATCGGTTTGGATTTTGAATTCGTACTCGTATTTTAGTTAGGTAGGTATTTTATTTTTATTTTTTGTGTCCTGAACAAGGGTTGCGGGGTAACCCCTAAAAATGATCAGGGGTTGCATCTGCAACCCCTGCAACCCCACTTCCGCTACCACTGGTTGTGGATGATATAAATCTAACCTAACCTCATCTAAATCCACTAATATCTTTGGTTTGGTTCTTATTTATTAATTGTAATATCACATTTAGAAATAAATAATATGGAGCAATGACATTTTTTTTTAGATTTGCTTCAAATTATTAATGCGATACAAAAGCAAGAATTGTACAAGAAAAGTGCTGCTTTAATATTGAATAAAAAGTTGGTCGAATAAATATAAATTAAACTAACTCTATAGTTTGGTTACAAACTAAGTCTGTCATTTTGTAATTGCAAACATGACATATTTGAAAATAAATAAAATAAATATATTATCACGTCTTTCACCCATTACTGGGTGTGGCACTCTGCCTAACCAGATCTCGATAAGTGATGGTATTTTTTCGCGTGAAGTGCGGTTACCAGCCTTCAAATCACGGCCCCTAAAGATATTAGTGGAGGCGGAGCCACAGGGATAGATTAAAAAATTGGTGAAAATTGTTTATCGGCTATGGGGATCGAACCAGAGTTCTCAAGATCCACAGACCGACTCGATACCACTGAGTCACCCATAAAAATGGGATAATATATATTTACATTAAATTACTATTACAAAAACAAGAAATATACTTTAAATGTGCTGCTTTAATTATGAATAAAAAGTTGTCTCGATATAAATCCCCAAATCTTGAACGCTGCAAACATCATTAAACTTTTAAACCATTTTTAGCAGTTACATCAGATAAAAAACAAATTTCGCAGCCACGAAACTTCCTATTTAAACAAGCCCATTTCTTCTTAATCTACCCTTATCTAATCCAGTTGTCCGGCGTCCTATGTCCACATATCACGAAATCAACCAGTCGCAGCACACTTGAGTGAACACCAAGGCAGTAGGCCGTGCAAGGGAAGCGGGTGTGTATTGATCCCGACACCGCATTGCACACGTGGCCTTCACGCACGCAATAACACCGCTGCGTCCGTAATCCGCAACGACAGAGCACTGTGCATAAAGCTAGGGAGCAGTTACAGTGGAGATTCTAATTATCATTTGTTTATTTGCATAATAAAACTTAATTCCAATTTTGAACACATATAATTTGAATAAGTTTTAAAGAATTCTGAGGTTACTTTGATAATAATTTTTAGAATTACAAAGGTAGTTAGATTTTAGACGAACAATTGTTTAAAATATTTGACCTTTCGGCTACAAACAAGAAGTGGTTACAATACTACTTTGTCAATATGAAATATTATTAAAAATAAAATAAAAATAACCAAATTGACAGCAATAATATAAAATACATTCCTAATGTCCAAATAAAATTTATTCATTCAAATGAAGGCTGAACTGATAGTAACACATGTTTCAAAATTATTGCAAAAAAATTTAAGGACTAAACTATGGTTACCTTTGAAAATTTCAAGAATGGGTTCGCTACTTTTTTTTCGATAAAAAAGAGGATATAACAATAAAAGCTACAGATAAATATTAGATATGATTCATTACCAACATATTAATAAATAAATATAAGATAAAGAAAACATCACAAAGGTGACTTTTAAAAAATTACAAAATAATACAACGATCGCGTAAAACGCTCTAGTAAAACTTAAATTTTGTACAAGGTTTAAGTAAATAAAATGGAATTGAAATAATTGTTTAATATGACATGTAAACCAATTTAAAGATTTAAGTTTTGTTGGTGCAACTGGCCATTATCCACAAAAAAAAACAAACAAATTTATGCCAAAAACTGCCACATAGCATTTATTTCTGTAATGGTGTTGTGTTCATATGTTGGATTAAAGTTAAGTTAATAAGAAGCTTCTTGGAGACAGAATAATGTAACGTCGTCGAACTACTTGATAGCGACGCTACATAAGTGCGCGAAAAGAGTGTTTTTTGTTGCGCGTGAGAATGTCACTTTTAGTCGAGATTGTCAGTGTAATATGTTGAATAAAATGTTGAGAGTCACTGCTTATTAAGACATGTTTAGTCTTATCACATCGGCGTTTGACTGGTGTATATGTATTTTGGGTGTTTTGTCAATAATATAAAATAAATATAAATCTACTCTTAAATAAATATAATTCCCTTCCGGCTACCAACTCCAAAACACTACAGTCAAGTAGAGACAAAAAACTCATTCAGATGCACCAAAAGCAAGAATTTTGCCAACGAAATACAAACAACATTTTTTCTAAAACTATCAAATGAAAGAATAATACAATAATTATTGAAGTAAATTATAAAAGGATAAAATAATATGAATTTGGTACCATTAATGTACTCGTATTGTAACCAAGGAACGTGAAAAATAATGTTATATTTTCATATATAATATAACAAGTAGTATGAAAATTGCTGAAAATATTATCTGTCAATTCTCATACTACGAGTTGTATTCGGCTTGAGAATTTACCAAACAAGAGTTAATTAACAAGAATAGTTAGGTATTTATTTGCACATTATTAATTAGGTATTACAGTGATGAAAATTTTGAATATTAAATGTACACTGAACAAATGTAGAATTGACGTTTATGAAAATATTGAAAATATCATTTATTTTATTCGTAACCAAGGATATTATTAACAGTGGTATTTCCGATATCAATTTCACTAGTGATGAGTTTCCGACGAAATGTACATTTCATTGGTTCATTTTCAAACAAATTCGTGATCCTATTGGTTGACAGTGACGTGTGGTGAATTCTCACACGAGTAATTTATTTGCAGGAATCGTTAATATAATTAATATTGATAATGAAGGACTCCATATCAGTTTGTAATAGATTAAATGTAAGGTCGAGTAGAAAAAACACAAGCAGAACACAAGTAGAGAGTAGCACAAAGTAAATAATACTCAACCTTATAATTAATATGTTTGTATTCCAACATACGAGACAATGAAGGATAAATCCTACAACACTTTTGTCCCTTTCCAAAAATTTATGTCCTGAATATTCCACATTTCGATATAACATTTCTATAAATTCTGGGAAAGGTATAACAATGTTATATCGAAATGTGGAATCTCTAAGACATACATGTTTACAAAGAGACAAAAGTGTTGTAGGATTTATCTTCCACTGTCCCGTATGTTAAAATAGAAATATAATTATTGTTTTTACAATTTATGTAAGTACGTTATACGTGTGAAAATATAACATTTTTTTTTTCACGGTTCTTGGTTACATCACATTAATGGTACAAAATGTTATTTTTTTCTTTAATGCTTCAATTACTTACAAAATCATTAATTATTGTAATATTCTTTGTTTGATAGTTTAAAAAAAATGTTGTTTGTATTTCGTAGGCGAAATTCTAGTTTTTTGGTACGTTGGAATACATTTTTTGTCTCAACCTGGCAAGCTCGGCTAAAAATGAAATTCTCACGCGCAAAAGAAAAACACTCATTTTGTATATTATTTTGTGTATTACTTACGTAGCGTCGTTATCAAGTAGTTTGGTGATGTTACATTATTCGGTCTCCAAGAAGCTTCTTATTTTAATTTAACTATTTCTCTTTACTTTCTGTCAGCTATATTTTTTATTTTGATTCTTCTTCATAAATAATCATTTTTGCCGATTGTCATTGTTGATAGTTGATAATTGTCAGATTGTGAAGTGCTATTTTTAGAGACGAGGTTATGGAAGTGTTACTATGAAACACAACTAATTTTATATTTATGATTTAATTTAATATATATAATTACAACCGCATATCACTTTTATAATCTCGAGTGGGGTAACAATCCTTCGCCATTTTCCATTGTATATTGTAAATTTATTTAATATTTAATTATTAATAAATATTCACAAAAAGCAGAATGATATTTATTAAATTATAATTCAAAATTAATTTTATATAACATGCAGTCAACAAATGTTGAATATAATCTCAAAATTATTATTAATTTTAAACAATCGACAAAAAAAAATTATCTGTAACACTGCAAAAAATCAGATTTAACAATTGCATTGGCTTCCAGCAGCGGTAGTAAATTTACTACTTTTTTGCTGAGAGCAGAGTTAAATCTAATAGCAGTTATGTATTTGATTTGAGCTTATAATGGCTTTGTGTAACGGACTACAAGTATAAGGTAAATTATCGAAACAATGATTATGTTTGAATTTCAATATATGGGACAGTGAAGGATAAATTCTACAACACTTTAGTCCCTTGTCAAAAATTATCGTTAGGTACACTTCATATGTTGGCACAACCTGGTTGCACTATTCTCAGTATTTATAGATTGTACGTGAGTATTACATCAGGAGAGCTAGGACAATTTTCAATATTATTACGTTACTACTATTTTCACAATGTAGAAAACTATTAACGATTTAAAATTAGCTTTATTTTCTACTTATATGTGTGAATAATTTATTTCATGTTTGTATTATGAGTGATAGTTAATTACCAATTGAGGACGAACTGATCATATGGCATTATAAATATAAAGTTAAATTTATGACAGAAAAATTCGAGTGACGCATCGATTCGAACCAGGACGCTTGCCGGTCAGAGATGCTACGTTAGACACTATGATAGAAGAATACTTTGTACACAGGTGACGTGCAGTAGGGGTTAGCATATCTGCCCGGCAAGTGGAGGGCCCCTTGTTTGAATCCAGGCGTCACTCGAATTTTTCTGTCATAAAATTTAACATTGGTTTGGTTTTACTTTCTTTTCACTATTTTCACTTATTTATCGCTTTGGAGATTATTTAAAATTTTTACTTAAATAAAATGAATTGAATATCAATATGCAAAAACATATGTAAAGACCGGATGCAACATAAAAAGCTTGAAATATGCATAAAAAATGTTTAAAATATGCCTGAAAATTGTCAAAATATAAAACATTAAATAATAATATAAAGTAAGATGTAGTTATTTTATTTCAAAATCAGCACATAATTAGTAAATTAATCATTCATAAATTATCTATATCAGAATTAAGCAACCTTATCGACGATAATATAATAAAATTAACAATTATTTAACATGTTGTTACTCTTGTAAACGTAAACAATCAGGTAGTGTTCCAACTGTTCGCTAGTAAGATTGTGTCTTCGATCACTCAAAATATAAGTGAAAAAGGATCGCTCCACATCTACTGAGGTAACTGGGCAATATTTGAATTTAGGTGCTATGTTAGCACTTATAGTAAGATTTCATTCATTAACAACCCTACCAAAAATTATTGTAAACATAGCGTCACTAGATCTTAGATAAAATATGCGATGACTACTGAGAATGGGCTAAATATGCAAATACATATGCAAATATGCAAATGCATATAATCCGATCTCTAAACATATGCATATTTTCACGAATTTGAAGTTTGACTGACGACGATAAAGTCGGAGTATATAAATAAAATTCGTTAAAAAAGTATTGCTTTCATTATTAATTGTACAAATAACTACTCCCGCTTAATTGCAATAGCACCAACACTTGAAATATTTTAAAACCCATCCCCTGCGGTATTCGTTTTTCTTTCATTTTTCCATCTTGATATGATGCTTAATCCAACCAATATTCATAGAGTTTATTATAAATAGAAGTTACAATATAAACTAAATAATACCCTTATCATAAAAACAATTCTTGAGGCCTTACTTAACAATATTGCGTCTCTAAACATCAGCAGTATTCTCTGCTGGAGACATAGGTAGCTCAGTGCGTAACTTTGACAAGGGTTGAATCGATTTGCTAAGAATGCCGCAGGATGGCTACCCTACTACCTAGCGGTAGCAAATGCCTCGTTAGAACGCCTGAGCTCCAGAGCTCTGCATGTAAACATCAATGCCCTCGCGTTATGTTAGAGCAGAATACTAACTACTACGAGTAGTAGAATAATTGTTAGTTGTTGGTTAGGCACGCTTAGAAAGGTAATTTGGAGAAGAACTTCCCTACAACAAGCTTGGGTATAGTGTATAATTTTACTCTTTTATCTGGGATTAATTTTCCTTTTTTTAAAGTTGTATGACGTAGCGGTACAGAACCATTTTTAATCAATATACTCTTTGGCCGTACTGTGACGTTTCATATCCTTTGTCAGTTGGTACAAATATATATTTTTTTTCAATGAATAAAGGGAATTATGAGTTAGGTACTAGTCTAAAATACAAGAAATAGTTATTTACGTAATCAGATAAAAAGGTTGATATTGTTTGACGAACATAATATTTACTAAAATAAGCGAAGCGAGTTTTGCAAATTATGTGAGTCAAACAATATCACGTTTTTATAACGTATTACGTACATAATTTTATCTAATTCCGCTAAAATAATTTTTGAATATATAAAATTCTAGGTTTATGACAGCTCAGTATATTTCAAAATCAATTTACCAAAGCATTGTCGTGAAAATAAATGAAAAAAATTTTTAAATTTAAAACTTATGTCATCTTTGAAAATGAGTTCTGAATCCGAGACAGACCTTTCTTCTGATATCGAAGAATCTGCTAATTTAGTCGTGAACTGTTTAATATCAGAAAAATTATTAAAAGTATATAAATCCTAAAAAAATAATAAATAGTTTCTACCCCTATTTGCAAACATTTTTGAGAAAGTTCAAACTGTCAACATTCATTACGTAACTAGTTATATAAAGAATTCTTTACATAACTCTTGAATGACAGTTATGATAAAATTGGCATCCATAACCTCAAAAATTTATGTAAAACAGAACTTTTCATAACGGAATTAGGTAAAATAATTTTCACAGCCCCTGTTGAAGCTTCACGTTTCACTTGAGGTTTATGAATTCCTAATTAAAAATCTCCGTTATAACTAAAGAATTAACGAAATAAATTTTTAGCATAGAGAAACGTCTTTCAAATCTCATAGTTATAATAATAACACACACTTTTGTTTAAATTCTGCATTTCTAATATCTTAACGATTCAGTTTACTAAATGTATACTTTCGTCAAGATAACATACTCGTAAATAAGTGTGCTGATATCGTTGCCGGCGCAACCGACAACAATAGTCGGAACAAGTTGCCAGACCAACGGAAAACAAAAACTATTGACAACATTTTTTGATAATAATGTGTATATAAAAAATACAAGTGTTAAAGATTTATAATTGTATATAGATTGTAAATATTGATAAATAAAATAAAATAACATATGGTAAATAAGTAACTAAAAAACAAGTAAATTATGAAACTTAAAATGTTTGATATATACTAAAAATAATGCATAAAATAATGACAGCAAAGTAAACTTCTTTTTTTACGATTGCTATGAAAAGTGGACAATTACGCTCTCATTTGTCATCTCGTAAAGTTGACGTTTTCCATGGAACAATCGAAACATAACTTTGTTGCGCATTGGCATTGAAAACACTCGAAAAAGATATTAAATGCACGCGTGTCCAATGGCAACGCGCGAAGAAGATAATAAATGCGCGCTTACTTCAATAGTTACATTGATACAAACAAAACAGGAACTTGTCATATTGATACATCGAAATTATTTTTCAGTACGTATACGTTTTTAAATTTAAGATGCAATCGCAGAAAAAATTATGTGTGTATCATGAGCGTAAAGTGTCTTTGTTCCTCTTACACTATTGCAGCTCTCACCTTCGGCTCGCACTGCAATTACCGTGTTCGAGTAACAAAGAATCACTTTACAATCTTAATACACAATGAATTATTTTATGTTGGTTTACTTCAATTTACTGTTATTTATTTGAGTATAATTTAAGTTTCGTTGGTGCAAACGAGCATAATAAAATTCAAACTTTTAATTTAAAGACAGCCATGCTTTACTTAATTCATAGTGTGAATTATTTTTAATGTTTTTTTTTTTTAATTATTTACAATCGCTTCTCTAATACCTATATAAATAGTGTGTAATATTGTGATGCTCATTTTCATTAATCTCGAGATTTTGATGAATCTTCATATTTCATTTATAAACCGAAAAATTATAAATAAATGTGAATTTATGCATTTCTAGGATTCTGGAACGTATATTGAAAGAAAAATTGTTGAAATAGGTGTATGTTGGTGAAATTAGGAGTGAAATAATCGTATGAATAAATGGATAATATGTAAACATTTTAGAAGTACAAGAATAAAAAGTTGTATAGAATCAATTTCTACATTTAAAAAGTCTAAATTTGATGCAATTGCTTGTTTGTCCCACGAGATATTTGGAAAATAAAATTGGCTATTATCGTAAAAAATCAGATAGCCGTGGAAATAAAAAAAAAAACAAGTTCAATAATATCTGCCTGAACTGTTACACTGAAATTTTGTTTTATTTGTTTTTTATTTCCACGGCTATCTGATTTTTGACGATAATAGCAAATTTTATTTTCCAAATATCTTTTACAACAGACAAGCAATTGCATTAAATTTAGAGTTTTTAAACGTAGACATTAATTCTATATAACTTTTTATTCTTGTACTTTTGCTCTAAAATGTACATGAGAGTCAATATCTGCATATTTTTAAAATCCTATGTTAAACTCCTATGTTCCGGTTCCGCGTTTCGTTGTACATTGTACATCCTGTATAGGTAGGTTACTGTTTTGAGTCCGGATTTTGAAAATTATAAATTTCGGTTTCGGTAGTTTTAGATTACTTTTATTTATGGTTTTGGTTAAAAATGTCTTTAAAAATATATATATTTTTTCTACGATTGTTATGAAAAGTTGATAATTACGCTCTTATTTGTCATCGTAAAGTTAAAGTTTTCTGTGGAACAATCAAAAAAATCTTTGACGCTCGTCTCCAATGGCAACGCGCAAAAAAGATTATAAATGCGCGCTTATTTCAATAGTTACCAGGGATACAAACAAAACAGAAACTTGTCATATTGACAGTTGCCAAAATGAATTTATTTTCAGTACGTATACGTTTTTAAATAATTTTAAGATGTAATCGTAGAAAAAATTATGTGTGTATCACGAGCGTAAAGTGTCTTTGTTCCTCTTGCACTAATGCAGCTCTCGCCTTCGGCTCGCGTTGCAAATACTGTGCTCGAGTAACAGATAATCACTTTACGCTCCTAATACACAAATAACTATACACGCATTGTACAATTACAGTATATTTGTTAAGTAACTAATTCGCAAATTTTATTTGTATTTCGGTTTTTTGCAATCTTCAAAAATAATTTCTACAAATGCTATAGTGTCAATCTAGTTGTCACATTACCATTTATATCCGGTGTTGCCAGCTGTAAAGACTGCAATCTTATAAAAATAAGGAAGCTAATAACATATATTCTTCTCAATATTCTTAATATTTTCAGTTTAATACGTTATTTATACCAGTTTAAATTTACAGCTTTTGAACCAAAATAATATCAATTTGATTACGTTTTCGGTTACAGAATCAATTAAATTATCTTTTCGGTTTTCTGTTTCCATATTTCAAAGCAAAAACTATCGATTCCAGTTTTCGGTTACGGTTTTATAAAAAGGTGAATATCGGTGCAATTTTCTGTTATAGCTTCGTTACGGTTCGGGTCCCTGGAATAAAGTAATCATGTTGCAAATTAATTTCTATGTAAATATTTTACAGAATAATGTCGAAAATTCTTGCATATTTGCGATATAGCTTGTTTTATAATTATATGTTTGTAATTAAAATTGAAATAAATTTAATTGCGCACAGCAACAGCTTAAAATTTCATTATTATTTTGTCAAACGACGTTCTCTTTAATAATATAACAGGCCATGACAATATATTTATATTTATGTAATAATAAACAAATAATAATTATGTTCTTTGTTACAGGTATGTTCATTAAATTTTGCGATATTCATAAGGGTGGGTAAGTATTTAGTTTATATTTGTTTTTATTAAAATTGCACATATTTGCAACATTTATGGTACCTATAATATTTTCATATACCGGGTGTCTACTTTTTTTGTTATATAGGAAATTCAATGGTAACATTTTCATTACGCCATAAATTTTTCCCTATTAATTTTAGAGCAAAAGTTTAAATAAAAAAAGTTGTTCAGAATTAAAAACTGCGTCCAACGAGTCCTTATTTATCGATATACGATAATCTTGTCACGAGATACAGGTAAATTAAAATTTCCATCTTTAAGATGTTTACAGAGTGCCATGAAAAATAAAACAAATAATAGTAATGTTTAGTATTATTTGAGTTTGACAGTTTGTGTTCTTTTAAATGTTACTTTGGTTTCATTCAGATATACTACAAATGAAAATTTTTCCATTATTTTAACAAAGAATACTAAACAATACTATTATTTGTTTTATTTTTCATGGCACTCTGTAAACAGCTTAAAGATGGAAATTTTAATTTACCTGTATCTCGTGACAATATCGTCGTATATCAATAAATAAGGGCTCCTTTTACGCAGTTTTTAATTCTGACCAACTTTTGTATTTAAACTTTTACTCTAAAATTAATAGGGAAAAAATTATGGAGTAATGAAAATTTTGCCATTGAATTTCCTATATAACAAAAAAAAGTAGACACCCGGTATATAATACTAAAAGTGACTATGATTTTACCGGAAATTTTTGTCGTCATGATCACGACCGCTTGTTGCGACGAAAATCTGCACGACTGCGATAGCACGAGTGTAGATTTTCTTAAAGAAACAAGCCGGAGTGATCTAGGCAAAAATTACCAAAGGAAAATCATAGTCACGTATGGTATTCGGCTTGACAATTCCTCGAAATATTTTATTTACTCCAACAAAATGTTATCTGCAATCTAAAAATTTAGAGAATTGATAACTTTTTATCGTTGACTCTAAAAAAATCATTAATTTTAGTTTCATTGAAATTTTTACTAAAACTCATTAAAATATAGAAATATACATACAACTTTAAATCAAAATTTCAGTGAAATTAAAAAAAAACAGTTCTATAATATGAATATCACTACATATGGCTTATTTTCTGCGGATAGACGGTATTTAACAAGGATGTCTATTTTCTGGTTCGTAGTTGTCAAATTTTCACGTTTTAAAGAAATTATTCCATCTATTTATAGGTTGTTATTTAAAGATAATTTTTGACAAAATTTTTCAACATATTTTTAACTTTTTTTCCAAAACATGTGTTGGAGTTCTATATTATTTTCGTCCTTTTTCTCAAGAGGACAAAACTAACAATACAATTTAAAAAATGAAAAAGGTGCTGAATTAGTTTATACACGTCATCATTTTGGAGAAATTAAACAAAGGAAAATTCTCTAACTTACTTTACAAAAGCAATTATAATTGCAATATTAATATATCTCTTGGTATAAATATGCGCATATTTACAATTGTATAACAATATTAAGTATTAAATTGTAACAAAAACTGTTTCGTTAAAGTATTACATCGATAAATGTATTTTTAAAATTTTACTTCTATTGAAAAACATTGAAATTGAATCTACAATGTTTATTCACAATTCTCTTTCTTGTGTTGCATATTGATTGAATACTGAAAATGATGAAAGTTTTATGTCGGTAAATTGAAGAACACATTGCATATTTAATTTAATATTAAGAGGCGAAAACAATCTGAAATGATATGATTATATAGTGAGATATATTATCATCGTTTTAGTTATTTTTGTTTATTAAACTGATTCAATTACTAGACCATCATTTTATCATATTAAAAAAATACCAATTTTAGTAGTTTTAAGTTTGTTGAGTTGAGTTTGTTATTAATTTTGTTAATATTCGGTGATAAAAAACAAAACGAAACAAATAAATGTATAATGATGTATTTAATATATTGTTTTAATGAGTATATTGCTAAAATTAATATATTACGCGTAATGTAACCAATTTATTATTGTAATTAACAAATGACAAGATTCAAATTAATATTGCAGAGAAGTATAGATCATTAATTTGCGTCCACATAATTATTTTACCGTATAATAACTGTAAAAAAGTGATTTAATTAATTTAAACGTATGAATGAAAAATCTGTAAATTCCTTTTGTTTGAATGGTTTGGCTTCATTAGAATAATACAATTTTTAAAGAAAATTCAACGTTTCGGCGCTATGGATTATATAAATCTGGTCTACAAGTTTTTTTATTTTTAATCAAATTACTTTCTGCATACATACATATTTATTTAAATTGACAAAATTTATAATTTACTTAAAATTTGAAACATAGAAATGGAACCAATTATTATATCCGAAATGCTGTCTCTTCTTTAAAAATTTAATTGAGGAATATTTTATTTTGCATTCCTACCTTTAAAAAAAACTTAATGAAATAAAAAATCTTTTGACATAATTTTAATTAAGAATAAAATTTAACAAACAGATAACCTTTTAGATGATTTTTAAGATGTTCGTAGTGTACGTATATTTAAACGCAATTTCCTTAAATTTTATGTACTTTTGTTTAAAATACCAAAAATTGTGAAGAGGGAATTATATATTTAATGTAATAAAATTATGGTAACTCTAGTCCCAATTAGCTCGGACTTTAAGTACTTAATTAAACTTGCTCAGAGGCGGATCCTGTATTTTTACACATTTTTAGAGGGGCGATTTAATTTTTTTTAAATAATTTTTTTTAAACATTTTGAAGATTGTAGGAAATAATATATACTCCCTGGTTGGGGTTATTTGGCTTTAATTACGTAAATTAAAAAGTTAAAACAAAGAACGACGTTTCGGGGCTAATAACAAAATATTAAATAGATAAATTTAATATTTCGTTATTATTCTAAATTTAAACTTGATAACCCTTAACCCTTAATCCCGAAACGTTGTCTTTATCTATCATTTTTTAAATTTACGCAATTAAAACCAAATAATCCAATTAATAGGTAGTATATTTTATTTCTTACAATGATTAAATTTACAGCTTAATAATACCAAAATGTAATCTTCGATTTTTTTCGATAATATTTTGAAGAAAATATATATTTGATACCCTGTCGCTCTCTCCCATGTATCCGTCACTGAACTGTTAGCAGCTTC
Organism: Pterostichus niger; assembly: GCA_947425015.1. Classification (NCBI taxonomy): domain Eukaryota; kingdom Metazoa; phylum Arthropoda; class Insecta; order Coleoptera; family Carabidae; genus Pterostichus; species Pterostichus niger. The sequence continues at coordinate 11,446,518 of OX380337.1, read as the reverse complement.
ATATAATGTATCACTTCCGGTTAGTCCCATTTAACCAAAATCTATTATATTATTTCCATTGATATAGTAGTCTTATATACCAAATTTGAAAAGATTTGGATTATATTTTGATATAGATTTTCATTAAAATCTAGTATAGGCTTCAAGTAAAATACCACTTTCGGAAGTTATATAATGACCAAAAAGTAAGGTGTACAATTAGATGTTATAGCAGTCTTAAATACAAAATTTTAACTTTCTACGGTTTACCGTTTTTGAGTTATGCGAGATACATACGTACTTATACGTACATACGTACGTACAGACGGCATGACGAAATTAGTCAAAATGGTTTCAGGGATGGCCAAAATGCGTATTTACGCTGAAATCTGAGAACCGAAAATGTTTGCGATTACAATACTTCCTTTACTTCGTACAAGGAAGTAAAAACTGTAAACTTTACTTTCTAAACTACCACAAACACACAAACTGCAATTGTCAAATCTCATAATTCTAAATAGGATAATAATGCACCATAATTTAGTTATCAATTACACAACAAATTAATTGTGAGTTCATCAGCAGCTCTCTGAAAAATACAAAACCAAAACTGGAATTCATAATTTGATTTTCAGCTAGATTAACTCTGTTGTTGTTTTTCGGTTTTGCATATAGAACACAAAATAATATTTTGGTTACAAAAACTTGTCATCGATTTTATAACTTGCAGGACAATAAATGACTATGACAAATAGATGTCAAATAACGAATGCTAGATTTATTGCTATTTTTATAGTACCGTTTCATATATATATATATATATATATATATATATATATATATATATATATATATATATATATATATATAATGAAATATGTTTTTATATTTATGTAAACACAAAAAGAACATTTTTGGTGACAACACAGATCGAAATTTCTTGTAATGAACTGGTTTTAAGGTTGTTAGTACAGAAAGAAACTACAGTTTATGGAAACTACTACTTTTGTTTTATTGTTGTTTATTTTACTAAGGAATTTTGACTTAAATATCAATAATTGAATAAATCTTAATATTTAAAAAACATTGTTGAAATACAAAAAAATCTGATGTGGACACCATATTTATTTATTTATTTATTTATGTTACGCTGTACAACAGGAATTTAATCCCAATTACAGTACAGGGTCCGCACTCACCGAGCCGCAGTGTGGTAGTTCATATAATATTTAGCTTGAGTGCGATTCGAACTCGGGATCTCCGGATTCGAATTCCATACCGTTATCCACACCACCGTACTGACGGACTTCCTTGTACGCGTATTATACTATACCTATATTTTTTTATTGCCCATATTTGACGTAATTTGACATTGACATTACATTTTTTATTTTTTTCTTGTGTTTTGTTCTAATCCATATCAAACTGAACTACAAAAACGAGAAATATATAATATTTAAATTAAGATATCTCGCTTATACAAAAGTATAGATTAATAATTCTTAATTTGCTAGACGCAGAATTTAATTATCTAAAACTTTTATTTGCAGTATTTATTTCTAAATTCAAAATAATACTATTTTTTTAACGAAAAACTGTTAGCAGCTTCATGTGATGTATCACTTCCGCACGGTTAGTCCATTTTAACCAAAACCTATTATGTTATTTCCATTGATATTGTAGTCATATTTACCAAATTTGAAAAGTTTTAGATTATATTTTAATATAGATTTACATTAAAATCTATTATAGCCTTCAAGTAAAGTAGCACTTCCGGAAGTTATATAATGACCAAAAAAGGAGATGCACAACTAGACGTTATAACAGTCCTAAATACAAAATCTCAATTTACTACGGCTTACCGTTTTTGAGTTATGCGAGATACATACGTACGTACGTACAGACGTCACGACGAAATTAGTAAAAATTGATTCAGGAATGGTCAAAATGGATATGTCCACTGAAATCTGAAAACCGAAAATTTTCACGATTACAATACTTCCTTTACTTCGTCAAGGAAGTAAAAAGAAAAACTAATAAAGGTAGAATGGTTGTATTTCGGCTTTGTTTAAATTCATCTTCAAATTAGGTGGTGTTGCGATAAGAGGTGAACGATCAATCTTAACAATGACTTTAAACTTTCAGATTAATTCGATTATTATTGTTTATTAGTTGTAATTAGTGACATTTGAATTCACGAACGGCGTGTACTAATTATCAGTTTTTAATGGAGAAGTTATAATTCAAGCAAACGTACTATGCTAAATAGCAGGATTGTCCAATTCATTTGGACCAGGGGTTATTTTCCATAACAGTGTAATGAGTTTACTTGGGGTTGATTGTTGTGTTTGTTTATTCGGAATAGCTTGGGAACGGGTTGAATGAAATCAATTAATATTTTATTTTTGTTTTGCAAAAATAACAATTATGTTTTCGTTTTCTGAAAGTCCGTATTTTTATAATTAAATATCAACTTTAAGTATATAAATATAAATATTTTAGTTGAATAATTTAATTATGATATAAATATACCCATATGGTTACATTATTTTAAGGCACAATGCATATCATTATAGATATTTGTGTATCAGAGCGCAATATGGTACATTGTCGATTAAGAGGTTATTACCACGCGACGAAACGTGCAGTATTTTCTCGAAATCGACAATGTACTCGAAACACACACAAGATTTTTTCTACAGGCGCCACAGTCGTTTTTCCTACATCAATATCCATTTTAAGAATTGTATTTTACAAGTTTTCAGCGTTACAGGACATAAAAAATGGAAATTGTTTATTTGCTATCGCTGGTTATTATCGCAACGTTCAAGGAATGCTTGATTTAGAAATAAAAACTTGAAGAGCGAACGTGTTTTCCTATTTTGCCATGCATAACCGGCAAAGTGACATTTTGCTTTGAAAAATGCAAGGGAAAATACCTCCCTGTACACCGGGTATTGAAAATTAAGAGCGTGAAGTGTTAATTTGTTACTTGAGCACAGAAATTGCAGCGCAAGCCGAAGGCTAGAGCTGCAATAGTGTAAGAGGAACAAAGACACTTTACGCTCGTGATACACATAGAATTTTATCTACGATTGAGTCTTAAATGAATAAAAAACGGATAGGTACTTAAAATAATAATATTATGATTTCTATGAGTGCATCTTAAATTTTTATTAAAAAACGTATACGTACTAAAATTATTTTGTTCTGTCAACTGTCAATACGACTAGTTTCTGTTTTGTTTGTATCCCTGGTATCTATTGAAATAAGCGCGCATTTATCATCTTTTTCGCGCGTTGCCATTGGAGACGCGCGACAAAGATATTTTTCGATTGTTCCACAAAACATGTCAACTTTGAGAGCGTAATTGTCAACCTTTCAAGTAACCGTAGAAAAAATTATTTTTCGATTGCTCCACAGAAAACGTCAACTTTACGATGACAAATGAGAGCGTAATTATCATCTTTTCATAGCAATTATAGAAAAAAGTAATTATATGTGATGAGTGTTTTAAATTTTGTATCGTATATCGTGTTGGCCATAATGTTATTAAACTGTTTTATTAAAGAACTGTCTCTCTAAATTTAAATAAATAATTCCAAATTTAGTTAAAACATTTCTCCTTTTCATTAGCTCCACTAATCATTTTAATCCTAAATAAAACTGGGATTAGTTAATTCAGATTTTAATGCTTTTTATGAATTATGCAAGTGAATTAATAACGAGAAACAAATTTTCCGTCATTAATTTAAAAAATTCCATTTGAAGATTTATCCATGCGCAACAAGTCTATAAATAATTCTCAATTCAAACATCCTCAATTATGAAAGTCATTTAACAGGGTATTAACCCTAGTTAATAAATCGCTAAGCAAAGAATCCAACTCTTCTATACACTGATAACACGAGAGCCAACAGTGGGGTAGCTATAAAATATTCAAACAGCGCCAAGTTGATCGGAAAAAGAATGCGTCTCGCGTCCGCCATTTTATCCTCCACCTGTCGATCGATATTTATGCGTTTTTAATGTTCGCTCGTTTACGTTTTATTTTCCCCCGGGCCAGAGAAGGGGTTGTTTCATGTCCCTGAAATTAAATAAATTTCCAGAAAGGCTTTAAAACTGTTATTATTTTGTAGAGGGTTATAGAAGTTTCACAATGGAATATTGAAGGGTGGTGGAGTGTTTGCAGAATACTAAACAGATTTTTTATTGTAGGTAGCTTTTGGATTGATATCTTTATACATTGAGATATTATTTTTATTTTTAGAATATGTAAATAATATAAACGCATATTTATTGTTTTATTCTCAAGTTAAAAATGGTTCAAATAAAAATTCTAATTGCTATTTGAATCAGTGTTTATATAATAAGTCCGGCAAATAAATTTCTACGATATTGAATGAGTACCGTAATAGTTATTTACGAACTAAGTGCGGGAAGACGATTTTGAAGTGTATGTGGTTGTTGGTTGTACATTTTAGAAGCATAAATAATATCTTTGGGGGCCGTGATTTGACGGCTGGTAACTGCAATTCACGCGAAAAAAATATATCACTTACCGAGATCTGTTTAGGCAGAGTGCCACACTCAGTAATGGGTAAAAGGCGTGATGATATATTTATTTATTTATTGTAAAAAGAAAAAGAATTTAAATCAAGCAAAAAAAGTATAAACGCCTCGCCTTACAAGTAACACTACCCAACTGTCAATCACCGATTTAAATGAAACTTGGCACATTAATAGAACTCTAAAAAATATTAAACCCCTATTTTTGTTTCTTCCGGAAGGTACCTTTTAGGGGTACAAACCACGTTTGAAAGATGGTAAAAGCAAGAATCCCCATAAATGAAATTAAATAATGCCAAAATATTACGCGTTCAATATTGATTACCCTGGGGTTTTTGAGATCGCCAAAATCTATTTTCGAAGCCATTTTGATCATATGCACTATTTTAAGGGTTTAAAAAGGGGATGGAAGATGAAATTACGATATTCAACTGAAATAGAGTTTTAGGTTCAAAACTAGTTACTCGGGGGATTTTGGGGTCGCTGAATCTATTTTCGAGGTTACCCCTGAGTAACCAATGTTGAACGCGTAATATTGTGGTATTATTTAATTTCATTTATGGCGATTCTTGCTTTTATCACCTTTCAGGGGTAGTTTGTACTCCTAAAAAGCAATTTCCGGAAGAAAAAAAATAGTGGTTAAATATTTTTTAGAGTTCTATTAATGTGCCAAGTTTCGTTTAAATTAGTGAGTGACACTTGGATAGTGTTCCTTGTTAGTAATGGGTAAAAGATACGAGTACGATGATATATTTATTTTATTATTTTATATTTCTATCTGTCAGTGTTAATACCTACAGACTTTTAAAACAATTAAATAATAAAAAAACACAATAAAATATCACTTCTTCTACTGTACAATTTATAGAAATTACTGATGCATTAAGGTAATGAAACTTACATCACATATAAACAAATAATTTGCCTAATTTTACTTCAAAATTATAATCTTTTCTTCACTTATAAAATCAACCCTGTTCAAAATGACCAAATTTTGATATTCTCGTCCATGTAACTAAGAAACTATTCAAAGACGGAATGGTTTCAAGATTCAAGACTAATGTTCTTTCAATAGACAGGTCCTCTTAAAAGAAGTATACATTATAACAAATTTCACTTTACAGTCATTCTAATATTATGGAATTTTTATAATAATTATTAAGAAAAAAATCTGATGTGGACACCACATGACTTCCTTGTACGCGTATTAAACTATAGATATTTTTTTAATTGCACATATTTGACATTAAATCTTTTATTTTTTGTTCTAATCCATAGCAAACTTAATTTTTTTTTTAAATAAAAAAATATATAATATTTAAATTTAGATATCTCGTTTATGCAAAAAGCTAATTTAAAAATTCTTAATGTGCTAGACGCAGAATTTAATTCTCTAAAACTTTTATTTGCAGCATTCATTTCTAAAATTAAAATAATACCTATTGTCTATTTTAACCAAAATCTATTATGTTATTTCCATTGATATAGTAGTCTTATATACCAAATTTGGAAAGTTTTAAATTATATTTTAATATAGTTTTTCATTAAATCTATTATAGCCTTCAAGTAAAGTACCACTTCCGGTAGTTGTATAATGACCAAAGAGGGAGGTGCACAACTAGATGTTATAACAGTCCTAAATATAAAGTTTCAATTTTCTACGGCTTACCGTTTTTGAGTTATGCGAGATACATACGTACGTACGTACAGACGGCATGACGAAATTAGTCAAAATGGATTCAAGGAGGGCCAAAATACCTATTTCCGTTGAAATCGGAGAACCGAATATTTTCGCGATTACAATACTTCCTTTACTTCGTACAAGGAAGTAAAAACACATTGTTTCCCCCCAGAATAAATCACATATTTCGTAAAAGAATTCTATTTATAGTAAAAACATTTTTTACCAAGAATAAGTAATTTTTGTAATGTTACCTTTCAGACAATATTACTTTGTCAGTTTGAATAAGCTTTTATGTTATTATTAGGAGTTATGATTTATTATATAATTAATTATAATTATACAGGGTGTTGTCTTTAAAATACCCAGTGCTTTTTTGGACAAACAAATTTCATTAAAGAAAAATGTTATGTGCATAAAATATTCAGCAGTCTGATGCAAATTTATTATTAATAACAAAGCCCTTATTCAACAGTGGTTCTCAAACTGTAGAACAATATTTTAAATAGTCTATTACATAGTTATTTATTAAATTTATTAAAAATTTGAAATAATATTACAATATTAAAGTAACCTATGCAATAAGCAAATACGTTCGTAACCTAACCTAACCTAACCTAACCTAACCTAACCTAACCTAACCTAACCTAACCTAACCTAACCTAACCTATGCAATAAGCAAATACGTTCGTCCGTACGGTGGTGTGGATAGCGATACGGAATTCGAATTCGGAGATCCCGAATTCGAATCTCACGCAAGCTTAAAATTATATAAACTACTACACTGCGGCTCGGTGAGTGTGGACCCTGTACTGTAATTGGGATTAAGTTTATGTTGTACATCGTAACACAAATAAATAAATACATAAATAAATAAATAGAAACAAATGATACAGTTGACAGATAGTAATACTCGTGATGGCAAACAATTAATAACATAAATAAAAAATATTTGTTTCACAGTCGTGTTAAATTTCAATTTGGTACTTAAATTTGGGGCCAAAATTACAGCAAATCACGGTACTTTAATAATCTAGGGATTTAAATTTATATTTTATTTTCAGAACCTATGGATACGAATCATAGGTCTTATTTGTATTTCTTACTTTCTTTGCTGTAAATGGATCTTTACAACTTACAATTTAAAAGCTCCGTTTAAAATCCAACAAAAACAAAATACTAGAACACCGATAATAGTTATAATTAGGGATCGACCGATACCGATATCGGTATCGGTATATCGGCCATATCGGTCTTCTTGGCCGATATCGGTATCGGCCGATATGTAAACCATGATATCGGCCTATATCGGTATCGGCCTAAAAAATAAAAATTGCTTCATATTTCAGTTGCTAAAGATTTTTAAAGGAAATTATAACAGAAATACTAAATAAAAAACAAATCAAGTGTATTCTAATTCAAAATTGAGCAAAAAAGTCATTATAAATGTAGAAGTAAAGTTACACACTAAGTTAAACAAATTAATATTTAAAGTTAATTTTTGGCAAGTTGTAATGTAACAAAATTAAGCTTTCTGCTCTTTCCGGAGTTAGATGATTTCTTGCGCTTTCATAAACATGTCCAGCTGAAGAAAATAGCTGTTCACTAGTAACACTATTTGGCGGCGGTGCTAAATATATTATTGCAACTTTGTACATCAATGGAAAAATGTCTTTTTTTGCGCCCACCAAGTCAAAGGATCTTCATTTCTTGATATTTTTTCTAATTTCTTATACAATTCAATCTCATCATCAATTTTATTCATCATATCATCATTACTTTTCTTATATGACACTGATTTACTTGTCGTCATACCAGTAAGTTCATCAAAAATATTCCAGTATATCATTATAAATCACTTTTACCTCATTTATACAGCAAAACATTTACGACAAAAGTGTATGGTCGATATATCGGTATCGGCCGATATCGGTATCGGCCACAAAAAAATCATATCGGTCGATCCCTAGTTATAATTGTTTTCTCAGCGTTGACATGCATTCGTGCATGATCCACCAATACGTAATATTTATTTATTTATTTAATAATAAAATATCGAACTAAACACTTGTCTAAGTCTCACAAAATTCAGCCTCCAAGTCAACTTATGAGGTTCTCGTCAGAGGCTGGCCAGCACAGTTAGTAACTATAAACGCGTTTCGCTCTTATTAGAGCTCACCAGAGGCTGAATTTTGTGAGACTTAGACAAGTGTTTAGTTTGATATTTTATTATTAAACCTAGTTTCACCAAGTGAGCATTCAAAGATAATTAATTTTGTCTTTGTTGTTTTTTATTTAAATTTATTTATTTATTTATGTTAAGCTGTACAGCAGGAATTTAATCCCAATTACAGTACAAGGTCCGCACTCACCGAGCCGTAGTGTGATAGTTTTTATATAATATTTAGCTTGAGTGCGATTCGAACTCGGGATCTCCGGATTCGAATTCCGTATAGCTATCCACACCACCGTACTGACGGACATAATCCGTGCACTCTTTTCTTTGATGTATATGTTGAAGATAGCGCTCTGGGATTTAAGTTGGCGTAATTTGTTGCTATAGAATAGAATATAATATATAAATAGAATTTTTTTAAATATTTTTTTTTGTCCGTCAGTACGGTGGTGTGGATAGCGATATGGAATTCGAAGCCGGAGATCCCGAGTTCGAATCTCACTCAAGCTAAAAATTATATAAAAACTATCACACTGCGGCTCGGTGAGTGCGGACCCTGTACTGTAATTGGGATTAAATTCCTGTTGTACAGCGTAACATAAATAAATAAATAAATATTAGTTGGATTTCAGGCTTCAACTAACATAAAAAAAAATATTTTAAAAATTTACCATTCGGCTTATTAAAAAAGAAGTAAAATCTTTTGATTTTACAAAATTCATAAATAGAATTGTCAATGTCAATAATATTTGTTAATGATTTTTCAATCTAAATAAAAGATATTTAAAAGTATTGAGGCTATTATTATTATTATATTAGAAACACTCTGCAACAGTATACTATTTTCATTTTAAACTGGAGGGATCGGCATAAAACGATTAAATGCACCGCAGTTACGTTTACAAAGGAACTCAAAATATGACCCGTTATAACTGGTTTCACAAGGTTCACACAGGGTTGTACATCCACATTCGCCGGTATTTTTAAATGGACAATCATAGGAATAAACAAGAATAATTTTAGGCTGAATACGACCCTTAAAAAATTACTTGTTGTGACCATCGTTAAGCGATTTGTGGTAGCCACACTAACAGATTTCATTGTAGTTATATGGGACAGGGACGTTTAATCGTTTTATGCCGATCCCTCCAGTTTAAAATGAAAATAGTATACCAGTAACCAATGGAACACATTTGTCAATAGTTGAGTAAAATTGATCTCATTAATTATCTACAATCCACACATAATATTGTTCGTCATAAACTGATTTATGTTTAGTCGTTTGGTGTGGACGTGGCTTTACACATCTGTACGATAGACAAAGATTTATCTATTTGCACTTTGCTAATGTTATGAAACAAATTTCATGCTTTCAATTCTGTTAAATAAAACAAATACTGTGAATACTCTCAATTAAATCAAGCAGGCGGATTCAATATATGCTCAGGAATTCATGCACATTAAATACAAACCGTGAACCGTGAACCTGAACAAGTTACAAAACGACTACGCACGCGGGAATAGTATTTACTGTTTATAACAACATATCATTGACGTCCTAGGACAGTGGTTTCCAAACATTTTCTATCATCGCCCCCTTTCTTCCGTAAAAAATTGTCGCGCCCCACTTCATTTTCTATAACAGCCTAACTTCAAAAATTGTAAATAATTTATTTTATAGAATACAACAAAAAATAAGTACTATAAACAAATATTGTTATTATATAAGATATTTATTATAACAAATCTTTTTCTTAACCTAAAATTATGTTTATTACAGCATAATAATAGAACAAAATAATGTTATAATATTTATAAACATAAAATTGTAATAAGATTGGAAATAATATTTAATTTAAATTAGGCATATTTATACAATATAATCATAATTTTTGAGTTTGCTGCATGGGCGCTTGTTTGTCAATTTCTCGAACCGGAGAGTCACTGAAGATATCACCACTTGTTATTCTTTTTCAACGATTAATCGAGTTCGATATTTTGTCTTTAAAACAATTACAGCGGAAAAGTCTGTTTCATACAAATAAGATGTTACGAAAGGTTAAAAATTTTCTAAGACTTTGTTTGTAAAACTAGGGAAATTTTACTGTGAACGCGAGTTAGAAACACGTGTATGCTATGATGTAAATGGAGAATGTGATCATAAGCCTAACACAGTTTGGAAACCACTGTCCTAGGATGAATGTGAGCTTGGATCTTAGTTTAATCAAAATACAACAAATATAAATATTTCTATTTCATTACATTATTAAATAATGCTGCAAATATATTTAAAATATAAATAATACTTGGGTGAACAAAGTAGTTTATGTTTTTGTCATTTTGCCACGATATATATGTACATTGTTTCTATTTTACTTGGTGGCACTATAAAACTATTCTGTTTTATTACATTTTGTGTATAATGAATGATATATTATATTACAAGAGATGGTGATAGTGGTACTTCAAAGAAAAACTAAATATATTATCTAATTAAATGGTAATTAACAACCCTCAAACAATAGAAACAGGATATGAAGCTCACATTTGTCATCGTAAATTTGACGTTTGCTGTAAAACAATTCAAAAAATATCTTGGTTGTGCGTCCCCAAGATATTAGATGCGCGCTTCCGTCAATAGTTACCAGTGATACAAACAAAAACTTGGCATATTGACAGTTGCCAGAACGAATTTATTTTCGGTATGTATACTTCTTTAATCATTTAAGATGCAGTCATAGAAAAAAATATTTGCTCCTCTTGCACTATTGCATTACCGTGCTCGAGTAACAAAGAATCACATTACGCTCTTAATACACAATAGTTATTTGTGTGTCAAGAGCGTAAAGTGATTCTTTGTTACTCGAACACGGTTCGACTCGCGCTGCAATAGTGTAAGAGGAACAAAGACACTTGACGCTCGTAATACAGACATAATTTTTTTCTACGGTTGCATCTTAAATTATTAAAGAAAACGTATACGTAATAAAAATTAATTCATTTTATCAACTGTCAATATGACAAGTTTCTGTTTTGTTTGTATACCTGGTAACTATTGAAATAAGCACGAATTCAATATATTTTTCGCACGTTGCCGTTAGAAACGAAATCCAATGACAACGCGCGACAATTTTATTTTTCGATTGTTCCACAAAAAACATCAACTTTACGTTGGCAAATGAGAGCGTAATTGTGAACTTTTCATGGCAATAGTAGATAAAATAAATATGTGTACTTGTTTCAAATTTGTATTATTTGATTTAACAGTACGGTGGTGTAAGTAGCGTAAGGGAATCCGAATTCGGAAATCCCGAGTTCGAATCTCACTTAAGCTAAAAATATATAAACTACCAATCTGGATAGGTGAATCCAGACCCTATACTGTAACTGGGATTTATGTTGTACAAAAAAGCATAAATTAAAGAATAAAAGTCTTATTTATTTTCAAACTCGACTGACTAAACTTTTGACTCTAATAATAGCTACACTTTTTATTCAACACATCATAGCAACTAATTAAATAAAATAAGAATAATAATAACATTTCTAATGAAGTTATTTTATTTAAATAGTTACACTAATTCAATATTTTACAAATAAAAATAACTAAGAAAATAAGCTTGACACAATGCTATAAATTAATTAGTATTATTAGGTATTTATTACATTTGGACACATAACTTCATCTCCTAATTTGAAATACTCGTACACCTGTACAAAATGACCAATCTATAGCGGTAGTACAAAATTAATAATTTATGTTCTCGGATTAAGCTAAACTATGTACAAAATTCAATTACATCTACCTGTGATATATTATTCCAATAGACAATATCGTCAGACAAGATTGAGGTAATTTATTAGATATACAGTTCAACGATGTTCGAATAAGTTTATGCATTGAGTAGTTAATAGTATTCGTACTCGTACAACTATTCCAGATATTCTATGAATCGTTTATTTATGATTTCAAAATCTAGTTAGGTTCCTAAATCTAGTTAACAGTGTCAGTAAATTCTTGTTGAACTGTTTACCTCAAATGGTTACAACGCAATTAGTATAAATCAGAATAAATTCAATAATTAATATCTCATTGTTGATTAAATATACAACATTTTTGATTGAGGTGTTTCTAATATGCTGTAACAAGGTTCATATATATATATATATATATATATATATATATATATATATATATATATATATATATATATATATATATATATATATATATATATATATATATATATATATATATATATATATATATATATATATATATATATATATATATAGGTATATATACAGGGTGAGTTTGGGAAGACGCCCCCCCCTTTAACTTTTTTATTATGAGTAATAGAAAAAAATGGTTCATATGAAAGTTTTATTATTTTAAATATACTATTTGATGGCAGATGTAGATATTTTTTATAAAGTCAGGTTTACAAGATACGACTATCAACTTTTATTTTTTAAATAGCAACCTATAATTATTTTACTAAAATAAAAACCGCCATTTTTTTCTCTTTTCAACGGTGTATTAGTTTATATTAATGTATCTGAAAAAATTCGAGAAAAATAAGAAAATTGAGAAATACTAGAAATAATTTTTATACAAATATTATAGGTGGCTATGTGAAAATAATTTGTTTTAAGTTGTTTTTGTTACTAAATTTGTTGCTTTAGTTTGTTAAGTTGTATAACACTGTTACATTTTGTTTATTTTCTAGTATTTCTCAATTTTCTTATTTTTCTCGAATTTTTTCAGATACATTAATAAAAACTAATACACCGTTGAAAAGAGAAAAAAATGGCGGTTTTTATTTTAGTAAAATAATTATAGGTTGCTATTTAAAAAATAAAAGTTGATAGTCGTATCTTGTAAACCTGACTTTATAAAAAATATCTACATCTGCCATCAAATAGTATATTTAAAATAATAAAACTTTCATATGAATCATTTTTTTCTATTACTCATAATAAAAAAGTTAAAGGGGGGGGGCGTCTTCCCAGACTCACCCTGTATATATATATATATATATATATATATATATATATATATATATATACTAGTAATATATTGCTGATGCGCTATACCAGCAATGTTATCTAAACGAAAAAGGAAAGAGAGTGAGATATATGCTATCTTACCTTTATCCATACTTGCTTCAAAATACGCATGTCCGTAATACTGGAATATTATTGGCTAATAACGAAGTGGAAGAGACATTGCAAATATGGCGAGCTCTCTTTGTCACCACTTGTGTGAATTTGAATTAGTCTATTTGCTACATTTGTTTGTGTAAAGACTATCTTCTTCGTTATTATTATGCCAGTCAGTTGTTATTTGTGTTTTTCAAAATCTCCTAAAGTTAGTTTAGATGGTTAAATGTAGAGATGGGCGAATATCATCCGCGAATAGTCGAATGCCGCGAATATTGACATTATTAGATATTCGAGATTTTCGAATATTTACGTCAGTATAGCGAACATTCGAATACTTCGAATATCGCGCCATATGTTGACCTCAATTTTTGACTATGTTTTTCTTTATCATTTTGTACATAGACTTAAAGCAATTACAATACTTTGAAGTTATTAATAACAAAGATATTTTGTTTCAAAACCATGAAGACGTACCATATTTTAAAATTTTTTTCGCCAACATTTGAAGTTTTCTTCTTTTCCTTTTTTGTTTGTACTTTTTGTTTTAATTTTATATTACTTAACAATTTCATTCAAATAATTAAAAGGACATAATTAAATAATTATTAATAATAAATAAATTAACTTTTAGGAGTATTCGAATATTTGAGTACCTCGAATATTCGAGATCTGATTAATATTCCTATTCGATATTCGAATTCGAAAAATTTGATATTCGCCCATCTCTAGTTAAATGATTTAATAATTGGAATGTTAAATATTTTTATTTACATGTGAATGATTTTGTTCACAGTTTTCCTAAAAACATGACAGTATGTAACTTATGGAAAAAATATGAATCAATAATTTAATATGTACTGCTATATTAGTCTATATGACCTTCAATTGATAAAATATATAATTTTCAACAAATTTAAAATATGGCGCTAGATTTTAACATACTAGAAATTGACGTCAGCCAATCGTACTCCAGTATTACGGGCATGCGCATTTTGAAGCAAGTATGGATAAAAGATAAAATAGCATATATCTCACTCTCTTTCCCTTTTCGCATTTGGACTCAGTGTCAGCAATATATTACTAATAGATATATGAACAAGGTTTTTAGCATGTAAATGTAAATGTGTAACATAGAAAATCAGTTTATACTTTGTCAACTATAGGAGAGAACAATTTTCAAATGGTATATTAAAGAACGAGCTTTATAAGACATGTTTTTTCGCACGTAACCAAGTTTAGAAAACGAGCCATATTTTCATGTAACACCCTGCATATTTATTCATTATATTCATTAGTCAGTTTTTGTGTCTGTGATTTATAACCACAGTCGATGCTATGCCCCAAAATTAATTATTTGAACTCGAGAATTAACTCAGTAATTGCTTGACTGTTTTAAAACATTTCTAGAGTCTACTCACTTAACTTCATTGAAAACAATAGCATTTATTTAGAATGACAAATTCTGACAGTTGATATTTTGCACCATCAATCAAAATATACTTATCTTATTAATTGCTTTTCAATGAACTTGCATGATAAACTGTGACAATCAGAAAAAAGGTTCATGTTTGACTTCTCTCCTCTTACCTATGATATTTGTGGTTATAGTTGCGGCAGTGAATATATATTATGATAAAATAAAAAGTACTTTTTGCCGATTGAGTGGGCTTTTGTTGACAACTGACTGGCTGTGAAGTGCTACTTTATAGACTACGTTATAAAAGTGTATTTGTAGATTACCCATGTCGGAAACTAGTGAATACTTTTGCTATGGCAAATTTTCTTGAGTATCCAAATAATAAAAAAAAAACAATGTTAAAAACTAAAGAATTTCATTTCTGTCTGCTCGGTTTTTGTAGATATTAACAAGTATTCATATTAAATTGCTTATGTTATGATTAATAAAAAATTCGTTACATGGGATTTAAGAGCTAGTAATGAAAAAATAGTATATAAACCACGGTTGAGAAGATCATTATTGACCATGCGCCTTGTACCCCTCGGTTGCACCTCGGGGTACAATCTTGGTGCTAGGTCAATAATGATCATCTTCTCAACCTTGGCTTATAATATACTGTTATCTACAACTATGTAAGTACATGGAACAAAAATAGTATAAACATAACCGTACTTATATATTCTATGGATCAACGTGCTGCAAATCATGAGAAAATATTTGATTGCTATTATATGGAATATGGACTTTCATATTCTAATAGTGTAATGCTTTATGTATTTAGAGTTATATAGATAATGAAGGTATTATTTAATAGTTGCGGATGAATTGTTCTAAATAGACAGTAAATAAGTAATTGTAGAATTTTATTTGACAAAAGGAGTGAACAGAAATGCAGTAACAAAATGAATGTTTAATGGTACTTAATTACAAAGCCAACGTTTCGTTGCCACTTGTAACGTTATCAGGACAAATAATTTTAGAAACCATCACAATGAAATGTACTAGCTATAAACTAACCTAGGAATGAGTATCATTACAGCCGCAGATGTCAGTTTTAAATTCGAGCTCGTGGAGCGAGGATTTTTCGACATCTAAGGCTTGTTATGACTCATAACATCCGTGGTTTGTTCAACAGTTTACCGGTTTCAGAATATAAACACGTTAACGTCATAAAAAATATTATTTTTTGAAATTCTTTTATGAATAACGTCATTGTCATCATTTTAGAAGGTGATCAAGTAAGTCTGTGGTCTGTATGTTTTTATTTAACACCATGGTTACAATTGTTTTGTATCATATTAATAAATTTATTTTTTATTTAAACGTCATAACGTGGTCATCTCTAATTTGAAAGAGTGTACAATTAATATATATTATGATAAGCAGGAGAAATAATCTTCGTATTATTGTTGTTTTGAGTTCCGTTTTACTTAGTAGTGTTATATTATCATTGTGTTTTATTTTCATTTTCTTGATTGTTTTGACAAGTCAGTATGGTAATATTACCATACAGAATATAGTTATTAGTTACCTCAATATCCTGAAACCGATAAAATATTATATAGTAATGTAAATTTCGACGTAAAATGTTTTGTTTCTGAGCAAGCATATAACTGTTCAGTTTAGCCAGATTAATTAAATAGTATTCTTTGGGCGCGTCAAATTCCATTTTATTTGTACGTCAAGGAATTAAAGCCATTTTCAGCTACAAAGAAATTAAAAAGTTATTAACTTTCTTTATTTAGTATTTAGCACAACTTTTTAATTTATTTATAGCTGAAGATGGC
The DNA here is from genome assembly GCA_947425015.1 of Pterostichus niger. Classification (NCBI taxonomy): domain Eukaryota; kingdom Metazoa; phylum Arthropoda; class Insecta; order Coleoptera; family Carabidae; genus Pterostichus; species Pterostichus niger. The sequence continues at coordinate 11,429,701 of OX380337.1, read as the reverse complement.
TTTAAACAAAATTTACCAGCCTACTTTTGTGCATGTAAATATATGTTTAATATCCTGAAACCGGGAATAGTATGTTATGCATCAAGGGAGGGAAACAAGTGATTATTGCCGCGTGTGAAGTCGAGGTTTGCCAACTTCGGCCCTCGCTTATGTCTCGGTTTGCCAACTTCACACAAGGGATAATCGCGTCCTCCCGTGAAGCATATTATACTTTTCGTAACAAGTGCACAAAAATTACCATCTTATCGGGACAAATATCAAATATGGGTTGCGTAACTAGTTACCTAGGAAACGCCGCAAACAGCTAATAATCGTAGTCTCTAGGGAGAGAAACATGCTACCTAGGGAGAGAAATATCCTACCTAGGGAGAGAAACATAATAATCTCCCTAGAGGAGAAAAGCAGTGTTTCTCTATCTAAAATTAGGGAATAAGAATGTGTTTTTGTGCATGTGTTACGAAAATAATTTTAAAAACCATCACAATAAAATGTACAATAATTAATTGATTGATTTTAAAAATTAAGTACCATTAAACATACATTTTGTGACTGCATTTCTGTTTACGCTGTTTGTCTAATAAATTATATTGTATACTGTTTCAAAAATGCATAAATAGTATTTAATTACTTAGACAGAAACTTATTATTAAAAACCAAAAGTACTAAAAATGTGTGCATCATGTGAAGTGCAAATAATTTGTTGAAAATTCTTTTTAGTTTGAGATCAGTTCATCATGTAGTATCTGCCATTTAATTACATTCCTAAAGTAATAAAACAGTCTGTATATTTTATAAATCCCTAAAGAAATTAACAAAACAAACTAACAATTAATCACTTCGAAAACTTATCTCTTATCCAAATTTCCTTCGTTCACATTTCCTCACTAAAAACTTTCCCTGAGCAACAGCACATTTTGTCGCGATTATCCTCCACCGCCTCCTTGAACTCTTTCCGCCCTAATTGCCATTCAACCCTCGATCTTCCCACCGCTCCAGGACGTCCGACGCCCGGGATGCGATAACAGCGCGTATCAGCGCCTGCTTGATCGATGGTGGCGGCGATGCCGTCAAAGGGCCAAGAGATCTATTGTTTCCAAAGCAATGGAGAAGATGCTCGTTTGTTGATCATTTCAAGTGGAGGTTGTTTGGCTAGAGGTTCTTGAAGTGTTTTGTTTTGATTAGGAAAAAATTGAGCAACTAACTTTACTTCAAATAATGCTTGGTAAATGTGACTCTGATAATCATTTTGACTTAAGAACAGAAGTGAAGATTAACCACAAAAAGTGACTGGGAGTGAATTACCCCAACCGGTGAAATGAAATTCTGCCGGATGTAAAATTAGGAATATGAATTAAAACATAATAGTATTAATTTGCAAAAAAACTGTTTTTTTTTGCATGTGGGCTAGGTGGCTCAATAGAATGGAGTTTACCTGTAGATTTGAGAATTCAAAATCAAGTCCTACAGGCAACAATTTTCACCACACTAAAATTACCCCTGTGGCTGCCCCACCAGTAACATCTTGAGGGCAGCCATTTGACAGCTGATAAAGTGATAACTACACTTTACATGCACAAAAATTTCACTTACCGAGATCTGCTATGACAGAGTGTCACACTCAAATAAAAATAAATAAATAAATATATCATCACGCCTTTTACCCATTACTGAGTGTGGCACTCTGCCTAAGCAGATCTCGGTAAGTGATATATTTTTTCGCGTGAAGTGCGTTTACCAGCCGTCAAATCACGGCCTCCAAAGATATTAGTGGTGGAGGAGCCACAGGGGTAGATTTTTTCAGTAATGAGTAAAAGGCGTGATGATATATTTATTTATTTTTGTTATTTATTTGATTTTCCATGGCATCTACATTTTACTTACCGAGATCTGCTTAGGCAGAGTGCCACACCCAGTAATGGGTATAAGGCGTGATGATATATTTATTTATTTATTTATATATCTACATTTTAAAAGTTAAAGTACACTTTTGATTTAAGTTCTTTATTTAAAATATATCGAGCTTATGACGTACATAATGGAGGAATAATTAGGCTAGATATTTAATTCTTACAAGTATCTAAAAAAATGTATCTATTAAACAAACCTAAAATAATCACATCGAAATCACAGTTCAAATTATTAAAATTACGAGTATATTAACTGACATTTTTTGATGTGCTACTTTTTATTTGATATAGTCAGTTTTACAATCGCTAGTTAGACGTCTTGGTAGCTTGAAAGTTTATATTGATTTTTCAAGAATGATTGTAGTACTAATTAGATTACTTGAAATTAACTTTAAATTTGTAATCTTCAGTTGGTATCATTGTTGAATTAAAACCTATTTCGTGTGTCAATCTCAAGCAATATAGATATTAATTAAAACATCAAAATGATCGACTAATTTCGTCAAATCATGAAACGATGTAACAACTTAACAAATCTGAAGAAATAATGTTAATTTCGTTAGTTCAGCTCGGTTCAAAAACGTAAAGATGTTATAGACAATAAGAAAACTAGTGAAGTTAACTGGGGCATCAGGAAACAGAAATATTGAGAGTTGTACTAGAGATGCTAAATGTTTCAAAAATCTATAAAAAAAATATAAAATAGCGCATGAAAGACAAATACTCTTTTAACAAACAAAATATCTCATTTAACAGATATATCTTTTTGTTGGATATTACAGAAAATTAAATTTTTTATTTAATATCAAATGTTTGTTTTAGTAATCTAAATCATAAAGCGATTAAAAAATTTGAGGTGAGTTCTGTACCTAATTATTTTCGGCCGCTACTAAATACGTTTATTTATTTATTTATGTTACGCTGTACAACAGGAACTAATCCCAATTACAGTACAGGGTCCGCACACACCGAGCCGCAATGTGGTAGTTCATATAATTTTTAGCTTGAGTGAGATTCGAACTCGGGATCTCCGGAGTCGAATTTCGTATCGCTATCCACATCACCGTACTTAATAATCATTCATTCTTTTATATTTGATTAAACAAAATGGCTGGTACCATAAGCTTTGATTTTGGGTGTTTCAAGAACACGGTTTTAACATATAAGAAATAGCTAAAACACCCAAAAACACTGCTCTTAAAACAGGTAAAAACAGAGCTTGTACTACCAGTCAATAAGTTTTAACGATTATAAATGAATGTAGCATAGGATTATGAAGTATTAATAAAGTAAAAAGTTATAGTTAACTGCAACTGCACTTACGATTAAATATAAAGTTATATCAGTACTATTATTTGAAAAAAAGTAACTTCTAGTTAACACATAATTAATTACAATATTGTAGTTAACCTGATATTGTAAAACTAGATCTTACATGGGTAAATAAATTACTAATTTTGTTAGCAGAGAAAAATATTGGCCTTAAGACGTACACCTTCAACAGAATACCAAACATACATAAACAAGTAACCAAGAAATTACATTTTTTTAATTAACAGCGGCCATGTTTTGTTTAATTTGTAGTCATCACATTGCTTGAAATTGTTTGGATGTTTTTTTAATTTCAATCGGCTCTTTTAATTAGACAGGCATCCAAAAACTTTAGCCTGGAGTTGTTCTTCGTTTCTTCAGACAATGTCACGAAGAAACTCAATTGCATATTGGGCAACAGTGAATTTTTCTGTGTAGTTAAAACGAATATTCCGCTGATGTTTTTTAATAATAATATTTCAAACATAACTCTTTTTTGTTTAAAAACGAAAATTTAAATTTGTAAATATTGATTATACTTTAAGGCATCAAATAACAAAAAAAAAAACAATAAATATTAGTAAATTTTTTGAATTGTGAATCTATATTAAATGTTATGAAAAATGGACAGGATTTTAAAAAAATTAAACTTATCCAATTGTTTGGAAATAGGCTTTAAAATATTTTATTAAATTGAATTAGTAAATGACATGCTATTCAATGATTAGACGATGTTTCGAACCTAATCTTGGGACCATTATCAACATGCATTCAGAAGCAATTAACGTTAACATAAATTTTGAATGATACATACTCGTAAGTTTAATTTGATATTTTGTCCTTATATTTCTAAGTGTGATTTTTCTTTTTTGACCTTTTGTTTTGATTCGTTACTTTATTTTATTACTCGTGACCTTCTGTCACGGTTTGACCCTGGAGGTATTTACCTCAATTTATTTGTTAAAAAAAATTCAAATTTATTAATAATTAAATTTTGTAATCAATTTAAATATTTGTACATTAATATGTAATTTTATATTCAACTAATGAACTTGGTTCATGTTTAAGTTTTTATTTTTAGAAAGTTATTATTGTTAATTTTTATTTTGTACCATCTTTTATATTCTTTACCTAATTCCGTTATGAAAAGTCCTGTTTTACATTAATTTTTGAAATTATGAAATGTCAATTTTTCATAACTATCATTCAAGAGTTATGTAAAGTATTCTTTACATAACTAGTTACGTAATAAATGTTGACAGTTTGAACTTTCTCAAAAATGTTTGCAAATAACGGAAGAAACTATTTATTAAAATTTTTAGGATCTATATACATTTAATAATTTTTCTGGTATTAAACAATTCTCGGCCAAATTAGCAGATTCTTCGATATCAGAAGGAAGGTCTGTCTCTGATTCAGAACTCATTTTCAATGATGACATAAGCTTAAAAATTAAAAATTATATTCATTTATTTTCACGGCAACGCTTTGGTAAATTGATTTATTGATTTTGAAATATACTGAGCTGTCATAAACCTAGAATTTTATGTATTTTAAACATTATTTTAGCGAAATTAGATACAATTTTGTAAGTAATATTTTATTAAGACGTAATATTGTTTAATCACATAATTTGCAAAACTCGTTTTGCTCGTTTTGGCAAACAATATCAACCTTTGCATAACTGGTTACGTAAATAACTATTGTAGACTTGATAATGACTCCAATGTATACACCGAAACGTCGTCTAATCGTTAAATAGCATGTTTATAGCAAATTTAATATATATTTTTTAAATCCTATCTATTTAACAATTTCTGTAGCTTAATTAAATTCATCATTAAGAAAATTAAATATCATGAACAAACAATGAAGGTTAAACTAAAATATAAAATATAGAATGTTGATTAAACAAGTTCATCTCTTCAAATATCAAATTATGTAAATTATGTCAGAAATTCGGATGTTTACAGCAAATCACCCATCCCATAATAACAGTTCACTTGTTCGCTTATCATCCACCAAGAAACTGTCAAACTATTTTGTGGGTCCGCTAACAAACAAGGGAAGAAGATAACATTCATCCAAATAACTTTATTATCTAACCTGACTTGTCATACACTTTCGTCAAGTTCCTTCTGTGGAAATTTAGAGGAACACGCAAGTAGATGAGCTCTGTTTCGGTGGTTTTAGGGGTTCAGTGTGCCGTCATCTTCAGCACTAACTTATGATGATGGAAATATGTCAAAACTATAGTGAGAAATTATCTTAAACTTGAATTTGTTGTTAATGTATCTTATGTAATTTCTGAATTATTTACACAAGCAACATAGTATGTTATGCATCAAGGGAGGGAAACAAGCGATTATTCCCGCGTGTGAAGTTGGCAAACCGAGAAATAAGCGAGGGCCGAAGGCTCGAGCGGAGGTCAAGGTTTGCCAACTTCACACAAGGTATAATCGCGCCCTCCTGTGAAGCATATTATACTTTTCGTAACAAGTGCACAAAATTTACTGTCTTATCAGGACTAATGTCTAATATGGGTTGCGTAACTAGTTACCTCGGAAACGCCGTAAACAGCTAATAATCGTAGTCTCTAGGGAGAGAAACATCCTACCTAGGGAGAAAAAAGCAGTGCATCTCTCTCTAAAATTAGGGAATAAGAACGTGTTTCTTGTGCATGTGTTACGAAAAAGAATTATTGCATGAGGTCATAAAAAGTCAAGGGCAGATAAAATTTCTTTACATAGTAAATGTATTTTTTGTAACACATGCACAAGAAACACGTTCTTATTCCCTAATCTTAGAGAGAGAAACACTGCTTTTCTCCCCTAGGGAGAGAAACATTATGTTTCTTTCAATAGGTAGAATGTTTCTCTCCCTAGAGCGATGTTTTTGTCCCTCGTGAGAATGTTTGTCTCCCTAGAGACTACGATTATTCACTGTTTGCGGCGTCGAATGCGTCATCTAGCGGAGCGGACAACGATCTAGTTACGCAACTCACATTTGACATTTGTCCCGATAATACGGTAATTTTAGTGCACTTGTTATGAAAAGTGTAATGTGCTTCACGGGAGGGAGCGATTATCCCTTGTGTAAGTTGGCAAACCTCGAATTCACATGCGGGAATAATCGCTTGTTTCCCTCCCTTGATGCATAACATGTTATTATAACAAATTAAAATCAATTTTATTTATTTTATGCCATATATGTATAATAGTACTACCAAAAGTTCGACTGTCAATTAAATGAATATTTATTATTCCTTTGGAAGTAAACTAATTTGCCGTTTTTGATATCATTCATAAGAAAATTAAAATTTGGAACTTTTAATAGCAAATATCTCTTTTTTATGTCAGATCGGTATATTAGCATTTTCGTCGCAATTTAACGAAGTTGTGAGATTCCTATGAGTATTTAAAATGTATTCTGCAAATATTTGTAATATTCCTAAAAATAAAGGTTACCATGAAAATATTAAAACAATTGTCTACAGGGATATTGTTTGGCGGAAAATGACAAAACTTTTGAATACTGATTATAATTTATATTATCTGATGATTTTTTTATAAAATAAATATAAATGAAATGATTTTAATTGAATTTTGGATAAAATAATAATAACAATACCAATAAAATAATAAATAGTACGTTTGTTTTTGGCACGAGTGAGAAATCGTTCATGTCTTAGATTTTTACCTTCTCTATCCGTGATTTAATATTAAAGTCAATATTTTTGAGATTAGGCAATTACTTTTTTCTACAACTGTCAAAAAATGTTTATTATTTTCACTAATATCAATACGCGAAATACGTGATATTTTCATCATTTACATTACTATGACAACGCGTATTTTGCGCATTATTTTGTACCCTAGTGCACAAGATGAGTATTTCGTATTCTAGTGCGCAAAATGAGTATCTCGCGCACGTTCTGAAATTATTTGTTGTCAGGTTTCAATAGTTACAACACATCAATAGTATCAATTAATATTATTGTTGATTGTTTTCCTTCAATTTACTTAAATAAATCAATAATTATTTTATTATCCTTTATTTACAATTGTAGAAAAAATGTTGTTTGTATTTCGTGAGCAAAATTCTTGTTTTTTGGCGCGTTCGAATGACTTATAACTAAAACTAACATTCTCATGCGCAACAAAAAAATACTCATTTTGTTCACTAAATACAAAAATATCTATTTCATGCCAGCTTTTATTTTTACAAATATTACAAGTACTTATATAAATTTTATTATTATGATAAATTTAAGTATATTTCGACAACATTGATCATTAATATCCTGGTACAGTAATGTTTAAGATATTTGAGTGAAGTACAACATTATATTTGATTGTACATGTTGATATTTTTTAGGAATAATAAGATAGTACCTTCTATTTATGGGTCGTTTTTTAGAGCTTCGTTGAGTTGTATTGAGATGTTGAGCTTTTGTCTGCCTTGGGTATAGAGTGGGCATACAAATATTTAATTAATTTTGCGTTCATATTAAATAAACAAATAAATTGTATTTTATATTTTAAAAATAGTAATTCTATTGCATACAATTTTTATTTGAAGTATTTTTTGTAAAATTAGTTGGGAAGCAATTCCCACCAAAAAACTGATATATGTCGTAATCTCATGTTAAGATTTTATATGAACTCTCTGGATATTCACCCCTGTTAGTTAGACTCATCTGTGGAGAAAAATGTATCGGATGCTCAAGATATAACTTTGTGCTTACAAGTTTAAGTATGTAATAAACATTTTATGGATAAACTGTATTAAAGTCGTAAAAATATTTTCTTTCGCAATTGCCTAAACTTTAATGAGCTTTTTGATGTTTGTTATTAGGACGGCCATAGAAAACCAACCAGGTGTTTTTGTAAATACATAAAACAGAAAATAATCTGCAGAACAACTGTGAAATATTAAATTCGTATTTCACATTTTCAATTTTCGTTGACTGATGTATATTCATTGCGTAATATTATATGCGATACAAATATAATTAATTTTAATTATTTATTTATTTAATACTGCTGCACAAAAGTAAACTAATCCCAAATACAATGCAGCCAACCTACAGTTTTATAGTAGTACGCAGTTGTATTTTTAATTCTAAGAAATTTGTGATTGTATACAACGTACTGACCATCTTTATCTATATATTTTGTATTTTTATCTGTCGATTTAAGAACCTAGATTAGATTTATTTATGTATTTATTTATTTATTTATGTTACGCTGTACAACAGGAACTTAATCCCAATTACAATACAGGGTCCGCATTAACCGAGCCGCAGTGTAGTAGTTTATATAATTTTTAGCTTGAGTGAGATTCGAACTCGGAATCTCCGGATTCGAATTCCGTATCGCTCTCCACACCTCCGTGCTGACGGATTGATTCCTATAGCCTACAAACAATTTTTACCACATTGAAATTATTCCTGTGCCTTCCCCCTCCACCACCTTTTATGGGGCCGTATTTTGAAAGCTGGACACCGCACTTTACGCATATAAATATATCACTTATTGAGAGCTGCTAGTGTAGAGTGTCAAACTCAATCATGGCAGTACGGTGGTGTGGGTAGCATTACGAGTTCGAATCTCACTCAAGCTTAGAATTATACGTATAAACTAACAAATTGTGGGTCGGTAAGTTCGGACCCTGTACTGTAATTGCGATTTACTTTCTGTTGTACAGGGAAGCATAAATATATAAATATAATGGGTGTAAGGTTTGATGATATATTTATTTTATATTTTTAATTTACTTCATTGTTTAATGAGGTAGGTGGCTCAGTGATATCGAGTCGGCCAGTCGATCTTGAGAACTGTAGTTCGATCCCCACAGCCGGCAAACAATTTTCATCAAATTAAATCTAGCCCTGTGACTCCTCCTCCACTAACATCTTTGGGGGCCGTGATTTGACGGCTGGTACCCGCACTTCACGCAAAGAAATATATCACTTACCGAGATCTGCTTCAGCAGAGTGCCACACCCAGTAGTGGGTAAAAGGCGTGATGATGTATTTATTTATTTATTTATAATTTACCTCAATTTAGTATATTATCTACTTCCACCATTTTTTTCCTCATATCTTACTTCAGTTAGAGAAAATAATGATATAATAACATATAATAATTTGATCTTTCCTTCCGATACCTGACAAGTGCCATCACTCAACAGTAGATAGAAGATGTATAGCATTCTATGGTAATGAATGATGTATGTCAAGTAAGCCGAAATACATAATGAATACATGAATAGGATGTGTGTTTAATTCCTAGTTATTGGTTTATATAGTAGAATAATATGTTGTAGGTGACCCGTGGATTTGAAAACCCGGATTCGATTCCCACATCCGACAAACAATTTTCACCAAATTAAATCTACCCCTGTGGCTCTCCCTCCACTAACATCATTGGGGGGTGTGACTTGATGGCTGGTAGCCGCACCTCACGCGTATAAATATATCACTTACCAAAATCTGCTTTGGCAGAGTGTCACACAGTAATGGGTAAAAGGTGTGATGATATATTTATTTTTTAGTACCAGTAGAAAAAAACAATACAGGCTGTTTTATACTACGAGAAATGATAAAGATTTAGTCAAAATTAGGAATACAGTTGTTAAAGTATACATTTTTAGTTTCATTGGCTGAAACTGCAAATAGTCATTAATCCGATGTTGTATTATGAATAAATTGATTACTGTCGTGTTTATAATTATAATTTAATTATGAATGTAATTAAAATAACTGTTCCGCGTGATGACTGCGCGGGTTGGTGCTTGACTAACGACCGTAAGGTCGTGGGTTTGGGTCCCACCCGTGACGGCCATTTACAAAGGACACATATCGGCATATGACCGTAGTAGTTGTTTCGATATATAAATAATAATAATAATAAAATAACTATCAAACCTAGTACTAAATATAGTTACTTAAGGTATACCTCTCTTAATTTTAGAAATATGGTAAAATTTCATTTTGTTTTATGATCAGTAGGTCCGTCATATAAAATATACGCTTAATTTTTTTTCTCAAAATATAAAAACGTGCTGAATACATGTCGATATTACTTTTTTTGTATGTAGTTTTCAAGTTACGATACAATAACTTAAATATAAGAAATTTTAGAGCGTATAAAATGTGTGACGACCGCTAGTAACTTGTAACGTTATAACACTATATATTATACAAGCGAAATATAACTTGAATATTTCTTTTCTATAATTTACATTTAAATTATTAAAAATTTATTGTTATAGAAATTAAAATTAATAACAAAAATAAATCAATTTATCATACTACTTTAGAATTTGAGATGATTAAAAATATTTGTGAATATGGTACATTAAAATTTGCTTTCATTTTAATAACTTAATATGTGTTTTCCCATCACTAAAAAATAATCCTTATTCGGTTTTCCATCGATATGTTAATAGAAACTATTTTTTTGTTATAAAATAGCTATTTAATATAATAGGGTATAGGTGGCTCAGTGGTATCGAGAGAATCACCCGTCTGGTTCCCTTACCACTAACCTCTTGGGGGCTCTGATTTGACGATAACTAATCGCACTTCACGCGAAGAAATATATCACTTACTGAGATCTGCTATGGCAGAGTGCCATACCCAGTAATGGGTAAAAGGCGTGATGATTTACGTATATTATTTGTTATATTGAAAATAGCTATTTGTATATCAAGGGTTGAAAATACCCATTTGTAGACGGAGCCAGAACGAGCGTAGCGATGATTGCAACTAGTCGAGATCTGCAAAGATACTTTCAACTTAGAAATGTATATACAACACTTTTTCTATGATCGTAAATGAAGATTAATCGATTTTAAAATGGAATTCATAAAAATTTTGATTGTACGTAATTAGAAAACAAACAATACAAATAAAATATAAATGTAAAAAAAATACTTTTGTGATCTGCAAAGAGTTCAGTTGCTAAAACGGTCAGCAAAGAGCACTGTTGTCAAAATTAATGTTGTGCTAGGAGCCCCGTTGGCAATAGTAACGGTATGCAAAGAGCCTGGGTCAGCATTTCATTACTTTCTGTCACGAAATAACTTTCGAAAAACCTACTTTTTACTGATCTATAAAAAATAATGTAATGACAGTTCACTGATAAAATAAAATGTGTGATTACAAAAAAAATATTTTTTTATAGAAGATATGTTGTCATGATAACCATATCACGAGCTAGTTATAATTTTTACACGGGCTAGCCCGTTAAAAGTCTCGTAACCCCTAGAGACAGAACTAAATAAACAGTTCTTTACTATTCAAATGCCCATAAAAATAAAAATATTATCATGCCTTTCACACATTACTAGATACTACTACTAGATAATAGCAGATCTCGGCAAGTGATATATTTATGCGCATAAAGTGCAGTGTCCAGCTGTCAAACCATGGTCCTCAAAGATTTTAATGAAAGGGGAATCACAGGGGTATTTTTTAATTTGGTGAAAATTTGCCGAGTGTGGGCACCGAACCCAGGTCTAAAATTCACAGACCGGCTCGGTACCACTTAACAGAATATTAAATATATACAAAACGGACCACTGTTTCACAGTCACTGGTTTCCAACACATCATAGTAGTGGGGATAACTTTTGACGACTGTTGGCATTTGATGAGTTATATTTCAATTAAACCAAAAATAGAGGTATCTCTTTTCGATTAATCTTTGTATATTGATAAAATAAACTCCGAAAATCTAAATGGAATTTTCTGCTTGCTCTTTGATATCACATAACATCAACAGTTGTTAGATTTAAGAGTGTAGCGAATCAGGTTAGAATTGATTTCATCCCAGAGCTTTGTTTCCGGTAGCTTTGCCGACTGGCGGTGGCCGCGGGTCAGACATCAATAACCGACACAGCCGTACTGTGCAAGTACAGCGAGCAGCGTAACCCGGTCAACTGTTGAACCGTTGAACACTGAATGCCAGGGGTAGACACGGGTTGTTGCACTTCAGGGCATTGATTTGAAAAGCGCAGCAAATTGTGGTATTTTGTAAATTTTATGCATTGTAAAGTATTCGTATCTCTTAATGATTGTGATTAGTTCAATTATAAACAGAGTTTGACAGTAAAAAAAATGTTGTTTTCCATAACCAGTTTTGAAAATCTGGTGTGTCCAACACAGTCTTTTCCCGACTATAAGTCACATCTAGTAGAATTATGTGTAGACAGGATTTAATTGAACATCAAACTTAGTACAATTTGTAAAACTTTTGAAACAGTAGTTGACGTTTGGTTAAATATCACATTGCATATTTACGAGTATATTAGAATTCTCTGCCCTGGAGCTGCAAGTTATTATTAAATATGTATTGGCGATCGTTTTAATATTATTTTGACAGTCTTACTAGAATTGTCTGTCCAAGGAGCTTAAATTTTATAACAAATTTGACCTAATTTGAACAAGTTTGGAAAAAACTTAAATATAATTCTTTAAACTTTAGTACAATTATCTGTCCGATAGTTTCAATTTGATCTTGGAGTCAACATATTGGGAATAATTTTTGAAAAAACAATTGGTGAACACTTAAATGTGATTTATATTATGATTTTGATAATTTTTGTTTTTCACGTTTTACATCAGCGATTTTCATATTTATTATTTAAATGCTACTACATACAACAAATGAATCGATAATAATTTCGAAAAATATTTTAAACAGTTGCTAAAAATTAATTTTGTTATATAAATGTTTTTAAATTTGTAATATGTTTCATTGTTTTCATAAGAATCGTAACATAACGTAATTAAAAAAAAACTTAGAATATGACCAAAATTCATTTCATACGATTACGATACGTTATCGGTTATGTTCGGACGCACTCGTGTGTCATCGTTATCATATTGCACTTATCTTGTGAATTCACTTTTTAAAAATCTGATGTGGGTACCACATGACTTCCTTGTACGCGTATTAACCTATACATATTCTTTAATTGCACGTATTTGACGTAATTTTCCATTGACATTAAATTTTTTATTTTTTTCTTATTTTATTTTCCATAGCAAACTTAATTACAAAAACCAGAAAATTATATAATGTTTAAATTTACATATCTCGCTCATACAAAGGCAAACTTAATAATTCTTGATGTGCTAGACGCAGAATTTATTTCTCTAAAACTTTTATTTGCAGCATTTATTTCTATAATCAAAATGTAACCATTGTTTTCAAGAAAAACTGTTAGCAGCTTCATGTAATGTATCACTTTCAGTTATTCTATTTTAACCAAAATCTATTGTTATTTTTATTGATATAGTAGTGTTATATACCAAATTTGAAAAGTTTTGGATTATATTTGAATATAGTTTTTCATTAAAATCTATTACAGGCTTCAAGTAAAGTATTACCTCCGGAAGTTATATAATGACCAAAAAGGGAGGTGCACAACTAGATGTTATAACAGCAATAAATACAAAATTTCAACTTTCTACGGCTTACCGTTTTTTAATTATGCAAGATACATACGTACGTACAGACGTCACGACGAAATTAGTCAAAATGGATTCAGAGATGGTCAAAATGGATACTTACGCTGAAATCTGAAAACCGAAAATTTTCGCGATTACAATACCTCTTTTTCTTCGTCATCAGAATTTTTCTGTCATAATATAAATTAACTTTAGTCAAAAACTACAGGTATGATTACCTTTAATAATCACACAACTTAATAATATTAGCTCTGGCATATATTTATTTAAACATATTTATCATCATAAATATATAAACAGAAGTATATAGAAGCTAAAATACGTAGTGCGGATAGCAATGTTTGCAGGCCACGATATACATATCATAAAAACGTATAACACGAGTTACCCCCACCTGCTCAATACACTGACTCGGTCTGCACTGACTACTACGAACGGATATGTTTATTACAGGATGATTCTGCGAAGACGAACCCCCCCACCCCTAACTTTTTTATTATAAGAAATAGGAAAATTATCTTCATATGAGAGTTTTAGTATATTAAATATACTATTTTATGACACATATAGAAATTTTTATAAAGTCAGGTTTACATGATACGACTATCAACTTTTATTTTTCAAATGGGAATCTAGAATTATTTTATTAACATAAAAACCGCCATTTTTCTATTTTCAACGATGTATTACTTGTCATAAATGTATATGAAAAAAATCGAGATAAATAAGAATTATATACACTTTTTTAATTTGAAATAATTATAGTAGTTTACAGACAGACGAAAACGTACTCCGAGCGTAATATTAATTAATAAATATATCTACTGTAATGCACAACAAGAAATTAATTCCAATTACAGTACAGGAGATCAACAGCTTATAATACAATCCGAACCACTCGGACGCATTTGCATTGGTTCTAAGTTGGAATCAGTAAGATTTAAATTCACATCCAATTACGTTCTAGCACTCCGTCAATGTACAACTATCTGATACATGAACTAATTTAAATTATTTCCATATTATAAATTAACTTACTATACTATTAAAAAATTTAAAAATTATTACAGACAGAATTTTATATCATAAATGCACCCAAATAGATTCACCAAATGTTCAATATTCTGTAAAATCAGTTGTAGAAAAAGTGTACCACATAAAAATTAAACAAATAAGAAACATTGCTATAAATAGGTAAAAACTTCTTTCCATTAGAATTAATATATACTTACAACTAGGGAGAGAAGCTTACGCTGCATATAAACAGAAAAATCCCCAACTTCCGCATAAATGTGGTTTGCTGAAAACAAGTAAATGTTTCCAACTTGACCAAATTTCTATGTTTGTATCCGTTCAACAGAAATACTATTCCTTTTTATATATTGAAACCTAATGGTATAAAGAAAAATAGAAAACTGGACATACAAAATGGGATATGAGGTTCAGTACCCTTCCGCCCCATTAAATTAAACTATATTTACAAACAATGACAGAAAAATAAATAATTACGATTTTTATTACTATTTATACGACAACGACAGAAAGTAAACTTTTTTGTATTCATTCACATATGCTGTTTATTTGTGTAAAATATATTACTTTCGGCACACGTATGGAAAGTAGATCATTTTATACATAAATACATAAAAACAATAAAACGTTTTCAAGCTAATTTAAATACAAAAAAAACTGTCAAAAATTATTTTTAAATTATTTATCAAGATTCTAAATGATCGTATAAAAATTAATGTGTGCACTACAATAACTATTTCGATTTAAGAGTACCATTTATATTCGCGCTACAGTGTCGTAGCTACACTTTGATGAGCAAAGTTTACAGTCCACCATTGCTAACGAATTTAACTGTGTAAAATGCATAACAATTAGAGATTATGTAAGCGGGTTATAAAAAACTAATATTGAAAATAATAATTTTCGTTATGACAATGTTGTTAAAGTTAATATTAACCGAGAAATTTAAATGAATAAAATAAATATATCATCACGCCTTTTACCCATTACTGGGTGTGGCACTCTGCCTAAGCAGATCTCGGTAAGTGAAATATTTTTCGCGTGAAGTGCGGTTACCAACCGTCAAATCACGGCCCCCAAAGATGTTAGCGGAGGAGGAGCCACAGGGGTAGATTTAAATTGGTGAAAATTGTGAGAAATTTAAAATTTAATTTTACATAAGGGGAAATGGAAATTTTAAATTAGCAAATAAAATGATGCTAATTGTGTTCTTTTAGAAAAAATAATATACTACTTATAAGTCGCTTATTTGTTATTCAGTTGTTTTGAAATTTACACCATT
The DNA here is from genome assembly GCA_947425015.1 of Pterostichus niger. Lineage (NCBI taxonomy): Eukaryota > Metazoa > Arthropoda > Insecta > Coleoptera > Carabidae > Pterostichus > Pterostichus niger. The sequence continues at coordinate 11,413,687 of OX380337.1, read as the reverse complement.
AAATTTGGCGAATAAATAGTACAGTTTTTCTTATTTATCCATTTCTGTAAGATGGAGCAATTATTCTTTCAAAATTTGTATATTCCCTTCTAACCTATCATATTTGAGAACCGGTATTCGATTCCCGTGCCCGACAATCTTTTCTCCACATTAACATTACCTCTGTAACTCATCTTCCACTAAGTTGTTTGGTAGTTGTGATTTGGCGGCTGGTAACTGTACTTCACTAACACAATATATCACTGTTATGTTACACCCAATTTTGGGTAAAAGGCGTAACAAGATATAGTATGGTATGCATCAAGGGAGGGAAATAAGCGATTATTCCCGCGTTTCGGCCCTCGCTTACATCTCGGTTTGCCAATTTCACACAAGGAATAATCGCGCTCTCCCGTGAAGCATATTATACTTTTCGTAATAAGTACACAAAAATTACCGTCTTATCGGAACAAATGTCAAATATGGGTTGCGTAACTAGTTACCGAGGAAACGTCGCAAACAGCTAATAATCGTAGTCTCTAGGGGAGAAAAGCAGTGTTTCTCTCTAAAATTAAGGAATAAGAACGTGTTTCTTATGCATGTGTTACGAAAAATAAATAACTGTACATATTTGATATACAACACATCAACGAGGAAGCAATTCAACTACTCAACAATGAAGATATAACAAGAAGGCTCAAGAGGAAGAAGCCATTCGAGCTGGTGATGTAATAAGAGTGAAATTATTGGACACCACTGGGTGAACATTACTTTAAGTACTTAGGTTAAGATTTAAGAATGTAAAATTAATGGTTGGTCTAATAAGGCCAGTTTTAATTTGTCTAACGTTGTAACATGTAACGTTGACCAAATAAAAAAAAAATAAAAAAAATATTTGATATAGTCAACTCTTACACTCAGAAATGTATAAAAATAATTTAATAATATATTGATTAATTTTTAACTGCTAACTAGAAAGAATCCGGCAGCTCTCTGTGAACAGTGTCATACAAAGGAAAATATGTTATAAATTGTAAAATCAATAAAATTTCCATATTTATAGAACTCTTTTGACATTTACTAACATAAATTACTTTAACATCAAAAAAATTTCACTGTAAACCACTTTTCACATTCTAACAAGATTCAACAAAAAATCCGATCAGTCATCTCGTACCACCTACCTCCCAAACACCTCTCTCCTTCTGAAGTTTACACATGCGCTCAATTTAAAACGAAAAAAGTGACCGCAGTTCAAACTCACCCGTTTTCAAAGAGCAGATAGATCGACGAATAAATGTTTGATAAGGGCATTCGAACATGTATGACCGCAGCGCGCTAGCCGCGTATTACTTGAAAATTTATTGGCACATATTTTTGGGCGGGTTCCATGAGGAATATCGTGGACGGCGAGTCTGTTTTTGGAGCGTGCTAAATCAAGTTAATCCTTTCAGGGATGAGAGCTCTCCCAACAGGTGGTGGACGATGACCGCTCACTGATATTTCTAGATTTGTGGAATGGGACTTCTATAGCAATGTTGTATTGGGTAATAGGATTAAATGATCGTTTGTACTAACACAACATCGAAATGAAATTGTCTTGTATCTTTATAAACGTTATACAGGCAATTATGGTTGAAGTTAATTTTAGACCTATTACTTTAGTCAGAGAAATATGAGCGGTGCCCAGGTACTAAACGCCATACTGATCGGAAATTTTTAAGTTAACTTAAAGAAACAAAATATTTTACCCAATTCCTTTATGAAAAGTCCTGTTTTACATCAATTTTTGAGGTTATGAAATGTCAATTTTTTCATAACTGTCATTCAAAAGTTATATAAGGAATTCTTTACATAACTAGTTACGTAATGAATGTTGACAGTTTGAACTTTCTCAAAATGTAAATAACGGAAAAAACTATTTATTAAAATTGTTAGGGTTTATATACACTTAATAATTTTGTATTAAACAATTCAAATTAGCAGATTCTTCTATATCTGAAGGAAGGTCTGTCTCGGATTCAGAACTCATTTGCAATGATGACATAAGCTCTAAATTTAAAAATTTTATTCATTTATTTTCACGGCAACGGTTTGGTAAATAGATTTATTGATTTTAAAATATAGTGAGCTGTCTAAATCTAGAATTTTATGTATTTAAAAAATTATTTTAGCGGAATTATATTTTCTACGTAATACGTTATGAAAACGTGATATTGTTTGACTCACATAATTTGCAATACTCGCTTCGCTTGTTTTGGCAAATATTATGTTCGTCAAACAATATCAACCTTTTCATAACTGGTTATGTAAATAACTATTTATAAATGAATATATAAAATATAACAGTATATTATAATCTAGGGTGATAATTGCTTGGTTTTTCATAACATGCAGGAATAAGTATATTCTTTTCTTTTTCAGAACCAAGTAAAAATAAATACGAAAAAAAGTTGTTTTAAAACCTAATTTATTCATATTTTTATTAATATTTATTAAATAAAAAGTTTGTATATCAAATTACATACCAAGAATACAACAAAGAATACTCGGAAGAATCCAACGAAATTGTTGATTCAGCTTTAGCAGCTTATTATAAACGAAATCTAGTAACTTATACAAATAACCTATAACTGCTTCAGAAAATGGTACACCGAAAAAAAGCACGAACATACGGAAAACGTAATGTTGGCGTATTTTACTGAAAAATTTAAAAATTATAAATTCTTTACATTATTAGCTCAGTCCTCCATGGTAAGATCATGTTTTCTAGACAACGAAATCATTGACATAAACGAGTATATGACTAATATTAATTTCAATAATTGTGCTTCTATGAATGTAAATAAATATGTTCTTCGATTTAGTTTGGTTCATTCTCCTCTATTTATTTCACTTATATTAGATAACTGTCAAAATAATATAATTTGAACAATATTTCTGTAGGGTTAAAATGTTATATTCTCTCTTGATTTTTGTATTATAGAAACGATCAAATACTCTCGGTCGTGCAAAAATATGATTATTATTTAATAGAATATATATACAGGGTGTTAAAAAAGATATGTTACTAATGCAATAAATGTATAAACACTGCCTACAAATAATCATTTATTAATTAGTTATTATGTAATTCCTAATTTATATTTTTTTAAATTAAATGTGCTATTAAACCAGTGACACTGAAAATGTTCGCTAGGAATAAAATACCTTAATTTTTGCGAATTTAAAAAAAAATATTTTTGTTCTATAATCAGTATATCAAATTAAATATGCCCTTAAGTTTAGTGCAGAGGTATAGAATAAAAAATTGAACTATGGTTGGTGAAAATGTCTCTAAGGGTCGGTTTTCCCATCCCCGGATAAAGTTTCCAATAACTATCAGCAGAATAAATAAAAAAATATCGCATCGAAATCATAGAATAAATGGAAATAATTATATTGAAAGCCATTTTCTGATGCGAGATTTTGTCAATTATCCTGCCAATAGTTATCAGGAACTTTATTCAGAGATGGAAAAGTAGCCCTTAAAAGAATAAAACTTGGTGTATTTTAGTTTTGAATCACCAGTACTCATAATGGAAAATTCTGTAAGTAGAACGCTGAAATAACTTCAGAAGGTCATTGAGCTGTAAAACTGAAAAATGTAGTCAGCCAACTGAAATAAAAGCCTAAATTTTTATCTTGAACCACGCAATAAGCAAGAGAAAGCTCTCTATCTCTCTCGTATACACGTACATCTTATATGAAATTCGTCCCATCAGGCAAAATGAAGAGCTTCGCAAAAATGTCACGTAGATCTCAGCGCCTTGGTTTTGGTATGCCAGTGATTTCAAACTGTTTTAATTAAAATTAAATTAAAGGATGATTAACGTGACTCGCAATTTCATTTTATATATAATATAATTATCATAGCTAATGTGATTTACACTGATGAGGTTGAATATTATTTTTGCGTTTTTAGTGTCACGCAAAACTTGCGTCATACGTAATTTTAGTGTAGTTCATCAACAAAACTTGCATTTTGTTCATTGGAAAAGTAAGATTTAACAACATAAAATGCTTAAATTAATTAATCTATTTTAGGTTAGGTTTGATATTTGAAGTAAAAAACAATAATTATAGATTGGGAAGAGCCACAATTGTTATAAGTGTTATTATAAACATGTATAGTAAATGACTAAAGTTAATTTATATTATGACAGAAAAATTCTGATGACGCCTGGATTCGAACCAGGGACCTTCCGCATACCGGGCAGAGATGCTAACCGCTACACCACGTCACCTGTGTTCGAAATATGGCATCAACTGAATTTTTCTGTCACAGTCCCTGGTTCGAATCCAGGCGTCATCAGAATTTTTCTGTCATAATATAAATTAACTTTAGTCAAAAACTACAGGTATGATTACCTTTAATAATCACACAACTTAATAATATTAGCTCTAAGCTTGGGTATGATTCCCTCATAATCAAAAACTGTGTCACTGTAGACGAACCCGGTTGTCAATGCCTATATAGGAGTCTCTCGGAACGAAGCTACGCTTAGACACTGTGACAGAAAAATTCAGTTGATGCCATATTTCGAACACAGGTGACGTGGTGAAGCGGTTAGCATCTCTGCCCGGTATGCGGAAGGTCCCTGGTTCGAATCCAGGCGTCATCAGAATTTTTCTGTCATAATATAAATTAACTTTAGTCAAAAACTACAGGTATGATTACCTTTAATAATCACACAACTTAATAATATTAGCTCTATGTATAGTAAAATTTTGACAATTAGAAATCGAAGCTCCTGGAGAAGCTTGATTTGAAATTGATAAAGATTGTGTATAATTTGCAGATTCTGGTGTACTCGCACAAGTTGAAATTAAAGATGTATTTTTTTAAATACCAGTACTCGAACAAAAAATATTCAAACTACGTGCGTGAAGACGTCTTTCGCTCATTCGCGCTATTAAAGACACTCGCTCGTTTGCAGTCGCTCGTGCTTTAAAAATGCGCTCATGCGGGAACATCGTCTTCCCGCACTTAGTTCCTAAATAACTATTAACGTACGTACGTTGGTAGTAGGTCAATGTGGCAGAAGAAGTATGCGACACTATGACACCAAAGTATCTTATGACTATACGTATGAGTTGTGCAAAGTGCAGTGCGCCGATGTGAGCCACAGCCACATTGTTCGCAACTTCGTTGTCCTTCCTATGTCCTATATATAGCGCAGTGGAAATTAAATGGCAGTAGATTATGGAATTTTGTCGCTACTATAAGTTGTAGGATAACAAAATTACATATTTTGTGAATTATAATATGAATATAGTAAAATAAATTTTTCAAATAGTGATGTAAATTTGATAAATAGATATCCGCTGGACGGGGCCCCTAAACGTCGGGGGCTCTGGAGCCATGGCTCCATGGCTCCATGGTTTATCCGGCCCTGGATCTAAATGATCAGATTAATTAAAACAATGTGTTTTGAGTTTTCATAGCTCTGCACGATCTAATTTAATTTTTTAATTGACCTGTCCTTATAATACAAGAAGATTGTTTCATTCATATGATCAAAAGATGGAATATTTGATTTAATCAAAATATTAATAAATTGCTCTGACGAATAGTTCTTGTATTCAACTCGATTTATTATTTATTGTGATAATGTTAATCGAACTTCTGATTTAATTGATCATATCGAACTTTTTTGTAACCCTAGAGTGATTTGACAAATCGGTCTTTTGATTGGATCGATTTGTTATTCATTGTGATAATTTAGATCGATTAATCGATCTTCTGATCAGATCGATCAGATCGAGCCCTAAATTGAATTAAATAATCGATCATTTGATCAAATCTATCACAATTGATCAGATCGATTTATTATTCCTTGTGATCGTCTTGATCGATCAATAGACCTTCTGATCAGATCGATCAAATCAATCTTTTTTTGCAGCATTAGTACCGCAATGCTTTCGCCCCATGTACACTCTGTTACAGAAGTTACGAGCAACCTAGTATAATGTATGTATGTAGTATAATGTAATGTTGTGCAACACTGGCAATATTATATTTTAATTTTGAATGTATTTCAAACAGTGAAGGTGCAATCTTGATCCAGCCTTTTCGCTACTTCGCCCTTTATAGCAAAACCTTAAATGGAGTATGTTGACAATAAAACCACTTTCAAATATTTTACTACTAGTGGTTCAAATACATGAAAAATACTATTAATTTTTGAAATTAAAATGAACTGCAAACGTAGAATTTTTAAAGTAATCAAAATATTATTCAATAATTAAAATCTAAAATATTATTCACTTTGTCTAATGCCACTTTTTTTCATTTTTCGTGTAAAGTTTTTTTCTTTTCTTCATTTTAAATTAAATTATTTATTTCCATATGTTACACGTATTGAACGACATCATAATACATAAAATTGTTTTAATTTTACAAAAATTGTTGGTAGGTACGGGCAGAGACAGCTACAATACATAGAAAGTCAAGTCTCCAAGTCAAAAATTATTTAACGTATAAAAATTATATTCTGAAAGGAATGATTTTAAATGTGCAGAATTTCTTTTAATATAATTGCTATTCTTTATTATATTTAGAAGTTTGTTAAATATTATTAAGCCTTGTACATGAGGCGCAGCTTTTACGATTTCATACTTTACCCATGGCCAGTGGTCGGCAAAGTGCGGCTCCAGAGCCGCATGTGGCTCTTTGGTTCCTTAAGTGCGGCTCTGGCACAAATGTCCACGGAAGGCGCAATAATATTTTCATTCAAAAAAAACTTGGTAAGAAAATAATTACATCTTATTTTGATAAATTAAAATTATTCTATAAATCGAGAACATATATAATTTTTTGTTTAAGTTAAAAGATAGATAGGTAATTAAAATTTTATATTGTTGTAAAAACACGTAACGAACATCGAGTTTAATTTTGAAATTGACATTGGTAGCTTTGAAATACAATTGCTGGATTTAAAAAATAAGAAGTTATGGCGCTCTAAATTCGAACGTCTTTGTGTTGAATTGGAAATATTGGAGAAGAAAAAATGTGATCTTAGTTCACAACACAAGTGGTCTGCTTTAAATGACCTGGAGAAGAAAGACATGATCATTTTCAACGCTTAGAATAGTATTCCTGACTCTTACGATCAGCTGAAAAGGCTCGCGTTTGCTGTTCTTTCCCTTTTCGGTTCTACATATATATGCGAACAATCTTTTTCAAGCATGAACATTATCAAGAGTAAACTGAGAAGTCGTCTTATTGATGAGAACATGGAATCATGCCTAAAATTAAAAACAACAACATACAAAGTGTAATAAAATTTAGTGTAATAAAAGTTTACTAAACAAGCAGATTTGGCTCCCAATTTTTTTTTTATTGTTGTAATGTTCATATTTGGCTCTTTGGCTAATAAGTTTGCCGACCACTGCCCTAGGCAAACGAAACTTTACTTAATTTTGAATACAATATTTTATAATTTACACAGTCGAAGGCCTTTGTCAGGTCACAGGAGATTCCTACAAATGATTACCATATTCAATCTCCATTGATATCTTCCCGAGCGCATGTTGAACTGCATCAATAGTACTACATTTTGATTTGAAGCCAAACTGACTTGTACTTAATATTTTATTTTTTGTAATAAAAGAATTTAATCTATATAGAAAAGCATATTCAAAGATTTTTGCGAAATTCTGTAATTATTGAGTTCATGAATATTATTTCCTTTATGAATTGGTTTGATTTTATTACTTTTTAGTTTACTAGGGAACACGCCTGTTTCATAAGATGGGATTGTTTAAGTACAATAACGATTCAATAATAGCAGAATTGATTGATTTTAGTACAAAATTAGGAACATTGTCAGGCCTTGATTTATTTTTTATTTTATTAAAAAATATTAAATAAACACTTTGCAAAGGCTCACAAAATTCAGCCTCCGAGTCACCTTATGAGGGCATCGTCAGAAACGGTAAGATGACATTTTGTGAGACTTTGCCAAGTGTTTATTTAATATTTTTATTAAACCTAGTTTCACCAAGTGTATGAATGACAATTAATTTTGTCTTTGTTGTTATTTAAATAGCTATTGCGTAGCTTTTTCTTTTTTCGCTAGATGGCATTACTGGTTCGACAGAACTTCTCATGTCATCTTACCGTTTGTTAGAGATCTTATTCTCTGCTGGCACAGTTCTTCGTCACCAGCTTCTTCACGTGAACTTTGTTCTAGGTGAAGAAGTGAGTTATACCACACTGATGAGCTCTAATAAGAGCGAAACGCGTCTATGGTTACTAACTGTGCTGGCCGGCTTCTGACGATGCCCTCATAAGGTGACTCGGAGGCTGAATTTTGTGAGACTTTGCCAAGTGTTTATGTAATATTTTTTATTAAACCTAGTTTCATCAAGTGTATAAATGACAATTAATTTTGTCTTTGTTGTTATTTTATTTTATTTCTAATGAGATGTAAGAGTTCAGTTTCCGTAAAAGAACAGGAAAAAAGACTATTCGACTGTGAAATTACAATATTGTATCTCTTGACGGTATGATTTTGTAAATTATATCTAAATTATTTGCCTTGAAAGTTATCTAAATTATATTGTGTTATAATATAAAACAAAAATGTATAAACTGTACATGGATTAGAATAGAACAAATATGTAACTGCTAATGAATATTTGAAAAGACATTACAATTACATCCAATAAAATGAAGAAATCTTACCATCAACTTGGATATCTCGTTAATTGAAAGATTAAGTCTCTAACTACTCTTAAATCGACTTCTGAGAAGTTATTCTTGGGCACTTCACTCTGATTTTGACAGTTAATTTCATGGATGAGTTCCTAATAAATCGGTTCCTATCTGATGTCATAGAATCTAGATCAATATTCAATTTTTTCGTATTTCAATAATTGAAACGGAGTGTGCTGTGGAAAACAAAAGAGGACGAGGAGGCAAGCGATTGGATAACTTTCAGAAGCAATTATTTTTGAATGATTAATAGGTCTTGCTGAAATACGTGCAATGGGTTTAATCGAGAAAGTTATTTTATTTTGTATTCTCTGTAATCGTTTCAATTTATTATAAGACTTTTGTAATATTTCATAAAAACAATTCATTGATTTTTTTCTTCACAAATTTCTAACTTAAAGGGAGACATAACTGAACATTAGAATGACGGAAGTCGAATGAATCCATTTTTTAATAAATTGTCAAAATTTAATTATTTTCTAAAGATAAAAAATAAAATGGTAGAGGTCGAACTACAGATGTAATATTCTTACAGTGACTAAATTAAATACACAAATGACATGGCCGCCATGTTTTACTAAATTTAACATGCTATTAAATTAGGTAAATTATAAAAATTATTACAATTCATTTAAGATTTTATAGTAAAATAACTGCATTAAACTGCCTAAAATAGTTATTTTTCTATAAAGTGTGCAAAATGAGTTGTTTTTTTTGTTGCACGTGAGAATGTTACTTTTACTCGAGACCGCAGGTCGAGACAATAAAAGTCATTCGAACGCGCAAGAAAAAACAAGACTTTTGCCCACGTAATACAAACAACATTTTTTCTACAACTGTAAATAAAGAATAATACAATAGTTATTGATTTATTTATGTAAATTGAAGGAAAACAATCAACAATAATATTAATTTGTTCTAACTAATGAAACCTGACAACAACTAATTTGGGAGCGTGCGCGAGATACTCTTTTTCCGCACTAGAATACGAAACAGTGCGCAAAATCCTCATTTTGCGCACTAGGGTTCAAAATAATGCGCAAAATACGCGTTGTCATGGTAATGTAAATGATGAAAACATCACGTACTTCACATATTGATATTAGTGAAAAAAATTAACATTTTTTGACAGTTGTAGAAAAATATATGTTACATCAGAGCGTTATACCCAATAATAAGTAGTGATAATAAATATAATTTTACTTAAAACATTATTTTACATGTAACATAAAATTGTCCTATATTTCGATAATAGTGGCGTCTACTGAAAAGACTAAAATATCTGGTACAATAAACAAGTGCAATTAGATAACTGTTAAATCATTTGACAACGTCTATAAGTAGTAGAAATTTTTAAGGGATTGACTTACGTCATCAATCGTGAAAAAACAAAATCATACAAAAATTTAATTTAATAATTCTTAATTTGCTAGACGTAGAATTTAATTCTCTAAAACTTTTATTTGCAGCATTTATTTCTAAAATGAAAATAATACCATTTTTTAAAAAGAAATCTATTAGCAGCTTTATGTAATGTATCAATTCCAGTTAGTCCATTTTAACCACAATCTATTATGTTATTTCCATTATACTAGTCTTATATACCAAATTTAAAAAGTTTTGGATTATATTTTAATATAGTTTTTAATTAAAATCTAGTATAGGCTTCAAGTAAAATATTACTTCCGGAAGGTATATAATGACCAAAAAGGGACGTGCACAACTAGATGTTATAACAGTCTTAAATACAAAATTTCAACTTTCTACGGCTTACCGTTTTTGAGTTATGCGAGATACATACGTACGTACGTACGTACGTACAGACGTCACGACGAAATTAGTAAAAATGGATTCAGGAATGGTCAAAATGGATATTTCCGCTGAAATCTGAAAACCGAAATTGATTACAATACTTCCTTTACTTCGTACAAGAAATTAAAAAGTAGTTTTAAAAGCTAAACTGTTACAATGCGCAATACTGAATACAAATCTGCCTTGCAAACTTAGCCTTAAATTATGTCATTCATTAGTTACATTATTTTGTGTCGTAAATCAATTTCTAAACAACTCTTCTATATAAATCAAATCATGAAATACTTTATCCCATCGATCTGACTATATTTAAACTGAAGAAAAGAATTCATAGACCGAAAAGTTGTTGATTAAGAGAATGACAGACACGAACATTTCGTTTGTTTATAAATTATTTTATATCGCATCTTTAAAATATCTCCTTTAATATATAATTTATGATCTCTTTCAAATTGCAATTAAAATTTTAAAATATTAACTGTGAAAATTCATCAAAATCTCCAAAATGTCAGAAAATAATTAATATACCTATAATACTCTTTTTTGATACCTGCAGATAGGTTAAGAAAGCAATTAAAAGATATGAAGTTACTAATAAAGTAAAAAAATTAAATAAATTTCATTAAAATCATAGCAAGTTAATTAATACCTTCAGTAAATGAAAATTTAATTTCAGCGTGAAACTAAACTTAATCTCATCGGAACATCGTGAACTTTAATCTCCAGTAATCAATTTTAATTTGACAGGCAACATCTGCTTTTAAAACATTTGCCTGTTGATGTCACGTCTTCATTTCGTCGCGCAGTTTTTCCACCAGAGCGTTACGCAACGCTGCAGACATTACGCTGCGGTGTACATTGTTCTTTAACGTTCAGAACTGTAATTAATTTTGTATGTGTCCCAGCTTGAATAAGTTTGATTAATAGTCGTTCGACGTATTGTTTGGAAATTGTTGTGTATTGAAATGAGAATATTAAGTGGTGGTTTGAAAACTGGAACTTTTGCGATATATGGTGCAAACGACTTTATTTGTTATTATAATAAAAAAAATATTGCGTAAATTAGGTTGCCATTATTTAAGTTAAAATATTGATTGTTCTAAATATTTATTTTTTCTACATTTATTTTTAATATCATATTGCAGACGTTTATCTGCTTCTAAAAATGGCTACATTACAACTGAAATATTGCGTATGGTTAAAATATAATATATACCGGGCGTCTACATTTTTTCCGAACATAGGAAATTCAATGTTAAAATTTTGATTTAGCGATATCTCTTTACCTATTAATTTTAGAACAAAATTGTACTGAAGAAAAATGTTTTAGAATGAAAAACTGCATCCATGGAGTATAAGTTTGTTGTTCAGTTGTTTTTTATGTCCGAGTTAGAAGCAAAAGAAAATACACGCTTTAAAGCAATTATCAGAGTGCCATGAGAAATAAAACAATAATTTGTTTGTTGCGTCTGACATTATTTGACATATTGGACCAGAATTGGAAGCTTACTCTAATTTATTTATTTATTTATTCGAGCATTTAATTTTATAATAAAATTAATTATAGCAACTATTATTTTCTTTTTTCTACATAATCTAGACAAATAAATACCCTTTATTAAGTTATCTAATTTGTTTTATTTCTCATGGCACTCTGATAATTGCTTTAAAGTGTATATTTTCTTTTGCTTCTAACTCGGACATAAAAAACAATTGAACAACAAACTTATACTCTATGGATGCAGTTTCTCATTCTGAATATTTTTCTTCAGTATAATTTTGTTCTAAAACTAAAGAGATATCGCTAAATCAAAATTTTAACATTAAATTTCCTATGTTCGGAAAAAAAGTAGACACCCGGTATATTAGGTATATATATATATATACATAATGAATTTTAAAGTTGCTACTAATGACGAAATGTAACGAATTTCAAAGGTATTCTTGACGAAATTCGGTTTCTAAAGGTTAGCAATATTGGCCGCCAGTAATTTGGTGTTGGTCAATCAGGAAATGATGTCAATGACGCCAATATCTGCATTATACCATTGTATTATTTGCACTTTTTCTTGAATTGTATACATTATTTTTTACTTAGAAGTAGCAATACATCCTTATTGACGGGTAAATGTACTTCACAATGACAATCTACAGTTCAATTCCTGTAAAAAGGAGATTTCAATCAATTTTCAATCTATGAGATGAACTAAGTGAAGGTATGTACATAATGCATACATCTTTTACAAGCTACTGCGAGTCATGTACAACTTACGTACACAAGTTGTCAATACGAGTTACTACAGTTCAATGCGATTATAAACTTTAAGTATTCTTGAAATTTCTACAGCGCAGCCGACGTGAAGTATAGTATGTAAATAAAAGTATAATTTCGTCTGAATCTCCATAAAATATGTCAAATTTGACCATTAATAATGAGTAACCTAGCTAGCGTTGGAAACAGCAAAATGTTAGCAGATGTTGTTTTTATGAACTGTCATTTGATATATGAAAACATGTTTTTTTATTAACTTTACATCAATTATAAACGGAAGAGTAAGTACTAAATTATATATTATATATCTCCATTCGAACAGTGTCCGGTATAGATAATTCATATTTAATAAATAAATAAAATTGTGAGAGTTGAAAATTATAAAATTCATTTTTCTACAACTATCAAAAAATGTTAATTTTTTTCACTAATATCAATACGCGAAGAACGTGATTTTTTCATCATTTACATTACCATGACAACGCGTATTTTGCACTTTATTTTGCACCCTAGTGTTTGGTATTCTAGTGCGCAATAGTATGTTATGCACCAAGGGAGGGAAACAAGCGAATATTCCCGCGTGTGGATGTTTCTGCCCTCGCTTACGTCTTTGTTTGCCAAGTTCACACAAGGGATAATCGCGCCCGCCCTAGAGGCATATTATACTTTTCGTAACAAGTGCACAAAAATTACCGTCTTATCGGGACAAATGTCAAATATGGGTTGCGTGACTAGTTACCTAGGAAACGCCGCAAAAAGCTAATAATCGTAGTCTTTAGAAAGAGAAACATCTCTCTAGGTAGAAAAACATGCTACCTAGAGAGAGAAACATCATACCTAGGGAGAAAAGCAGTGTTCCTCTCTCTAAAATTAGGGAATAAGAACATGTTTCTTGTGCATGTGTTACGAAAAATGAGTATCTCGCGCACGCTCCCAAATTATTTGTTGTCAGGTTTCATTAGTTACAACACATCAATAGTATCAAATTATTATTATTGTTGATTTTTTCTTTAAATTTACTTCAATAAATCAATAATTATTGTATTATTCTTTATTTACAGTTGTAGAAAAAATGTTGTTTGTATTTCGTGTCCAAAATTCTTGTTTTTTGGCACGTTCGCATGACTTTAATTGTCTCGACCTGCGGTCTCGTCTAAAAGTAACATTCTCACGTGCAACAAAAAAACACTCATTTTGCGCACTTAATACAAAAATAACTATTTAATATTATGTTTTATATCACTTCTCGCTACATTTAACATTCATGAAAATCACTGCGTTTCCAGATGCAATGTAAACATTGAGGTGATTAGAAACTCCTTTTTACAGAAATCAAACTAAATAAAATAAATATTTCATCACGCCTTTTACCCATTACTGGGTGTGGCACTCTGCCTAAGCAGATCTCGGTAAGTAATATATTTCCTCGCGTGAAATGCGGTTACCAGCCGTCAAATCACGGGCCCCGAAGATATTAGTGGAGGGGTAGATTTAAGTTGGTGAAAATTGTTTGTCGGCTGTGGGGATCGAACCAGCGTTCTCGAGATCCACAGACCGACTCGATACCACTGAACCACCTCCCTATAGAAATCAAACTCTATGTTCTATTTTAAATCGTAAGCTTTTATATATTGTTGTCATTTAGTTATTATGGAAATTGCAAATCCCACGTTTCACGTTAAATAAAACACACAGTATTTTTCAGTACTACAGTGCAACAGATACTTTATTTATAATTATTAAAAAGCATAGCAATTTAACAACAAAGTCTTCATCTTCCTCAAAACCAGCCCATTACAGTTTAGTTAGTTCGAGTTCAAAATAAATGTTTGAATGCGTCATACCTCCACGCATTGTCCAACCCCTTATTATGTATGGATAAACAACATTCCTTGGACAAAGCTTGTGTAGAACTCCGCCGCCCTTTCATGTTGATGGCAAAGTGCGAATGCGGGACGGTGGAACGCTCAGCGCTTTGTAAGAAGGTTTTAGCGCTGAATAAGGGGATGATTTTTAGCTGAGGGCTGAAATCAAAGGTGTTGTAAAGGATTGTGTGAGGCTGACTTTGATTTTCTATGCGTGTTTTCATCGGAGAATGCTGAGCTATTTTTGAAAGTGATGAATCGATGAATTATCTATCCGAGTGTATATTTTAATATTTTATGAGAAAATTGGAATTATTTGCAATAACAAGGCAGCGCAAATTCAAAGTACTTGCATTGAGGTGTTGATTTTCTACTTACATATTATAAGTATAGGGTAGGTGGCTCAGTGGTATCGAGTCGGCCTGTGGATCTTGAGAACCCTGGTGCGATCCCCACAGCCGGCAAACAATTTTCACCAATTTAAATCTACTCTTGTGGCTTTCCCTCCACTAATATCTGTAGGGGTCGTGATTTGTCGGCTGGTAACCGCACTTCACGCGAAAAAATATATCACTTACCAAGATCTGCTTAGGCAGAGTGCCACACCCAGTAATGGGTAAAAGGCGTGATGATATATTTCTTTTTTATTTTATACTTAATTTTTTTAAATGAGATTATCTAAATGTTCACATAAATAAATAAATATATCATCACGCCTTTTACCAATTACTGGGTGTGGCACTCTACCGTAGCAGATCTCGGTAAGTTATATATTTCTTCACGTGAAGTGCGGTTACCAAAGATGTTAGTAGAGGGGGAACCACAGGGGTAGATTTAAATTGGTGAAAATTGTTTGTTGGCTGTGGAGATCAAACCAGGTTTCTCAAAATCCACAGGCCGACTCGATATCACTGAGCCACCTACCTCATATATACATTCTGAAATGAAATGAAAACGGTGCTACTTAGCAGGGATTGGAAACTACAGAAAAATGGGTTCGCTCTAGGTTCGAGTTCAGAAATTAAAAAAAAAATGGGTGCAGATTCGGTTCGGATTTAGAAAAATATTTTGTGTGGTCCACTGACCCGGTGGTCTGTTCCGATTATGGTCCAAAGAAAAAAATCTATATTATTTGATATCAGGAATTCTGTAATATTGTAAATAAATAGAGGTCTACTCATTAATAATAAAATAATATTTATTAATTAATAACAATAACATAACGAAAACAAGAATTAACATGTTAGTTGGTAGGTATAAATTTATTTGCTAAAGAAATATTCATTCAATCTGATTATTAAAATATCAGATATATTTTTATCTGGTACATTGGCTCGCTGAGTTAGTTTGCAAAATAGTAAATTAAAAACACGGGCGGCACATACCCTAGGAACACTGATGGTAATAATTTCAAAATGGCGTTTCTGTAATAGAAGAAATCAGAGAAATAGATAATCAAAATTTGCAAACAAGAAAGTATTGTTAACTTTTACTTACTTATGCAAAATAGTTATTTTTGTATTAAGTGCGCGTCAGAATGTTACTTTTAGTCGAGACCGCTGGTCTAGACGAGACAATAAAAGTCATTCGAACGCGCCAAAAAACAAGAATTTTTCCCACGAAATACAAACAACATTTTTTCTACAACTGTAAATAAAGAATAATACAATAATTGTTGATTTATTTAAGTAAATTGAAGGAAAACAATCAACAATAATATTAATTTGATACTATTGATGTGTTGTAACTAATGAAACCTGACAACAAATAATTTGGGAGCGTGCGCGAAATACTCATTTTGCGCACTAGAATTCGAAACAGTGCGTAAAATACGCGTTGTCATGGTAATGTAAATGATGAAAAAATCACGTACTTCGCGTATTGATATTTGTGAAAAAATGAACATTTTTTGACAGTTGACATTCAAGTATCGTCATTTAAAAAAAATTACTAAATGTTATTAAATGCCACTTAAAATATAACATATTTAATTTTATTTCACAACACGTTGGCTTACGCTGTACAAAGAAACTTACAATTTATAAACTGCAAGCGAAGCCAGATTACACGCTTATTGATACATAACAAATAAAACATGTTGAAAATTAAATTCTGCATTTAAATCAGTCTAGACATATTATTTTACTTCTTTTACTACTTAAATTAAATTTAAAAGTTAACCTACATTCGTATGGACTGTTGACTCTGGATAATTTGTCGTCGTTGACGAAATTTTGTGATGTTCTTGTAAGGTATATTTAAACGCCGCGACAACGAGCAAGCAAGTCAAAATATGATTAGCAGATGAGGCCACTTGAGAAAAAAATTGTATGTTTTTTACAACACAGAAGCAAATTTCAATGTAAATTTAAGTATATTTTAAAATTACACCAATGGTAATAATTTCAAAATGGCATTTCTGTAATAGAAGAAATCAGAGAGATAGATAATCATAATTTGCAATGTAAATTTAAGTATATTTTAAAGTTACAAAAAATAAAAAATCTGCTTTTTCTTTTGAAATAAAGTAAATAAATATATCATCACTCCTTTTACCCATTACTGGATGTGGCACTCCTCTGAAGCAGATCTCGGTAAGTGATATATTTCTTCGCGTAAAGTGCGGATACCAGCCGGAAAATCACGGTCCCCAAAGATGTTTGTGGAAGGGAAGCCACAGGGATACTTTTAATGTAGTGAAAATTGTTTGTCGACTGTGAGAATCGAACCCGGGTTTCAAATACACAGGCGATTCGATACTCCTGGGCCACCCACCCTTTCATTTATATTCAAACAAATACAAAATTATTTTATCATTTATTTTAAAACTACAAATGTTATACAACATTATATTTAATCATATTTATTTTATTTTATAATTTATTTGTTGTTATGGTATTTATTCTTAATATATAAATTATAATACAAGTTTGTATAAGAGATGAGATTCTATCTTACGCAGTCATAAGATACTTTTCGTTAGTTGCTCTTCGTCAATTGAGGAGTAAAGTTGTAGCGTGAGAGTTAAAGAGCGATAGTGTTCAATCAGTGGTTAAATTATTATTTTATTAGAAAGGTTAGATAGTTAATATAGAGCACGAATAAAAGAATATAATTGAGTTGCAGGATCCGGACAACAATACTGTCACACAAATTTTGATTAAATTTTAATTCAATTCGCGATATTTTCAAATACTGAGAGAAAAAAGTGTAAATTAGTCATAAATAATATTTTTCTACAACTGTCAAAATATGTTCATTTTTTTTTTCATTAATATCAATACGTGAAGTACGTGATTTTTTCATCATTTACATTACCATGAGTAGTAT